>BSBM01001069.1:1312500-2010000 GCA_027924585.1 Larix kaempferi | reverse complement strand
GCATCATCACCATATTCATCATCATCATGATCTTCATCATGATATTCATCATCATCATCATCACCATCATCATCATCATCTTCATTATCTTCATCACCGTCATCATCTTCATCTTCATCTTCATCACCATCATCATCTTCATCTTCATCTTCATCACCACATCATCTTCATCTTCATCATCCTCATCCTCATTATCTTTCTCTCACCCAATCTAACACTTCAAAACATAAATTTGTGAAGACTATAACGCGCCCGCATTATGTAATCACATAACGAGAGGGCGTTATGTATCCACATAACGCTCGCGCGTTGCTTATAACATTGAGCGCCAAAACACTAAAATTTGAATTTAAATACAATGCGCACACATTATTTGAATTTAAAAACAATGCGCACGCGTTATTTGAATTTAAACATAATGTGCGCACGTTCCTGAGCGCCTAATCACCTACTCCTCCCGTGCCCGCGTGTCATCCACTATCCTATGTGGCTGGTTCGGTCTTACCAAACCTGTGCTAGGGAATTTTTAGACCATAGCTAATTTCACATTTTCAACATTTTTCTGAGTATGCCTGTTTTTCACCGCTCTCTACAGCATGACATACCTGACCATTATTGACGAAATTTTAGGCATAGATAGAATTTTTTATGCAGATTCCAAATATGTAATTTAAAAAAAAAAATATTGAGATTTTCTATTTATTTCCTAATTTTCTTGTGTCATCACTCTGTTGGTCCAAAAACATATTGTTAGTGTTTATTCCGTAACTTTTTCATTTCACAACCCTTTAAAAAAAAAATTGTATGCTACACTGGGGGACACTGACCTCTACATGTTGTAAAAAATCCAAGTCAAAATAACTCTATTAAGGCCTTCAAAGGCTGCACCCACATTTGACGTACCGTTCTCGAGGTTTGATCACTTACATAATTAAAAATAAAATAAAAATTAAACATTTAATTTTGGAAAAATAGCGCTGCACTAGTGCTACGGGTTCTATACATGTCCACCAATTTTTGTATCCCGAAACCGTCATTTAGGCATTGAAAGGCTGCACCCACAAAAACATATACCTTATCATTTGCTAAAAAAATAAAAAGTGATTGTTAGAAAACATGAAACTTGACATAGCTATGCAAATTTTCAATACATAAAAGTTATATATTCGGAAACGTGATTCAATTTCCTACATTTCATCTTTTTTACTCAATGCAAGATATTTTGCGTAAGTATCTCAAAAAATCCAAGTAAGTTGAGGGATGCCTGATTTTTCAGTTTTCTATTGCATCTAACGCGCCAAAAGTGACCCTCATTAGCTTGCACATGCCCATAAACTTGAAAGAAAACATCTAAAATAAGTACAAATTCACAAAACATAAATATTAAGTTTTAGTAAAAAGTATGCTTGCTTTGAGCGTCATATTGACCAACATTAGCATGTTGTGATCCTTTTTTTTTAGTTCTATGTCTTCAAGAATTTGGTGGATAGTTTCCTCCTCTTTTAGTTCCCCAAGTGTAGATCCCAATGATATTTTGAGGTTAGAATCTTGAGAACCCTTAGTGAGATTTCAAACCATATTCCGAAGCATCAAACACTCTGCTTCCAATACTTGAACTTGTCCTTTTTGTTGTATGAGTGTATCCATTATCATTATGTTCTAAGATTTATGTTGATGTTCATTACTATGAATTATGGTTGTCACTGAAAATTGAAGACTTGTTGTTGACATAGTCTTCATGCCTACATGGAATCCTTTGAATTTCATAGATGCCCCTTTGGCATTTCCCATGGCACTGAGGACAATCCATTGAAGTAGACCTCCAAGGCACCAAAGCATCACACATCAAGCATCGACCTGCCTAGGATAGACGGTCCTAGGATAAAAACTGAACCAATTTATTGACTCACAAACCCTGATACAAAATTTGAACAGTGAATCCAAAAGCACAACCCTAAGAGATTCTCAAAATGCCAGGTCTTAGTCAACCAACAAGGCAAATAAACAAGTAAGTTCCCAATAATGAAAGAAGTAGATTGAACCCACAAAAGGAAAGAACAAAATACTAGGTGTTCTTCCAAGTACTGGAAATCACAAGAACCTTAGAGACTAATGAAATGCTATTGTCATAATACCACAAATCAAAATCAAAATGTACTTGTAGAAGCACAAAGAGGTCATATCTTCGTAATTATTGCCACCGATATCTAAACCTTCATCAAAGGATGACCACATTCTAGTGACAAATGATCTTATCTATATTTCCAACGTCACTAAGAGAATCCCACCAAGACAAACTAGTCCTCTAAATCTTGTTCCATACTCCATAATCCCAAATGTAGGTTTGGAATTAATCCTCTTGAATGTTCGCCTGGTAGTTGAGCTCTCCCAGGACATGATAGAATGAAATTTCCTCAAAGTGAGATGCTTATGCTTTGATTGTTGCTATTGGACAAGCTAGGGTTCCTTTAGATGTCAGACATTGCTTGTTTATAAGTTTAATGATTATAGAAAAATCCATTATCACTGTATTAAACGATATTATCAACTAGTGCCAGTGCTTTCTTTATGTTCCATCTCATTTTAGTACCCAAAAAATTCTTATCGACAATTATTTGATTAACTTTCATTGATACACGATGCATGTGGTTGCAAAATAGACAAATTCGTTCTCAATGTGCATTTTTTAATGATCAATATAGCGATTTCCCCCTAATTTCGTAGCTATACTACAATGAATTTTATTCATTGAATCTTAGCAGATTCTCGATGGATTCTACATTGAATCACAGAACAATTTTTTATATGTCAACAAATAGCACTGATGATTGTATGAAGGATAGGATCATGTTCTCAGATGAATTCCCGATGCTTCTTCTTGTTTGAATTATTTATTTTATTCTGGTTGATTACTTTCTTGGCATTGAATTATAGTATACATATCATTGACTTGCCACGTGGATAAAAGATTATGAATTTTCATCATTAATGATTATTATGGTTATTATTATGCAATGTATATGTATACCAACATAGATCCATCTTAAATCTAGATCCACTAAACACCGTGAGGGATCCAATTTCTTGAGGTGTAATTTTTTTTTATCTTAATTTTTTTCACATCAAGAAAAAGTTTACACCTCAATAATTTGATCTCTCTCGGTGCTTAATTACTTTATTTTTTTATTTTTAATAAGTTATGAATTGATATGGGAATGTTAAGTTACATAACATGACAAATGTGACAAACATGACAACATCTCCCCCATACTGGGTTGTAAGCACCTCGCTACTCTATCTATATTTAGGTACATTATATATATTTCACATTAAGGGATTTTTTTGTCCTCAAAACATAATTAAGAGAATCTTCCTTTGTTACTACATCTACTTCTTTAACTACTTTAGATGATATGATGAATGAGGAAATAAGATGGTAATATATTCAAAGGTTTGAATGATACTATTGCATTATGAAGGGTTCAATTCACTCTAAGTTTTCTTTAATATTGTATTGTGAAATATTTGATGATGACTTCTTTGATTACTATTTTTAATATATGTCTAGAAATAAGTTGAATTGAAATATATATATATATATATATAACGGAATCACATTATTGGAAATCTTTTGGGCACTTCCCTCCATTTCAAGGATGATACCTAGGGTCTACCATTTTGTTGTAGTTTTGGGAACCTAACCCAATAAGGACATTGAGTGAGGCCAACAATATTCACAGAAGCACCCAGGACATGGACTTGACTTAGTGACTTCCTACTTACAATTCATAGCACTTAACCACTTGAACTAACTTACTAGGCTAATTGAAATCTTGATATATAGGAATGTAGACTAAATTTTATTTTGGTTGATGAAGAAATAATGATCATTCCTTGCCATGAATTCTATAATTAAGATGGATAGAGTCTAATAATTGAGATTCCTTCCTTTTGGTACTATACACAAATCATAAATTGATGCTTTAATGTTCATTACCGTGTCAACATAATTTAGTCAAGAGACAAATTTGTAAGTGAATATGGATTCAAATATAATGGTTATTCAAATTTGTAAGTGAATTTGGAGTAAAAAAGTGACGTTTCTATGATGCTTCAACTTCGAAACCAACGTTCTCTAGAAATTTTATTTTTATTTAAATAGATGGGAACAAATGTCAATATAGAGATATCATCATTGACACCACATCGATGTATCTAAATTTCTCATATATAGTATGCCGACAAGTTTCCAACATTCAACCTCATAGAAATGATGATACATCATTCTTGATAAGTTAACTAAAACGACGAAAGCGTAGATGCCTCACCAAATGCCAAGACTATTTTAACCAAACCTTACATATTACCATAAATGTTGATATAGTAATGTTAGGATACAATATGGAAAGTGACAGGGATTCTATAGAATCGATGTTTAGGTTAGGTATCTTGGTATTTGCAAGGATCATTTTACTATGCAATCCCTATTCCATAATTTTTGAAGTTTGTGATTTATTTTTACGTTGATGGCGTTTCATTAGCAATGCCTTTTTTAGATGACAAACCAACATTCTTCCACAGCCTACCATGCACCGACTACCAAGCCTGAACTTCGCCAATCTAATTTACTTTTACCATAAGAGAAGGTGGAAATGTCAGTTTTCAATTAAGGTATTCATTGAGGTTGTTGGACATCTTGTCAATCCAACGACCATCCCTGGTTATTTATATATTGAGTGAAATTAGGTGGAGACGCACAGATGAAGACATTTAAGCTTTCATCAAATACTTTCATAAAAATTACCCAGGTATTTTTTCAATCTTATTTTTGTTTCTTTGTTTTCTGATTGTTTCACATCCACAATTGCTTGTAGAGGAATCGTTTGGCCGTGCCCGCGGCTACAAGCTTCTGCTATGGCATGGTTCAAGATGCTCGCCCCCTCCGGGGTTAGCGTCTGATGCACTATGCGTAGCCCTGCTCGCTCTCTTTATTGCAGATAAATTAATTTTTTTTTTTTTTTGGATCAGTAAATCAATCTTCGGAAACTGTCTCGAAATCTATATTAATTGAGCAAAATATATTCTCAATGAAGGACTTCAAATTCAATCATAAAGTATTTGATTTCTAACATTCCGCATAAGCTTCCTGTGCAATTAAATTCAACTGGTTCTGTCTTTGACCCTCCCGCTAGGGTTTCCATGTTTACCATATATATCTCTTCGTTTTGATAATGATTCCCATGCCGTCTAGAGTCTGACAGCACCTCACGAGCCCAAACCTTAGGGATTCATAGCCCCTGTTTGGGCTTCAAATTTTACGGCATAATGCAACAAATAGAAAATGTAAACCCCTGTCGTTTAAATTCTGTAGAGCATATAGCAAATTTAGGAATAAACCGTCGATATTTTCACTTTCAGCGGTATAAATCGCAGTAAAACACATATACTCGATGAGTTTCAGATCCTTTTCCGCAGGGTCCAGTACCTGTTGCCTGACCACCACCGGCTTCTCCCGGCACAACCGATCGCCTTAAGCCGTGGACGATTGCGGGGAGAGGGATGACAAATGTTTTGCAGCAATGAGAAAGTGCTGTCGTAATTTTGCTCACATGTCTATTTTATATAAATATAAATAGAAATACAATTATACTTTCACCGTGTGATGATATATTTATTATTTTTCCTTGGATGATATATTTGTTATATGATATATTATACCATAATTTTTTTTTAATATTATTAGTCGCAACATTGGCTAATGCAGTAGGTATAAAAAATTCTTGCAAGTTCGATTCATTCATATTTTTAATTATAATATCTTTTATTAATTATAATTAAAATTATTTAGCTTTCTTGCAATTCCCCTCTCACTCACAGGCTGACATTCTGCTTTGCATCCTTCAAATAAGACCAGTCTTTACACCGTTGAATCTGTCTTTGTTTGGATACTGCATGTTGTAGGGTTCGTTTTGTTTGTCGTCCCAAATCGTTAATTGGTCTTGTTCCCATAATATAGGGTTCATTAGTGTTGTCGGTCTTGCCAAAGCCAAGCCTGGCATTTTTGTTGAAGCCATACAATATCTCTTGCTGCTAGCTGCTTTTGTTTAGTTGATTTTGATTGGAAAACTGAAAATTTTTCCGAGTCTGGATATCGTCGAGGCATGTTTGTTGCATATACAGAGTCCATGATCTATGTTCTTTCCATCCAACTATTAAATACATAACCCTGTCGCGCTAGAAAATAGATACATAAAATAATTAACTACTGGCGTAACCAGACCGTTGGGTGAAAAGGAATAAAGGGAGAATTGTAATTGCATTTGAGCTAAATAAAGGAGCAATCACAATATATACACAGTCTACTTTACGCTGAATTATGACCAGATTTCCTATATTAACCATGGGCCGCCACAAAATCTACCTCTTCGGGACAGAGCTTACAAGAATTTGTAAGAGTTTGGGACAGAGCTTACGCTGAATTTGAGAGTCAAATTGAAACCTGCAACTTGAATTTTAATGTTGCTTCCGATCTATGCTGTGCTAGACGGTTCGTTGGATTTTATTAGCCTCCATAACCAAGAGCTGTCCCAGCTTCTCGAATCTCCATATTTGAAAAAATTAGCCCAAATCTCATAATGAACAATGTGTCATGGAGAGCCTTAACTCCACCAACCACATCAATGAACATCTGTTGTATTAGTTTCTTATTTTATGTGTTAATTTTCAATAGTGGCACATTCAATACTGCACTAACGTGGCAGCATCTGAAATTTTACTTCCTAATTTAAGTTATAAAAATCATTCTTAAAAATCAACTTATTGTGCTGTTCATTTAAAAATTATTAATACAGTTTTAAAAACTTTAATAATATTTTGATTTTTAAAATATTTGATTTATTTTGATATCTTTTGGTCAAGCTCGGCTTCTGGCATAGAAAGCTCCTATATTTCAATCTCATCAATATGCAGTGTAATACCTGGCTTGGCTCGTCAATGGACATCGAACACTTTTATTTATAAATTTACCATATGCCAAATTTGAGGGGTTTACTCTACAAACACTCCTTCCCTTGCTGAAGAGAAAGGGCATTTCCCTTCTTCTTTATATATATATATTGTAATCCTTCCACTACAACGAGTATTGAGCAAAGACCAATCCTTATAATTCCTACATTGCATATTTGAGTATCGTAACAATAATAATCTGTCTGGGTAGTTGTTGGTGATTACCAAAAGAAAATAATATTGTTCTATAATGAGCCAATAAGGGCGTAGTCCCAAAGACCAATCCTTATAATTCCTACATTGCATATTTGAGTATCGTAACAATAATAATCTGTCTGGGTAGTTGTTGGTGATTACCAAAAGAAAATAATATTGTTCTATAATGAGCCAATAAGGGCGTAGTCCCTATGGCTATGTTCTTCGTCAAATCTTGAATACAATATATTTTGTATATGTGTTGTGTTTGAGACAATATGTGCGCAGTCCTCACCTCAAAGATAAATGCCTTTAATAAATGTTTTCTTAATCTGGTTGGGTTTGGATTAAATAACAAGTCCGTAACCTTAGATATGTAAATATATTTAAGGGTAAATGTTGTCTAAGGGAGGCCATAACGCTTGTTTGACTATATTTATATATATGAGAATGGCCAACCAGATTACAGTTTTGGCATTTTCTTTGCTGATTATTCATGTCTAAGAATGGGTTAAACTCCCGTCCAATCTCTAAAAGATTCTTGGTTTGAATGGAACTTAAAAGAAAATTTACTACTTTACAAGAATACTTCTGCTAAATCATCCTCTACATATTGACTACGATCAGGCCTATCTTAACCACTAAAATCATTAAATCTCTATATGTGACTTCTGTTATTGACTTGCAAAAAGCATTACACTAGTTTACGAAGATCTAGATCAGTCTCCCTGCTTTCAAAAACCAATGATCTGGATACACAATCTTTGTTTCAAACTGTTTCAAAACATTAGGTGTGTTCAGGTCTACAATCCTGTCATTTATGATGTGCTTATTTGATAGTCAAAATTGAAATGAGATAAAGGCACCGCATTTTGAGGATTTGGAAGCTTATGTTGCTTCTATTTACTTGTGGATGTTGGTTTGTTCTTTTTATGTCACCAAAGAATCTCTTCAAATCTTCAGGAATATAATTTCATCAACCACATAACTTGCAAAATCTTCTACCACATAACTTGCAAAATCTTCTAATTCAGCTGATTCTAGCCATCTGTCAAACTATCTTTGGTTCTTTGCTGGATTGAATAGTGCTTCCTGATTTAAATTCTTTGCTTCCCAATATTTCCTACAGCTTTTGCTACTAATAGAAACAAGCCAGCCTTATGAAATTTTATGTTTCCGCAAACTTTGCCCCATCTTCTGCTCTTCTTTTATGATCATGCTCCAAATTCAATGTCTTTAGGTCTTGGCTTTACCCTTTAAGGATGGAAAACTAATCTCCGGCTTCTTGAAATACCATTCCTGTTCACACATGGTTTTGTGAAAATAATCAAATTGTAACCATTTCTACAGACATTTTTTTTCGAATGGTAAATATTTTTTTTCATATATGCTTGTTTTTTTTCTTTTCTTTCTGAAATGATAACCATTTCTACCATTTTCTGATATACATAGTTATTTTTTTCGAACAATAACCATTTCTATTCATATATGGTTTTTCCTCAAATCATAACTATTTTATTTTAATATAAACACCTTTGATCACAATAGAGGTGCAATATGCTACAAGAGAACAATAACCACTTTTCTTCACTCTGAACTTAGGCTCATTAAGCACTTTTCTTCACACTTAACCTACGCTCATTTCTGTAACTCTCTCAATTACAACTTTCTTTCAAGTTTCAATGATAACCAACTTTCATTTGAAAAACAATTTTTTATTTAATGTTTTTAACCAGCCCAAAGTTTGCATTCACTTTTGATTTGTGAAGGAAATATGCTGGTGGGATGACCTCCACCTTTTACACTTCTATGACTTGCGAGAAATTCATCTTCTGAATGAGGCAACAAATAAGTATAAAATAAGTAATTTCAATTGTGCTCTTTTCTTTCTTTATTTTCTGGATTCCAAGTTTTGGTTGTAGGTGTTCATCTAAACATGTATGTTAAAATTATAATGTTTTGTTCGATGAAGTATATTGAAAAAAACTTTCCATCTTTTTTATCTTTTTTGTGTATGTATCTCCTACACAACAAAGCCATATAAAAAGAAAAATTAGAGTAAATTTACTAAATGATCATGTTAACAATTAAATATCGAACACGTTTCTTTTTTCTTTTTTGGTTTTAAACTTATGCTTTGTAAATCTGTATATAAATTTATTTGTAAGCATGAAGCTCCCCACTCTCCATGGGCATGGGCAAGGATTTGTGTGTACTAAAATAGTAATATAACATACTATTTTGCTATATGCTTTTGCAAATATCAATTAAAGTAGTTATTTTCTTTGTTGCAAAATTAGTGCCTTGCTTTGCAGTTATATGTATAAAACAACAGAACCTAACAATCACATCCTCAACTAAAATATTCTCTTGTTCCTACACTAGCACTACCATGAAATGATTTACTAGATATGTAGTGATACCACATTGAAAGTGTATTCTCTTTGTTGCTACAAAGGATTTGATAAAATCTATATTGTAATGCTCAAAAGGATGCATGTTAGGAATTCAATGTAGTTCATTGTATCCCATACTTGTAGGTTTGAAACCCTCTCTTTCGAAGTGTTAATCAATCCTTAAAGGTTAACCTATAACTCTCCCCTTTAGTGTGTGCTCTGTTCCATTTTCCGGCCTTTTGCAAGAAATTCAATGTTTGAGCCTACTATCCATCCTCATAGTTCTAAGGTACTTTCAGCTGATTTTTGCATTCAAAGTTACATATGCTTGCTTGTGAATTGTTTTGCCCTTTTTTAATAGGATTCTCTTTCCTATTATTTTTCTTCTTTTATTACATTCAGATATATATAATTGCCATACAAAAATGGGACAGATTTAGCTCTTCCATTCATCGTTTATCATCTTTTTAGTTCCTTTCATCTTATGTCTCTCCTATTTTGTTGCTATTCAATATGCATTGTCACATGCAATGCAAATTCATTATACTTCTTATAGCCTGTAGGATAATAAGCAAGATGATGCATGAATAGCACAAATGAACACACTTTTTGCTTGAAACAATTCTTGCAATTCACAAACTCAACTTCCAAGTATACTCTGATGCACTTACCTTTATGTGCTAGCATTGTTTTCTTTAGTTTTATTTTGGTTCTATGTTATGTGCATGACTCGTTAGTATTGTTTTTCTTTTTCATACTTTGTAGTATTATCCACCTGTTCTGGAGCACAAACAAATCAACTTACCATATAATTCCTTCATTAACACGCTGTATTATTTAACTTGTTCCATATTTTGTATACTTTTTATGCCTTTCTGTTTTCACAATGCAATATTAAGGTTAGGGCTGAAAATACTGAATTTCAGCCAACCCCTACGAATATGGAAGAGCTTGGTTATCAACTCTGAAACTATTCAAGCATATTCATATTATCAGATCTGTGTTTGTTGTATAGTTAGAACACCATGCATCTCTGGCCTTCAATGAGGATTAGGAACTGCTTCAAATGGTTGAGATAAATATCAATAGAATTCAAAGTGATAAGTGCGCTGTGTAGAGCAAAGGATTACTGGATAATCAACCTGGAAGTGAACAAACTGAAGGGGATAAATTAGAAAAAGATCATAGTTCAACATCCGTGGTGCCGCCTATTCGAGCATGCTGTGAAATGATGTTTCTAATCTTGTGCTGTTCGACTTGCTTCTGATGAGGAGGTAACCGATGTCTGGTCCATCTCAATTTCATCTCTATTACGTTTTTTGAAAATATTTATGTTTGTTTGAATATTGATGAAAATATGCTTGTTAAAGATGTCAAAGATGCCCCAATAGCATCATCACTCCATAGAGAGTTGGTATGAACATTTATCCTAAAAGAAATACCCAAATTGCATTTTGTTTGTTATTTCCAAAATTTTAGTAAACATTTCTAATAGTTATTTTAAGTTTATATTCTAAAAAATATTAATTAATCCTTTGTTGTTTATGGAACATAAAATTATATCTATTCCAAAGGTTTTAGCTTTGGACTACACGAAAAAATTAGACCCCATGATGATGTATCACTACCACCTCCTCCTCCACCTTTGGAACCAGTTAAGGAAAGTATTGCACCTATATAATCTATACCAACTGTGACAACTGATCTTTTGGTAAGGCTTCGTATTCTTTCTCTCATTATATTGGAAAATTGCATATGTGATACATGAATACAACATTGACTTTAGGATTTGACTTAGCAAGATGTTGATTGTTTTGGTTTTTGTCAAATGTGAATATTGTGGTATGTGAAGTGATTGGAAGTTCTGAGCATTGCTTAACCAACAAGTGAAATGACCTTTTTGAATGTTTGTCTGATGGCGGGGCTTTGATGATATTATCCCTGATCCTTCCTCACTCGAAGAAAAGAATGCTCTGACTATTTTTATTGTTCCTACTACGGTTAAGATCTTTATCATTGTTGCATATTAACCACACAAAGTTATTGCCATTTATAGTTGTCTTTGTTTACATTTGTATTAAATAGCAGATAATTCTTCCAATGGAACCTCAAATAGTGCTCGAGATATTCCAAATGGAGCCATTGGTTGGAAAGTAGCTCTTGTCACCACTTCAAGCTCTAATTCTACTGTACAAGCATAAAGTAAACTGGTAATATTAGCTTTTTATGTATATCAACTTGACATATAGTTTATTTGGGTGTATTCTGCATTTGATTGTATGGATTATCAATTCATATTGGCATTTTATTGGTTGCAGGCTGGTGGCATTGACAAGCTTACATTAGATAGCTTATATGAAGATGCAATGATAAGATAGGTACGTTTCTACCATAGAGATCATATGGTACCAAATCCCTTTGAGGATTATCCAATGATGAAACCAATACATGACCCTTTTCATGCTTCACAAAAGATTGCTCCAGCATCTGCTATACATATGGATTCTATGGCTCAACAACAACAAGCTTTCATGGCACAACAATAGATGATGGGGAAGCAAGTTACTACCAACCCTTTTGGCAATCCATATACAAACCACATATCCTTGTTTTGTAAGGACTCTTTATCAGGCTCAATATCCACATGGGAATGCTGTCTATATGTATGTGTTGTGAATAAGATGATTCTTTTAGAAATAAAAGGCAAATCGTGAGGATTTGAGATGTTACAGAGATTGCCAGTTGGATTGTTGGACAGTTTGGAATTTTACTACCTCAAATTTGTTGTTTATGTCATATATGTTTCCTTTGTTAGTCCAGCTTAGTGTCATTCTATATTAGATGACGTCGATGCATGAATAGAGTTTCCATGGGGTGTATTGCTACCAAATTTCTTGTTCAAGGGGTGTATCATATTTCATGTAGTTACTAGTTTATTCATATTCAATTTGTATATGGGATAAGATTGTCATTAAAATTTTGTGGGGCCTTCAACAAGTGTCTTTTGGACATTAATTGAATTGATTCTTGAATAATGATGGCAAGCCACTTTTAGCAGCTGATGGAATCCATGGGTAGCGATATATCTATTAAATTGCATGTAATGTTTCAAATTTCAAAAATATGGCAGTTTGTCACTATTGTGCAAAACATTGTAAATTGAAAAGTACCATACAAGCAGTTACAAAATTATGGGAAAAAGTAGTTCTATAACAAATATGTTTGCATAGACAGAAACAAGCAGCTCACCTTTGGAATTATATAGCTAATGATAGTCACACAATTTCTCTAGTGATAATCTTTGGCCCCATATTTTGCCTTGTAAATGTAATTCATTACAATTTTTTCAACATCTATTAACATATTTGAAAGTTAAAATAAAATCAATTAAATTAAAAAAATAAAGAGTAATTTTTAATCTTTCTATGGTTTTGTAAAATTTTGATGCAGGGGCATCGGGGCCTAGGCAGAACAGTCGAAGATAATCGACAAGAGAAGTCGACTAGGGGGATTGCCAACGACCACTGGTGTGAAAGGGAGATTGGATGTCAAAGTCAATAAGTCGAGCAGAAGCTGTCAATATGCAGTCGATAGGAGCAGAAGGTCGAGAGTCGACATGTCGAAGGTCGATAGACAACCGGTTTGCGGCGGAAGCCAAACATGGAGGAAGGGGCAGACTGGAAGCCGTGGAAGCGAAGTGAAGCCGATAGGTAAAGTCGAAGATGACAAAAGACAGTATGGTCTAGGTCAGTGATGAGACCGACTACTGTTGCAGAGTCAGAGAAGCTCATAAGTCAAGGCGAAGTACTTGGTAGTCGTTCGGGGTTTCTAAGGAAGTTATGAGCAGTTAAGAAGGTGGTTTGGATCAGGATATATGTCACCACAGGAAGAGGTTGTGCAGCATGGACAAGGGGCACTGACAATTGCAAGTCTGCAGGATTTGGAGGATTCGACAGACATAGGAAGAGTGCCACGGGGAATGAAGTAGACCTCGGGAAGAGTAGCAGCAGGGTAGAAGAGTAGTGCGAAGGCACAGTGAGGGGGATCTGGTTCATAACTCAGTGTTTCTAGCAGAGAACCAGGAGAGGGAGAAGATCGCACACAGAGAGAACACACCATTTACTTATGTATATTGTAATATCAAAGCCCGGAAGCAGAATCTGGTTGGAGTAGTTGAATCCATTGAGCGGAAGAGCCTGTGAAGTGTGTCAACAACTCCAACTGCGGTTGGGTAGAGTTTTGCACGACCTTGTGAATTCCGGTTGCGATTGGATGAGTGGTAGTTTCAGTTGCGGTTGAAAATGGCTCACAGAGGCGTTAATGTCCGAGGATTTGGACGAAGAGCGCGTGGCGTTGCAATCACAGTTGATCGTGAAATGTTCGACGAGTGCATGCGAAAAATGTGAAGTTTGACTAGTGAAGTCGCAATGATCAAAGAAATCCAAAGGCGTGGATGCGTTCCTGATGCATTAGACCACAACGACGAGGAAGTCTAGGAAGTGGAAGCATGGGAAGCAGCAGGAGAAGAACCAGAAGATAAACTAATCAAGCTTCTAACGGAAATGAGAGGTCGGACAAAGATGGATGTACGTACCTACTAAGGAAGTATAGATCTAGAAGACTTGATTGACTCATTCAGAGAGATGGAGAAATACTTCGACATAGATCAGGTCGAGGATCCTAAACGGGTTAAGACTGCATGTCTGAGGTTGAAGGGTCATGCCTCATTGCGGTGGGACAATGTACAGGCTGATAGAGTCAAGAAAGGCAAGGAGAAAATCAAGTATTGGGACAGGATGGTCGCTAAGCTTAAGGGGAAGTTCTTTCTGGGTGACTATGTGATTTCCTTATTCTGGAAGTTGCAGAACTTTCAACAAAAAGAGATGATCGTGAAGAGTACACGGAAGAGTTCTACAGACTGTCGATAAGGTCAGGACAAACCAACGAAGGCGAAGAAGATGTCACAAGATATGTAAATGGCTTGAAGTATGCCATATAGGATGAGTTGAGCCTGTCAAGGTTCAAAGCGGTTGGTGAAGCCTACCAGTTAGCTCTGAAGGCATAAGAGAAACTGTCAAGGAAAGCTGCATCGACCAGGGGTAGGATGACCGGTCGAGGTGCGAAGACTGTTTCCGCGAAAGTCCAAAGTAGCGGAACCAGGAGAGAAGCCGTTGAAGATAATTGATGTGCAGAAGGGACATTGACTAAGGAGAAAGCGTAGGAAAACCGACATGCGGAAGGGACATCGATGAGAAACTTGCGGTCGAGGTGTGTATGGTATAAGTGGTCCAGCCGATAGAAAAGGAGCCGACAGACCAGCTGTGGTTTGTTATAAGTGTCGAGGAGTCAGACACAAGGCATATGAGTGCCCATAGAACTTACATGTTGCAGAGGAGTCGAAACCCAGATGTCGAAGAGATGAGCAAGTCGACGAGAGGGTGGAGTCGAAATATGACAACAGTGAGGATGGGAAAAGAAAAGGTCGAACCATGACGTCCAGGAGAACGATTGTTCAAGACGACCAAAACGACGAGAAAGAGCCTGCACATCGAAAGACTATCTTTCGGACCAGAGTGCTGTTCAATGAGTGGTATTGAAAGACCATAGTTGATGGTGGAAGTACATAGAATCTTGTGTTGACGGAGGTCATCGACAAGTTGGGTTTGAGATGTCGAGAGCACCCACACCTATACAAGATATCTTGGTTGCAGAAAGGACATCATGTCAAGGTAACCTGACAGTGCCTGATAAAATTTAAGGTTGGAAAGCTTCAAGACAACGTATTGTGCGACGTAATCCCAATGGACGCATGTCATCTGTTGTTAGGTAGACCATGGAAATATGATCGAAAGATGATATATGATGGTTGAGCCAACACAGTCATAGTGTGGAAAAATGGCACGCGGAGGACTCTGAAGTCGAAGCAGGAGGAGAAAATCGACTGCAAGCAGGGCGAGAGAAACTATTGGGAGAAGCGAGTGCTTATGTGTTCAACGAAAGAATTCCTCATGGAGGAGGAGAAGCGGTCAGGATGTTTCACCATCATTTAGAAAGGGCCATATGTTGAAAGGTCGACAATGTAAAGGATTCCGATCGAAGTTGAAAAGATGCTCGATGAGTTCAGGAGCATAGTAGTCGACAAAGTGCCGGCGGGATTGCCACCGACGAGAAGCATATCCCATCAGATCGACTTGATTACATGGTTGAGTTTTCCAAACAAGGCACCTCACATAATGACTTTGATAGAGGGTTAGGAACTCAATCGACAGGTCCAAGAGTTGTTGGACATAGGATTGATCAGATAAAGTCTAAGCCTGTGCATGTTACTAGCAGTATTAGCGCTGAAGAAGGGTGGAGAATGGAGGATGTGTACAGACTCCAGAGCTATGAACAAGATCACGATCAAGTATCGGTTTCCATTGCCGAGAATGGACGACTTGATGGGTTTCTTGAGTGGAGCGAAGTAGTTCACGAAGATCGACCCGAAGAGCGGTTATCACCAGATTCGGGTTAGAGAAGGAGATGAATGGAAGACAACATTCAAGAGGAAGGAAGGGCTGTATGAGTGGTTAGTCATGCCATTCAGATTGAATAATGCACCCAGTACATTCATGCGGTTGATGAATGAAGTACTAAATCCATTCTTGGGAAAGTTTGTCGTAGTGTACCTAGACGACATCCTGATATTTAGTCGAACCAAGGTTGAACACTTGGAGCACATTCGACAAGTATTACAGAAGTTGCAGGAAGAGAAGCTGATGGTGAACCTACAAAAGTGTTTCTTCATGAAGGAAGAACTGGTGTACTTGGGATTTGTAATCTCGGGTAAAGGGTTAGTGATGGACCCAGAGAAGGTGAAGGCAATATTAGATTGGCCAGAACCGAGAAGCATGACTGGAGTGTGAAGTTTACATGGAATTGATATTTTCTACAGGAATTTCATCAGAGGATTCAGTCAGATATGTGCACCTTTGACATATTGCATGAAAAAAGATGAGTTCAAGTGGAAAGAAGCTGCCTAGAGAGCTTTCTACAAGTTGAAGGAAAATGTCACTTAGAGCCCAGTGTTAGCACTCCCAGATTTAGACAAAGTTTTCCAAGTCGATTACGACGTGAGTGGAATGGTAATTGGAGCAGTGTTGAGCTAGGAGGGCCAACTAATTGCGTTCTTCAACGAGAAGTTGGATGATGCGAAGTGGAAGTATTCGGTCTACGACTGGGAATTCTATGATATTTTCCAAGCATTGAAGAAGTGGAGGCATTATTTATTTCCCAAGGAATTTGTGTTGTACATAGATCACCAAGCACTGAGATACTTGAACACTCAGTCGAAGTTGAATCAATGACACATGAAGTGGGCCGCGTTCCTGCAGGGATACACCTTCATGTTGCGACATAATTCGGGCAAGTCGAACAAGGTTGCCGACGCGCTGAGTCAAAGAGTTGCATTGTTGAACACGATGACAGTTCAGGAAACATGAATAGAGTTGGTGAAGACAGAGTATGAGACCGACGAGGATTTTGAAAAAGCATGGAAGGAGAGTAGCGAACCATGGAGTGTCGAAAGGACTCCATACTTGGATTATTTCATCCAAGAGGGATACCTTTTCAAGGGACAAAAATTGTGTGTTCCCAGAGGATCTGTAAGAGAGAACCTAATCCGAGAATTGCATAGCGGCGGATTAATAGGTCATTTTGGCATCGAGAAGACCAAGGCATTGGTCGAAGAAAAGTATTATTGGCCAGGAATGCCGATAGATGTCGGTAAGTGGGTACGACAGTGTCGATTTTTCCAGTTGGAAAGAGGAAGAAGTCAGAACACGGGGTTGTATACGCCATTACCAGTACCGGATACCCCATGGGAGCACCTAAGCATGGATTTTGTGATAGGATTTCCAAAGGCGCAGCAAGGAAGCGACTCAATCTTTGTTGTAGCCAATAGATTTTAGAAGATGGCACAATTTATTCTGTGTCGGAAGACAAGTGACACCACAAGAATTGATGTACTATTCTTCAAGGAGATATTCAGATTGCATGGGTTTCCGAAACGTATAAGGTCGGATAGGAATACCAAGTTTATGGGACATTTCTAGAGAACCCTATGGAATAAATTGGACACGAGGTTCCATTTTAGCTCGGCATATCATCCGCAGACAGATGGACAGACCGAAGTGGTGAACAAAAGTTTGGGAAACCTTCTGAGGTGTTTGACGACCGACAGACCCAAGCAGTGGGAGAATGTGTTGGCGCAAGCAGAGTTCATGTACAACAATTCTGTGAATCAGTTGACAGGTATGATCCCATTCCATATTGTTCAAGGACGAAGCCCACATGGAATGGTGGATTTGGTCAAGATACTGACATAAATAAAGAAAAGTGCGGTTGCGGAAACATTCACGGAGCATATGAAGGAAGTGCATGAAGATGTGCTAAAGCGCATAGAAAAGAGCAATGCGACATATAAGTTGAGAGCCGAAAGGAAGAAGAGGCTACAGTCGTTCAATGAAGGAGACTTAGTCTATGCACACTTGCGGAAGGAGATATTTCTACAGGAACATATAACAAGCTAAAGCTAAAGAAGATTGGACCATGTAAGATTCTGACAAAGATTTCAGACAATGCTTATGTATTGGAGCTGCCGAAAGACTTGAGTATTTCACCAACGTTCAATGTCTCAGATTTGTACAATTTTGAAAAAGGTTCAACTAGTGGAGGTGTGGAAGTGTCAAACATCGACTGGACAATGCAGATTCCAGATCGACGCAAGGAGGAAATCGCCAAAGTGTTAGAGGAACGCGAAGTCGGGCGTACATACAGTTCACGAAAGAAAGAATACTTAGTGCGATGGAAGGATGATGAGTTGCAGGAGGCAACATGGATTTTCGAAGAAGAATACAAGAGACTCACGGAGCAGTCGAGTTATTTTTCACCTGGGGAGTTTGATGCAGGGGCATTGGGGCCTAGGAAGAACAGTTGAAGATAATCGACAGGAGAAATCTACCAGGGGGATTGCCGATGACCATTGGTGTGAAAGGGAGATTGGTTGTCGAAGTCAATAAGTTGAGCAGAAGCTGTCGATATGCGGTCGACAGGAGTAGAAAGTCGAGAGTTGACATGTCGAAGGTTGACAGACAATTGGTTTGCGGAGGAAGCCAGGCGTGGAGGAAGGGGTGGACTGGAAGCCGTGGAAGCGAAGTGAAGCCGACAGGTAAAGTCGAAGATGATGAAATATAGTATGGTCGAGGTCAGTGATGGGACCAACTACTGTAGCAGAGTCAGAGAATCTCAAAAGTCAAGGAAAAGTACTTGGTAGCTATTCGGGGTTGCTAAGGAAGTTATGAGCAGTTAAGAAGGTGGTTGGGATTAGGACAGATGTCACCACAGGCAGAGGTTGTGCAGCACAGACAGGGGGCGCTGACAACTGCAGGTCTGCAGGATCTGGAGGATTTGACGGACAGAGGAAGAGTGTCACGAGGAACGAAGTAGACCTCAGGAAGAGCAACAACAGGGTAGAAGAGCAGTGCAAAGGCACAATGAGGGGGATCCGATCCATAGCTCATCATTTCCATCAGAGAACTAGGAAAGGGAGAAGATCACACACACAAAGAACACACCATTTACTAATGTATATTGTATCATACTAAGGCCGACTAGTTTAGTTATTTACATTTCTTTGCATTTCACATTGTAACCGTGAATTCGATTGAAATAATAGAAACCAACTTCTGGTATCCTGTTTACTCCAAGTTTGTGTGAGCGTCGTGTGTGTCATGTGTATAGTTAAGAAAGAAATCCTTGAGAGGATCGAACTTGCGCCAAATTTGTAGTTCACTAAACATTCACAAACCATTACATCTAGGTCTAAAAAGTGGTGATTTTTGTATAAAAAGTTATGGGCAAAACTTTAATTCATTGCTTTAACATTGTTTTAGTCTGTCAATTTCGATGGCAACATATATGCCATTTTTTTAGCACTAAGATCATTTTTCGGAATTTTGGCTATATTGACAAAAAAAAACTATATTCAATTCAAAATTTCTAAAAATGTTTCAATGTGTATATGGTCAACATTGCAACATTGTAGATGGAGGTTTTTCTACATGCATGCATCTAGAGGCCAACATTGAATATACCCTTTTTGGATTCCCTTGCTGGGGTTGGTTTTTCTTACACCAACACTTAATTAGATATATCCCAATCTAGAGACAGACAAACTGGTATGATGTATGAGTTTACAACCATTTTAGCTTTTTACATTGAATACTTTCAAAATATATGGATTACAAATATTCTCACCTTGCAATTGTAGCTGAAGAGTCATACATCTTAGTTGTCTGTATCCATACATTCTCATGTGTTTTCACATGGTAAGAATATCATAGAGATAAATATATTCCTATTCATTAAATTCTAACCATGCAATTGCAACAAAATATTTATTCATCTTCTTGCCCAACCGGTTGGAAAGATTCCCCTATATTCAGTATTCATTCATGTGTTAAAGCAACTGTCTCTTGTCTATGTCACTGTCTGTGTATCCACACATTCCCATGTGATAAGAATATCCCAAAGATAATTATATTCCTATTGATTACAACATATATATGCGTTTTTTTTTCTATTGGTTTAAGAGTCTAATTTTGCATTTAAATATTTCTAAAAATTATTATAGCAATATCATAAATTTTGGAAATTTCTATACTTTAAATTTCTGCATATAATTTGGGAATGGGAAATGGGTAAGTTGGAAATGGTGGATGTATGCCTAGTGACCTCTCTGTTAATACCTGATATCCTTGGTTATGCTGTTAAATTCCATCCATTTGTTTCTTTTCTTTTTTCTTAGAATATTCTTGTCTTGCATGCAACTTATTCTTGTGCCATAAAATTGAACACAGTTATTTATATTAACTTAGTACTTCCATTGTCTTTATATGATTACATATTGACGTATTATTTCACCTTTTTTGAGGTAATTTATAGTATATATTTACTCTTATAAATCCAAGATTATGCAATTTTAGCGCAACAGTGGTATCAGAGTCGTTGTCTTCCATTTTTTTGAGCCTCCATTTCAGTCTTCCGCCTGCGCCCATGCCCGTATCCATCGTATCCACAATCGTATCCTTCTCCGCCCACACCATCAATCGCCATTATTCTGCCGCACCTCCGTCTTTGTGTTTCCGCCTCCTTGTCGTTTTCCCCGTGCCCTTATCCGCGCAAAACCTTCTCCATGCCGCCTTCCCTTTTTGTTTTTCACGACAGTATTACAGATATTTATTAACTGAGCATCGGTTGATGCTGATATTTTATTTATCCTGGAGGCTACTGTGAACACGGGTTGATAAATAATTTAACAATGGATAGTGACTCTTCCCAATAGTGATTAATGATTTTTTTTTTCTAGTTTCTTTAACTGATATTTTGATTTTTGCTTGTAGTGGAAAACTCTCTTTTTCAACACAAATTATTTTTCTTGCTTGCCTGGTTATTTCTCTTTTAATATTTCCCTTGCCCCGTAGCTATTCTTTCTTCACAGAAATTCTGATATTTTATGGCCAAAATCCTGAATGTGGTAAAGGACCTGATCCATAGAAGCTCTGAAATTGGGGTGGCCAAAAGCCAAGTCAGACAAAGTCTGAAAGATACGGCCAAAGGACGTAACGAACTTTCTATTTCTATCTTATGATGGTGAGGGTACCTGCAAGGTTTGAAATTCACTAGTGCTGAACCTGTCTTAACCTCAATTATGTGTTCTATTCCTCTTTCTGGTGGCAATTTTATGGGAAGATCTTGGAATACCTTCTCATACTTTTGGATTAATTCTTGGATTTCTGGTTGTTGGTCATTAGACAGTTCTACTGCTAACATCTCTATTTGATGAAATTGAGCGATCAATGCTGGTGCCCCCTTTCGAATCAATTTCTCCATTTGTCATGAAGATATAATTTGGGTAGGAGGTGGTTGGAACCCATACAATTTATATTTTCTTCCCTCCCACTTGAATTTAATAAATTGTTTATGGTGATTTTTGGAATATGTGCCTAATGTATGTAGCCATTGAATTCCCAAGACAACGTCTACTCCTCCTAGGGGTATTGTGTAGAAACTAGATTCCAAGTTATAATCATCTATTTGTAGTTTAACCTTGTGACACTTCTCGATTCCATCAATTTGTTTTTTCCATCTACTACCATAACCCTTATATCTGTTGTTGGGTATACAAACAAGTTTAGCCTTTTCGCCACATTTACGTCTATAAAATTATGGGTGCTTCGTGTATCTATAAGTATGGTGACATTCTCTTTCCTCACATGTCCCTTTAATTTAAGGGTTTGTGGCTATGCGATGCCTATTATTTCCGCTAGAGATATCCTAGGCATTGCCTCTTCATAATATGTGTTGACATCATTGTTTTCTTTGTTGCTATCTTCCTCATCGAAATCGCTATTGGAGGAAACTTCTGGTTCTTTCTCAGCTTCACAATTATACAATTTTTTATTGTTGCATCGGTGCCTCTTTTCCCATTTATCTCCGCAATATCTGCATTTATTTACCCATTTCTTATATGTGTCCTGAAGTTGTTTTTCATTCTCCCTTAGGTGGGGTGGTACATACTTGTTTGTCTTGTCTGTCGCATACTTATTTGATTTTTCATTAAAATATCTATTTGATCAGTCTAGTCCTGAAATTGATGGTTTGTTGACCCGGTTATTTTGCTCAATTATATTTCCTACATGTCTAGCGTCTTCAATAGTTTGGGGTTTCCAAAGTTTTAACTCGTTACGAATGTAATCCTTTAAGCCACATATGTACATTTTTAGTAATTGTTCATCTGAGAACCCGACTTGTCTTGTCACCAATACTTCCCATTCATGAGTATAATTGTTTACATTTCCCTTTTGCTTAAGGTGGACGAACTTGGTATATACGTCATCTTCTTCTTCGTCATGGAATCTTTTTAGTAGTTCCTTAGTGAACTGGGGTTGCTAACATAGGCATGGATGTCATAATCTTGTTTAGCACCTTGAAACATTCCTCAGCCTTCTTATTCCATTGGAATTAGTTTTTCTTTAGTAGGTTAGACAGTGGTGTTGTTAGATGAGCATAGTTTTTGACGAACCTTCGATAATAACCTATTAGGCCTAAAAAACCTCTTAATTTTGATATATTATCAGGTTTTGGCCATTCTATAATTGCTTTGATTTTACTTGGGTCTACTCTTACTCCTTCCTTGGATATGATATGACCAAGATATTCTATTTGTTCCTTACCAAAAATGCATTTTGACATTTTTGCATAAAACTGATTTTATTCTAGGAGAGAGAGTACAAGTGCTAAGTGCTCAAGAAACTAGTACGCACTTCCTTAGATATGGTCGGAAAAGCTCATTCATAGTTACTTGAAAGGTGGTGGGAGCATTTGTTAAACCAAACGACATGGCATTGAATTCATAGTGGCCTTCATGAGTTCGAAAAGCTATCTTTGACGCATCTGCTAACCTTACTCGTATCTGATAATATCCTGACTTTAAGTCCAACTTTGAAAAATATTTGGCGCCATGGAGTTCATCTAACATTTCATCTATGAACGGAATAGGGAACCTATTTTTTATTGTTATTTTGTTCAGTCCCTGATAATCTATACATAGCCTGAAAGATCCGTCTTTTTTTCGGACCAATACTATTGGGAATCATATGGGCTCCTACTTCTTGTGATGACTCCACATCTCAGTAGTTCTATGATTCTTTTGGAATCTTCTAGGATTCTTATGAGGGTGTTATTCTTTCTTGCTCTTTTCCTTCTTTGTATGAGCTGCTAAGGCTTGATTATCTTCTTCACCCATCTTCTCTTCTCTAGCTTAAATTTTGGCTTCCTCTTGAGTACAATTCTCCCACAGCCTACTAAATTTGGTGAGCTTCCTTCTAGAACAAATTCCTTGAAGGAATGATTCCCATGATATTAGGAGACCATTCAATGTAGTCATCACCAATTCTACTTCTTCAACATTGCCTCCAATAGCTTCTAGATGTTCTTTGATTTGGGAGACTCTTGTGAAAAATATTGGATGCTTTCTGAATTCTGCATCTTCAGACTCTTGAGTTGACTTCTCAAAGTCATCTTCCTATTAATGTTCTTTCCTTCTTATAGTCTCTTTAATGCATCAAACATATCCTTGGGAGTCTTCAATGATGAGATATGGGGGATCAAGTGATCCTTGATGGAGTCAACAATGATCCTCTTGGACCTAATCAAATTCTTCTTGTGTTTAGTCTTGTCTTCATCTACCTCTGGATCTTCAATTTCCTCCTTAACATAGTTGTCCAAATCATTCTCTTCTAGAATGACCAATACTCTATACTTCTAGGCTCAGAATTTAACAGCTCCTCCAAGCTTGGTATTGTTTGTCATCTTGATAAAATGAGAACATCAAATCGAAATAAAGATAATAGTACTTACCAATCAAGATGCTCCAACCAAGTGCTTGCTTTAATTCCTTCTGAAATTTGCTACCTAGTTGACCTAGGGTTTGTCAGAGAAACCCTAATTTTCCAACTTTGGAATCTTGCAAATCTAAGTTGAGGGAAAGATGTGCCTCCCTAAGGTGAGTTGACCAAACTCCTCCTTCATCCAAATCTATGGACAAAAGTATGGAAAATATGATGCCCTAGTTTTCCCGAGCAATAGTGGCAGGGTCAAAATTCAAAGTTCTCGAATATGGAAACTTCCTACATAGAAAAATGCGCCCTCCTAGGGAGAGTTGCTCTGACCTCCTTTTTAGGCCAATCTATGGTAAAAACTCTTCGGAACAAGAAACCCTAGTTTTCACTTCCAATAGTTTATGCTGCACAAGGTCTTCTTTTAGGATAGCTATGATACAATGTTATAATTTTAATACTATAAAGATGGCTATGTTTATCTTCAAACAATTTATATATATCGCAATAACCATATGCAATAGGATCACTGGAATATAGACAAGCACAACATAAACAAGAGTACACAACAATTTATCCTAGGAAAACCCTCTTGAGGGAAAAACCCAACAAAACTTCTTCAATATAGATTCATCATCAAGTACAATGTCAATTTAGTACAATAACCCAAGAATAATATGTCTTCAATGTAGCTACTCTTTCTCCCAAGCGAACTTGTCTTTCTGTCTCTACTAATGCGAACTAGCTTGAGTGAGTGATGTGTCAAATGAGATAGGCACCACTCTTATTTATACTAGTTATAACATAACCTTTTTACTTACCTGGGATGACATGTTATTCCCTAACTAGGCCGACTTGACTGGGGCAATTTTTCCCATTGTTTGGGGTAGTTTACCCGCTGGGTTGACTTGTCTATTTTACTTTATTTCTCTTAGTATTTTTACATGATAAAATACAATATGGATATCCCTAGAAGGAAGTACAATAAAAATACAATAATAATATATCCCGAAGTTACTTTCTTCGACACAACCCTTAAAATTTTAATTAGGAACCACTGAATTCGATTTGGGAATGCAGGAACATAAGACTAGTTTTTGGAATGCTCAACTAGGGAAGTGTCAACTCAGCTCGAATGGCCTCTAAGGGTCACAAATTTCAGAATCGGGGCTTGGGATGGGTTCTCCTAAGTCTTACCAACCTGCAAAAACTCACTGAATGTAATTTGGATATGCAGAAGATAGTTTATTGTAAAAATACTAGAGACTAGCTAAATCTAGCATCAAACAAGCATAGGTGAAGTATTAATTAAAAATAAGAGATAGTATTTGCATAAATGGAAGGAAAATGATTATAATAATTTTCATAGGAGGTATTTTTCATCATAGGGATTTTATTATAGCATCAAAATTCCATGGAATCACCATCCACCATCCATAACATAGACAATACAAATACTGCAGAAATGTGACTAGCTACTGGAGTCTTCTTCTACAGTTTCAAACCAATATCTTTGTTCTGATCATATGGATGCATCCTTGACCTGAAAATGGGCTTGTACAACTTGAATGGCTATCCCAATGATAAAATCACACCAATAGGTGCGTAATCCTTACACAGAAATCACTAGAAACACCTGAAAACACATGAAATGAATGATCTCTGCATTACCAAACTTGAGTTTCCTAATGGATTTCAACCCAAACCAATGATATGAAACTATGGATGCCCCCACCACCTGATAAAATGAATATTCATACAATATGTATGGCCAAGACACTCCCAATAACTTCACAGGTGCACCATCTTCTTCCAATACATTTAGAAATTGAAACTAGGAAAGGAAAACTCTGCAAATTGAACCCAGCTGCAACTGGAGCTACTGAAACACTATCACACCAACTTGAAACTATGAAATACAAATGCATACACAATATTTTGCTGCATTTAAGATCTGTAAAAAGGATTGGATATCCTTCTCCTCAATCACCAATTGAAATGCTAGCAAACACTCCAACTAGTTCTGATCACAGAGGGGCACATCTCCCTACTATTGCAAGGGGCATATCACCCAAGCAAAGAAAATCTCATATCTCTTCATGATGAATAATCAAAATGTAAAAATATGTGAATGGGTGCGTTCAAACTTATTTTATTAACCTCTGTTAGCTTTTCTACCACCCTTTTTGGACTTGCCATTGAGGAAATTCGAACCATAGGTGTAATGGATGTTTCTTTGGCAAGTTGCTTTTGCCTTGGACCTACTTGCCTTCATGAATTCACCCTCCTTGGATAAAATTAGACTCTATATATTTCCTAAGGATTTTAGCTTGATTTACTGCTTTTGCTAATCTTCCTTGAGCCTTATCTCTCAAAATCAGGAAACTCCTATCTTCACTGCTTTTCTGTTGCTTTTCCCGCTTTTCTTGTTTTTCCTGCTTTTGGATGCTTTATGTCCAACTTTTTCTGAGGATACAACTCATCTCTCTTATCCTGATCCTATGCACCCTCTTGGGACACCTAATCGATGGACAACTCATAAATAAATATTAGAATTATTAAATAAAACAATTTTAGGCCCACCATAAATTATTTATTTACATAAGGTAAATTTAATCAAAATTAACCCCCTTAGTAATTTATTTAATTATTTTCCACTATGACCCATGGAGGTTGAACGGGTAGTGGTGGACCATGGTGATATAAAAAATGGGGACATTACATAGAATCAAGGAGAGAGTTTAAGAGATTGAACCGAAGGAATACTCCACTTCCCATTTATCTATCTAGGGAATGGGGAAAATATTGCACATTACAACTAGTTAGTGAACAAATTCAACATCAAATACATGTGAAAGGTATAGATGCAAACGTAACAAAAGATGAGATCGACATGTCTAGAGAATGCGAAAAAGAGTACATTTGGAATTCTGACAAAATATTATTGCAATACATTGTTGACGCTATTAACTATTTAATTATGAATGGTTGTAATTATTTGCACTAAAATAAATGGTCTATCATAGATGATTATATGCTAGGGTCCTACCCTAACCCTCCTACTTTATCAATGTATAAGGCCATAAGGCTCATTAGATAGTCAATGGCTAGTGACTTAATGTGAATGGGCCATGTTTATTGAATAAAGGCCCTTGGTATGGTGTTAACCCTTATTAATAGTGGGACCACAGGTAGTTAGGAATTTAGCTATTGAAGAACTATATATAGAGTAGTAATCTATGTAATGTTTGGTCAAGAATTGTCATTGTATTTGGAGGTTTTCCCCCTTGAATAGGAAAGTAAACATAACTCTCAATTTTATCTATTCTCTCTTTTGGTTTTCTATCTTTTCTCTCAATTTCTAGGTTTAAGTGTATTACAAGTGGTATTAAATCTCTTTCTTGGGCCAAAAGGGAAGCATTTTTAAAACCAATGTCTAGCTCTTTCAAACGAGTAATCTTGGCATTTTTGCTCCAATATTTTTTCTTTCAAGTTTCGATTTTTGAAGTTTTTAAGTTATATAAAGGACATATTGAAGAATCTTATGTCAAAAGTTTAGCATCTTGGTCACTATTATTTAGCAGATACACTATTTGTAAGTTTGGGTTTATCAGTAATATAGATGGTTTGGATTTTTAAAATGAGCCATGTTGGAATTTGCGCTCCAATTTTGTTTGTGCAAAGTTTGAGGGGTCTAAAATTTCCAAGTTACAGAGAGGATGCATGGGAGGCATAATATGTATCAAATTTTTAGCTTTTGTATCACTACACTTTCGAAGATTCAATCTATGTAAGTTAGTCATTTTGAATAACCCAAAAAGTAGCATTAAACATGTGTTATGGGCAAAACTATTATATCTTAAGTTTTGAAATCCCAAATTGAATGCCACCATTTGTATTGGAAAGAAGATGAACCAAAGTATTTATGGTATAAAAATCATATTCAAAACTAAAAAATTGGATGCATGGCAAGCTGTACAAGTTCACCCTTTGAAACAGCCAAAATCGACAAGTTTTGCGAAAACTAGCCTAATGTTTTCTTGGAACATTTGAATTCAGTAAACCCTATGGAATTGTATAGTAGACATATCAATATACTACATAAAAATTTTTAAACTTAAAGGCATATAAATTGTAGAGTTACCAAAACTTCAATGTGATCTTGCAAGACCATCTCCAAGTCATGATTTTACAAGTTGTGCTCATTTCAAAATTTTTGTCTCAAACCCTCCCTTGAAAAGTAAGTTACTTTCCATTGATTGTAGAGCTCTTTCTGGGGTTATCAAGATTAATTTTTAATATTTTTTTCAAAGACGTGTTCTGACATCTTTAAATAACATAGAGATATGTCGTTCAATGGGAAGACCTGAGGTTGTAGAAACATATTCACATAGAAAATACAAGGGTACTTAAGCCACATTGTTGTGCACCCTTGTAGCCTCTATTGGTACCCCTTCGAGTAGTACCATATCAGACATTTCCTGGATACACAATTTCACTTCCATGTACCCTTGGGTATATCGAAAGTCCCATAGGTATACCTAGAACCAACTTTAGATAAAATTGATCGATCGTCTTATTTCTATAGTACACTGAGAACAACACTGATGGATATCACTATCTAGTAACTGGGTAGTCAAGTAGTATGGATAAGGTCATGGTTGAGTCTCCTTAGTTAGTGCCCTGAGATATTGGGCCAAGTACTAGTGTTGGACTCCATATGTATATTAGAGAGATATAACACCTAACACTCCCTTTTGCTTAGGCCCTGATGGATCACACCCTTGGTGGATTATCCCTATAAACAACCTCACACCAAAACACTAAAAAATATGACCACCTGCTCTACTACTAGCAGGTTGGGCACCTTGGAATCTCAATACACAAATCTAAATGGCCAAATTCAACACCTTGAATAAATCATCAACAATTCAAATCAAACATGGGATAAGAAGTTGGAGACAAAAATAGACCACTTGGAGAAGATATTGGATGAGAAGTTGACACATTTGACAAGTAATGGAATACATGCATAAGAACATGGGAATGCACAACATCGTGAGCCACACCGGGAAGAAACTTCTCACTTGGGACTATTTATCCAACAACGACTTGTTGATAGGTCGAAATGACTCGAGGTCAATAATAGTGGTTCTCTCTGGTAAGAAGTCCCAATTAGACCTCAAACCATTTGAAGTAGGTAACCCATCTGGATTCTGGATCAACAACCATTCCTTATTGGGTTTTACCAGTTGTGGCCCACTCCACCATTTAGGGTTTTATAATTAAGAGATGAAAACTAAGCTAATCTAACCTAAATGGAATTCCTAACTAAACTAACCTATCCTAGCCGGGAGCAAGAGTAAAAGGGGTGAATAGTGAAATAACAATTGAACATCCACATTAAGAATTCAAATAATTGTTTTAAGAAGCAAATAAAAAATATGCAAAATGAAAACATAAACACAAGAACAGTCTTGCTAGTTATGTCAATCTGATTTCAGTACCCACGGGAAGCAAAAGAACATGAATAACATATGAAATAAGCAATAGAGAGTTGTAGGAATAATCCATCCATGAAATATGAAACAATCTTACTTCATATCTGTGTGTGAAAGAGCATGAAAAAATTCAAGACATTCATCCACATTCCTATGCAAAATCTAATCTTGTCGTTGATGTAGCTACGTGAGGTATCCTCACTAGCCAAGATGACTTGCAAAAGAAATAAATAATAAATGTATTTTTTTATTATAAAAAGAAAAGTCGTCCCAGTTGAGAAAATCACCCAAAAGTAATGTATAAAGAGAGGAGTTTCACTCCTCATTTGTCACTCACCTCAAGCAAGTTCGCTCAAGCAAAGGAAGTTCAACTTTTGGGTTGTAGAAGACATTTTGGATCTTTTTTCTTTGGCATCTATTCTTCTTATGATTTTATCTTTATTGTACTGAATCTTTGAGTAAGAAAGGCTTGCTGGGTTTTTCCTGAGTTTGGGTTTTCCCAGGATAAACTATTGTGTCTCTAATGTTTCTGTGCATAGTTATTCTTTCAGTGATCCTATATTGTTTATAAGTTGAAAGAGATGAAAATTATGCTGCTATAATTAAAAATCTAACATGGTATCAGAGCAGTACTGAAGGAGACTATTTCCAGAAACTAGGGTTTCTTGTTTCCTCAACTTTCGTCCATAGAATTAGCTTGCCCTTAGCATCATTGAGTTCACCCTAAGATGGTGAATCTTCCACTGGAAGAAGATTTTCATTCTGAAAATTTTCAATTTTGACCTAATTACTGCAAGAGGTCAAGAATTAGGGTTTGTTGTTTTACATTGTTCTGACCACAGATCAGGAAGAAAGGAGGCTATTTCAACTCGCCTTGAAAGGGAGAATTCATTTGTGGAAGTTGTTTTTCAAGAATCCAAAGTTCATTTTTGACTTAGCTTCCCCTAGGGTTTCTGATGCAAGTTGCAATTGTGCTTGTCAATTAAGATTTCAAGCATCAAAGTTGAAGATAGGCTTGATGGAGCTTCAAATTTCCATTCATGGAAGTCTATAGTTCTCATTGCTCTAGAAGAAAATTAACTTCTAAATTTTGTTGTGTTAAAGGAGTACCAGAACCTAAAGAAGAAGCAGAGAAGACTCAGTGGAAGAAGAATGATGCCAAGACATGAAGTATCCTAATGGATTCAGTCAAGGATCATTTGATCTAAAATTTCTCAGAAGAAGAAAACTAAGGCAATGTTTGACACCTTGAAGAAATTCTTTGAGAACACAAATGTCAATAGGGCCCTTGCCCTGAGACAACAACTCTCAAATGACAAAATGTCCAGATCTAATTCTATTGCATCATATTTCATGAATATCACATAGATCAAGGATCAATTGGGAATTATTAGTGAAATTATTGCAGATAAAGAATTAGTCATGATGAATCTGAATGGCCTCCCTCAATCTTGGGAACCAATAATTCAAAGTGTGACTGGAAGATCGAAGCTACTAAAGTTTGAAAGATTGTGGGCATACTGTACACAAGAAGAAACCAGACTTGTGGCCAGAGGCAAAGCTCATGCCCCTCATGAAGAAGATCAAGCTCTTATTACACATACCAAGAAAAGAGGGAAGAATACCTTTAGAAGAAAATACAAAGGAAGAAGATCAAGTCTAGCCCCTAAACAAAGGAAGAAGAAATACCTTTCACAAATCCAATGCTTCAATTGCAGAAAGTTTGGTCACTGTAAGAATCAATGCAAATCAAAGAAGAGGAAGGAACATGCCTCCACAACTGATGTAGATAGAGAGACTCAACCAAAGAAATCAAAGAATTCAGAATAATTCTTCTTCATCTTAGCCCTCTTAGGTATTGTTCCTACCAGTAATGATAATTGGTTATTAGATTGTGGTTCTTCTAAACATATGATGGGTTATAAGGAGTTTCTCTCAAATCTAGATGAGAGAGAATCACACCTAAGAGTTGTTCTTGGAGACAATGCCAGATATATTGTGAAATGAATTGGGCTCACTTCCTTCCAGTTAGATCCCGGGGATTCTCTACATTTGGGAGAAGTACTCTATGTGCCAGGAATGAAAAGAAGTATTGTCTCTATCTCCGCACTAGAAGACAAGGGTTATAAAGTTGCATTCTCGTATGGAAAGGACATGGCACAAGAACTCCACTATTGATTTAGCTAGAACAATTGGTGTTCGTGAGGAAAGATTATACAGATCGACGATACAACCAATGCAGTGTCTAGTTCATGACTCTATCAGTTTGAGTGAGTTATGGCATAGAATAATTGCTCACTTGCACTATAGAGATCTTCCTCCTCTAAAGAAGATGGTTACAGGTCTTCCCAAACTCCAAGTTGAGCATGATGGAATTTGCAGAGGATGTGCACTTAGCAAGAATTCCAAGGGATCTTTTCCTAACAGTGACACCAGGTCTAAGGGAATATTAGAGTTGGTACACTCAGAATTATGTGGACCTATGCCAGTTGTGTTATTGGGAGGATTTTGCTATAATGTAACCTTCATAGATGACTACTCCCGAAAGACATGGATTTACTTCTTAAAGTCCAAGGAATCCAAATTTTTTTGAACAAGTTCAAGGAATTCATGGCCCAGGTTGAGAACCTATCCATGAAAAGGATAAAGGTGTTAAGGTACGATAATGGAGGAGGGTACACCTCCTCAGAGTTCAATGATTTACGTAAGGAAGCAAGAATAAAGAGGGAGTATACTGTCCCTTACAACCCTCAATAAAATGGGGTTGCAGAAAGAAAGAATAGTTCTATAGTTGAGGCAGTCAAGGCCATGATTCATGATCAAAATATAACAATGTTTCTATAGGAAGAAGCCTCAAGCACCATAGTATATGTTCAGAATAGAGGCCCACAAAAGATATTGAAGAACACGAATTCATAAGAGGCCTTCATAGGTGTGAAGCCAGAAGTTGGTCATTTGCAAATATTTGGAAGTCTAATATACATTCAGGTACCCAAAGAAAAGAGAACAAATCTAGAACCTTCAGGAAAGAAGGGCACATTTGTTGGGTACAATGACTCATCAAAGGCATACCGAATCTACATCCCAGGACAGAGACATATTGAAGTCAACATGGATGTTTCCTTCGAGAGGAGATTGCCTTCAGAAAGGCTAGAAGATCATCCATGGATAGTGAGGATCAAGAAGCTCCAATGAGATGGATTCATCTCCCCCTACCTCTTCATCAGTTCAGAGGGATCCAACAGATTCAGTTGATCTTGTAGATCTGATTGATCATGTTATCCAGTAGAGCTGACAAACATTCCTGGAGATATTGCTATTGGATGGAAGAGGCCTATTTGGGCTCGACAAACTCTAGAGGATGCAGAGAAGCATGCTAATCCCCTGGGTACCTTCAGGGAGATAAATAGACCTCGAAGATATTCAGGATATGTAGCATTGATGTCCGACATCATTGATTCCGATCCTTCCAGCTATGAGGATGCTGCCAGTTAGTAGGTTTGGAAAGATGCCATGATGGAAGAATATCAATCTATCATGAAGAATGGCATATGGGAAGTTGTGTTGAGACCCGAAGGGAAGTCAATGGTGACTTCCAAATGGATCTACAAGATTAAGCATGCAGCAGATGGGAGCATTGAGAAGCACAAAGCGAGATTTGTGGCTAGAAGATTCTCTTCGAAATAGAGAGTCAATTATGACGAGACATTTGCTCCAATTGCATGATACACAACCATCAAATCGATCATACCTATAGCTTCAACTATGGGATGGAAGTTACATCAGATGGATGTTAAAACTTCCTTCCTCAATAGAGTGATTTTGGAAAAAGTCTATGTTGAGCAGCTAGAGGGTTTTGATATTCATGGGAAGGAATCCCATATGTGCAGAATGAAGAAGGCCCTGTATGGACTCAAGAAAGCACCACGAACATGGTATGCCAAGATTGATGGATACTTGGTGAGCTTGGGATTCACCAAGAGTGAGGCGAATTCCATCCTTTACTACAAGGTTGAGGATGGTAAACCATTTATACTAGGTGTTGTATGTTGATGACTTGTTTGTCACTGGAGATGAGAAACTTACCGAATGGTGCAAGAAAATGCTAGCCTCTGAGTTCGAGATGAAGGACCTTGGTCTGATGCATTACTTCTTGGGTTTAGAGGTGTGGTAGAGACAAGATGAGATCTTCCTAAGCCAAGGAAAGTACACCATTTATATCTTGAGGATATTTGGTATGATGGACTGCAAGTCCGTGACCATGCCTATGGAGGTAAACCTGAAGAAGTTGAGTGACTCAACTTCCAAGTCAGACCCGATAGATCCCACCATGTATAGACAATTGATCAGTTCATTAATGTATTTAATTGATACTATAACATTTTTTTTTTTGCAGTGAGTGCTCTTAGTTAGTTTATGTGTGAACCAAGACATGTACACTGGGTTGTTGTGAAGCATGTGCTAAGGTACTTACGTGGAACTGCGGGATATGTACTGAGATATGCTTCCAGTAGTGATATGGGATTACATGGATACTCAGATTCTGATTGGGAAAGAAGTGTTGTGGACAGGAAGAGCACCTCCAGATGTTGATTAAGTTTGGGTTCTGAAGTGATTTCCTGGTGTAGCAGGAAGTAGTCCTCAGTAGCATTGAGCACAACTGAGGCATAGTATATTGTAATGAGTGTTGCAACACGAGAAGTAGTATGGATTCAGAATCTCTTTGTAGGATTGATTGTACAGACACTTGAGTCTACAGTGATTCACTGTGATAATCAAAGCCGTGTGAAGCTTTGAGTGAATCCTATATCTCATGATAGATCGAAGCATGTGGAGATCAAGTACCACTATATTAGAGACATGGTACAGAGAGGAGCAGTTCAACTCCTGTATATTTCGACTAGTGATCATATTGCTGACATTCTCACCAAGCCTCTTTCCAGAGTGAAGTTTTCATACTTTCGTGAAAGACTTGAAGTATTGGAGAATGCTTCCCTTAGTGAGAGGGAGTGCTCTTAGTCCAGTATGGACAAGCGGTCTTGTGTAGAACGAGAAGAGTTTAGTTCAGTTAGGACAGACAGTCCTGTGTAAATTGATAAGAGCTCAGTCCAGTTAGGACATGTGGTCCTGTGTAGACCGAGAAGAGCCCGGTCCAGTTAGGACAAGAGGTTATGTGTATACTGAGAAGAGCTAGTCTAGTTAGGATAGGCGGTCTTGTGTAGACCGAAAAGAGATAAGTCTAGTGAGGACATGCGGTGCTGTGTAGACCAAGATGGGAATAGTCTAGTGAGGACAGGAGGTCCTGTGTAGATCGGGATGAGCTTAGTCCAGTGAGGAAAAACGATCATGTGTAGACTAAGATGAGCTCAATCTAGTGAGGACAGATGGTCATGTGTTGACCGGTATGAGCTTAGTTTAGTGAGGACAGGCGGTCTTGTGTAGACCGAGATGAGTTCTGTGTGAACTACTGTTCCCGTGAGGAACATTCTCCTATGTGGAGAGGACTCTTGTGTAGAGTATACTTGTATCCCTATGTGGGATGTTGTCCTATATGGATTGTGTTGACCTTTCTCATGATGACAAGATGTATGAGACCAACTACGATGATCAACTAATGCTCATATGTGTTCCAGCGTGATGACACCTCTCTAGATAAGAGGGAGTGTTGTTGATGTAGCTACATGAGGTATCCTCACTAGCCAAGCCAACCTGCAAAAGAAATAAACAATAAATGTATTTTTTTATTATAAAAAGACAAGTCAACCTAGTTGAAAAGACAAGTCGTCCCAGTTGAGAAAATCACCCATAAGTAATGTATAAAAAGAGGAGCTGCACTCCTCATTTCTCACTCACCTCAAGCAAGTTCACTCAAGCAAAGGAAGTTCAACTTTTGGGTTGTAGAACACATTTTGGAGTTGTTTTCTTTGCCATCTATTCTTCTTATGATTTTATCTTTGTTGTACTAAATCTCGGAGTAAGAAAGGCTTGTTGGGTTTTTCCTGAGGTTGGGTTTTCCTAGGATAAACTATTGTGTCTCTATTGTTTCTGTGCATAGTTATTCTTTCAGTGATCCTATTGTGTCTCTATTGTTTCTGTGCATAGTTATTCTTTCAGTGATCCTATATTGTTTATAAGTTGAAAGAGATGAAAATTATGTCGCTATAATTAAAAATCTAACAAATCTAGGCTTCTCCTCATTCACAGTTCGACAATAGTACATCCGAAAAGCGTGAGAGAAAAAATATCCTTCTCATCGAATGAGATTACAATATATAGGCCAAGGCCAAGGCTAGGTGACCCTTGTCCTTCCATATTTCCTTGATATTTTTTGAACAAATTTATTACAAAATTGATTTAATTCACCCTAGGGTGAATTTTGAGATTCCATCAATTTGTCCTTTAGTGGTTTTGTCTTTATGTGGCGATATCAACTTTACTAATCTTCTTACTGCAGAAAATTTCTCTGTGGATGTGAATAATTTTTTTTCAATGAATAAAGTTTTCTGAAGTAGGATGATTTCTTAAGACTACCACCCTTGTTCCTTGTCTCGTAACTTTCTTGGCAATTTTTTGGTCTTCCTAAATGTGGTCGCGACACTTCCTTTGACTTCATTGATGATTTTGAGTGTGTTATGTCGCATGAGTCATTCTTGATGTAGCATAATTCCATCAAATGTAGTGTCATCGTTGGACACAACAATATGCATTTATCTTCGTCTTGACCTACGACCATTACTAGCTGATGATGAAAATGTATCTCTTTTAGTAGTGTTTTGTTATCCTTTACAACATTGCCAATGTTTGCAACAACTTTTATAGTCGTGCCGGTTGCCATGTCCTTTGGAGGGGTCGGATTCTTGTTCTGATTACTTAGTGGTCATTGCAAGTGCATGTGCATGTATGCAACCACATAAGTTGGAACCAGATTTGTCTGGTAAGAATCAACACCGTTTGAGGTCTTTGATCAAATCAACCCCTCTAGTCGTCAATGATGCAATCACTCTTTTGTCTTGGAACCTTTTGGATTATCTAACGGGTGATAGTCATGACCACATATGCATAGATCTCATCCATACCTTTCCAACGATGTGGAGAATGCTTGAAAAGGATGACTGGGTCAAAAGTTACAACCAAATTTTGGAGGTGACTTTTGCTATGTTGTCATCGTCGCAAGTCTAAACATTAAGCTTTACCTTTCAGTAGAGAATTAATCGTTATTGGCAATCGACGACTTCTTCCAATGGACAACTCTTCCTATTTTAATTTATGGTAGATGTTCTATGTATAGATGTTGGTCGATTTAGTCATTAAAATGTTTATCTTTGTCTTTGTCGCTAACATTTCCCTCTTGTGCCTCATAACCCAAAACCAATCTTTTCATCAAAATTGTCTTGATAAATTACCATGGTTTAATTTATCATAAGTTAATGTTCTTTCCTAGATATAAACTTTCCTACCAATACAAATAATTCCCATTAGCTTAATTTATTTATCCCTGAAATTTTACTAAAACAAAATTAATTAGAATAAAATAAAATAAAATAAAACATAAATATTGAAATGAAACAATATTAAATATAATATAATAAAAAAAGAGCTAAATCAAACTAATCCTAAGTATCCTATTCTACATCTTATCTACCCATTCCAACTAAAGTACTTCCCCAACCTAAATATATGCATGCTTTTCCTTTCGGAAGACTCATATAACCATTTAAAATGTTATAAAATATTATTTTAAAAGACCCACGTGAAGCTCAACACTCTTCCCTTTATTTTATTATTTTTAAGAGTTTGTGGTGGTGGAACTCTGAAAAAGAGGCATGTTTAGTGCAAAGCAGTGACTTTTGATTACAGTGTTTTTTTTGTACTTAGCTATATGCAAACTTTACCAAATACACAATGCAAAACTGAAACGTGGATTTTTGGTGACCTTATCTCCATATCTCGGATGGTCCTATCATTGAAGGATTGTTTAAGTGAATACTACAACCAACTGCAACACTCAATGTCCGTGTTGTTTACAACAATTTTAGCAAAACAAAATTCCAATGCTCCAAATAGCGAAAGGTCATTCTTGAGGTAGACTTCAAACCAAATTGAATATTCTTCCCCATAGCTTTTATATATTCTTATACTTCATCTCCAAATCACTACACTTGCATTTACTGTATGTCAAGTGTATTTTGTTTGCACGATGAGCTTGTTGCAATTCCCGAATATGAGAGCCAAAACCTTTTTCACCAAATTCCCACCACTTCAAGTATGGAATCAAGCTCACAACACCAGATCATGAAGATATCTTCTCTGTCACACAACTAAATTCTCATTACCTTTGTCATTTACAACATCGTCTTCCTTCTTCCTTTCCTTTTCTTCCTTGGTTTTCTATAAGACCTGTGGGCCCCCCTTCTCCTTTGTTTTTTTCTCTAAGAGCTACAAGTTCTTTTTACCAAGCCATGGTTGAGTCCAAGTTTGAGAAGCTTGGGTTTAGAATAACGATATGTGTTGTTGTTTTGTCAAATATTTGAATTCTTGGGGACCAAGGGCTAAATTAATCTTACCCCAACAATTGAAATTTTACAGTTAACAGGGTTTTTATTTATAGTTATGCTGATAACATTTTCTAAGGCCATAATTTATATCCTTTAATATATTAATTTTAAATTGTTAAGATTGTATAATTCTAACCACATCATATAGTTAGAACTGGAATTCTTATTCAAAGATTTTTTCATCGTTTAAGCTTAATACTAAAAACTAAGTGCATTTTTGCTCATGCTCTTGCTAGCTTCGTCATTCTCTTGTCATGGACATTGCCATTTGTGGCTCTTGTTTTAAAATCTAGGCACCTCGAGGGTTTATAGTCCGAGCAAAAACTCATCAATTCAAGGATCATCAAGCAGACGATGGATATGCATGACATTACCAGATATTTTTGGTGCAACTTCACGGTAAACTTCTTTGCGAAGGGGAAAGCTTCTAAGCAACGAGGGTCGACGACTAGGTGCACCGAGAAATCGTAAGAGGTGTTTTGGCACTTCCGGAGCTCGGAATCAAATTATGCAAGCTGCATTGGATTCATAACAATGAGCACGTCAAAGATGGTTGGGTTTGTCGACAAAAGTATCATTTTCACCGAACCCCAAAATTCATGCAAAATCGTTTTTAAATGAAAGTCGAGGACTTGTGCATGCAAATGGCTCAACCAAAATTAATTTCGTCAGGTTCCCCACTGTCTATGTTATATAGGATTCCAATCCGTTAGCAAGGGTTGACACCAGATATTGCCGATTAAAATATTTTATCCATCGAACTAGGCCAATTGATCACTTGGTGCACCTCACGCTTGATAGTGGTCGAACGATCGAGTTGCTCTTGGAAATGGCTCTAAGTCGGCCGATGAGCAATAAAAATTGTGTAAAGATAGTCCGATCTAAGAGCGAGTCCCAATCTAAGAAAAAATCACTTACGACTGAGGTATGGGGATAAATCCTAAGGTTCACGAGGCCTACAAATCACAACTCCGATGAAGCTACGACACATGTTGATTTATTCATGCAAGGATTCAATGATCAGTGAAACAACATTCTGATAGAAGCAATATCAGTTATAATTCAATCCGTCTCAGAACGCCTCTAAAAGAAAACTTATTGAACGATCCAGGACGTAATCCCAGACGTAAAGAATATTGAAAAAAGTCTCTAGGTTAATTGGTATTTTCCGTTCCGTAGAAAGATTCCGAGTTTTGCATGGGTTTTCCTTGGTATCGCGTTCATACCGTCGTATTGAATGATCCTGGCTAGTTACCTAAATTGATGGACCCAAACTTTGACGAGACTCTAGATGTGCCATCTTTGTTCCCTGTCTGGTTCTGTTTGTTGCTCTGATGGATACAAGAGGGAAATATTTAGGTCATGACATAGATCAGAGTAGAGTGGGTTATCCTGGCTCGAATGTTTTCATGCGATTTGGCAGCACGGTTACAAGCAAAGATTGGGAGACATTGTTTTGAAACTATGCATAGGAGACTAGGGAGCACCAGAAGATCAAGAAACTGACACTTCAACTCGTCGAATCAAAACAACTTGACAATAAAAGGTAAAGAAACAAGATCCAACACTTCAAACAAAAATCCTTGTGAAGGTATCACTAGACATCCCAACAATCATACTTCATTAAGCTTAGTCATTATTCACAAATCAATTCATGTCACTTTCAGGAGACCAAAATTTAGCATGGGGTGTCTCGACTTTTCTATTCCAAAGTGACGAAAAGTAGGGGGTATGTTGTGGACACAACAGAACCCCCTTTGGGTCCTCGGTTATAAACCACCCTTCATGGATAATAACACCTAGAACCATTTTCCTAAAGTAGAATTGAACAATTTTGATGGTTCTAACCCATCAGGACGGGTCCCTCAAATGGAATAGTACTTGACCTTTCATGCTATTACTAATTACATGATGAAACTCAGGGTGGGGTTATTGTATTTGGATTCAGAACAATGGAAATGGTGGGAGTGGCATAAAAAGGCCTATCGGCGCTATGTTTCTTGGAGTCTAATTCTTAAATCTCTCCATGAGTGTTATGAGCGAGATTCTCACAATTTGGGGCAGCTTACCAAGTTATGCCAAACAGGATGAGTCCCATTCTTTATCTCATCCTTTGACCAATTAGTCATCCATGCAGATAGCTTAACATATTCTTTCATAAAAAATGTTTCATTAGTGGCCTCAAGGAGGAAATTAAAGCACAAGACAGAATGAAACATCTCGCTACCTGGTTGGAGGATCCCTTAGAGGGCTCTCGAAGAAGAGACAATGATCAATGCAAAAACCAACAAACCCTCTTTCATTCCCTATGATTTCCGTATGCAAGTCAATTCCTGAAGAAAAATTCCTTTCCCTTCCTTAAAAGTACAAAGGTTGTCCCCAATAAAAAAGGCAAACCGATAAAGATAGGGACTCTACTATAATTGTGATGAAAAGTATGCCCATAGTCATAAATGTAAAGAACACAAGTCATTTCAAATTGATGCGACAACTCCTATCCATTCTGAAGGAATTATTATGAAAGATACCCTTATGTTTGAAGCTACTAAACAAACTTGTCCCATGCAAGAATAGGTGGAACCTGAAGTCCATCAAGAAGAACCAATCATCTCTCTTCATGATTTATCTAGTATTTCAACCCCACAAAACTTGAAACTTATGGGTTACATCAAGCATCACAAAGTGGTAGTCTTGGTTAATAGTGGTAGTACCCACAAATTTATTCTTTGGCGAGTGGCTGAAGAACTCCATTGTTATGTCCACCCGGCACCCAGATTTCAAATTATGATAGCCAATGGCGATATGATAGAATAATAGCTATGCACATTGGCTCCAGTTACCATGGAATTCGAGGAATTATAGTTAAGTTTTACCCAGGACTCCCAGAATCACACCCTCAAAGGGCTCCAGGTAGTCTCCCATGAAATCATAAGTTCTCATCGAATGGAAAAATTAATGAAGAAAGGCCATTCTATAATTATTGTTCACTTCCATGCCATCCAAGATTTGGATAGCCTTGCACTAGAAATCCATCCCGACATGCAAAGTGTTTTGGACAAACATCAACATTTCTTTGAGACACCAAAGGGTTTAACCCCATCCACAGGAGATCCTGAGCATGGTATTCCCTTGATTTTGGGTAGTCAACCACCAATGTATGAATGTATATGGGCCCATTTGAATAAAATAATGAAATTGAAAAGATCATTTAGCACCTACTAAAGGCACGATTCATTCATCCTAGCACTAGCCCGCATTCATCCCTAGTGGTCATGGTTTTAAAGAAAGAAGGCATGTGGCACATGTCTCCTGATTTTTGTTCCCTCAACAATTTGACCTTCAAAGATAATTTTTTCATAACAATCATTGATGATATTTTCAATGAGATCCATGGTGCCAAATTTTTCACCAAACTCAACCTTCATTTAGGATACCATCAAATCAGGATGAAAGAAACCAATATTCCAAATACAACTTTCCACACACATTAATTCCATTGTGAGTTTTTGTTAATTCCATTTGGACTTTGTAATTTCCCCTCTACCTTTCAAGGCCTCATGAATAAAATTTTGAGGTCATATCTTCGTGATTTTGTGCTAGTTTTCTTTGATTTCATCTTGATTTACATTAATCTCGGGATGTACATGTACAACATGTTGATAAATCCTTGCAACTCCTTTGAGACCATCAATTGTTCATTAAATGCTCCAAATGTGCTTTTGGGGTCTAAAAAGTAGAATACTTGGATCACATTGTTAGACAAGATCGGGTGAGAGTGGACCTCAAGAAGATTGTAGCAATGCAAGAATGGCCCATTCCTAAAATTTTGAAGATATTACGTGGGTTTTTAGGCCTTATGGGACACTAAATGAAGTTTGTGAAAACTATGTAAAATTGCACCCCCATTGACAACCTTTCTATGAAAAAATGTATTTTCATGGAACAAAGAGGGATAACAAGCATTCTCAATATTAAACCAAGCCATGTGTACCACCCCAATATTAGTTGTGGTTGGTTTTACTAATAATTTTGTATTGGAATGTGGTTCTTGTGGAAAGGGTTTGGGTATATTTTTAATGCAAGATGGAATACCTTTAGCATTCACCAGTAAGCAGTTGTGTGACAAGAATTTGGGCAAGTCTTCTTATGAGAAATAAATGATAGCCATCCTACATGAAGTTGACACATGGTGACGATATCTTATAGGGATATGCTTCCAAATCAAGACCAATCACCACATCCTAAATTATTTTTTGGAACAATGGTTGTCATCCCTAGAGAAACATAAATGGGTAACTAATATGCTTGGATATGATTATGATATCATCTACAAAAAGGGAAAAGACAATATTGTGGCAGATGCACTATCAAGGAAAAATGAGGAAGAGGGATCCCTCTTATCCTATTATCTATGGTGCTTGAATGGTTAGAGGAAGCACGACAAGTGTGGTTAACCAATGTTGATACATCTCAACTCATCAAGTGACTCCAAGAGGACCCCATCCCTCCCCGGGGTTACATTTGGAAACAAGATACATTGTAGTATAAAGGTCACATTTTTCTAGTACCTAACTCTTCTTTAAAATAGACAATATTAGCAGAGTCACATTCATTTCCCCTTGCAAGTCACTCAGGATTTTGGAAAAATTATGCACGCACAAGGTGATTTTTATTATGGGAAGGCATGAAAAAGGATATCCTTACTTTTGTAGCAGAATGTGACACTTTCCGAAGAAACAAGGGTGAGATAGTGAAGAATCTTGGGGAATTGCAACCATTTCCAATACCAGCCAATATTTGGACTCACATTTCCATGGATTTTATTGTTGGTATTCTAAAAGAAAGTAACAAATTAGTCATCATGGTGGTATTTGATAAAATTTTCAAATATGCTCATCTTTGTGCGCTCCAACACCCATTTACCCCAACAATGATTACCCAAATTTTTCTAGACCATATTTTCAAACTCCATGCCATGCTTACCTCCATTGTGTTAGATCGTGATACCACATTCACTAGAAATTATTGGCAACACATATTTAAACTATAGGGCACCCAGTTGCAAATGAGCACATCTTATCACCCCCAAACATATGGCTAGACAAAAAAAATCAACAACTGTCTTGAAACCTATTTGCATTGTTTTGTATCTAAAAAGAAGCACCAATGGGAATAATGGTTATCTTTGGCAGAATGGTAGTATAATACCATTTATCATGAGGATACAAAAACGACACCATATGAAGCATCCTATGGAAAACAACCACCCTTTGTGGTTTCTTATCTACCAAGTATTTCCAGAGTATATGAAGTCTAGTATGTTTATGTTACACCAAAAATCTACTCATCTTAAGATTCATTGTATACACCCCTGAAGATACCTAGACTAAGTAATCATTCTAGGAGGATTTGTACCCAATTGTGCTAGGTTTTGAAGGGTCATCGCAGATTGCACACTAGCAACATGCGATGTCGCATCTTGCTCCACTACAGGGTGCGACGAGGTCAGTTAATGGGCAAAAATAGCTTATTCGATATCCTTCTCGAAACTTGTTCATTTAGGGGCTTATCCCTGACCTCTAGGGGAGCTGGTACTCGACTCCTGACTCTTTGGGAGGATCCCCTATCTCTCTCATACCATTTCTCAACCTATCCTATCCATACCCTATCCACTTAGTCCTATATAAGTGAAGCTCACTCCCATCCCAAAGGGAGGAAGGCTATGGTATCTACATGTTGGTGAAATCACTCTTAGAACATCTCCACTCACCTATTGGAGAACTCATACTTCCTTCGAAGGTTATGGCAATTGGCTTGGTCGGAGAAGGGCTACAATGTTAAGTCATTGGTTGTAGTTCTATATCTCTATCATGTACTCCTCTATTTACAGTAATACAAATGCTTTCCACCAATATTGTTCATGTGTGTAATGATATTGAGTAGTTTACCTGCTTAATTGTTTACTTAGATCTCTTATTGTATAGATGTATTTTACTAGTTTCTCTTGTTTCTTGTCTTGACAGGTTTTGCAGCTTGGATCTGACGACCTTGAGGCGTGGAGCAGCATTCAGGAGAAAGGATTGCGAAATAAAAGGTAAGACATCTAGTACTCGATCCTTAAGTAGATCTAGGAAATGCACTTGTAGTCTGTTCTATTTGTTCTAGTCTCGCTTTGAGCTAGGGAGATCCGGCTCGCGTATGCTCGAGTGGATTGTCCGATAACAAATCTGGCGACCATACTGGGGAGTATAGAGTTTGGTCAGTAGTTGTTAATTTGAGAGTCATTTTCAGTTGTTTGCTTGACACAAGTCTCTTATTTTTGCCATTTACTTCTTGGAGTTGATTTCACTATCAGATCTTCATATTGAAGACTCTGATCTACTTCCTCTGAGTTTATACAACTCATTCCCAAACCATTCCATAGTTCATTGCTGAGAGATCTGATTCATTTTTGAATCTAGACTTCGCCTGTCGCACCTGGGCAGTGGAAACAGAGCGACACTGTGTCATTCTGAGCCTCTGTTCTTTACCTGTTGGATACTCGTCACACCCCTTGCATTGGTAGACTGCGACATCGTCGCACTTCCCATGTAGCCAGACTGCAACGTCGTACTGTGTACAAGGACAGAGTGCGCCGATTTGTCAAATTTTTGGCATGCATGCATCTCTTCTATGTTTGACAGTTTGGACTTTGGTTTGCTGTATGAACTCTCTCTGTGCTGCAAGATCCAGCCAGGGATCCCATTTATGATTTGTGTTTTGAGTGTTTGGTTCTGTTTGGATTGATTTTGGGTTCCATTTTGGACAAGTTTGGAGACTGGTAGTGGTGGATACTCTTGTCTCCTCCACCTTCATCTGCTCACCCTTGCATTCCCTTCCTTCCATCCCTGATCTGATTATTACATTAGATCAGCTTCTAGACCTCGTTTTCATTTTGTTTGAGCTTTGCTTGATTTTGAGTTAAGTGTGTCTTTCAGCTTAATTGAGTGCTTGTCTTTTCTTGAGTTTTCTGAATGTATGAGTGCTGCAAGTAGTGTTTTCTTTTCAGTCATTTACATCTGAAAGCAGAGTTTTTATCAAATTATTGCTTTGATGCATCCATTGAAAAATTAAAAGTGCTTCTTTCCATCATTTCTTGAACATTAGTGAAGAAAGTTATTATGCATTGGAAAATTCTCGTTTATGTTTTGGAAGAATTGAATGAATGTATGATCTATTGTGTTTTTCTCGAATTATGAATTGATCATTTTCTTTAAAGACTCAAAGTACGCTTCGATTTTTGCAAAGATTGATTCCATGCTAAGGAAAGATAGATTCATTTTTAATTCTTGTTGCTTTTAGATCATTGAAAGTGAAATTGAAAAGCTTGCATATTTCATTTCAGAATCCTCTCTTTTCATTACTTAGGGTCATTTTACTTTGAAAATAAAAAGAAAAGAAAAAAGTTGTTTTGATTTGGTTTAGTAGTGTTGTGTACTTTTGCGTTTCATTGAAAAAAAAAGAGTACTTTCATTGTCAAGTTTTGTTTGAATTGGAATTGTGTTGCATTGAGTTTATTTTGGCAATACTATTGGAAAAAGCTTTCTCCTTCCCATAGCTAGAATTCATTGAAAGAAAATAATATTTTGTGCATGCAGCTAGGGCTTGCATTATGCTTCTGATTATGTACTCACCTCATGCATTCACCTAACCGTCCAAGATAAAATTAATGGTAGAACTAGGTAAAATTTTTTAGCAACTTGTGTGTAAGTTAGAGACATGTTCCAGTGTCGTTAAGTGTGGTAGATGTCGTTATTTTCCAGCACTGTATCCTGGGGGTATTGTAGTCTTCCACATACTTATCGGTATATCGAGCTCCTTCACGTACCCACCAAGTACCATAATCCGTACTTGGCGTATATCGAAGGGTGTATCACGTACTCGGTAGTATATTAGAAGGTCTCTTGCTGAATGGTTGTGCATTAGACAACACCAATATGGATTTGAGCTCCCACGTACCTTGCGTATATCGGGAGACACCACTATGATTCCTAAAACCAACCGAGTTAACCATTTGGCCATCTTGGCAAAGCAAAACACCGAGAACAACACTCGGGGAGATTAGCACGCACGTACTGTCCAGGTAATCGGGTATGCAGGCAAGGGTACGGTCCCAATCCTCCTTGTCACGTCATATTGTTGGACCCTGCAGTATATTATGGTTTGCGATGCCTTGATAATCCCGTGAGGTTCCAGACTTTTGAATCCACTTTGTCACATAAGTTTTCTTGTTGCCTTAGTTTGAGTAGGTTTTTCTGGACTGCTTTTCTTTTAGCATACCCTCAGGAGAAACGCTGTTTCAACCATCCTGGATGATCATCCTGACAATCTGGTGGATTTTTCTTGGAGAAGATCCCATAAGATCTTAAACTTATCACCCGAATATCCCCTTAATCCAGAGGTTATTTCGAGGGTAATAATGGATCAGCGTAACGTAGTCGTAGTTACTGAAGTGGAAAACCCCACTCTGAATGTTGGAGGACTTTTGTTTCCACAAACTCCTCTAGATTCACCTGCCTCTCATCCCCCGCAGGATGAAGGAACACAAACCCCCACTTCACAAGACCTTTCTCCCATCATCCTAGGAGAACCTGGATCGTTGGAATGGATAAACCAACCCCAGGGCGACCCTACAACAACTTTTGGTCCTTCAGTAGCTTACTGGACATCTTCTGCAGACCACCCAGTGGCTCATTTTTCCATCTCATCCTCACCTAACTGGACTACTCCAGAGTTCTCTAGGCCTTACTATAGGCCTGACCCCACCGAAAGTTTCGGCCCCATCCATGAAATTTTGGAACAGTTACGCATTAGAGGTGATGAGCTTCGAAGACGAAGTCTCGAGCAACACTTTGAAGAGTTTCGAAATCGCCATTTCCAAATAAGATTTGACGACGGAGATAACCCAGTTCGTCCGATATCTTTCAGATCACCTAAAGCATCCCACCACGAAACCACTAATAAGACTGGTCAACCCTTGCAAGAGTCCAGTCCTGCACCTCAAGCGAACCAACCGGTGGAAGGACAATAGTCCAACACACCCGTCAATGCCGCAGTTACTTTACCAGTTCCTCCCCCACCTCAAAATTTGAGGGGAGGGTATTCCATTCCCCTGGGTTATCTTATTGGTAATGTTATTTCTACGGTAGCCAGTCAACAACCTACGCTGGTTCAACCTGTGAATAGTGGTCAACCTGGATTGGCTGGGGGGCAACCCCCGTTTCCTAACAAGAACATAGGCGGTTGAATCCCCAACAAACCTTCCATTGGACTTTCCCAACCCGCTAGACTGTCCACCATGAGATTATCTCATGTTGGAGGGTTGTCCAATGTAACTCAACCCCCATGGAGTCAAGCGTATCCAGGTTCTATTCACCCTGTGCCGGGCCAATCTAATCCAGGAAACGCACCATACGGGATACCTTATCCCGGGAATCCATACACTCTATGGGGGAAACAACCTATGTTGCAACACAGACCCCAACCGACTATCCCTCAAGCACCACCACCCCCGATCGGCCCTCCCCCGCTCCCTGCTGGAGGCAGTTGGCCCCCACCTAACCTTGGTGGAGGTCCACCTCATTTTACCTACAATATCCCTCACCCTTCCGGCGGTGGCAGGAATGGTCCACCACCCCCTCCCAACGGAGGTGGTGGGGGACCACCCTATCATGGTGGAGGAGGACATTTCCCTTCGGGTGGCGGAAGTGGTCCACCACCCCCTCCAGGCGGAGGTAGTGGAGGACCTAATTACTATGGTGGTGGCGGCGGTGGTGGAGACCCTCATCCTTCCGGCAGTGGAGGCGGTGGGGGACCCCATCCTTATAGCGGCGGAAGTGGTCCACCACACCCTCTAGGCGGAGGCGGTGGTGGGCCACCTCATTACGGTTATGGACCCCCACCTCCCCCCGGTGGTGGAGGCAGACCTCCGCCCCCTCTCGGTGGCGGAGGTGGGACCCCACCTTATTGGAATGGACCACCTTATGGCGGCGGACCTCCTTACGGTCCGGGCGGCACACCCCCCTACGGTCAGTTTCATCCTGGTACACCTTATGGTCAGTTTGGTCCTTACACGCCTTATCCATATTATCAATATGCACAGCCTAACCCACAACTGCCCTTCTTGGCTACTTTGGACCTGCCTGACCTATCCCGTTTAACCAACGATCCTATTTACCATGGATCTAACCGGTCACCAATTTTGGTGAAACTTCCGTCTAATATCCCCAAATTTGATGGCAAGCCGAGTGAAGACCCTAAAAACCACGTGATGACATACCACTTATGGTGTTCATCTAATTCCTTAATTGACGACTCAATTCGTCTTAGATTATTTCAAAGGACTCTCACCGGTTCGGCTGCCAAGTGGTACATTGAGTTGCCACCCCACTCTTTTCTTGATTTTGGTTCTCTTGCTATGAACTTTTTGACGCATTTCCAGCTGCCCATACGGTATGAGACTGGTACTGAACTTTTAACCTCGCTCCGTCAGAATACCGCCACTCATATTTTCGATCATATCCATGAGTGGCGAAGGAGATGACGTCTTATTAAAGATCCTATTCCAGATCAGCTCCTAGCAGACTGGTTTACAAAATTGCTCATCCCCACCATAGCAAAAGATGTTTCCATGAGAGGTGTTGTCACCGAAGAACAAGCCATCGCGAGTGCCCATCTGCTAGACCTGGTCTACACTCAATCTGGCACTTTGTTTAATATTCTAACTGACGCACCCCGTGACATTAATGACCCCACGAAACCACATAAGGGACTCCAAACCGATGGAATCATTGGATCTCTTAACACCCATCCTGCCTCTAGTACTGTTGGATCATCCAACCTTCAAGGGTCTTCCCCCTTACCGTCTCAGGTTGGAAACAACACCACCAAGTCAACCACTCCTGCTCTAACTGAAGAGGTGAATTCTGTTCAATCAGCTTCATCTCAGAAGTTTAACTGCAAGAAGAAGAACAAAGGGAAACCCAAAAAGTCTTCTGCCCAGTAGGAACAAAAGAGCACTCCTGACGATACCAAGCAGAAACAGAAACTAAAGTATCCTTGTTTACTTTGTGGAGATGACCATTTCTCCAAAGAGTGCCCCCATAGAGACGAAGTACAAAATTTTCTTGGGGGTAAACCAACTCCTGCAGTCCTTAATGACCCGTTTCCTACTCAGACCCAGCAGATGATTGCTCAACCCCCCTCAGTCCCGGGGAACCATCCAATACCGCGCATGTTCTCATGCTGCGTAACGAGACGATTAATTTGAACACTCGCTCGTGATCTTACGAACCGGTCCCTTCGAAGGAACCTACTGGAAGTAATACTGAAAAAGCTTCCGACTCCTTGACTGATGTCATTGTACCATCAACTTCTCTCACCATTGAGAAGCCCTCCTTAGACTCGATATTGTGACCACCCAAGAGAATGATTCGAAAAGCTATTTTCAATCCTAATGCTTGAGCGACACAAAATTACAATATCATAGAGGACTTGGCACAAGCTCCTTGCGCCATGTCTACCTCGGAAGTTTTGCAGAATTGTCCTAATCAACGCAAAACTCTCCTCGCAGCCATCGGTGCAGTCGACCTTGATTCCTCTAACATCATCATGTTCCAACTTGACAACCTTAAGTTGAGGCTCTCACACCAGCTCGCATTCCAAGTTTCTGCGAACATTGCTGGGAAGATTGTCCATCGTACCCTTTTAGACGAAGGTACCTCCACTTCTGTCATGTCGATCGCATGTTGGAGAGCCATCAGATCCCCCGAATTGAATCATTCTCCTACCACATTGAAAGCATTCAACGGGCATGGCTTTCAACCTCATGGGATCTTACAAGCTCTTGCAGTTGAGTTGGGCGGAAAGACTATAACGATTAACGTGGAAGTGGTCTCGGCCCTGATAGATTATAATCTCTTGCTTGGTCGCAATTGGTTTTAAACCATGTAGGCGGTAGCCTCTTCAGTCTTCTGCATATTACAATTCCCTCACCAAGGATGGATTGTTACTATCGACCAATTAGACTTTTGTACACCAGACACCACTACTCATCCTGGTGACCACGTTCCTTCCATTGGATAGATGTCAAAACAGTATGAGAATGTAGGGGTTGGCCCGTTGAAATATTCATCTCTCATGGGCGTTTTTCCAACCACGAACCCCCCTAATCATGTTGCTACGATGCACATGGTCTCCACAGAGATTTCATCTCACTCTAATGATGCTTGGCTTGTACCAGATGAAGCCACAACACACTTGCTTGGAGATATAATGCCTCTTTCACCCACTGAACGTATTTATGAGGCTATCCAATCAGCACCAGAGGACCATTTAACCGTGGCCTCTCCATCATGTTCTCTACAATGAACGTCATCTCTACCTGATCTCTTACTTCAGACTTTTCATTCAGATGAGTCCATCATGGAAGTAATGAATATTGATGACAGTCCATGGGATGATCTCCACCATAGGTCATCTTTTCTTCCTCCTTTGGAGTACATAGAGGACAACATTCACACCCTCTTTTCACCAGATATCTACCCATCCCCTCATTCCCCCATCCTTACATGTCTTACAGACACGGAGGGCAACTTGGCCAACATCGAGCCAACCACCCCGGTAGACATCTCGATGAAACCTGGTATAGTGGAACACATTTGTATAAGCCAGAAGTGTTCCCCTAAAGAAATCGCTGTTAGCACGGCCTTGTTCAAGAAATTTCGAGATGTATTTGCTTGGTCCTATGAGGAGATTCCTGGGATAGACCTTGCGATTGTTTCTCATGAAATAAAAACCTATCCCGACATCAAACCTGTACGCCAAAAGTTGTGACCGATACACCATCGGAAGACTGCGGCAATTAAGGCAGAAATTGAAAAGCTCTTAAAGGCTGGTTTTATTTATCCTGTCCCATTGACGGATTGGGTCTCAAACGTCATTCCTGTGAACAAAAAGTAGGGCACCATTCACGTCTGTGTTGATTATCGGGACCTTAACTGGGCTTCTCCAAAAGACAACTACCTGACCCCCTTCATCGAACAGATCATCAACAATTGTGTCGGAAGCGTCATCTTCTCATTTATGGATGGATTTTCTGGTTACAACTAGATTGAGATCAACCCAGCCGACCAACATAAGATGACTTTCATCTGCCCATGGGGAACGTTTGCATACCGCAAACTCCCGTTTGGCCTTAAGAATGCTGGCGCCACATTTCAGCGGGCTATGTCGTATGCCTTCCATGACATTAAGGACTTTGTGGAACCTTACCTGGATGATCTCCTTGCTCATTCAAAGCAGCGCGAGTTCCACATTGATCATCTAACGGCCATTTTCCTCAGATGCAGATGGTACAATATCTGTCTGAATCCTCATAAGTGTATCTTTTGCGTTGAGTGCGGACGCCTCTTAGGATTTATCATTTCGAAGGATGGGATCCGCATTGATCCCTTAAAGGTGGAGGCCATCATCAACCTACCACCCTCGACTGATGTGACAGAACTTCAAAGTCTCCAAGGGAAGGCGACTTATTTAAGACGTTTTGTTTGCAATTTCGTGGAGAAGACTCAGGGGTATATGAGACTGCTCAAGAAGGACATCCCGTTCATTTGGGATGACCAAGCTCAAAAATCCTTCGACAGTATCAAACATGCCATCACGCATGCCCCTGTTCTCCAACCGCCTAATTATTATCGAGATTACATCTTATATATCGCCGCTTCTGTTACCACTATCGCCATGGTTCTGGTACAGGAGGATCAAAACGCCCATGAACATGTAATATACTATGCGAGTAAGGGTCGACACTGAAACTAAATATTCACGTGTTGAAAAACTTGCTTTCGCGGTAGTCATTTCCGTCCAAAAGTTTTGTCGCTACATCTTGCTCCGCACCACCACCATCATTGCTGACTCGAACCCCATGTACCACGTACTGACACGTCAGGTACTTGGGGGAAAGTATTCACGCTGGATCGTGATACTGCAAGAATTCGATCTTCTTTTTGAGAAAGCCAAGTCTAAGAAGTCTTTGGTGTTTGCCGAGCTTATTTGTAACCTTCCCCGTCCTGATGCAGAAATTGAGCACAATGACTCCTTTCCAGATGAATCATTGTTTCTCATCAGTACGACTGATCCGTGGTATGGAGATATCTTGTTATATCTTCAAACCCAATGCTTCGATCCTCAATTGTCTCGCGACGATCGTTGTAAGATACGTCACCATGCAAAGTATTATTTGATCATCAATGATACTTTGTATCGTCGATTCAATTCTTCGACATTGTCTCACTCACGATGAGGCCGAACGCGTTCTCAATGACTGTCACGCTGGGGCATGTGGCGGTCACCTCTATGGGATGGCTATAGCCCAGAAGATTTTGCGCGCAGGATATTTCTGGCCTACTATCTTGAAGGATTGTATTGAGGCTGTAAAAAAATGTCCTCCTTGCCAACACTTCCATATAAAGAAGCGCACTCACCTTGCTACGTTACATCCGGTTATTGCCGTTGGCCCATTCGCAAAATGGGGCATTGAATTTATGCATTGTAAGACTACCTCGACCGGGGGGCATAGTTACATCATTGTAGCTATGGATTACTTTACAAAGTGGGATGAAGCTATGCCTACATACCAGAACGACGGCAAAACCACCGCACTCTTCATGTTCAATCATGTAATAGCGCGGTTCGGAGTTCCTTAGGCAATTGTTACCGATCATGGTTCTCATTTTCAGAACCATATGGTAGATGAACTGAGCGACAGGTTGGGTTTTCGCCATGAAAATTCAACACCCTACTACCCGCAGTCCAATGGACAGGTCGAGGCCATTAACAAGGTCTTGAAACTATGGTTCAAAGGATGGTAGGGACACATAAGTCCAATTGGCATAACATGCTCTTTTCAAATTTATGGGCCTACCGAACTTCTGTCAAATCCACCATAGGATTCACTCCTTTCCAATTGGTATATGGATTGGAGGCTGTCCTACCTATAGAGTGCGAAATTCTGTCTCTAGAACTCGCTGTCAAACTTCTTCCTAACACTACTATCGAGGAAGAACGTCTCTTGCACTTAGCAAAACTTGACGAGTCTCGCCTAGATGCCGCTCTTGCTAATGAAGCACACAAGAAACGCATCAAAGCCCAATACGATAAGTCAGTTGAACCTTGTATCTTTAACGAGGGTGACCTGGTCCTCACTTATGACTAGAAGCACGACAAACTAGGAGCAGGAAAGTTCGAATCCATGTGGCATGGACCTTACATTGTCAAACGTGTTTTGGAGAAAGGTGCGTACGAGCTTGAAGACTATGACGGAATCTCTTTGGGTGAACCCCGCAATGGGATTTACCTAAAGAGATACTATGCTTGATCTCTCATGCATAGACTTTCTTGTATATACTGTACATGGCGTGTTTTTTGTGTTTTTGCGTGGTGTGACGCATTTCTTTTCGAGTGTCTTTTGATCTTGTTTCCGCTTCTTATACCATGTTGTGTCTACATGTGTAGATGACAACGTGCTATGGATTCACGGACGATGCCAACCGGCATACCCGTAACCTTGCTTCAGCAGCCTGGGTACTATATTCACCTAAAGGTGAGCTCATTAGCTCAGGAGGAAGTTGCCTAGGGTTTGAGACTAATAATGCCGCAGAATATCAGGCAGTAATTAGAACCCTAGCTAACGCCATTTCCTTGGGTATGAACCACATTGTCATCCACATGGATTCTCAATTAGTGGTTTCCCATCTTAACCGGGTTTACACCATCCGTGATCCCACCTTATTCCATCTCTTCAGACGAGTACGTCTCCTGGAAAGGTTATTTGAATCCGTTCAGTACCTACACATTCCACGAGAGTTAAACACAGTTGCTGACTTGATGGCCAATTTCATTTTAGATTGGTACATCACACACACATAACACTCATAATATGTAAAAGCATTCACGACATGTAAATACAATGTATAAAATCAAACATGTAAACAAGATCACATCACTAATCATTTTTGAAAAAGACATAATGCATAAATTGCTGATAATGTCTATATATATATATATATCATCAATAAGTAGTGCCGGTACAAAATCTGAAGCACGATGGCTTTCAGTGAGTCTCTACAAAATCTGAAGCATCGTAGCTTTCAGTAGTACAAAATCTGAGGCCTCTAAGCTCTCAGTACAAGTATAAAAGTGTCATCAGGCCAGACGCCTGACCCATACACCACCCCTAGCTTGAACAACTCGCTGTCGCTAGGTGAGGAAGCAGTCTACAGTCCGAGCCACCTTGCGGAGTAAGGCGTTGAAGCGCATGGACGCTCCAACCCCAAATCTCTGCATGGGCCTCGGTAAGTCATCAATAGCTGGCTCTGGTACCTCCACGGTCAGTTGAGATAGGTTCCTGTACACCTCCTCCATCTCCTCGATGGTAGCATGAGTACCTACATAAATGACTACCTCCCCACCTCTGTCTCTCCTTTCCAGAAGGGAGAGACCCACCGGCCGTACGGGGCCCACATCTGCATACACATATTACGTACTTGTCAACACTGCATCAAAAAAATGATATAATATACAAAACTAAAAATACAAGGGTAGTTTTGTTCCCACCTATGTCACCCCATGCTGCACCCTCCGGCAGCATCAAGTCGGGATCCTCTTGGAAGTCCGTGCCGCTCTATGGAAAGTCCTCGACCATGAGTAACTGGCCCTCTAGCCAGCTGAAGAACTCAGGACCAAAGCTAATGATGGGCCCGTCACCATGATGGGTCATGACCTCAGCCCATTTGAGCATATGGGGATCCCTGGGCTGCCTATCATACAGTACAACCTCCGGACGTAGAAGAGGAATCTGCTCTAAGAGGAACAATACTATGATCGATCCATACCCAAACTGCTTGAGCTCCCCTCGCCGACACTTGGTCAGCCGAGCTCGGATGTTTGCGAGGAGACCCTCTCACCAGTTGAAAACCATGGGGGACATACAATCCTCCACATACAGCATCTGGGTCCGAGTAGCCATGTGTGGGGCTTGGCTACCCGCCACCCTAGTAATGGTAAGCAATACGGTACGCAGTGGGTGGCTCACCACATCCTTGATGAGTATCTTCCCATTGGAAGGTCGAGAGGTAGCGATACAGTACTGCGATATAATATCATCAACTGTACGGTCACTGGCCCGTGCTCCAGTAATATGGACCTAAAATCAAGAACTAATCCACTGGAAAGTGCTGGATGAAGTTTAGGATTACCTGATCCGGACGGTTGGTGAAATGGCGAATCGCAGCTCTCGGAATCGGCAAAGGAAGTTTTGGCTCCAAATTGGTACTTCTCCACCCAAATTGGCAATTGAAACAATGCTTTCTATTTTTGGCCCATATTTCTATTTATAGATAGAATGGAATATTCCTTTTCAAATATTTTGATGCTCTTGGGCCATTTATCATAGTTTTTGACCATTTTTGCCGTATTTGAGGATATTTGACACGTTTTCTAGCGTGTAGGAGTTGTAGGTGGTATTTCGTGTCGTTTCTCATATCACAATGGTTATCACAGGTATGAACACTCCCTTGAACGTTTTGTCATTTTTTTTGCAACGGTTAGTTTGTAATTATTGCATGATGATGAGTTTACTCTTCGTTTATTCTCGTACTCACGGAACTAGAGCAAGTACCGAGTTATGATTTATCACTTTTCCGGGCTCGTTAAACTTCCACGGAAAAGGACACCCCCCGGAGTCTACCGTTAAGCTCTTTTCAGACTCTCAAAAAATGAAAGGATTGCCAAGCGAACTTGTCGCGTTCACGCTTGTTAAAGTATTTGAATGGTTGTCTTCTTGGTGATATTTTACCCCTTTTTCGGACCAGGAGGCACTAATTACGAAAAAGGTATACTCCAGCCAATCATGGCTGGAAGAGTCCTCTCCCGCGTTGTTTTACCCTTTTTCGGGCGATGAGGCTAACTTTACGAAAAAGGACCGCTGGAGTCTTCTTTAGTTCTTTTCAGACTCTCTAATCATGAAATGACGACTGAGTTTACCTTCTATGGACTCGTTAAATTTTCACATTGAAGGGCCCGTCATGGGACGAACCCCTCCTATCCCGTCATGGGACGAACCCCTCCTATCCCAGGTTCAAAAAATATTTGGGATTGGACTCATCTATGAGATGAGCTATACCGAGAATCTGGTTACCCTCATCAAGCTCGTAAAAAACACATGAGGCACTCATCATTTATGATGGGGAAAAAGGAAAGCGTTTGAGTTACATACCTTAGTGGCAGTATGTAGTTGTTCTTGAACATGGCACTCATCTGCATTTGCATACAGTACTTGGGTCATATATTTGTCTATGAGTCCCCGCTTACTTTCTGAGTTTTGTTACTCCTCTGAATCATTCAGAGAAAGCTTCCATCATCAGTTGCATTAGAAGTTTGCGTCATTCTCATTATGTCAATACTGCCGAGTCATGCCATGCCCATGTTCAAGAACATGTTCATCATTTGTTATCTACAGTCAGTACACGCGCCGTCATGTTGTTGTTACTCTGAGTCAGTAGACCTATTTGAAATTTAAAGGCCATCAAAATCTTGCACCAAATTTTTATGACCCATATCCCCACGATGGGTGTCAATCTTGTGAGAAAATCTCCTTGATGCCTCCATGTGCATCTATATGAAGGAATATCAACTTGAGGTGGAAGACTCATCCCACAACTACTTGTCATCATGTTGTAAACGCCACAATCTGAAGCATTCATTTCACATTCAGTCGGATGTCCTATCATAATACATTACCTCGGTTGGATTCATTCTTGATCATGAGAGTTTGGCTTTCCACTTACTGTGAATCAGTTTGGTTCAAAACCCACGCTTGGAACTCAATCATGGTGAGATTTGGTGTCCTTGCCTTTGGCAGGAGACCCAAATTGAGAAGGAGAAGAAGAGATCGAAAAAGAACTTGTCATAGCTATTGTTTTGTCAAGCCCTTTATAGTGCTCCACCTCTGCATCTAGATTTAGTGGAATAACTTCTCTAGTCTGAGCAGAATGGTTCGAATCAAACACAGCTCCCACAAAATGGTCAATGGGCCTAAGTGAACTCATATTCCTTGAGTTCTCGAGAGAAGAGATGAGTTAAAGCAGGATTCCATGGCATAATCAAGATTGCATTTAAGGAGCATATACACAAGTTGGAGGACACAATTTCTAGAAGATTGGAGATTCCACCAGTCGAGAGGCTAGAAGAGGAGTTAGGCCTACTAGAGGATAATCCCAAGAACACTCAAACCAGGGAAAATCGCTATTCCAAAACCTTGATGTTGTTATGGAAAACCAAGGTGCTTATGGGCTGTGCCATAACAGACAGCTCCCATGGTCTCTTTGAGGAAAGCAGTGACATCATGAGTCTCTCAGATAGAGCGGGACACTTGGAAATGAGGGTTCATCATATGCTGCAAAATCAACAAGAATTTGATGCCAAGCCTAATGCTCTTTCCTGTGAGCTGACAGATAAGGTATTTCAACGCAGAGCGGATACCTCCAACGCAAGGCTTATCTACCGTAGGAATGCAGTGAAGGAGAACACTAGCAAAGCTCTGAAGACTACCGAGGAAGTCGAATCAAAGGTATCCTTGATTATCATTATCCCAGATGATGATTAGCTCTTAGCTTTGTGTCAATCTTAGATGGCCTAAGTTTAAGCATAGTTGGTCTCTTAATTTTGAAGAAGAAATGGAACCTCTTGTTTGTTTAAAATTCCTAGTCTTTCAAGCATATATTCCTAATAGTTTCAGTCTCATGACCTCTAAACATAGGACAAATTTTTCAGTTTCAGTTGTCTAAGCTTTACAATCATGGTAAAGTTTCTATTTTTCTGGTTATCAAGATGTACGTATCGCAAGTATACCAATTTAAATGGGATGCTAACGATGGAATTTTGGAGAGGGGACTGGTTAGGCCTTCTTGCTAGTAGACCAGCCTCCATAGAAAATGTAACTACTCTTTTGATAATATAAATATTTGGATCTAGTATTACAAAAATAAATTATGGCTCATACTAGATTGTTCAATGCATTGGTTAGGTGGCCTACAAAACAAGATTTGTAAAGAATTATCTTACCCATGTACACATAATTGTTTAAAAAATATTTATGAACATATAGTGGGATAAAGCTTATGTTTATTAACTACATATACTATAATTTTTAGGCGAGGATAATGAAGGACCTATATGGGCATCTAGATTTTTAGAGATAGCTATTCCTTTAAGGGAAAAAACATATTCCCACAATATACATAAATGGCACTAGGGCATCAACTATATCTTGTGAATTTTCAGATTTAGCTAATTGCTTGAAATAGAGTAAAACAAAAAAACATTTTTGTATCAACACATTTCTGTGGGCACCAATTTTCTATTTCATGTGTTCATTATCAAGAAAACTAAAAGTATCATTTTGAAGAGGACAATGCAAGGAATTACAGTGTGTTTTTTTACATTTTTCTAGTATTGTGAATTTAACGATATTAAGGTTTCATTGCAAGTGACTTTGAGAACAATAAAATTCTTAAGTGATAAAGCTTATAACATATTAATACAAAAATAAAATTCTTAACGAAAAATTAACAATCATTATATCATTACAAACTATAAACAAACATAAATCCATTGGTAGCAAGTTTGACAAATGATCTTCAGAAATTGTAGAGGTCCATCATTGTTGAAGTTTTAGGTTTTTGAAAATTGCAACAAACTTTGCTATTCTGGTGGACCAAAAACTCTCGATCAAGAGTTTTTTCGTATAGTAACCATGGGTTAAACTAAATTCTCAGTTGAGATTTCAAGTTAACCCTCTAAATATTTCAACCATGAATTTAATTCAACATAAACCCCAATTATATTTTTAAGTTGATGGAATCTAATTAACACAATATTTCATCCAAGAGTTATACATACTCTCGATCAAATATTTTTTATATCACTCATATTAGGATTACTTCAAACAAAAGAGAGGATAAGATAAAAGGGAAAAGGCATTGATAGAGAGTATACTAAATTCTCAAACGAGAGTTTGGATGAATCTTCACCGATAATCTCATTAAAAAATCTAAAGTAAAAAATCTAACTCTAGGCCAAGAATCTCAACAAAGAATCTAAAGTCTTGTTGAGAATCTTTTTTGAGAATTTTGAAATCATGGCTCAATTTCAATTTCTTGTCCAAGAATACAACTCTGGGCCAAAAATATATTTATCCACCAAAATTCTCAATTGAAAAATTGTAATCTAAGGTAACTCAAGCAAACTTTTCATTGATATATTCATAAACTCTCAACCGAAAGATGATTAAACTCTCAATCAAGATAATTTGTTAACTTTTTCTTGGTAAAAAAAATGAAATTTATAATTCCTCACCGTGTCTCATTCAAAAAAGTGTTACCCATCTTCCAATTTTAACCCAAAAGAGATAGCTAATGCATCCAAAATAAACATTGGAAAATCAACTCACTGACCATTATGTTGATGCAAGAAATTGAAATGTTCTCACGTCAACTTCTCAACCTCTTGGTCGGCTAAACGAAGAAGAAATAGGAATGGAACCCTGATTTTATAGCCTCGCAAAATGAGTCAAACCCATGCGAATAATCACACAACTTAACCCTCTTGTCATGGATAACACAACATGCAAGGAGCCATCCAACAACTTACGTACTCAATGGAAATATAAACTCATTAACAAAGAAAACTATCTACAGAAATGTAAATGCATTTAGGATGAACCAACATCTTACACAATCAATTCAACTTAAACAAATCCTAAACAAACAAGAACATCATGTAACACCAAAAACTTCAACAACAATTATGCTCACCAAATTGTATATACTCGATGACCTACACATACGAGATGATTGTCATTTTAAATGTCAAGTTAGGCTTGACGCAACTAAACTCTTATCCCCCTTTCTGTTACATTCGATTAATATAAATCCTAAGGTAATACGTAAACCATATGTGAATTAGAGTGAACCCTACCGATTAATATAAACAATACAAAACTCAAAGGTTATTCACATGAATTGTATTACACTAAACCCTTTTGTGTTATATATATACATTTAAAATTTAATGAAAATATGAAACGACAAACACGATGTAATATGATTATAACCATTACATACATAATTGATTAATCAAAGGAGGGAAATGAACAAACAAAGAAAATGATTAAAGAACATGAGAGATTCCACTTTGATTTATGCATATGCAAATTATAAAGCAATCTAATGAACAATAAACAAGTAAAACTTAAATAAAATGAAGATGGATGCTGTGTCAGAATTTAGTGTATTTGTTTCCATGAGTTGAACTCAATGGTAGGCTTTTAAATCCGGTGCAACATTACATTTTTTAGTTGCGTCCTTTTTTGCACCAGAAATATCGTCGACTTTTGCTCCCTTTTTAATGTCAGGAATAGCGCCAACTTTTTCACCTTTTTTAGCATTGGGAATAGTGATGCTCCCTTTTTAGCGTTGGTATTAGAACCAAGAATAGCATAGACTGAGAAATTATTTCTTCCATATTTGCTTCCATATTTGCTTCCATATTTGCTTTTTTTTGCTTCCTAAGTGACACCAGGTTTTGCTCCTTAATTGGCACCGAAAATTTTCTTCTAGAATTTCTTCCTTTTTAGCTCCAGTGTTTGGTTCCTATTTAGCACATGGGTTTGCTTATTTTTTAGTTCCATTGTTTGCTTCCTTTTAGTGCCAAGGGTTGCTTCTTATTTAGAGCCCAATTTTGCTTCTTTTTTAGCTCTATGGTGTACTTCCATTTAGTGTTGGGGTTTGCTTCCTAATTAGCACCCAATTTTGCTTCTTGTTAAGGAACCAATTAAGCTACCTATTTAGAGCTGGAAATAACACCAAGTATAGCTTACATTTTAATGTTGAGTTTTGTTTCCATTTTAGAGCCATATTTTGCTTTCATTTTTGCACCTCATGTTGCTTCCTTTATAGCTTCCACCTTATTAATTTAATATTTTTAATTTCAATTAAATTAGTTAAATATATCATAGCTCTTAAATAACATATATGATTAACGATAAACTAATATTGCATTTCAAATATTTTATAGCATAACATTTATAAGGAATTTTTAGGGAAATGGACAACATCCATACAAACTAGCAAAATCATTATTCTTATTAAATCTCCATCAAGAAAACATCTACAACTTCCAATATATACAAATTAATAAGATAATTCTTATAACATCATCATCATCATCATCTATAATTTAAAAAAATGAGTCAAATATACCAATATTAAATAAATATCATGTGAAATAACATATATCTAAAAGAACATAGATATCACATTTCAAATTTATATCATAACATTTATGAAGAAATTTAATTGAAATTGAAAACATCCATACAAAGTAGAAAAATCATCATACATAGTAGATATCCATCCAAGAAACATCAACCACTTCCAATATATATGAATTAACAAGATAATACTGATAAGATCATCATCATCATCTATAACTAAAACAAGTGAAAGTCATAATATGCCAGTAGATCAATAACATGTCAAAATGATACAAGTCAATATGATACATGTCAAAATGATATAAGTCAACATGATACAAGTCAAAATGATATAATAAAAGTCAAAATGATGTAGGTATCATAATGATATATGAACAATAATCCATGATACAGTCAATATGATCAACATCACTAGCTACCACTAGCAAACTGCATCATCATCATCATCATCCTCATCCTCTTGGGTATCATCTCCATCTGCATCCTCAACTCCCATATTTGATCTAGAATCAACATCATATGTATCATGATCAACATCAATTGGATCTTCCGGTGGACTTATGTTCTGCAAAAAAGCATTCAGAATGAAAAGTTAGTATTTATTTCATGCAATAATTCATATTTCTATTATATTGTTAATATTACAACATATGAAACTAAACCATAGTCATATTGCATCATATCAAAGTGGACATACCATAATCAAATATGAGATTAGTCACATTTAAGATGTCATTCCAATTATGTAAAACATGCAACAATTTTAATAAATGTTAGTAATTATCATAAAAAAATGTTATACAAGTTAACTATCAACTAGAAAGTGTATTCCATAACCTTAAGTCTCAACCCTCTCATGTCAATATATAAAAGTATTGTATTTCTCAACATTGACTTTACAGTATATACGTCTACAATCAAATAGAATTATACATGCCATAATTCAATTGACTAGATGCCATAATTCACTTGTGTCTTCCAAGTATAAACACACAATTGATAGAACCCCTTACTAAGTGATACTAGTTCATTAAACACTGATATAATTGGGACCGTTTTGAGGCATTGGAACTATATAAGTTTTAACAATTCTCATTTTCCACAAATAATTTTTTTGGTTTTAACAGTTCTTATATTCTTTCGCTATTCTTTATATTTTATCTTAGTTAACCCTAGAACATGGCCGAATTGAGGGCACTTCCATTCATGGAGGTGGTTATAATGGTTAAGAATATGATCCCTTGCACACTTTTCTCTTGGTGGAGGAGCTTGGTGGATTCTTCAAGAAATGCCCTAACCTATGTTACTATATTGGGCATTTTTTTGGTCCTCCAAGAAGGTTGACTCATTCATTTATGGGAGTGATCTTAATCTCGTGGTACCAAAGACTCATTGTTTCATTGTTTAAATTCCCAGAAATGGTCGTATTATACCATCTTCGGAAGTAGGTTTTCGCTCAGTGAGGGCCAATGTCAATTTTTCACAAGGGGTCAATTTTTAATTGAAATATCCCGGGCGATCGTGGGTAGCAAGAACACATCCACAATGGCCAAACACATATGTGGGAGTTGATAGAACCCGATTACGCTTCCCAGTTTGGATTTCGTGCCCCCGTAGCAAATTCACAAGTTGTCCCTGAATGGCCCTAGGGGGGTTCTTGCAACCGACCATAAAAAATCCATAACTTAGATCATGAAACCATCAATTCATATCGATTCAGGATGTGGGGTATCGCACAGGGGAACCCCTCTAACGTGTTTTAATTTCCTAGAAACAGTCATATTATACTATCTCTGAAACTGGGGTTTTGCTTAATGAGGGCTGATGTCAATTTTGCACAAGGATATCAATTTTGATTCGAAATCTCTCAGGAAACCATGGGAAGTGAGACCACATGCAAAATGGTCAAACACATCTATGGGAGCTAACAAAACCCATTTATGTTGCTCGGTTCGAATTCCGTGTCCCTGGAGCAAATTCAAAACTTGTCCCTAAATTGCCATAGGTGTCTACTTGCAATCGGCCATAGAACATAAACTGTAACTTGAATCGTGAAACCATTGATTCTGATGGATTTGGGATGTCAGGTTTCACACAGGGGAACCCCTCTACCATGTTTCAATTTCCTAGAAACAATCATATTATACCATCTCCGGAAGTAGGGTTTTGCTTAGTGAGGGCCAATGTCAATTTTGCACAAGGGAGTCAATTTTGATTCGAAAAATATAGGGAGATGATGGGAAGTGAGACCATGTCCAAAATTCCCAAACACATCTGTGGGAGTTGACAAAACCCAATTCTACTTCCTGGTTCAGATTTCGTGCCCATAGAGAAAATTCACAAGTTGTCCTTGAACGACCCTAGGTGGCTACTTGCAATTGACCATATAACAAAAATCGTAACTTAGATCATGAAATTGACGATTCCAATGGATTCAGGATGTTGGGTTTCAATGAGGGGAACCCCTACAATCGTATTATACCATCTCTAAAAGTAGGGTTTTGCTCAGTGAGGTCCAATGTCAATCTTGCAAAAGGGGGTCAATTTTGAATCAAAATATCTCCAGCCTCCGTGGGTAGTGATATCATGTCCATAATGGAAAAGCACATATATGGGAGTTGATGGAACCCAGTTATGCTTCCCGATTTGGATTTTGTGCCCCTAGTGCAAATTCACAAGCTGTCCCTAAATGGCCCCAAGTGGCTATTTGCAACCGACCATAGAACAAAAATCGTAACTCAGATAATGAAATCGTCTATTCCGATGGATTCACGATGCTGGGTTTCACCCAAGGGAACCCATCTAGCGTGTTTCAATTGCCCAAAAATAGTCTATTATACCATCTACGGAAGTAGGGTTTGGCTCAGTGAAGGCCAATGTCAATTTTGCAAAAGGGGGTAAATTTTGAATCGAAATCTCTCAAGTGACCATGGGAAGAGAGACCACATCCAAAACGGTCAAACACATATGTGGCAACTGACGGAACCCAGTTATGTTTCCTGGTTTGGATTTCATGTCCGCAAAGAAAATTCACAAGTTGTCCCTGAATGGCCCCAAGTGCAGGAAAATTTTTAAGGATCCATAATTTTCTTAAAGTATAGAAACTTTGGCGAATCTTACTAATTCTTAAATTTCCAACCATAAAATGTTGGGCAATATTTTTCTAAACGAATTCAAATTTCTATGGATTTTATATAGTTTTTGGCCAATTTTGGCGATTTTTAGAGTAAACAAAAATTATACCATGTAGTTTGGGTGACTCAATTTTGAAAAAAAAGAAATTGGCGATCGTTTTTTGGAAAAAAAGTTCAAAATTAGCCAATGGGCTAAATTTCGCCCCTAAAATTTTCCCTACCCAGGTGGCTACTTGAAATCGGCCATACATCAAAAACTGTAACTCGGATCATGAAACTGTCGATTCCAACATATTCAAAATGTCAGATTTCACCCAAGGGAACCCCTATACCATGTTTTAATTGCTAAAAACTAGTCGTGTTATACCATCTTGGAACTAAGATTTTGCTCATTGAGGGCCAATGTCAATTTTGCACAAGGGGGTCAAATTTGAATGAAAATATCCTGGGTGACCATGGGTAGTGAGACCACATCCACAATGGACAAACCCATATGTGGTAGCTAACGAAACCTAGTTATGCTTCTTGGTTTGGATTTCGTGCCCCTGGAGCAAATTCACAAGTTGTCCTTGAATGGCCTTAGGGAGCTAGTTGCAACTGGACATAGAATAAAAACCGTAACTCAGATCATGAAGTTGTCGATTCCAATGGATTCAGGATGTTGGGTTTCACCTATAGGAACCCCTCTACTATGTTTCAATTGTTCGAAAATGGTCATATTATACCATATCCAGAAGTAGGGTTTTGCTCAATGAGGGCCAATGTCAATTTTGCATAGGGGGGCCAATTTCAAATTGCAATCTCCCAGGAGACCATGGGTAGAGAGACCATGTCCATAATGGCCAAAAAAATCTCTGGGAAGCGAGTTGAAAGTGTCTCTGAATGGCTTTGGTAAGCGAGTTGAAAGTCACCATAACCTATAAAGCAAGACTTTGATGGAAAATTTGTCAGTTATGTTGGAATTGTGACATTTGAGTACTCCTAGGAACACCCATCTCAGTGAATACATGGAAATTAGGTTGTATATTTTGAATTTTTTTCACAGATAGGGTTTACGCAAAAACATGCAATTCTATTTTGGCTTTAGAGGGTGAATTTTTGAATAGTTTTCCGAAGGAGGGTGTGGGCATCGTGGTCATCTTGACCTTGCCAAAACACACCTGTATGATGTTACAACACTCAATTTCATTCCTCGATTTGGTTTGTATGCCCCTAGTTCAAATTCCCCAAGTGACCCTAAATGGATTTGGGAAGTGAGTTGAAACTCACCATAACTCGATATATGATGCCCAGATGGAAAACCGTCAGATCCGTTGGAATCATGACATTTTCCATCGGTTGAAATTTTCCAAGCGTTCCCGAATGGCTCTTGGTAGTGAGCTAAAACTCACCATAACTCAATAAATAAGGCTTGGATGGAAAATCGCTTCTATTGGAATCGTGACATCGAAGTACCCCTAGGGACATCCCTATCTAGTGACTACATGGACCAAACATTGTCTATGTTGACAATTTTTGCAATTAGGGTTTGATCAACAACATCCAATGCAGTTTTTGCATTGGGGGGTAAATTTTTGAAAACTTTGACGAATGAGGGTGTGTGAATCGTGGTAATAATGACCTTACATATGTTAGGATATTCCTATACTCCATCCTAGTCCTACTAGCATTTTCATCCTTTGCATTTTCAGTCATGCATGCACTTTTAGGGTTTGCATGCATTCTAGGGTTTGCATGCATTTTGCATGCATCCCAGTCATCAGTCCAACACCTAGCCCTCAGTTAGCCAACCCTCGGGAGCTTCTCTCAAATCAGTTTTAGCCCTCCTAGAGCTTAGTGCACCCTTCCTCCTTGATTTAAGGAATCCACTCGCCCTCTCTCACCTACCATTCAGTTGTACTTCAGTTAGTTGAGTTATCATCAGTTCTTTCCTTGATTTAAGGCTAGACTGACTCTCAACTGACTGTATCACTCCAATAGACCTCCAGTGAGACTGAACTGCCCATTCTGACTCCAGTTAGCTCCTCATGTGCCCTCCACTGAGCCTCCTTCATTCAGTTAGTGTTTTCATGTGCCAGTTACATTCAGTTACACCTACCACACTCAGTTAGACTTAGTTTGACTAACGGTTAACAGTTACTTGTGCATTGATGACTCCACCGATGATGAGATAGACTACTAGTTGTGCACCGATGACACTCCAGTGATCCTTTGATCACTCCATGAAGGCTAATTCAAATTGCCACCTTAGGCATTCGAATCTTCATGCATTGTATTATTTATATGTCCATTTGTGATTAATAATTTAGTGTGTGTGAAGTATTTTTGCTTCTATCTGAGTTCTACTGTATTATTATTCTGTTGCTCATTATACTGCATTGACCACTCTTCTTCTATTTTCCTGCTTAATCATAATTACTCTTGTGAGGTATACATCATCTCTTAGATCTGCTGTGAGGATTTTCACAACCTAAACACACCTACACGATGTTATGAAACTCAATTCCGTTGCTTGGATTTTCTAACTTTCTTCAAGACCCATTTCAACCCCCTAGTGTGTACAAGTCTTATCATTTCTAGTTATTCTAGTGAATATCCCATGTTAGTTTTAGTAAGTTTTAATTTATTGCATCAGACGCAGGAAAAGAAGCAAATTGTTGCCACCTGACCACAACCTACAAAACAATCTATCAAGCAATACAATAAGTAGAATTTATTCCAAGGTAGTGTAAAAAGAGAAACAACCCAAGTCAATTGTCGGTGACCTTGTCCATATAGAATTAGAGAATGGTTCTTGGGATAATTTGGTTCTAAATGTATATGCTCCAAAACTAAGTACCACTTAATCATCAATGATTCATTTTGCGGCAGTTATAACTCTGGATTTTACAATCATTTAGTGAAAATACAACATAAATGCCATCATAATGAAGAATGGAACCAAAGGAACCATTGTATAATAAAATGAACAACATAAATAGCTAGGGCAAGGGGAGAAGAATCACTTAGTTTCTCAAATTTTCATCTTCTCTACAGTTACAAATTACAACATGGTACAAATTTTGGGGAAGAGGAAGAGACACAATAAGGGAAGAAAATTCATTGCAATATGTATTTCCACCATGATTGATGTTGATTGTGTCAAAGTGCACTAGTGCACAATATGTTTATATGCTGAGGTGTACTAGCCTTGCAACTAATCCTAGTGAAAAAGAGGTAAGCGACAAGATGTTAGTATAACCAACTAACTCCCCACACAACAAGCTTGCAACACAAGAATCCATAGCTAAATTATTAGTGCAACTACCCCACATGACTCTTCCATTCAATAATTGTGTCTCTTGTGTTTCCATGCATGATTATGTGTAGTTAAAGTTGAAAGAGATGAAAATTATATTGCTATAATACTAAAATACAACATCATTAAGGTCATTTAGGTTCCATTAGGATCAATCAATATCCATAAGTTCTATCACATTCTTCATCAACATGATTAGCATCAAAATCATCGTTGTCATCAATATCAACATCATACAATACATCGACATCATTATCATCATTTTTGTCATCATATATCATCATGATATTCATTCATGCCATCAACATTGTGATGACGAACAAGGCATCCTACTACCTTACAAGAATTTATTAAAGGGCGTTTTCCCTCGCCTAAATAGTTTGATGGTTCCTGATAATTATTAATTGTCATTATCCTTGTCATCATCACCTTCATTGTCAATATCATCATCATCATTGTCGTAGACATTGGAATTAACACCATAACCATCGTCATTGTCAACATCATATATGATCATCACAGTCAATATCTTGATCATCATTGTGATAATGAGAAAGGCATCAAACCACCTAATCACATGAGTTTCATAAAAGTGATTTGGGCTCTGAATGGGAATGTAGGCATTAATTGTGATAGATATCATCTTATAATCATCATTAGGTCCATCATAATTGTCATAATGCATCATCGTCATGTTGTTAGGGTCAATTGGATGCCATTAGGGTCTCTCAAATGTTTTTAGGGACACTCAAATTCCATTAGAGCCAGTTAGGTGGCATTAGGGTCAATTAGGTTCCATTAGGATCAATCAAGATCTAGAATTTCCTGCATTACAGTCATTTAGGTGCCATTAGGATCAATCAATAGCCATAAGTGCTATCACATGCATCATGAACTTTCATATCGACATCGTCGTCGTCATCATCATCCTAATCACCATCTCCAACATCATACAATACATCATCATCATCATCATCATCGTCATCATCGTCGTCATCTTCATCATTTTCATCATCATCATCATCGTCATCATCGTCGTCATCTTCATCATTTTCATCATCATATATCATCATGATCATAGTCATTTGTGTCGACCACATTGTGATGATGGACAAGGCATCTTACTACCTTTCAAGAATTTCATAAAGGACATTTTTCCTCACCTAATTGGGTTGATGGGTCTTAATAATTAGTAACTATCATGATCCTCCCTGTTGTTATCATCATTTACAACATCCTAGACATAGACATTATCACTGTAATGTCCCCATTCAAATAAGTGCATAGTAAGACAATCCCATAAATCCTACTAGTTTCCTAGGTTGGATGGGCACATGTGGGATGGTAATAAGGAAACTAATAAATGATAATTAGACATTAGAAGGGTTCAAGAATTTAATAAATATGATGAATAAATAAATTCAAGAGAAATTCTAGGTGGCAAGTGGTTTTGGAGACATATGGAGGTGGTGGGACCCACACTAGCTTGATTTTTCAATGACACATGGAAGCTCTCTCTTGCCAATTCGAATTCATGGGAAGGTGAACACTCTTGGGTGAGTTGGTAAGTCATAACACATGGCATTGAGCATATTATGTCGAAATGGGAAGGAATAGTAACCTCCATGGGAGAGGAAGAGTCAAATTGGAGACTAGTGGACACATGGGCTAGATTCTCTAGTTTTATGACAACAATAATGAAGCATCTATGACATTTTATGACAAAATTCAGACCTGACTTCTTACACCTAACCATTATGACATGTCAGCCACAAAAATAGGCTCAAGAAGGCGCTCATGGAGTTGGAGGAATCTAAAGAGACTCAAATTCGAATTTGGGAGAAGATGGAAGGTTGGAACTAGGAGACAAGTGGCAAATGAGGAATATTTTCTAAATGGAAAATTATTGAATCTATTGAGAGGATTTCGACCCCTTGTAGGATAATGTTGGTTATAAAATGTAGAAATCAAGTATGAGAATGGTTTTTGATGATTTGATAAAAATTGCATTTGTGAAGAGAGAGCTAGTGGATGACTAGTTTCTTGCCTTAGCCAATTTCGAGGGTGAAAGATTCCCATCCAAGTTGGTGTTTGGAGAGGCCACTCAGGTCTTTCATGGTGCTTTAATGGAGTTTGTATTTGCAGGTAGCAGCTACAGGAAGTTTCATGGTTTGGTTTAGTGCAGCACTTTCTCTCCACCGTTTCCAGTTTTGAAGGCATATTCGTGCTCCTTGAGGGAGGGCGTTTTTGGTGAGCACTTGTGATTCTTGAGAGAGCTTCTCATTACATATTTATGATTGTAATAGCTTCATATCCTCTGTTATTCATATTCAGAAAGTCTCAGGTCGAAATACCCACTGGTTGTATGCAAAACTATTGATTAATGAGCAAACAATGTCCATTTCCCCAATGCATTGATGTATGACACTATAATGTTGATTATTTCGAATGGATGGATGATTCTCTGGTATATTTGTGATAAATATACTGCCATGGATGTCTTCTACAAGTTTCATGTACTGTACTTGAGCATTTGAAGCATTTTTACTCAGTTTAGTTGTATTGGGAGGTGAAATAGTGCCACTTCCCCAAGGGTCGAGTTGGGGGTTTTTGCTGTTGAATGTGAGAGAGTTAGAACAGTATTAAAAATCAATTAATGGTGCATATGAGACCTTAATCACATACTTAACACATTATATACCTCTGTTCATAAATTTGTGGGATTTTGGAGGCATTTGGAAGGCCATTTGCAGTGTTACCCGAGGGGGATTTGATGCACAAATTACTAATCAAAATTACATATATTGATCAGAATACAAATCAAGTTTGCAGCAGAATTTGGAGGGCCATAAAACATCCCTGAACTTTATATTCAAGTCTAAATACCATTCATACACTCTTACAGAAGATTTGGGAGCATTTGGGTTGATTTGGAGGTCAAAACAGTAAAACTAGTCAAAGGTCGAAATTGGGAAAAAAGGGGAAAATTGGGCATTTTAATAAAATTTGAAAAAGGGATATTACAAGTGGTATCAGAGCATGGTCTTGGAACTTGATGGTATTAACAAGAAGCCAAACAAATAAAACACCACCCTTTGAATCAGTACGTGAAGAAGTTTTGGTTGAAGAAGAGATAGTAGCAGAAAAAGAGTTTTTTTTCTAAAACAATGGGTAGAGAGGAGGAGGAAAAATTAAGACATAAGGAGGAATTTATTGAAGCCTTAAAACCATGTTTTGAAGGACTTACCATGGTTATGCTAGATATGAATAAACAAATGATTAAATGTTTCTAATTGTTGGGTAGCCAACTTTCAGGCAAAGGGATGATAGGAGATAATAGTGGTTCACACTCAGGGGAAAAGATGAAAGGGAGTGAGCATATTTTCTCAAGTACAGGACCTCATAATAGACCTGATGAATTTCAAAGCACACAAAGGCATACTGCACCTAAATTTCTCACACCTAAAGAAGAGCCCAATCTTGAATTGGATTACAAGAAACTAGTAAATGATTGGAATGATTTGAATGAAGAGTGTAAAAGAGGTGTACCACTCAGTGACTACATTGATGCTATGCAAAAGATTAAAATGAAGGGAGACAATAGGAGTCCATTCCATAACAAATAATTGAATAGTGTTATTGGAAAAATGTCACTTCCTACTTTTGATGGTTCTTCTCAAAATTCTGCTAACACTTGGGTGCAAAAATTGGATGTATATTTTCAGCTGAATCCTATGTTGGAAGAGGATGCATTAAAAATGGCCATTTTGCATTTGGAAGGAGATGCCAATGAATGGTGGTTTCATGGGCTGAAAACCTTGGGTCATAATCAGGTTAAAACATATGGAGAATTTGTTGACAGGGTACTAGAAAGATTTGAACAAAAATATCTAGAATTGCCTTTCAAAGAACTAGCTCAATTGAAGCAAACTGGGTCCCCTACCGGATATATGTTGGACTTTCAAAAATTATCAGTCAAGGTGGCTGATGTATCTATGGGAAGATTAGTATTGCTATTCATTGAAGGTTTGGCTGAACCCTTAAGAGGTTTGGTCAAATCCCACAAGCCAACTACATTAAAAGATGCAATGAGCTTGACTAGGGATCTCCAAAATGTGCTTCCTAGAACGAGATTTCCTCCTAAGCCTAGCTATAAATTTGAAAAGAAACCTTGGCAAAGGGATGGATATGATAAGAAACCTTGGCAAAGAGAGTCATTTGAGAGGAATAAAAAAGAGGGACTAAACAGGGATGAACTTAGAAAAAAGAAACTATGCCGTACATGCTTCCAACCATGGACACCGGGGCACAAATGTACCAAAGGAAAGGCTCAATACATAGAAGTATTTTCTGATAATGAGGGGTATGATGGGGGCATGGATGAAGATGGACATATTTCAGATCAAGAAGATACATATGAGACAGCAGTAGAAGAGGAAAGACAAGAAGAAAATCAGCCTTCACTGGACAAAGCAAGAATGGCAGTGCTTTCAGCAGTACCTCGCTATCATACTATCCGATGCAAAGGTGTGGTACAAGGACAAAGAACTTCAGTTTTGGTAGATGGAGGAGCCACTCATAACTTCATTGATGCAGAGATGGTAGAGAAAAGAAAGATACCTATTGAACCATTTGATGGCTTCACAGTTGTCATTCCCGGTCACAACACAATGCAAAGCAAAACATGGGTTCCAAAGCTGCAAGTCACCGTAGGTAACTATACTTTTGTTGATAGTTTTTATGTGGTTGATGTTGTTGATACTAATGTGGTTTTGGGAGTGCAATGGTTGTATTCAATAGGAGAGCATACAGTAAATTATCAAATTCCCGAAATGAAATTCCAAGATTCAAAAGGAGTACAAAGAGTTGTGAGAGGGCAACACACTTATCCAAATCAAGTAGTGACTTGCAATAGCATGAGATATATATTGAGGCATGGGGATATAGAATGGGCTGCTGAATGTCATATTACATCTCCCAAGCCAACTATAAATATTTTCAAACACCCAAAGGAGATAGAGAAACTTTTTCAAAAATATGAAAAGGCTTTTAGAGACCTTCCACATGGTAGGCCACCAGATAGGGGGGTTGAGCACAGTATTGTTTTGGAGGAGGGTACTTCACCCATTCAGATACCACCTTATAGACATCCTAAAATGTTTAGAGATGAGATTGAAAAATCTATCCAAGAACTCCTAGAGTTGGGGCTCATTAGACCAAGCTCTAGCCCTTATGCTTCTTCAGTAGTGCTAGTGAAGAAAAAAGATGGAACATTGAGAATGTGCATAGATTTTAGATCCTTGAACAAAAAGAATATCAAGAATAGGTATCCTATTCCTAGGATTGATGAGCTCATGGATGAGTTACATGGGGCCAAATACTTCTCAAAAATTGACCTTAGATCAGGGTATCACCAAATTCGAATGAAAGATGAAGATGTGCAAAAGACCGCTTTTCGATGTCATTTTGGCCACTTTGAATTTCTTGTCATGCCTTTTGGGTTAACTAATGCTCCAGCCACCTTTCAAGCATGTATGAATAGGATATTTTGTAAGCAACTAAGAAGGTTTGTTTTGGTTTTCTTTGATGATATTCTCATTTACAGTAAAACATGGGAAGAGCATTTGCAACAGTTAGAGATTGTGTTGAAAATCTTGCAAGAAGAGTCCTTATTTGCTAAATTATCAAAATGTGAGTTTGGGATGAAAGAACTACTGTATCTTGGGCACATTATTGGGAAAGAAGGAGTGAAGGTACACATGGAAAAAATCAAGGCTATCTTGGAATGACCATCACCAAAAAATATTACCGAATTGAGAGGCTTTATTGGCATATGCACCTACTACAGAAAATTTGTGAAAGGGTTCTCCAAGTTGACTTCTCCACTCATTGATTTGACTAAGAAGGATGCTTTCAAGTGGGATGAAGAGGCTGAAAAAGCATTCCAAAAAATGAAAGAGGTAATGAGTAGTTGTCCCATACTTGCACTTCCTGATTTTACTAAACCTTTTGTTGTGGAATGTGATGCTTCAGGTGGAGGAATAGGGGCTGTCCTAAAGCAAGGCCAACACCCCATAGCCTTTGAGAGCAGAAAGTTGCAGCCTCATGAAAAACTTTACTCCATCTATGATAAAGAAGTGCTGGCCATTATGCATGCATTGGCCAAATTCAGACAATACTTGGTGGGCAGCAAGTTTGTGGTGAAAACTGACCATAATAGTCTAAGACACTTTCTCACCCAAAAAGATCTAAATGAAAGGTAACAAAAGTGGGTAAGCAAGATTCAAGATTATGATTTTGATATTGAATATGTCAAAGGAAAGAATAATATAGTAGCAGATGCTTTGTCAAGAAGGCCTTCCTTTTCTCTCATGGATATTGCCAAGGATTGAAAAAACATGCTACTAGTTGAATATGCCAAAGACAAATTTGCATGTGATGTGTTGGATGGAATCAAAGGGGATGTTAATTATAGGATTTTGAATGGGCTGATATATTATAAGGGAAGAATTTATTTAGTTCATAACTCCAAGCTCAAGTACCGAATTTTGCAAGAAGCACATGATTCCCCACTAGCGGGCCATCCGGGGATCTTCAGAACTTATAGACAGTTGAGGCAAATATTTTTTTGGAAGGGGCTGAAGGAATATGTTCAGAAGTATGTGAATGAATGTAAATCATGTCAACAAAACAAATCAGAACTTACATGTCCAGCCGGCCTATTACAACCATTGCCCATTCCGGAGCAAAAATGGGACAGTATTTCCATGGATTTCATCACCGGATTGCCTAAATCCTTAGGTAAGGATTGCATCTATGTGGTAGTTGATAGGTTGAAAAAATTTTCTCATTTCTTTGCTGTTACATCATCTTTTAGTGCTACACAAGTGGCTGATATTTTTTTCAAAGAAATCTTCAGATTGCATGGGCTCCCCAAGAGCATTGTCAGTGATAGAGATAGTAGATTCATGGGTGGTTTTTGGCAAGAAATTTTTAGATTGGTAGGCACTCAATTGACTCCAAGTACCAGCTATCATCCACAAACTGATGGAAAAACAGAGAGGGTAAACCAATGGTTGGAAGGATACCTAAGAAACTATGTGGAAGGGCAGCAAAAAGCATGGGCAAAATGGCTACACTTGGGTGAGTTTTGCTACAACACCACTTATCATATGTCAATAGGAATGTCTCCTTTCAAAGAATTATATGGTTATGATGCACTTACATTTGCTGACATTATTTTTGGTGATAGTAGAGCCCCAAAGGCTAAAGATTGGGTGGAAGAGAGCCAAGAAATTTTAAAGCTCTTGAAAGACAATTTGTAGGTTGCTCAAAATCAGCAAAAACAATATGCTGATAGACATAGAGAAGAGAGAACTTTTCAAGTCAATGATTTAGTATATTTAAGGTTGTATCCCTATAAACAAACATCTCTCAAAAAGAATGGAGCAGAAAAATTAAAACCAAGGTACTATGGGCCATACAAGGTAGTGCGGAAGGTTGGAGAAGTAGCATATGAACTAGAACTTTCGGAAGGGAGTAAAATCCACAATGTATTTCATGTTTCTTGTCTTAAGAAAGCTCTTGGTCAGCAAATCATCACTTCAGAAATACTTCCTCCTTTGGATGATGAAGGTCAGCTCACACTTGTTCCGGAAAAGATTTTGAAGACACGAGAAAGAAGGTTGAGGAGTAGAATCATCAAAGAATATTTAGTGCAATGGAAGGACTTACCAATTGAAGATGCCACATGGGAAGAGGAGAAGATTTTGCAGCATCCAAATTTGAAATTGCTTGAGGACAAGCAATCTTGGGTGGGGAGGACTGTAATGTCCCCATTCAAATAAGTGCATAGTAAGACAATCCCATCAATCCTACTAGTTTCCTAGGTTGGATGGGCACATGTGGGATGGTAATAAGGAAACTAATAAATGATAATTAGACATTAGAAGGGTTCAAGCATTTAATAAATATGATGAATAAATAAATTCAAGAGAAATTCTAGGTGGCAAGTGGTTTTGGAGACATATGGAGGTGGTGGGACCCACACTAGCTTGATTTTTCAATGACACATGGCAGCTCTCTCTTGCCAATTCGAATTCATGGGAAGGTGAACACTCTTGGGTGAGTTGGTAAGTCATAACACATGGCATTGAGCATATTAGGTCAAAATGGGAAGGAATAGTAACCTCCATGGGAGAGGAAGAGTCAAATTGGAGACTAGTGGACACATGGGCTAGATTCCCTAGTTTTATGACAACAATAATGAAGCATCTATGACATTTTATGACAAAATTCAGACCTAATAATCAAGGCATTAATTGTCATCGTTATCATCTTATAATCAAATCATTGTAAATACCATCATTGCCATGCTGTTAGGGTCATTCATATGCCATTGGGATCACTCAAATTTTTTTAGGGACACTCGGATGCCATTAGGGTCATTTAAGTGACAATAAGGTAACTTACACACCGTTAGTGTCATTTAGGTGCCATTATGATCAATTAGGATCCAATAGTTCTATCACATGCATCATCATCATCATTGACATCGACATTGTCATGATCCGCATTGTCATTGACATTGTCATGATCCTCATTGTCATCATCATCACCATCGTTATCATCATTGCCATTGTCATAAAGATTGACATTATAACCATAGTCACCATCATTTTCATTATCGATGTAGTTCTCATAATTGTGATTGTTATCGTCTTGTAATAAAATCATCATCAATTCCATCATCATTGTCATCATGCATCATCAACATCATCCTCAAGTTGTTAGGGTGACTCAAGTTCCATTAGGGTCACTCAAATGTTGTTAGGGACAATCAGATGCAATTGGGGTCATTTAGGTGCTATTAGGGTCACTCATATGCCATTAGGTTCATTTAGTTTCCATTAGGATCAATCAAGATCAAATAGTGCTATAATTACCTGCATCATCATTATTGACATTGGCATCGTCGTTGTCATCAACATCGTACAAATAATCAATTCCATATTTATCATTGCCAGGATGCATCATCATCATCATCAACATCGTCATGTCATTAGGTTCACTTATATGACATTAGGGACACTCGTATTCCATTAGGGTCATTTAGGATTAATTAGGGTCTCTTAGTTTCCAAAAGGGCCATTTAGGTGCCATTAGGTTCACACCGGATCAAATAGTGCAATAATATGCATCATCATCATTGTCATTGACATTGTCGTCATCATCATCATCCTTATCATTGTCATTATTATCATAGAAATCAACATCAATGTCTAACACAACCCTCCCAAATCCAACCCTCAACCCCAAATAATCAATAGCCTATATCCCATAAATTAACTCATATGCTAAACTAGGCTCAATTCTAGGAGAAAAACTTGGTGCTATTTTGGGAGCAAAGTTAGGTGCAAAACGAGGCACCATACTAGGAGCAAAAACATGGTGCTATTTTGGGAGAAAAACTAGATGTTATAATAGATGTTATTGTAGATGTAAAACTTGGTGCTAAACCTAATGAGAATTAGGAAGCTAATTTAGGCACTCAACATGGTGCTAATCCTGGCTTAAATCTTGGCACAACTGAGGGAGAAAAACCAAATGTAATTCTTGGCATAAGTACTAGCCCAACTCCTGGCGCAAAAGAGGAAGCTAAACTTGGCACTAACCTTGGTGCTATGGAGGACACTAGTTTTGGTGCCAAAGGAAGCAAAACTAGGCGCTATTGAGGGTGCTATTGTTAGCACTATGCTTGGCACTATTCCTAGCACTAAAGTGGATGAAATTAGCATCCACTTTAGTGCTTAATTTTAAAAAAAATGCCAAGAAAAGCGCCATCTCGTGAAATAGCACCGACTTTCCATAGAAAATGAAGAAAAATGCACTAAAAGTGTTAGTGGACACCAAAAAAGGAGCTAAAAGAGATGCTAATCACAAGGTTTTGTTGTCATGTTGGTGAAATCATCAAGCTCGAATACCTATATATTTATCCTTCCTATGCGGGATTTAAAGAGTTACGACTCCCACTGGGAGAGATTGTTGAATAACTGGAACCCCTTTTTGTTGTTGTTGCGCTCTCCTTTATGGATGAAGAATGGAAGTGGTGCAGTTAGGTTACGTAAGGAAGGGATACATTCAAAAGGTTTCATAAACCTAAACCTAAAATCCTAACCAACATCTAATTGACCTGGGTTCCACCAATTAGGATGGTCGATGCAATAAGTTAAGTAAATGAAACCAATGTTCTGGTGGGACAATATCCTCTGGTCGCTTAAATTCACTTAAATTTTCGTTAAATTGCTCAACAAAAAACAAGGATCTCAATATGGTGCATACATGTTGAAAACTATATAGGTCCTCGAATCTGCATATTTCCTTATCACACAAATTTACTTAGCAACTCAAAATTATAAGAAGATATTATAAATGGTGATTTATTTTATAGAGGCTCCAACCAACTGTTTTTCTAGGTTTCAGGGCAGGTAACCTCTTTTCTCCCATGTAAACATGTTCTGCTTTGTCTAGCATTTCACATTGTTCTTCAATAACTTGATATATATTTAGGGATTTATGGGAAGTGAATGAAACAGATTTGGATCCCCCTTACAAATATTTGAGGAAGCTCCTTCTCCACCCTCCGAGCATCCTTCAAGAGGGAACCATTGATTATAATATTGATGGCATCGTGGTAGTCATTGAAATTTTGAATGCTCTTCACAGTCATGATATTCTTTAATGTTTGACCAAAACTAGCAGTGCTTCTTATTCCAACATTGGAATTCAGTTAGTAGTGTGACAATATGCAATGCTTCCTGAGGCTTTTAAATGATATATTTTATGTGCATAATTTCCCAGAGAGAGCATGACAACACCTACACCTTCTCATACAACAATGACCATATCTAAAACTTAATCTCACATTGTTATTATAAAATTATGTGCCTTTTATTTCCCTTTTTTGTTCATAAATGGGAGATATCACATATGCATTATATGGATAATCTTTCAAGTGTTTATATATGTCATTGGTTCCATTACGTATCAACATGTTGGGCACTAATATCCTCCCTCAGCATGGGCTTGAGGCTTGGCATATGTTTGGGTAGTAGACTTTCGATTTTGGGCTTGAATATGATGATTTAAATGATTAGAAAATAAATGGTTTCAAGGGCTAGGCCAATGCCCATAATTTTTTAAACGAGGGACAATGGCAAGGTATATGATGATTTGAAACAAGGGACAATGACAAGGTATATGACGATTTGAAACAAGGGACAATGACAACGTATATGACGATTTGAAACAAGGGACAATGAGAACGTATATGACAAGGTTCAAATGGGTTGAGGATTAAAATGATGTGAAATCCTTTTTTTATGAAACACACACACACCCACACAAATATATATAGAAAAGTGGAAACGAAGAGAGGACAAGTATTTTTAGTTTTTTACACTAGGGAAAAATTTGTGTAATGGCATGGGGAAAGCGAGGAAGATGACTAGAGATTTCACAAGACATATGGAGATGACCGCAATCCAATAGTGCCAAACCAAGATTCCTTTTATATATATATATATCAAGCCAATGTCTTGTGTCAAGTTCAACCAATACCCTTCTTGAACATTTCTTCATCTAGATCACAACCATCACCTACCACCTGTACAATGCAATATCGAGAAATCAATTGTCATCAACCCAATAATTTCATTAAAAATTACAAATACTTCCTAATGATGGGAATCCCATGATGATGTCGAGCCAGCTAGAGAGCTAGGCTAGGTTCAAAAAATGCGCAAAGGATAGGCATCGGAAATGAACATAGGGTATGTGGTTTTGGAATCAGAGGGAAATCCTGGCAACACTTTGTCAAGTAAGTATCGTTAATGAACAAAACTTTCATCAACATATGCCAACCAACAAGAGCACATTGGCTTTAGAAGCGTACAAGTGTAAAATATCTGGGTTTTGCAGATTAGGGAGGAAAGGCATGGATGAGGTAGATTTGAGTTGATTTGCTTTAATGTCAATCAATGTAAACGAAACATATGAAGCAAGAGTCAATCAATTTTTTTATAGTCGATTAAAATCATTGTAATATGCTTGAGTGTATGAAGCATCAAGATGGTCTCTGTATGCAAACTAGTATAGTCATCACGAACAAGGATAAATAAATCAATAGAGGAGAATATGAATCTTCAAGAGAATCTACATATGGGTAAGCCAAAGACACTCTTAAAATGGGGGAGGGGATAAATGGAAAGAAGAGAAATGGAAAAGGCATAACATTGTTTGCTTTTAAGCATGATTCTCTTCGTAGACAGACATAAGTTAGATAAAATGAGATTGGTGAGGATGCACGTAAGATGAGGTATTAGTCCTCCTATTCACCTGTAGTCATCATAACATTGGAATGTCAGTGATTAAAATGCAGAAAGAATTTTTTTCCTCTTGCCATGATTTTATTCAAGCTCGATCTGAGATTGACGGCTAGTGGGTGACAAGAACAGGTGAGTCAATAAAAAAAAAAGGAATCTAAAGTGGGACAAAATACATGTAAAAAAATTAGAATAAATGCAAATAAATAAGTTGAAAGCAAAAGCCCAAAACTGAAATGAAAGGCAGATGATCAAATAAGATAAAAACAAATTTATCTTTGTTTTTTATTTTTATTTATGTATAGGATTAGGGGCGCAAGCATCTCAATTTATGGAGAATGAAATCTAATATATATAAATACATATTTATCCCTACAAGCACGATTGCTGACGTGCCAACAATCCTGCAAGGTTTGCCAACCAACAATGGCATGTGGTATACATTTAGGGCCAATTAAAATCCAAAAGAATCACACACCGTCTCACAAAATATGCCAAACTTCCTCATTTGTGATGCATTTCATAATAGGGATTTCTACATACTCATGCATATTGTAAAAGAATGAAGTTTCGAAAACATGATTTATGGCTGTTTCTTGTTCATGCAAAAATGTTTGGCATTTTAATGTATCATGACTTACTTCTTCACTTAACTCTTCTGTCAATGGAAATACCTTATTAATGAGACACTCACCATGTAAAGGATATGAATGAGCTTCACCTTTCATAGAATCACCCAAAAGAATAAGGTTGAAGTTGAAACAAAGGGTTGATGAACATAGGAAGGCCTTTAACATCAAAAGAAAATGAACAAACATCAACTAGGGAAGGCATATTTTCATCAAGCTCATCTACGTTACTCGAGCAAAATGTAGGTTTTGGAATGTGTTGGAAAAGTTGGGTGCATAGGAGATATCATGAGGGGAAACCTCGTTGCGTATATCATGATTAATCTCCTCTTCGGTAGTGTTTTCATGGGAAAAATCATGATTGGAGGAGGTAGAAGGATAGACGCAAATTTCCACTTTTGAATGGCTAGTTTGAGAATTCTCATCAACCGTCGAAGGAAAATGGAGATGAGGAAGCAGGCTAAGCGATTGATTCCCGTGGTAGTCTTCAGGGAGGCACGTATTTGATGAAGGAGAGTCATCAAATATACACGCCATTACATGATCATGATCGTCTTCACAACCTTGTTGTCCACATGTGACAAAGACATCATAGGTTGGGTCAATGTGAGGGAGGTCCAAGGAATTCTCAGAAGGAGAATTTTCCAACATTCTTTGCTCAAGGGAGAGCATACGAGCCTGAAATTTTTGAATGACATGAATTAAGGGTGACACATCCTCATGCGAGTGAAGCCCTTCAGGAAAGTAACCACTCCTAAGACATTGCTCCTCAAAATCCAGGCATGTGAACAGGGAAACCTCAAGACTTTGGATGTTCTTCTCTTCCAACCGCGACTGATAAGGAGGAGGGAAGAGATAATAGTAATATAAGATGGAAGCCAGATTAGTCGGGAGAATAGACTCAAGAATGTGTTTGTAGAGCTCGATCAATCTAATTTTGATGGACTTGATGGTTTCCCCCTCCTTCATGCAGAACTGAATGAAACTTTTAAAATATTCATAAGGATTCTCGAGGCGCCCGAAAGTAGAGGTGAACCAATAGGAAAGCTCAAACCAGGTTGAAATGCATCCACTAGGGAGGTTGGAAAAAAAATACGTTGCATGACCTTGAAGGGAATTCTTGAACAACAACCTGCATTGGTCATTTTCATTAATGTCTAGAATGGTGCATGCGTTAGGGAAAGCACACAAATGCTCATCGACCGACATAGTCCCATCACCTAGAAATATAGGAGAATGACACTTGAATGTATAAGGTAAAGGTGCTACCAGGTGAGTTTCAAAGGAGAAGGTACAAACCATGGTTATTTGGGATTATCTTCCTATCAGGAAAAGATTCAATAAAGATGGATTTCCTTGTCGGGGTTTGCAGATGAAGCCGATGAGATGCACAAGCTAGTGAAGAAATTAATTGGTTTGTTTGCATCCATGACGAAGCGTGAAACAAAAGTAAAAATGAAAACAATAAATCAAAAACCGAGAAAAAAACATCAAATGGTCCTCCCCAGTGTGGTTGCTAGAAATGTTGACGTAGGAGATTGAAATGCTCTCATGTCAACTTCTCAATCTCTTGGTTAGATAAACCGAGAAGAAACATGAGTGAACCCTAATTTTATAGCCTCGCAAGACGATTCAAACTCACTTGGACAATTGCACAACTTAACCCCTTTACCTTGTCATGGGTAACGTAGCATGCAAGGAACCATCCAACAGCTTACGTACTCGACAAAAATATAAACTAAGTAACAAATAAAACTATCTACAAAAATGCGAAGGCATTTGGGATGACCTGGAACCTTACACCATCGATTCAACTTAAACAAACCCTAAACAAACAAGAACATCATGCAACACCAAAAAATTCAACGAAAATTATGCTCAGCGAATTATATATACTCAATGACTTGCAAATACGAGATGATTGTCATTTTAAATGTACTCAAGTTAGGATTGATGCAACTAAACTCTTGTCCCCTTTTTTAACTTACACACACACATAAATATAATTTAGCGAAAATATGAACAACAAACACAATGTAATATGATTAGAACCAATAATACATACAAAACTTATTAATCAAAGATGGGAAATGAACAAACAAGAAAACAATTATTAAAGAACACGAGTGATTCCATTGTGATTTATGTGTATGCAAATTATACAACAATCTAATCAACAATAAACAAGCAAAAATTAAATAAAATGAAGATGGATGCTCCAAAGTGAAAACATTAATAGACTTCAGAGAAAAAACAATGAACACAATTTTTTATTGCTTCAATAAAAGGGGGGATTCATACAAAGAAATGCTCAATTTGACATAGTTTTTCAGGTCCCTGCATAGACCTAGACCCGGTTTCAACCCAAAGACTATGAGCGCATTTATGAGACCGACAACACAATCCAAGTGAGAAAAAAGAAGAGAAGCTTGAATGAATCATAGTTGGTGGGATCAAGTTTATTTTCCTGCATAAGACATCACTGATCAATGCCAACATCATGATTAAAATCAATGGAAATGAACATGAAACAAAAAAATACCTTGGTTAAAGCATCAAGCTTGAAGACCTCTATCTTTCTCCTTCTTCTGCGATCTTTAAAGAGTTACCCCTCCTCCTGTTGGGTGAGATTGTTGAATAATTGGAACCTCTTTTTTGTTGTTGCACTCTCCTTTATAGATGAATGATGGTGATGGTGGAGTTAGGTTATGTAAGGAAGGTAGACATTCAAACGACTTCACAACCCTAAACTTAAAAACCTAATTAACATTTAATCGACCCAGGTTCCACCAATTAGGATGGTCAATGCAATAAGTTAATAAAATGAAACAAATGTGTGATTTTTGAGTGAGGTTTGATTGTTTTGGTTCTATTCCCACATGGCACTCAACATGCATTTTTCTTCCGGTTACACTCCACGTGCATAGAAGTGGCACACTTGTATTTCCATTTGTTTATAACCTTTATTATTTTGAATGATAGTTTTCTTTGAGTCATTTGCATGAACATCCCCTCTGCTTATTGAATTATCTCTCAGCCGATCATCTCAAGTTGCAGCTCAAACAACATTATAGATGTGTTCATATTTTGTCGAGAACTCCGACATTCTAAAGAATTGCAAAGCATATAGTCAAAATATCTTACCAAGCTTGATCGATCTTGACATCATTGATTATGCTTGGCTTATTCTCTTTCTTTTTCAACCATTGTGCAACAACGCTTTCCTAGATTTTGATTTTTTAGTACCTGCTTCTGTAAACGTAATCATGGTCAAGGTTCTCGATGAGAAATTCACGTACTTATTTGGTGGGATAATTTCCTCTACTCAATTAAATCCACTTAAATTTTCCTTAAATTGCTCAACTACAAACAAGGATCTCAATATGGTGCATGCTATGCTGAAAATTATATGGGTCCTCGAATCTACACCTTGTTGTATCACAATCATTGACTGAGCAACTCATAATAATAAGAAGATCTTATAAACAACAATTTATTTATAGAGGCCCCAACCATTTGTTTCTCCATGTTTTAGGTCAGATAACCTCTTTTATATCATGTAAGCATGTTCTGCTTTGTCTAGTATTTCATGTTGTTCTTCATCAGCTTGAGAGATATTTAGGGATTTGTGGGAGGTGAACGAAACATATATAGACCCCCCTTACAAATATTCAAGGAAGCTCCTTATCCACTCTTCAGAATCCCTCCAAGAGGGAATCCTTGATTATCAAATTGATGGCATTATTGCAGTCATTCAAATTCCGAACACTCTTCACAGCCGCAACATTCTTTAAAGTGTGACAAAAAATAGCAAGCACTTCTTTGTCCAACATTGGACTTCAGTATGCAATGCTTCCTAATCTTTTTAAATGATAATTTCTACACATAATTTCACTGGAGAGCATGACAACACCTGCACCTTCTCATACATCAATGACCATCTCTGAACCTTAATATGATCGCATTATTGTTAGAAAACCATGTGCCCTTTTATTTCCCTTTAGTTTTATTCATAAATGGGAGATATCCCATATATATTACATGGATAAGATTTGAAACGTTTATATATGTTGTTGGTTCCATTACATATGGACGCATTGGGCATTAAGAATGGGCTTGAGGCTTGGCATATGTCTGGGTAGTAGACCTTGGAGTTCGAGATTGAATATGATGGTTTGAATGATTATCAAATAAATGGATTCAAAGTCTAGGCCAATGCCCATAACCCTTTTAAACAAGGGATAGTGACAACATAACATATATGACGAGGTTCGAATGGGTAAAGGCTTAAAATATATGACGAGGTTCGAATGGGTAAAGGCTTAAAATGATGTAAAAACACACACATATATATAACATAGTGGAAATGTAAAGGCTTAAAATATATGACAAGGTTCGAATGGGTAAAGGCTTAAAATGATGTAAACATATATATATATATATATAACATAGTGGAAATGAAAGAGGGGACAAGTATTTCGATTTTTTTACACTAGGGAAAAAATGATGTGGGAAGGCAAAGAGTGTAAACAAAAAATACTTTTAGAGGGTGTGTAATGACATGGGGTAAGCAAGGAATATGACTAGGGACTTAATAGTATTAAGAGGATTATGGAAATAATGGTTGAATGTTCAGAAGACTATGAGAATGACCACAAACCAATAGTACCAAACAAGCTTCCCTTTATATACATATATCAAGCCAATGTCATGCGTCAAGTTCAACTAGTACCCTTCTTGAACATTCTTCATCTAGATCACAATTTTCACTTGCCACTTGTAAAATGCCATAGCGAGCAATCAACTTTCATCATCCTAGTCATTTCATTAAAAATTACAAAGACTTCCTAACGATGGGAACCCCATGACGACATCGAGCCAGTTAGAGACCTAGGCTAGGTTCAAAAAATACGCAAAGTATGGGCAACAGAAACGAACATAGGGTATGTGGTTCCAGAATCAGAGGGAATTCCTGACAAGACTTTGTTGGATAAATATCGTCGATGACTGAAAATGTCATCAACACATTAGTATACCATGATCTAGTTGCAAGGTAAGATTGAAATCCACCTTGTGTCCATGTTGATAGATAGAGGGGACAGTCAAAATGTTATAACACCACATGTAGTCACTAAGGGTTGAAATAGAGTAACCTAGATACACTATGTTCGATGGATATGAGTAGTCAAGTTAATGATTTCAAATTGTGTTGTAGAGTTGAATGGACAAACCACACATAGAATTGTGTGTACTACCTTTGGGAGCATATGATGTTCAAATAGGGATAGATTGGCTCACACCTCATTGGGCTAAGCTAGATTGTTATGAAAAAAGATCCAAATGTATTCATGATGAAGAAAAAAGAAGACATGTCCACTGGATTTCCATCATATCTCTCCAAAGGATATTCATGATGAAATTGAAGGTGTTTGAGACATGGTTATCCACTTTTTTCCATCCAAGTTATCAATCCTCCAAGTGGAAAATTCTCATGTTTTAAATATGATCTATTTTTAACGAAATATGTTGATGTATTCTATAATGATCTACTAAGACTTCCTCTAATGAGGGAGGTGGACTTCTCAATTATGTTTTTGGAAAGGAATGAACACATTTCAAAAGATCACTACTAGTTGAGTACACCCAAGTTGCTAGAAATGAAGGTGAATATTTAAAATTTGTTGGACAAACACAACATTGTCCCTAATGTGTTTCCATGGTGAGAACATGTGATTTTTGGGAAGAAGAAGGATGGCACACAGGGAATGTGCATCAACTATAGTTCATTGAACACAGTGACAAAAACCAATACTCTTTTCCAAGATACATTAATTGAGAGGAGCCAAAATATTCTCAAATATCAGCATTAGGTTTTGGTCCTACCAAATTTGAATAAAGATGAATACATATACGAGATAGTGTTTTAAATGTGTTGTGGACACTACCAATTTGTGGTGCTACCCCTTGGGTTCACCAGTTCCCAAACAACTGACTCATGTGTTTAATGAACATTATTTTTAGTAAAAACTTGGATAATTTTAGAAATTTAATCAAGGAATGAAGAAGAGCATGAAAATCACATGCATATGGTAATGCAAATCTTAGGAGAGAAACTTTATGCTAACTGAACTAGAATAAGTTTTACCAAAGAGGGAATTGGACCACATCATCTCCCAAAGAGAGTTGTAGTTGATCATGAAATTATTAAAGGTATCATTGAGTGGCCTACTCCAAAGAATGTCAATGATATCAAATCAATCATAGGCCTTGTAGGTTATTAGAGAACATTCATGGAAGGGATCTTCAAGATTGCATACACTATTTACTTATTTGCAAAAGAAGGGAACAATGTTTGAATAGGATCACAATCACTATGTGGAGGAATAATTCTACTATGATAGTTTTAGACAAACTTATCAAGGAAACATATTTTATACATGAGGGCTACTCGCAAGGCTTTGTATATAGTAGAAATATTCATAAGCAAGATAGTCCCATTGCATGGAGTGAAAAAAGATATTGTGATTGATCGAGATACAAAGTTCACTTTCAAATTTTAGAAGAGTATGTTTCAATCCATGGGAATTGAGTTGACCTTTAGTACGACAAATCATCCACAATCAAATGGGAATAGAGAAAGAGTAAATCAAGTTCTAGAGGACATGTTGCATATGTAATTCATGGACAAACCATCTAAATGGAAAGCATATCTCCACTTAGAATATTTTTCTTATCACCATGGTTTTTATGCACTAAGGAAATATATGGGAGAAGATGCAATACTCCCTTGAGCTTGAAGGACTTGATTAATAAAGTTTTGATTGGGTTTTATGTGCTCAAAGATATGGAAAATTATATTGCAAAAATAAGGTATCTGAAAGTAGTTTGTGAGAGATAGAAAACATATGCACAGTGTGCAAAATAAAATTGCAGTTGGAGAACAAGTGTTCCTAAGGGTTAATATCAATATGAGTGCTATAAGTCTTGGGAATATCTCCAAGTCGTCACTGATATAAAATGGTCCATTCAATATTTCAAAGAGAATTGATCTATTGCATATAGAATTAAATTACCACCTAGTATTCTAGTGCATGTTGTGGTTTGTGTCTCTTTATGGAAGAAGTATGTATATAGTCCTAATAAATTGATTCAGTGATCAATGATACAAGAGGAGCCAAAGGGAGAAATCCTTTGGAAACCTTTGTGTCTCCTAGACATAAAGGTTATAATGTTCCGAAATTGATCCATTTTCAAGGCAAAGGTACAATGGAAGGGCTATGGACCTAATGTAATAACCTAATATATAGATAATGAAATGTGAAGGAAATACCCAAAACGTTTTGAAGAAAAAGGCCACATTGAGGTTAGTTCCCTTTCAAAGGGAGAGAGAATGCAAGAACCCAAAATTTGGCCCCTAGTTAAATAAATGGTTATGGGAAATGTATTTAATATATCATGTTTGTATTTTGAATAAACGATGCTCATTAAGAAAGGCCCCATTGACTATGGTTATTTCTTATAGAATAAACTAGGGGTTAATCCCAAGATGAGTTCTCTAAATCTTAGGAGTCACTCCAAGTTTTCACCAATATGCAATGAGCCATTAAATATTTAGATGAGAATTTGGCTAGTTGCATATAGGATTGTGTTTTGTGTCACTTTATTAAAGAAGTATGTATATGATCCTAATAAATTAATTAAATGGAAAATTATCCAAGTGGAGTCTGATACAACTTGATTTACCAATTGAGTAAGAAAGTCCAACCTGTTGGACACAATGGCACACTGAGAGGGGGGGGGGGGGGTGAATCAATGTGCTAGCACTTTTAACCAATTTTCACTTCCAAACTTAAGCACAGTTTATCATTCACATTAAGCTATGCATCAATAGTCATTAATTAAACATGTCATCAATATAAATCATAAGAGACACATCACACAACACATGTAGTAAACTTAATTTATAATTTGATATGGATTACAATGAAGACTTCAATCTTCGTGATTACATTAGCACCAATTGACCAAAGAGCACCAACTCCTATGCCAAGGCCCAACCTGGTTTTCTTAGCACCAAATAAGAAGTGGTGAGGTGTCCAAACCTCAAAAGCAAGACTAGCTTGCAATTACATACTGATCTTTGTCAATAACTCAGTTCACTACCAATCAACTGTTGTCACGTCAAGGTATGTCACTTGTCAAGCTGTCACCAACTATTGTACTATTACTATATTGTCATTGTCATATACAAACCATGTCAAGTCATGAAGAAGTTTTTCTCATATCATCTAGGTCTACTCATGCCCAGTGTCCTCATGACTGCCATATGTATTGTCCTCAAAAGATGTCTTTTGATGACTATCTTACAATCTTGTGTCTAATAATTGCTGCCCTAATATGTCCGAGTTGAGAGCTGTATAAACACCTTCACTATGGCACCAAAGAAGGAGAGAGCTAGAACAAATCAAAGTCAAGCTTATAGTAACATAGTATTTCTTATCCCTGTGGCTTTGCTTCATTCATAAGTATACCGAAATTCAGACCTACATGCTTCACTTAACATAATTCATACAATAGATGTGGATTGTGTCTACTGTATACCCGAATTTCAGAGATAACCAAACTGGGTACAGTGCAGCCTTGTTGAGAAATCTGATCTACCACATATCCACACTAAATTTGCTTGAGATATTGCCCAAATAATTGCACGTTCACTTCCCTAGTCAATCATATGTTTGTTGCTCCTTGTGTACTGAGAAGAGACTGACTCACTCATGTAGCATGTTGCTGTCATGCAAGAACATAGATATCATATAGTGGTTGCCTTAGTATACCCAAAATTCAAAGCAACAATACTTCAAAAAATATCTTCAAGGACTTCAACTGCAACTTCCTCAGACATCCTTTAGCCACCCGGATTTTAGACCATGTAAAAATTTCAAAATTTTGTTGTTGCCACCAAAAACTCAAAATTTTGTGTTTCTGTGAAAATTTCCTTAGAGGGGGTCCAAAAATCAGAGCTTTGTCCACATCTTCCCATAGCTGAAATGAGGCGGATTTCCTTCTATTTATACACATTTTATCATGAGGTATTTTTCTGAGCCGACCTTGCAAATGTATATATCTTTTTATATTTTTTTCTTAATAATTAAATTATCTTCTATAACTGAGCCGACTTGTTATATTTCTTATATATCATTGCAACCAAATTTTTCCATGTCATTAATTAAGTGATTCAAGGTGTGATGAGTTTGCCATGTCATCATTTACTTTGTTCAAGAGCTCCAAGTCAACATTGTGCATACTTGACAAAGTGAGGGCTCTTTCATGTCATCAAAGGTTCCATACATCATTGTCATGGTCCTCCATTTAGCTTGTGGGCATGGGATTCAACATCAAGAGGGTGTAAAGACCACAATCAACTTCTTATCAAACCATTGATGAGGGCATCAAGCCATAACACCAAGGTCCATCATACCAAAATGTGCCCTAAGAAGTCATCATCATCATTATTATAGCAAGAGAGCTTCACAAACTCCATCATCATTATTATAGCAAGAGAGCTTCACAAACTTCATCATCATAGTGGCAACAAAGACCATCAAGCCACCAAGTGTGTGGGCTTCATGACCCCATCAAGCCACAAATGACCATAGAATGGGTCATTTGGACCATTTGGGCCACCTAGTGTTCCAAAGCCCAAACTATCATGTCCTTCTTACCATGTCATCAACAACGACAACCTTTTCCGTCAATGCCTTTGACATCAATGAAAACTATGCTCAACAAACTCTCCCTTTTTCATTGATGGAAACAGCTCTTCAATTTTCTCCCCCTTTGACATTAATGACAAAGGGCCACTCAGATTTGTTCTTGGTCTTCTGTTTCTATGCTTGTGCTAACACATCCTTATCTTTGCTTCTTGGCTCCCCTTGAGATCTTTCTCACTGCTATGGTTTTCAAGTCATACTGTCATGTTCGAATCAGGGTTGTTTCTGTAATCTGCAACAGCCAAGGGACTGGTTTTGATGGCCTTCAGAGGTAATATTTTAACACAACTGATACAAGAGTGACCCAATGGTAGTCAAATAATTAACTCCAACCACATTCAACTCTAAGAAACAAAAGAGATCTAAAGGACCATTAAGACTTATTTAAGTGTATGTCCAAGAATCAGCTCAGAACATAGGAAGACACCTTAAATTTCATCACCCCAACTTTCAGAGCTCCAGTAAACCCATCCTTTCATTTGACCTTCTGCAGTGATTCCCAAAAGGTTCTTTCAAGCCACCCAAAATTAAATGAAACTAAAAGGCCTTCAACTGTGACAAGTATGCTTGAGATGAATGCTTCTTCTAACCACTGTAACTAACTTCTTGGCTGGTTCCTTCTTGTTTACTTGGTTGGACCCTTAGTTTTGCTGCCCTTTTCCTAGGTTAAATTTTTGACTGAAATTACTCTTCCTTCCAAGACTAGACCATGAGTACGATGTTGTTGTCTTTGATAGCTCGATTTGTACCTCTAACATGATAAAATTCTATCCATTTTCACGTCAACTAAGTGCTGTAAGTTATTATTGTCAACATATGTTTTCATCATCTTTAATGTGTTGCTTCAAAAGTTGTCACTCTATCAACACTTCATCGACAATCATCTACTAATATGCTCAAACCATATTATTTCATGAGATGCTTACAATCAATTCGGTCATTACCTTTTGTTGCAGTTTCCATCAACCTGAGTTATATTATCTTGACCGTGGTATTGCTATTGTCTTTTCCCTATAGGGCCTGAATTCTCTGGCTTTCATGTGCATTGACAAGCAAACTGTCATTGTGGCTGAGTTCAAAACATTGTCCAAACTGATTCAATACTGTCTTGCCATATCCAACATGAGGAGTGTATGCAACTGTTGAAGACTTGTATTTGCACTGCTTAAGGAACTTCTCAAGTCACTATCTGCACAATTGAATGCTGTAGTGAACCTTGACATAGATCAAATATCACTTCTTTACTGCAAATATTGTGTACTGTTGTAGCTTCCTTTATAAGACTTCAACTTTGGATGACCTACAACTTTAGGAGGCTTAAAAGGATGTCTTCAAATCAACACAATTTTCTGATGATCTTGTACTACGAATGCTTGTAAATGGATGAGATCTGAGTACTGCTTATGGACCGATCTTTAGATGCCTTCACAAATGTGCATCATTGATCATGGACCTCGTGCTCAATGCTTTAACCATATATCTACAATTTTAAAAGGTGTGCTTTTGACTGTGTCCAGTTGACACTGATACTATACTTACTATATATCAGGCTCACTTCAGTCACCCTTCTGTAACCCAAAGTTAGATATAAAATGAAACTTAAAACTTGAAATTTCTATGCTGTTCATTATGAAGTCACTTCTAACTGCTCCCCTATCATTATGCATATATGTATTCCATTGCAATAACGGTCCTTGTACATGTTTCTTCGCTTGGAGTAACCAACATTTACCCTTGAGTCCATCCTCCAAACTCATGCACTCAAGATGTTCCATGGGATTTGAAGCACCTCAAACATGGCTCTCCATATGGCATCCATCTTCTTCGCACTGATCAACTTCTGCTAGGTGCAATTGTTTAATCTTCTTCACCCATACTTGTTTCTTGGCACTTGTCTTAGCATATGCCCCTTCATCATTATTTGTCTTCCTTGGTTTATTGGTTCTCCTTCCTAATGTGTATGAGGCATTCCTCATAGATTTCCTTCTTGAATTCACGCAATCTTGAGCTTTGTGCCCAAAGCCACTACACCTATAACATCTCATAGTACGAAAATGTGCAGCAATGTGACCAGCATGATTGCATGTCCAACATCTAATTGTGTTGTTGGGACTTCCAACACTTCTTCTTTCATAGAAACTACAATCCATATCCTTGTGACCAAAATCATTACGTGAATAGCAATAACCATTAAAACCATATTCATACCTGAGTGCTTGATTCCATCTTGAAGTTGTTTCTTTTTTGAATCTTCTTTGAGGAGTGGGACCAACTTCTTGATGTTTTTCTGATCTTTTGAAGTCTTCTTTATGTTGTGCAGGTTCTTGATGAGGAGCTTTGCTTTCATTCTTGGAAATTGAAGGGCTTGCTTCAGGAGTCTTAGGAGACCATGTGCCGATCTCAGATTTTTCTTCTTCCTTGTTGAAGCCAAGACCGGATTTGTCAAATGGAGATCTTTGACAATCCAAGATATCATCCAAGATAGATGAGTTGTTTTTGAATTTGACATAGGCACTGGACTTTTAATTTTTCTTCCTGAGATCAACCACTTCCATTTAAAGATTTTTACAATTCTTCTCTTTTTCATCTAACTGGTTCTTCAAAACATTTTCTATCCTTTTGGATTCCTCAAGTTGAATCTTCAAATCAACATTAGCCTTCCTTGTTTCTTCAAGATATTTTGAATTTTCACTAGACTGATGAGTATAGTCTTTAGTCTTACAATTTCATCGTTTTTGTCTTCTAGCTCATGTTTTAAACTTGTCTTCTTGAGATTGAACTTTTTGAGTAGATCCATGGTCTTCTTTTGGTATTTTTCTAAGGACCCCAAAATCATTTTTTTAAGCCTTGAATTGTATTTGAGATCAATGTCATTTAAAAGGTGTTCTAGGAAATCTTTCTTAACATCTTCAAGATCATCTTCAAATTCATCACAATTAATGCTACCGCAATAAGAAATATCCTTACCTTCACTAATGTCTGATGCTTGCACCTCCTTTTCTTCTTGCTTCACATATTCATAGGGTTTGACTTCTGTTTCCTTATCTATGTCTTGGTTTCTTCTTTGGTATTCTATTTCCAGATTAAACCACAGGTCTTTGGCTGAAGTGTGTTCTCCTGCACTCTCTTTGACAGAGCTTGAGAGTCCATCCACCATAAATTTCAAGGCAATGGTGTTGTCCTTCTTGGCATATTTTTGTGCAGTTGTCTTGGCCTTCTTGTTGGATGGATTGTTTGGATTGATCACAATCTCCTAGACACCAAACTTTTTCAGATAAGCTTTCATCTTGCTTATCCATACAAAGTAATCTGTCATATCAAATACTGGAACTTCATCATTTGATAACTCTGCTTGTACTTCCATTGTGTGTCCACAGATCTCCTTCAATCTTACTAAGATCGTGGTGAATGCCTGCTCTGATACCAATTGTTTGACACAATGGCACATTGAGAGGGGGGAGTGAATCAATGTGCTAGCACCTTTAACCAATTTTCACTTCCAAACTTAAGCACAGTTTATCATTCACATTAATCTATACATCAATAGTCATTAATTAAACATGTCATTGATATAAATCATAAGAGACACATCACACAACACATGCAGTAAGCTTACTTTATAATTTGATATAGATTACAATGAAGACTTCAATATTCGCAATTACATCAACACCAACTGAACAAAGAGCACCAAATCCTATGCCAAGGCCCAGCTTGGTTTTCATAGCACCAACTAAGAAGTGGTGAGGTGTCCAAAGTCAAATTAGGGTTTGAGTTATCCCGGGGTTCTAGCCAACCAAAAAATTTGATCTTGGTCTCTAAATTTTGATTTTGATGAGGAGCATATCCATGTGCTGAAAGCACTCCAAAATTCCTCTTTTGTGAAAAGCCCTAATTTCCCGCCGTAGTGACAGGCCGAAAATTGAAAATGCTTAGAATCAATTTATGTTTCGACAGAAAGATGCGCCTTCCTTAGGTGAGTTATCCTAGCCTCCTTTTGCTGATGATTTATGGAGAGAAACCCAAAAATTTAGAAGCTATAGCTTCTGCAGATGCACAATGTCTTCTTCTCAGGTTAGCTCTGATTCCATGTTAGTTTTTCATAATTTAATTCAATACGATCTAGGGTCTTATCTGAGAGAATAACATGCACAACAAATCAAACATAAGAGACAAGAGACACAAAGCATTTCACCGTGTAAACCATAAAGGAGAAAACCCCGCAACTTCCTCAGAGATAGAATGAGCAATAATACAAAACCCCAAAACAAAGAGATGGTATTCAACAACTTCCTCCTCCTCCACTTGTGCGAACTTCTCTCTCTCTCTCACTTATGCAAATTGAGTGAGTGAGTGAATGAATAAATAGAGAGAAGCACCCTCTCTATTTATACTTTACTTTCACTTGACTTTTAACCCTAACTGGGCCGACTTCTCCTAGGAGAGTCTAATAACCCACTACCACTTAACTCAAGGTCGACCCCTCTAGGGGAGTCTAATAACCCTATCAAATACAATAATAACTTTCCCGATCGGAGGAATAAAACCTCTCCGTCGGAAGTACAATGACATATGAATACAATATAAAATATACAAGTGAATATCTTTCGAAGTTACAAATACATTAACAAATGGTAGTGTTTCTTTGGATCACATTGGCCTCTAGTATTTTAATCATTTCAGTGAATGCAATCAAGGGATCATGAGATAATTCAACCACAGTCAATGCTTTGGACTTGGTTTTAGCCTTCAAGGATTTTCCCCGGGGAGAGCTAAAGAATCAAGTTTTCCAACATCTATCCAATCTTTATGAAGGTTTTTTATTTTGGTTTGAGCATCCTTCAAATCCATGGGTTTTACTTGGTTAAGGAACAACCTAAATTGACCTTCATATACATTCATGTAATAAAAAAAAAGTGTAGAAGGTGGGGAAGTATAATCAACATAAGTATCACTAACCAATTTATTAAACCTTGTATTGAATTCATCCACATTTTCATTTTCATTCCTTTTCACATGTGCATTCAAGATAAACTTAGTATCTTTGTTTTCTTCCCATTGAGTGGGGAAGGTGCCTCTATAATCATCAAAGTTTCTATGCTATTATTGGGCATATCAATAAACCATTTATTTGTTGCCCCTTAATGATAGAGAAAACAATTTAAACCATACATCAAGATGACTAACCCTTTTACATAGAATAAATCCCATAAAAGCATCCCAATGATCTCTAGTTGAAATAGCATTGGTACCACGAAAATCAGGTAATTTTTCTAGTGAATTAGGTAATTCATGTGGTCAACCAATGATGGAAAAAAGATCAAAGGGTTTGTAGCAATTAGTCATCCAAGGAATAGCCATGTTTGGAGAAGGATTAAATTGACTTGAAGAACTTCATTGGCTAAGGCTTTGAACTACTTTTCTCTTTTCTCTATAATATCTCTTGGGTTCAATGATAAAAGGAACAAGAACTTGAGAATATTCTCTCGTAGTGTATCTCTTAGGCACAAGTTCACTTTGTGGAGTTGCTAGATGAGCTATCTATATTATGAATTGTGAAAGGGATCATCAATTTATTAGAATGTCATTTTGATTTTAGGCTTAGGATAAAAAGACTTGTCCCCAACAACAACATCAAAATGTTGCAGCTTGATTTAGCACTTTAGTGGGAAAGTCCCAACCCAATAGCATTATGAAAGAGAAATTTCGAAAGAAAGCACCACTGTCACCTCCATGCTAACTTCCCTCACTTTTAATTGGTTCTCAAGGTCAAGGGGTGCTTCTCTAGGGTCGATTGTGAAATTCACTAGTATGCTAATTATTAATTAATAATAATTAATTAATATGCTAATTATTAAATAATAACACACTGAAACTCAACAATACAGATAAAAATGAACACAAGAAGTACCCTGGAAATCCCAATGGGGAAAACCAGTAAACAATTTGTCTTTATTGCGGATTTGTTAAACATCATTTACAACACCAAGCTTCCAAATATGACACATCGGATCTCAGTCAACTCCGAACTCTACCTTGCTACAACTATGCCCAAACCCTCATCAATATCAAAAAACCCTAGCTTGAATGAATTCTTCACTCCCAAGCCTCTGAGAGACTCCCTCTCTCAAATCTAATCACTCATTGATCACTCACTATCAATTGTGTTACTCACACTGACAATTACCACACAAGAGATATGACTCACTCCTAACTGTGTGTCTATACAACTCTCCATAGACTCTTATAAAATATTCATTTCATGCAAATACTGTGGTCAATACCATGGGACACCCAGTACCATGGGACACCAAATACAATTGACCCTTTTACATAAAGTATTGCAAAAGCGTCTATAGAGAGTTACTTTTCCGGACGATTTCTACATGCTAGACACCCCATGTATAAGTACATGTTTGAACTACAAGATCCAACATCGATTAGATAAGTCATAATGAAGACATATTGGAGAGGATTGAATTTAACTTAGTTAAATGTGTGAGTGAGTTGCAAAAGAGTTAATGCCCCAAATAAAATAATTGAGTGTGCAATATTGTTGAAGTCCTAAATAGATCAAACACTTTGAAATGGAAATATGCAAGGGATTTAAACAAATTTAATAATTGTTCCAACCATTAACTTAAGCATAAATATAGCAAATCCATTCACATTAAGAATCCTCAATACTGGAAATTTGAAATATAATGCAGAAAAATAAACTCATAATGATCAAACACTTTAAGTGGTTATTGCGTGGGTTTGTTATTTAGAAATTCAAAATGCATCCCAAAACTAATTGAATTGTAAATTAAGTTGCCAATGAATTATCTAAAGCACAATGTTTAGCCAAAGGTGAGACCTTGCTTGAGAAACTTTCTAAAGCAAGATGTCACTCAAACAATCTTAGATTAGTGAAGTTTAGATCCGCTTAATTTAAAAAATTTAGAGATTTAATGAAGTGACGAGAATCACTTCTCCAAATATCGTTTGAGCCTAATAAATTTAATATGTTTGAGTTACAACAAGTGCTTCGATAGAAAAGTAGAGGACTAGTTAAGCAAAATTAGTTCATTGATCCACAATTAATGTCTAAGTATATGAAATAACATCCCAAGACTGCAAAAAAAAAGATATTGAAAGATATAAGAATTGCAAGAGTAATTTCCAAAATTGATTATGAACAAATGAGTCACTTGGTTAATATAGCTATGCTAGTTAACAATAATTTATGATCGAACCATTAACTCAAGAGATAACTACCCAGTGAAGATCATACTTCAAAGAACAAGTGTTGATATACAAAGAGCAAGATGACTTATAAATCAAAATTGGCCATGAAATGTTTTGCCGAAATATAAATGTGAATATGAAAATAACAAGTGCTAGTAGCTTGTAAAGAATTCCATAATTGTAATAAGTGAATCAAAGTTAATTATTACATAATTATGTTGAGTGAAACATGAGCAAAATTATCACTAAAAATTTGTTAAAATTTCATGGAAATAAACCAGATTTAATAGGTGATTTATCTAACACAAAACCACTATAAAAATGTGAGTTTATTTAGCACTAGGGGCATATCTAATCATGTTTTCCTTAATGCAAAACATAAATAATTCATAGGAAATTAATCCAAAAAATGATGCAAAGACGGTTATATTTACCTTATATTAATGCCTTAGAAATATGGCACATATGGCAGCCTTGAAAAAATCAGATTTCTAGTTTAAAAAGGGGGGAAAATAAAGTTGTTTTAGTGTTTGTGGTTGATAAGATCGAAGAGTGACAAGAGCCTTAGATCCTTGGTCTCTTAGGGTCTTAGAGATAGTTCTCCTTGGGCTTAGTTTCAAAATACTTGGGATTGAAATACCTACAAAACACATGACAATCCCATCCCAAACCTTTGGGTTTGACGTAAATTTGTTCGAAGGAAGGGTCCCCCTATAGGCATACACCTTCAGCGATAGATCCTAGCATATACTCCACACTATGCTCACTTAAACTTGCAATTTTTAGAAAGATGCTACCTACATGCAAGTTAACATAGGGAAAGCATATAATAAGTAAATACATTTTCTTTTACTTTATTTCAATGGATCAATATTACTCATTCTATGAATATATCTAACAGACAATGAAAAAAAATTGAACATGTTAGCTCAAGGTTAAGTTTCACCAAGAATGCCTCATAACATAAGAAAAATATCCAATATACCAAGAACCTTGATACAAAAGAAAAATTTACTCTCCAATCAACAAAAACATACAAATAAGAGGGAGGCCTTTTATATAGGCTTTAAGTTCAACAACCCTCCAAATAAAATATAGTCTATTTGGAAAAAACACTGGATCTATCCTAAGGAGGATCAAAATCCTCTAGACATGGTCAAAATATCAGAAACAATGGAGAGGTTAGGATAACCAACTCCAAAACCCTAAAAAACTGCCCAATATGAGAGGGGTGCACCTCTAAATCCATGGTCAAATGCAAGAAATGGTACAATATGGCCCCAAAAGAGAGCGCTCCATAAGATATGGTCAACATCCCAACAAACATCATCAATGAGCTCTCAAAAACTAGAGCGTTGATCCAAAATAGGCACACATTTAGTGCAAAGAATGTTCTAAGGAGCAACGTCTAGGCCCATAGTCAAAGAAATAAGTTATAGACACCTCATAAAGGATTGGCACTCACCAAGAAAAGGGAATCATGTGGCTCTAAGGTGCAATAGAGGGTCAAAACCCTAGAATGCTTCAACCAATCTCTAACCAAAACTCCTCACAGTGAGTCACATGTGTGGTGCGTCCCATAAAAATAATGATCCAACGTACCATAGAATGCTCTATAACTCATGCCAATTGTCCAAAGTACAAAGGGATGGTCAAATCATGTGATAACGCATCCCAAATGCCAAGGAATGAGGGACATCCATCACATAGGAAGGGGGCAAGCCCATCCTAAAACCCGAGGTGCCATGTGTATGTCCATAAGTGAGTGACCAAAGTGGGGGCGCTCATCATATTTACCCAAACACAACATATGTCATACCATGAAAATACTAGATCTCTCAAGTGCTAAAGGGCTCAACCATTCAAACTCAGGAAATGCATCCAAATATGAAGATAATACATGAAATAATTACAATTACATCATTTTAATAACTCAATGACTTATTTAACTTTTATTCATTAAAGCATTGCACTAACTATGGTGCCACCAACATTAACCCTTAATTCATGTGAAAAAATTTAAGCCAAATTGAATTACCTAGATTCCCAAGTTAGGTGAAATTGATGGAATGAATGTGCTACTCAAGGAGGAAAGGGGGTCTTTGCAAGTTAACTATCATAGTAATTAAGTATAATAGATCTACCCTTAGCTTTTAAGAGCTAGGGGTTATAGATGTTTCTTCCACATTTGTGCCTTATGAAAAAGGGGGCACTTTTTTTTATCATTGGTTACCATTTTCTTACGCCTCTTTTTTGTGTTCCCTTTCATTTTTTTTCTTTTTCATTAACTTTTTCATTGATTTAGTCCATTTACTTTAGATTTAGCTTTGATAACATGTGACAGCAGAAACTTGACCTTTAGCAAGGGGGAAATTATCATGTTCTTTTCCATTTTAATTTGGCAACCTCACCCTGAGAGTACTAGACCCTGATTAAACATTGTATGCAGGTAAATTTATTGTAAGAAGGACCTCTATGTTACTTTTTGAAATACCCAACATGTTTCGATCCCAACTGGGATCATCTTCAGGAGCTCAAACCAAGTAAGAGTAAGATGCTCATCCGATAGCAAATGATCTCCCCACCCATATATACGAGAAAGAAACATTGAGATATACCACAATCATCTTCAAAGAGGTCGACTATGCTAAAAATCGAATGTTCATGATTGCAATTGATGGTTAACATTATTGTTTTCATTATTTTTCAATATTGTTCTCATTATTTTTCAATATTGTTCTCATTATTGTTTTTAAGCATGTGAAGGAGAGGTTTCCAATTTTCACTAAGTTACCAACCCTCGTCTCTGTTGAGATTATTATGATTCAATTCAATTTCGAGAGACTCCATCACTTTCCTTTTCCCATAATGATCAACTTTTGCAATGATCTTGGCATTTTCCAAACATACATGGTGGCTGGTTTTTTAAGAGTGTTTGGCTAGGGCAGATTTATGGGTTCTATTCAATCTTAGGTCTTAAACCTAAGACCTCAATTTCCCTAGAACCCATGGCACAAACATTTTGGTAAGGGAAAGTAGTCTTAAGGACTAACTTATTCATGATTATCAAGGGCATAACAATGGTGGATGCTCCTGAATCCAACATGTAATTATGAAATAGGATACCATTCATGGCCAATGATATAAAGAAAGGGTTGTAACACTACTAGGGAATCCTTAGGGACATCTTCAACAACCTCCTCAAGACCTGGGATCCATTTGGCTTTCTCTTTCAAAGCAATGACCTTCATTAACTCTAAGAGGGGAACTGAGATATGCCAGCCTTGGTGAAATGTTGGGTTAAATCAATGTCTAATGTTCATGTTGAAAAAGTTAACAAGGAAAAGTGTTAGACCCTTAACCTTGCCTCATGCAGAAGCAAAACACTTTTTGTAGTTTGCATGCGAGATTTGCACGCATACATTTTTTAATCCGGGAGTGTAATTTTGTATGTAACCCTAAAAAGGTAATCAAACGATGAAAAGAGTTGAAAAGGAAAAAGGGAAAGTGCATTAAGTATTTGTGAGAAGCAAATCAAGTCAAGAAGACAAGAGAGGCTCAATGCATGAGCATGCACGCAGTTTTTGGCAAAGAGAGGATGCATATCTGAGGAGAGATTGAGCATACTTCTTCTAAGGCTGAGAGAGAATTCATTGGAGGCAGAGATAGCTTCTAAGAGAGATTGAATTCATCAACTGAGAGCTCAAATATTGAGCAGACAAAGAGGGGCACATTTATGAGGAGAGGAGGGCGTAGCTACAAAGAGAGAGAGAGGGGCGCACATCTAAAGAGAGTGAGGGCACACTTCATCTGAGGAAGAGGGTGGATTGATCAATATAAGAGATTGTTTCTGAGAGGTTGCATTCACCAGTAGGGATTGAGAGGGAAATTTGCAGCATTAGAAGGCATTCAGAAGGAAGAGAGGGGTGCACATCCCAAGGAGATCTTCAGCATTGATCGGGCTTGAAATACGAGGCTTAGATTTCTGAGATAAGTTTGTGTGAATGTTGTGTATTAGATCTATGTACTTATTCTAGAAGAAAATAAAATACTTCTACTCTCTCTCACTGGTTTTCCTGCAAGGGTTTTTCCAAGGTCACATTGACCAAAAATATTTGTGTCATTTATGTGTGTGTGTATTGTTGGTTTAGAATAGTAAATGATCTCATGTGTTTCTTGTTCTAATTAATTGTTTATGCTAATATACACTCTCTGGGGTTGAGAAACGAGGTTGTGCATTTAACTTGTGATTTAAAGAGACTTGAAATCGGGTTGAGGTTTGAGATTTCAGAGCATTGAAATGAAATTTACATGGTATCAGAGGGTAGTGAAAGATTGAGGCAATAAACATACCGGATCTACCATATATGAAGAGCAGAGTTCATATCTGTGCGGGTAAATACCAGATTTGAAGAGAAGATATCATATTTGTAAGCACATTGACTAGATCTATCAGATCTGCGAGAGCACTAACCAGATCTTTGAGAATAACATCAAATCTATGAGAGCAGAGTTCAGATATGTGAGAATAGGTATCATATCTATCATATATGTGAGGATAGACACCAGATCTATCATATCTGTGAGAGCAAAGTTCATATCTGTGTGAGTAGACATAAGATTTGTGAGAGCAAAGTTCAGATCTGTGTGAGCAGACATCAGATCTGTGAGAGTGAACCCTAGATATGAGAAAGAGAGGGTTAGCTTGTTCACCAAGGAAAATCTTGGATCTATATTTCAGTTGAGAGAATCATGGCTACAAGTTTGAGGGTTGAGGACAGGTTAGGTGGAGCTGGAAATTTCAGTCCATGGAAGGAGAGGATAAGTATGCTTCTGAAGGAATGTGAGTTGTGGGATATAGTGAACAACACACAAGCGGAACCAATGGTGGTTCCCATAGATGCTACAACTTTGGCAGCTTTTGAGAAAAAGAACATAAATGCAAAGAGGATTACCCTTCATGCCATCAAGGACCATGCTATTTCTCATGTGACAGACAAGGACAATGCATATCAGATGTGGGATTCCTTAACCAAGTTGTACTAGAGTTCTAATGAGAATCAGAAGATGGTACTAAGAGAAAAGTTGAAGAGCTTCAAGATGATCAAGATTGACAATGTTGCTATGTATCTTACCAGAATCATTCAGGTGAGAGATGAGCTTGGCGCAGTTGGGGAGGTAGTTACAAACAATGAGCTAGTGCGGAAAACATTGAATGGGGTAACCAAACAGTGGGAAGTGTTCGTGGAGGTTTTTGTGGAAAGAGAGAACCTACCCAAGTGGGATTGGCTTCATTTTGGAAGAAACCCAAAGAGGATATGTGTAGGGAAATTCGTCGAAACAAAATGGCGAGGAGGATGTGGCACTTGCAGCGAAAGCCAAGAAGAAATCCAAGAAGGGTCCCAAGGGTGGGGCAAAGAAGCAGCATGGTGAACAAAAAAGGATATGAGAATGGTAAAGTGTTTTTACTGCAACAAGATGGGGCACTATGCAATAGTGTGTCCTAAGAAGAAGAAGAAGCATACAACAGCTTCGACTGAAGTTGATAAATTTATAGAGAGGTTTGACAAGGAATTTCCCCTTGTTACTTGTCACTCATGTACTTCAGCAGATGTGGATGAGCATTCCACAGAGAAGTTTGACAAGGAATTGTCCCTAATTACTAGTCAGTCATTGAGTGCATCTACTAACAGTCTATGCTACATAGATAACAGAGCCTCTAGCCATATAACAAGTGTTCGAGGGTACTTTACAGTTCTTACTGAGAGCAGGTTAGATCTTGAGGTTGTATTGGGAGATAACACCTCAGTCAAGGCAGTTGGACAAGGGATAGTAATCTTTTAGAGGTGTAAATCTTAGACTCAGAGATCACTACTCCCTTTGAATCACCCTGAGATCTCAAGCAGTTTGAGTCTTGATATCAACACATACTCCTATACATATAAACTCAATAGCTAGATCTCATTACCAACTGAAACACATACAATCACACAAGGAACACCAAATATACCATGGAAACCCCAACCGGGGAAAACCAACAATATGTGGGGCTATCTTCTCTCTCGAGCCCAGAGCATATATAAAAGTAGACAAGTACAATACAGGATTACCTCAATGGTAACTCAATCCCTGAATCGGGCAAACTCTCGATCTGCATGCATCAGCTGATGCATGCACTAGGAGAATGAGCCCTAACTGGTAAACTGGATCTAAGTATCTTTGAAGGTGCCACTGGCTGATTTGTCTCTCCCTATCCTCTGCTCTGAACGGATCTGCAACTGATGATGAAAATGACCTCCTCTGCATGCACAAGTGCGCCCTCCCTCAAGTCAAGAATGGCTCATACAAAATCAGATCTCAGCAGATCTGAGCTCTGATCGTGACTGGTCTTCCTCAATCACTAAGGAAAAGATACTCTGCAAGTTTCAGACACTCAAACGCTCAACCAGATGCGGTAAGAGCTTCTTCCTCCTTAAGGAATGCACCCTCCTTCACAAGGAAAGTCGCCCACCTCTCAACTGATCTATCTCAGGTCAGTTATCTCAGTAAATGAGACAGACACCTTCTGTCTCCTGATATCAACTCATAAAAAAATTAGGTTTACCAAAAACCTAAAAGTAGGTGCATGCAAAACTCACTTTTGCATGCATGCATTTCTCCCAAATATTTTCCTGGTTAACATTTTAACAAGAGGGAGTCGAGAGACTCCATGATGGTGAGGGATGTCTTGATGTCCTGGGGTTGAAGAAGAACTTGATATCTATTTCCACAATAGAGGATGAGGATTTGTGATACTGTTCTGAGATGGACATGCACTCATACATCCTAAGGGATCTAGTGATAATATAGAAGTGAGGATTGGAGTTCATTGTGGGAAGCTATACAAGCTCAGTTTTTAGCTTCATCATGCCTTGGCACACAACAACAACAAAGACAATTGTGATTTATGTGAGTTGTGGCACAGGAGGATGGCTCATTTGCATCATCCAACACTAAGGGTGTTGAGAGAGATGGGGATAGGGCTGCCATAGTTTAGCACAAAGCACAGTGATGTGTGCAAGGGGTGTGCACTTGGAAAGTATGCCAAGACTACTTTTCCAAGCAGTGATAACAGAGCAGCAAAGACACTAGACTTGGTACATCCAGACCTTTATGGTCTGTTGTCCACTGTATCATTGAAGGGTTATGATTACTATGTAACCTTCATTGATGACTTCTCCAGGAAGACCTAGATTTACTTTCTAAAGAGTAAGGAGTCGTAAGAAGTCTTGCAAAGGTTCAAAGAGTTCAAAGCTCTTGTGGAGAACCAGACAGGGAGGAGGATCCGGGTGTTGCAGTCAGATAATGAAGGAGAGTATACCTCCAAGGAGTTCAATGAGTTCTGTGCGTAGGAGGAGTTAAGAGACAATTGTGAACCATACACCCCACAACAGAATGGGGTAGAAGAGAGGAAGAACGGAGCAATTGTTGGCGTAGTGAGATCTATGCTGCATGATCAGTGTTTGCCATTCTTTCTTTGGGAAGAGGCTTGTAAAACAAAAATGTACATTCAGAACAAGAGTCCCCATAAGGTTTTGGGATGCAAGACTCCCGAAGAGGCTTTCCCAGGAAAGAAGCCTGAGGTTGGGCATTTTAGGATATTTCGATGCCTTACATACTCACATGTCCCTTCAAATAAGGGTACAAAGTTGGAGCCCACATCAAAGAAGGGTATCTTTGCTGGGTATGATGAGACTTCAAAGGCCTGCCGCATGTACATTTCTACAAGGAAACAGACAATTGTGAGGAAAAATGTGATATTTGAGGAAGACAGGGATTTTAGGAAGTCACGTGAGTTGGAGAAGGGGGAACAGTAGGCTCCCACACCTTAGCATGGTAAATTGCAGAGTTCAACTTCATAGAGTTCTGGGTCACAGGTATTAGGGGTGACAGGTTCACAAGTGACAGGTTCCCTAGGTAGAAGTACTGGTACAGTATCACAGAGCAGTGGTCAACCAGTTTTAGGTTCGCAGGTTACATGTTCACGAGCTCTAGGGTCGTAGACCACTGGTACTACATCATTAGGTACACAGTCTCAGGAGGTTGATTGGGGTGTGCAAGATCAGTTCCCTCCACAAAAGTTACTTCAAGGAAGAGGAATCCCAAGTGGCTTCAAGATACCTTGAAGGAAGCTTAGATTGTGGGGACTCCCAAGAGGACTATGAGAGAGAGTAAATTACCAGAGATATTTTTTAGTTATTTAGCTATGGTGAGCAGTATTAGTGAGTCTGAGCCATCTTCTTATGAGTAGGTAGTAGGTGAGTAGGTATGGAGAAATGAAATAGTGGAAGAGTATGCTTCCATCATGAAGAATGATGTTTGGGAGGGATGTGTCATGACCAGAGGGGAAGTTAGTGGTGACTTCTAGGTGGATCTACAATATAAAGTATGTTGCAGATGGAAGCATTGAAAAGTACAACGCTAGGTTTATGGCAAGGGAGTTCTCACAAGTAAAGGGAATCGACTATGATAAGAGCTTCGCTCCAGTGGCTTGGTATACTTTGATCATAACAATGATCTCCATTGCAGTGGAGATCGGATGGAAGATCCACTAGATGGATGTGAAGACAACATTTCTGAATGGATTCATTGAGGAGGAGGTGTACATTGAGTAGCCAGAGGGCTTCAGAAAGCATTGTTTGGTCTAAAGCAAGCTCCGAGAGCTTGGTATTCAAGGATAGATACTTACAGTTGATGGGTTTCCAGAAGAGCGAGGTGGATCCCAACCTCTACTTCATTGTGGTTGGTGAGGATCCACTCATTCTAGTATTGTATGTGGATGAATTCTTTATTACAGGAGCAAAGAAACTCATAACTAGTTGCAAAAGCGGTCTTGCTTCAAAGTTCAAGATGAAAGACATAGGACTGATGCATTTTTTTTGGGTATGGAGGTTTCACAGGTGGTTGGGAATATCTTTCTGGGATAGGGTGTTGAATTTTGGTTGTCATTGATTTCAACCAATGTCAAAGAGGATGTCAATTGATTCAGTCTGAGTCATTAATATCAACTGATGTCAAAGTGGATACAACATTCCTACAAAAGTGTAAAGAAGTGTATGGGAGCAACATTGAATACGTATATGCGCATGATGAAGAAGAACATGAATACCATGAGTATATGCGCATGATGAAGAAGAACATGAATACCAGAAGTATATGTGCAAGATGGTGAAGGTAACAGATATGGATGCAAGTTTGAATAACTATATCCAGAAGTGCATCCAGTCTGAAGATGTGAGTCCAAGGATACATCATGCATGATGAGTTTGAAGAAACACATAAGAAGATACATCATGCAGATCCAGTTCAAGAAAGAACACAAGTAATGTATCCTACAACATGTGGTCATTGCACAGATATCAAGTCCACCAAGTCATACTCTCTCAAGGTAGCAGTCAAAGGAGTTGGTTGGACAATATCACAGGTGCACAAGCATCCAAGGAGTTAGTTGAACAAATGGTACGAGTGCGCAAGCAAGCCTGAGCGTTTCTTTGTCAATGGTTGGAAGTGCACAAGCAGTTAGAAATGACAAATTATTAGACAGTCCTGAAAGCGTGCAAACTTAGTCAATCAGAAGATGCGTTCAGATAGTGAAACACACACAAGCTTCTAGAAAGGTACAGCGGTTGAAGAGCATCTATGAGAAAATTACACAATCAACTGCACAACAGGTGCCCAAGTCCCACAAGTGATAACAAAGCAACGGTCATAATCCCACCAAGTAGAAGATGGAGTATGCATAGATCCCGCAAATTTTTAATACTGTAAGGGCGCATTACCCACAAGGGATGGTACATCACAGGTCATAGACACATGAAGATGAAGTATAAGATTGTGCACATACCTTAAGACAATGGTTCTTCAATAGCACAAAGGTACACCACCAAGGTGTAAAGTCCCACTAAGTTGTGGACCATAAGGGCACTTGATACACCAAAGATGACACATCAATAGCACAAAAGATGACATGTGACATATGCACAATCCGTGAAGTATGGAAGAAGGCATGCCGCGACCAACTTGTGAACATACAATCTGTGCAAGACCTGTATAATTAGAGATGCAAGTTGGAGATTTGAAGTAAGCTTGATGGCAAGAGCATAAGAGCTTCGAGTGTAAGTTTCAGTTTGATTTTCGGGGCATCAAGGGGATCGTGAACAAAACAAATGATCTAGTGAGGAGCTGAATGCGCACATGCAACAAAATGAAGTTTTGATGGTGCGCAGAATGATTTTGTAGATCTGTGACAGATGCGTGAGTATTGAAAGGAAGAAATACTGAAGTATGAACAAGTGCTTGATATTTCGAAGGAAAACATTACATTCAACGCGCCAATAGTCACATACGTTGTAAATACAAAAGCGTGGAGACAAAACCAAAGTTTATCAGACAATGCATAGATGTCTAGCTGATGCATATGAGCAGAAGTGAAAGTGTGCGAAGTTGAGAACTCCATCTAATGTGCAATGACATAACAACAACAGGATTCGGTAGGCGCTTCATGATGCAGATGATCTGAGACGAGTGAGTTAAACAGAATGGACGAATCATTTGATGCACATGATGTTGTAGATTGTCTAAGAGACTGCAGCACTTAAATAGAACGGACACATCAGTAAGTGCGCAATTCCATATGTTACTAGTGCTTCATTTTAGAACAAGAAACTATCAATTGAAAGCACAACATCAGTTGGTTATTGCAGTCACGTAGAGCAGAACATTGAGATAACTAGTGACGTGGATTGCAGTATCAACAAGCACACATTACATGAAGTAAGTCATAAGCATAAGTGTTATTTGAGAAGTTTGAGAAGTCAAGTGATGTATGTAGCGCAGTGACAGAGTATCGACTACATAGAAAGGTAGCACACAACAGAATTGTTATCAGAATATTTGAAGAGTGCACAAAGTTGAAGTTTAGTAAAACAACAACATACATTGGACATCAGGGCGGTCAGACGGGGCAAGGAGACAGGGAGTTGGAGCTTCCTTCAGGTTGGTGCCTGTAAAAGAATAAGAAGACAAGGGGGTCGGTGCCTCCTTCCAGTTGGTGTTGGAGAAACATAGGGAGTTGTAGCTTCCTTCAGGTCGTAGCATGTAAAACCAGGGGGTTGGTGCCTCCTTCCAGTTGGTGCTGGTAAAAATAGGAAGTTGGTGCTTCCTTGAATGTATTATTTCTCATTATAAAGAAGCATTATGTGGTTTTCTCTCGTTTGGGTTTCCACATAAAAATCCTATGTGTCATGTGTTGTTTATGATGGTACATATATGTGTGGATGTTTAATTACTTATGCATAACTAAAGATTAAGTTTATGTAAAGACAAATCTATTAAAGAAAGTAAAACCTGTTGATAACTGCGCTATTACTGATTCACCCCACCTCTCAGTATTAAATCGATTCCAACAATTGGTATCAGAGCGGGTGCCTTCAGTAACAGATTAACATCTGGAAGACAAATCATGACATAGAAATGGATAAGCAGGAAGGCCTTTCTACCAACAAAACACCAAGATTTGACATCACCAATTACATTTTCTGGAAGGTACATATGGAAGTTAATTTGCAATCATTGGGAGTAGATGTTTGGAAATCTATCGTTGATGGTTATAATGTGCCAACAATGGTACCATTCAATCTAGTGCAAAGGAGACTATGAAAGCAATGCTAGAGCCATAAATGCTTTGCTATGTGGCTTGACAGGTGACAAATTCGTCAAGGTTATGCACCGCGCATCAGCCAAGGATGTTTGGGACAAACTCATAGGTATATATGAAGGAGACAACAAGGTAAAAAAAACAAAGCTGCAAAACTACTCTGGGAATTTTGAATCTCTAAGAATGAAATATGAAGATAACATCACATCCTACTTCCTAAGTGTATATGAGATAGTCAATGCTATCAAGAGTCTTGAGGTCACTCTGGACAAAGAATCAGTTGTACAGAAGATATTGAGAACTCTGCCTTAAACATTCGATATAAAGGTATCTGTGTTAGAATATAGAGCTAATCTTGAAGGCCTGATAAAAAATGAGCTTCAGGGGATTCTCACTGCATATGAGATGAGAATTGAGAAAGAGATTCCCATCAGAAAGGAAGCTGCTTTTAAAGACACAGGAAAGGATAAGCATGATCATGACAAAGATTGTCGTGATGAGTCGGATGATGAAGAATCAAACTTTTCCAAGAAACTGAAAAGAGGGCAAGGTAAGTACAAGAACAAGTTACCATTTAAATGTTTCAGATGTGGAGGAATAAGTCATTATGCCTCAAAGTGTCCCTTCAAAGAGAATGGAGACAACAACAATGATGAGAAATCCAACTCATATGATCGGAAGACTATGCACTCACAACACATACTTGAGAATAAAAGGAGGATTCCAAAACAAAGGAAGAGTATGTACACTGAAGAAGGAAGCAATGCGTCTGAAGGAAGTGACTATGACGAAGAACCTAAAGAAGTATTCTTCATGGCCCATGTAGTAGAAGAAAGAAATAGGAATAGTTTGAAGAACACTCCAATTGTGCAAGCCAGTATCACTAGACAAGTATTTCTTCAGTGGATCGTTCAAAACACCGCCAAAGCCAGTCACACCTGTTGAAGAGGTCAAGACTGACAGTGAATCCGATGATGAAGAGACTGCAAACATTGACTGGGAGGGTGAATTGATAAGCGCCTTGGACGGGTTAAAGAAGTCTAAGAAGAAGAATAAACTATTGCAGGAACAACTATCAAAGCATGAAGAACAGGACAGACCATGTCAGGAATTTGTTGGTGCATATATTCGTGAAAGGATAACAGACTATGAGATTCAACTGAGTTGTGCACAAGCAAAGGTCCTACTGCTTGAGAAAGAGAAATATTTATTAAGAGCTTCACTAGAGGAATTAGTGCAAGAAATCAAGCTGATGAAAAATCAAATTGAGGAAAAAGATAAAGAGATATCTCGTCTAGAAGACAAGATGACTAAAATAAAGGGCAAGAAACAAGTGCGTATTGCAAGTAGCGACCCTATCTGTGCACAATCAGAAAGTGACAGGATAAAATCTGAAGATGAAGTGCAAAACAAGTTAAAAGATAGCAAATCAATGTTGAACAGGATTCTGAAGGATCATAGACCACCAGAAGACAAAACGGGGCTTGGTTATGTAAAGACACCAAAGAAGGTCTGCAATAGAGAACATTATAAATCCTTCAGGTATGATGGTTCCTTCAGCTATAACTCTTTTCAGTATCCTAATCAAAGAAGGATCAATATGGTGAAGTGTGCAAGATGCAATCGTTTTGGCCATATTGCAAAATATTGTCAAACTGTGAGATGATATGCATGTGACTATTTTGGACACAAAGCTATGTATTGTCGAAGAGCAGTAAGCTGTCCGGATGAAGATTTGTTGTGCAAAGGCTATCACATTCAAAGAGACTTTAATGGAAAACCTCTTGAGCATAATCAAAATAGAAGTGCACATAACAAGGTTTAGATAAGCAAATCTCCTCAGAAGTGCATTGAAGATGCATACAATCTAGGCGCAACAAGCAATTGCTGCCTCTCTGGCTAGTTCCATAAGAACTATGGGAGACCCTTGAGTTCACCACGATGCATCTTAAGGAATTCAAGGGGATGTTTGTTAGGTGTGTGGTTAGAATGTGTGTGAGTTAGAATGTGTTCATTATGTTTGCACATGATTATATGTTAAATTGATTAATGTCATAGAAAAAGAAAAGTGTATGCATACATTAAGTAGTTGAAAATTTACATTGCATATGATACATGACAGAACATTGAATTCAATAGAAAATATTTACATGAAGAATCAAACATTGTTGAAAGACATGAGACTGTGCACAATGGATCTTTTCATTATATTCAAAATTTGGCATGTTTACAAAGGTGCATGAGTTAAGACTCCATGTCGATGCCATGAATGACGTATAAAAAAGGGGAATGAAAAAGAGCAAAATTTGAGAAATGCCAACGCATTCTACAGCCGCAGTTCAAGATCAAGCTCCGTATATGGACGGTTCGCAAGACGCAACTCCAAATCCACCGGAACCAGGGTTGTGCATTCAAAAGCAAGATGCAGAGGTAGAAGCTATAGTGTGGCAAACGATGATGGTTCAACATGCTGAGGCTGAAGACGAGATAACTCATCCAAAATTTGTTGTTGCTAATGCTCCAAATTATCAACCCAATGAGTCAAAAGAATCAGTTGCTCGGAATGTCTGTGATTCACCTATGACTAAGAGTATTGATGAAGGAATTGCTTTTCCTCCATCTTCCGTTTCTAGGAGCCCATGTTAATTCTTAAGCGCGGAAACTTAGATTTCTAAGTCTAGACGACAAGTTGCACATTCTCAAGGGATATGTTCATTCTACAGAAAGAGGCCATTGGAAGGAAAAGGAAGAACCAGAGGAAGGATCAAACAACAAATGCAACACGGAAATGCAAGGATGCAAGACGAAATGAACCAAGCATTATTCACAAAGATATTATAGAGTTGATTCAAAGGTGTTCGTGCGCATGAAATCAATTTGACGAGATATGCATTCAATGTCACGCAAGTCAAAGAAGGTGGTGGACTCGCCAAAATTAAATGTTGAATTTACTGAGTTTTTGGAAACAATACAAAAAGGAAGAAATTCGATTCATTGCATCATACAATGAATAATGTTGCCTTAAAAGGTTCGAGTACGGAAGCGACACATCATTGGTGCCACACGAACTGAGTGTCATGTCCGATTTTATGTCGAGTTGGTCGATAAATGAAAAACATGTCATATCTTTGGTTGTCTTGACAAAGGATGCGACAAGGCTCAATGACAGCACAATAAATGTGACAAGTGAAGCAATCGGGCGCATGAAGTGTAATACGAAATTAGTAAAGGACTGACTTATGCACTACATAGTTGACAAGTAAGGATAACAACATGGATCACTGCGCAAGGAATGATGAAGTATTGTGACAGGAACAAGAGATCAAGATCAAGGAATAATGTAATGTCTATATCAGAAAGGCAATCAAATATATTTATGATATCAGTATCGAAATTCTGCAAAGGAACGAAACATAAAGACAGGGGGGTTATCCCTGGAAACAATTAAGGATGAGGCCAACACAAAACAAATAGAAGAACTCATATTGCGCAAAGAAATGGCACCTCTTTGCCATTGATGTCAAAGGGGGAGAGATGCATGAACCTGAGGCAGGAAATAAGCTGACATGAAAAAGTCGAGAAATGAAAAGATGCATTAAGTCAATAGGACAAAATGAAAGAAGTGATGCATGAAGTTGAGGCATACATGATGAGGCTAGACATGGAGAGATGCATGAATTCAGTAGGACAGCATGAAAGGGGGAGAAATGCAGATAACGACAAATACAGGAAATGAAGCATGAAGCTACAATAGACGTGAAAGAGTGTGAAGCAGATATCACTTGAAGAAATGACATGAAGATGACTGACCGCATGGTCTGCGCAGAAATAATAGAAAGCAACATGGTTCGTAGAAGAACAAACAACAGAGAGTGCAGTAGCCAAAATCCCAAAGAACTCAGGGGGAGTATATAAACAGGGGAAGCATTGCGACCAAGTATAGATGAAGCATACAATTCACAGAAGATTAGGTACCACTTCATAAGGTGTTCACATCAGTGCCAAAGGGGGAGATTGTTGAACTTTGGTTGTCATTGATGTCAACCAAAGTCAAAGATAATGTCAACTTATTCAATCTAAGTCATTAATATCAACTGATGTCAAAGTGTATACAACATTCCTGCAGAAGTGTAAAGAAATGTATGGGAACCACTTTGAAGATGTATATGTGCATGATGAAGAACATGAATACCATGAATATATGCGCATGATGAAGAATAACAAGAATACCAGAAGTATATATGCAAGATGGTGAAGGTAATATATATGGATGCAAGTTTGAATAACTATATCGAGAAGTGCATCCAGTTTGAAGATGTGAGTCCAAGGATACATCATGCATGATGAGTTTGAAGAAACACATAAGAAGATACATCATGTAGATCCAGTTGAAGAAAGAACACAAGTAATGTATCCTACATCATGTGGTCCTTCCGCAGATATCAAGTCCACCAAGTCATACTCTCTTAAGGTAACAGTCAAAGGAATTGGTTGGACAATGGCATAGGTGCACAAGCATCCAAGGAGTTGGTTGAACACATGGTACAAGTGCGCAAGCAAGCTTGAGCATTGATTTTTCAATGGTTGGAAGTGCACAAGTAGTTAGAAACGACAAATGGTTAGACAGTCCTGAAAGAAAGAAAACTTAGTCAATCAGAAGATGCATTTAGATAGTGAAACGTGCACAAGCTTCTAGAAAGGTACAACGGTTGAAGAGCGTCTATGAGTAAATTCCACAACCGACTGCACAACTGGTACGCAAGTCCCACAAGTGATAACAAGGCAAGGGTCATAATCCCACCAAGTAGAAAATAGAGTATGCGTAGATCCCGCAAATTTTTAATACCGCAAGGGCACATTACCCATAAGGGATGGTACAACATAGGTCATAGACACATCAAGATGAAGTATAAGATTGCGCATATACCTTAAGGCAATGGTACATCAAGAGCGCAAAGGTCTACCACGAAGGTATAAAGTCACACTAAGTTGTAGACCATGAGGGTGCTTGACACACCAAAGATGACACATCAATAGCGCAGAAGATTACACGTGGCATATGCAAAATCCATGAAGTATGGAAGAAGGGATGCCATGACCCACTTGTGAACATACAATCCATGCAGGACCTATATAAATAGAGATGCAAGTTGGAGATTTGAAGTAAGCTTGATGGCGAGAGCATAAGAGCTTCAAGTGTAGGTTTCAGTTTGATTTTTGGGGCATCAAGGGGCTCGTGAATAGAACAAATGATATAGTGAGGATTCGAATGCGCACATGCATCAGAATGAAGTTTAGATGGTGCACAAAATGATGTTGTAGATTTGTGACAGATGTGCAAGTATTGAAAGGAAGAAATACTGAAGTATGCACAAGTTCTTGATGTTTCGAAGGGCAGCATTACAGTCAGCACGTCGATCATCACAGATTTGTAGAGACAGAAGCACAGAGACAGAACCGGAGTTTATCAGACAATGCGTAGATCTCTAGCTAATGCATATGAGCAGAAGTGAAAGTGTGCGAACTTGAGAAATCCATCTGATGTGCAACGACAGAACAATAGCAGGATTCGATAGGTGCATCATGATGCAGATGATCTGAGATGAGTGCATTAAACAAAACGGATGAATCATTTGATGCACAGCATGTTGCAGATTGTCTGAGAGTCTGCAAGAATTAAACAGAACAGACACGCCAGTAAGTGCGCAGTTCCATCTATTACTAGTGCTTCATTTCAAAACAACAAACTATCAATTGAAAGCACAACATTAGTTGTTTATTGCAGCCACGCGGAGCAAAACATTGAGATAACCAGTGACGTAGGCTGCACTATTAGCAAGCACACAGTACATGAAGTAAGTCATTAGTAGTAGTGTGATTTGAGAAGTTCGAGAAGTCAAGTGATGTATGTAGCGTAGTGAGAGAGTATTGATTACATACAAAGGTAGTGCACAACAGAAATGTTATCAGAATATATCAAGAGTTTGCAGAGTTGAAGTTCAGTAAGACAACAACATACATTGGACATCAGGGCGATCGGACGGAGAAAGGAGACAGGGAGCTGGAGCTTCCCTTAGGTTGGTGCCTGTAAAACAACAAGAAGACAGGGGGTCGTTGCCTCCTTCCAGTTGGTGCTGGAGAAACACAAGGATTTGTAGCTTCCTTCAAGTCCGAGCCTATAAAAACAGGGGGTTGGTGCCTCCTTCCAATTGGTGTTGGTAAACACAGGAAGTTGGTGCTTCCTTGAATGTATTCTTTCTCATTGTAAAGAAGCATTCTATGGTTTTCTCCTGTTTGGGTTTCCACATAAAAATCATGTGTCATGTGTTGTTTATGATGGTGCATATATGTGTGGATGTTTATTTACTGATGCATAACTAAAGATTAAGTTTAAGTAGAGGAAAATCTGTTAAAGAAAGTAAAAACTGTTGATAACTGCGCTAATAATGATTCACCCCCCCTCTCAGTATTAAATCAATTCCAACACAGGGCATATATGCAGTTAACATTCTAAAGAGATTTCAGATGGAGGACTGTAGGTCTATGGCCACACCTATGAAAACCAACTAGAAGAAGTTGGTAGCTTCTAAGGGTGAGTTGGTTGATCCCACTAGTTACCGTTACCTTATTGGATCATTGATATATCTAGTCAACACTAGGCCAGATCTGTGTTATGTTGTTAATACATTGAGTCGGTATATGGTGGAATATAGGAGTGTGCACTGGATGGCAGCAAAGCACGTGCTCAGGTATCTTAGAGGTATAGTGGACTATGGACTAAACTACGAGAGAGGGGATGGAATACAATTGAGTGGCTATATAGATTCTGACTGGGCACGTAGTGCAGTGGATAGGAAAAACACCTCTAGGTGTTGTTTCAGCTTGGGTTCGACAATTGTGTCATAACACAGCAGGAAACAAGAGTCAATGGCACTGATTTTTGCAGAGGCAAAATATATGGCAACGATTCTGGCTAGATGTGAGGCCATTTTCCTTTGCAAGATGCTAGTTAGTTTATTTGATCAGCAATTGAGGCCAACTGTGACAATTAGAGTTGCATGAAACTCATAGAGAATCTAGTATTTCACGACCAGTCCAAACATATTGAGATCATATACCATTTCATTTGAGATCATGTTCAGAGGGGAGCAGTTGAGCTTCAGTATGTGTCTACAGATGAGCAGGTAGCGAACATTATCACGAAGTCACCGATGAAAGGAAAGTTCATTTATTTCATGGACAAGTTGGGAGTGGTGCAAAACACTTTCCTCGTCAAGAGGGAGTGTTAAAAAAGTTAAAAAGGAAAATTGTTGGACCCTTAATCTTGATTCATGCAAAAGAAAAACTATTTTTGTAGTTTGCATGCATGCATTTTTTAATGTAGAAGTGTAATTTTGCACATAACCCTAAAAAGGTAATCAAATGATAAAATGATTGAGAAGGAAAGAAGGGCAAGCGCATGAAGTATTTGTGAGAAGCAAATGAAGTCAAGAAGACAGGAGAGGCTTAGTGCATGAGCAAGGGTGCATTCTTGAGAAGAGAGGGCACATTTTATGGAAAAGGGAGGAGGCAAATCTGAGGAGAGATTGAGCATACTTCTTTCGAGGCTAAGAGAGGATTCATTGGAGGCAGAGATAGCTTCTCAGAGAGATTGGATTCATCAACTAAGAGCTTAGATATTGAGAAGACAGAGAGAGGGGTGCACTTCTAAGGAGAGGAGGGCATAGCTGCATAAAGAGAGAGGGGTCCACATCTGAGGAGAGTGAGGGAGCACTTCATCTGAGGTAGAGGGTGGATTGATCAATAGCAAAGATTGCTTCTTAGAGGTTTTATCCACCAACAGGGATTCAGAGGGTCATTTGCAGCAGAAGAAGGCAGTCAGAAGGAAGAGAGGGTTGCACATACCAAGGAGGTCTTCAACAATAATCATGCTTGAAATTCAAGGCTTGGCTTTCTAGGATAAGTTTGAGTAAATGTTGTGTATTATATCTATGTACTTCTTCTAAAAGATAATAAAATACTTCTACTCTCTCTCACTAGTTTTCCCACAAGGGTTTTTCCAGGGTCACATTGACCAAAAATATTTGTGTCATTTATGTGTGTGTATCGTTGGTTTATAAGAGTAAATGATCTCATGCGTTTCTTGTTCTAAATAATTGTTTATGATTATTTTGGGGTTGAGAATTGGGGTTGTGCATTTAACTTATGATTTAGAGAGACTTGAAATCGGGTTGAGGTCTAAATATTTCAGAGCATTGCAATAAAATTCACAGTTCCCAAGGCACAAGACATAACTTTCATTGTTTCAAAGGGCTTTCTAGCTTCTAAATATTGACTAGGTTGGTCAATTATAGGAGGAATATTTTGGTTTACCCTTTGTATTTCAAGCTTTGTTTGCCTTTCCTTACCCTATCTTTAGTAGGTTTCCACATTCCCAGCTTGCATTTTCCTTCTTATTTCCTCTCGGGAGTACTTTCGAGTTAAACTCTCAACTACTTTCCTGGGGTCAATGCTCATATCCTTTACCTATTTCGATTGAGACTCAATGAAACATTATAGGTTGCACCCATAACAGTGTTTATACCATCCAGAGGTTCACCTACAAAGTCTATGGAGTTATCTTGATTAGACCCACTACTACTTCCACCTTTGGTTATTGAATTCTTGAGTTCTACGACATAATTTTGGGTCGTGATCTTCTTCAGAAGCAACACACCAGTAAAAAGCTTCATCCTTCACAATATTGTTGGTATTCAAAGGAATGGGAACCTTTTGGTCATAATGTTGATTTTGATTTTTATCTCTTCTTGGCATATTCTGACCACCATTGTTTCCTCTAAGTTCGTTTCTAAGTTGAACTTAGGCATTTTCTAAGACCAACCTATTTTGAATGGCAATGTTTCTTTGGATCATGCCATGGCCTCTAGTATTTTAATTATCTCATTCAATGCAATCAAGAGATCATGAGATAGTTCGACCAAAGTCATTTCTTTCAACTTGGTTTCAACCTTAGAAAGAGTTTCCCTAGGGGGAGCTAAAGAATTGAATTTTACAACATCTATCCAATATTTATCAAGGTTTTTAGCTTTGGTTTGAGCATCCTTCAAATCCATGGGTTTTGCTTGGTTAAGGAACAACCCCAGTTGACCTTGATGTGCATTAATGTAATATAACAAAACTGTAGAAGGTGGGGGAGTATAATCAGTAGGAATATCACTAACCAATTTATTAAACCTTGTATTGAATTCATCTGTAGTTTCATTTTCACATGTGTTCAAGATAAACTTAGTATCTTTATTTTCATCACATTGAGTAAGGAAGGTGTCTCTACATTCATCAAAAGTCTTTATCCTATTATTGGCCAGATCAATGAACCATTTATGTGCCTCGCCCCTTCATGATAGACCAAACTGTTGAAAAAGTTAACAAGGACAAGTGTTCGGACCTTACCCTTGCTTCATATTTGATCAAAGAGATTTTTATTAATGCGGAAGTGAAACTTTTTTTAATGCATAAGTGTAATTTTGCATGTGGGATTTGCATGCATGCATGCATTTTTAATGCGGAAGCGTAATTTTGCATAAAAAGTGAATTAGGGATCCGGAACCCTAAAAGGAACCCAAATGTTATAAAAGAGAGCATAGGGATAGATGGGGCACATGAGAAAGACAATCGAGAAGACAAGAGAGAGTAGGGGTGCACTTCTAAGCAAGAGGGGTGTACTTTAGAGAGAGAGAGAGAGGGGCGCACTTCATCTAGAGGAGAGGGTGAATTCATCAGAGGCATAGTTTGCTTCTGAGAGAGATTGAATTCACCAACAAATATAGAGAGGGCGAGTAGCCAGCAATGGAAGAGGGAGTGAATCCCAAGATAGTTAGAAGGAAGAGAGGGGAGCACATGCCAAGGAATCTTCAACAGTGATCATGCAGGAAATCCAAGGTTGGGTTTTATGAGATAAGTCTGTGTGAATATTGTAATAGATCTGCGTATTTCTTCTGAAAGATAATAAATAACTTCTACTCTCTCATTGGTTTTCCCACAAGCGTATTTTCCAGGGACACATTGACCAAAAATCTCTATGTCAATTTATGTGTGTGTATTGCTGATTTAAAAGAGTAAAGATCTCATGTGTTTCTTGTTATAAATAATTGTTTATATTGATATATATTCTCCAAGGAAGCAGAATTGGGTTGGGCATTAAACATATGATTTATTGAGACTTGAAACAGGGTTGGGGTTTGAGATTTCAAAGCATTGAATTAAAATTTACATGGTATCAGAGTGCAGTTGAAAGATCAAAGCATACACACAGTAGATCTATTAGATCTTTGAAAGCGGGGTCTAGATCCGCGAGTACAAATACCAGATCTGTGACATCGACGGTTGTCTTGTTCATCGAGGAAAAATGTGGATTTGTTGAATTTCAGTTGAGTAGATCATGGCTACAGGGTTGAGGACAGACTAGATGGGGCGGCCAATTTCAATCCTTGGAAACAAAGGATTGTTTTGCTTCTGTAGGAACATGAGTTGTGGGACATATTGAACAACACACAAGCGAAACTAGTGGTGGTGCCTACAGATGCAACAACTTTGGCATCTTATGAGAAAAAGAACATTAAATCCAAGAGGATCATCATTAATGGAATCAAGGATCATGTGATTCCACATATTACACGCAAGGGCAATGTCTATGAAATGTGGGATGCCTTAACCAAACTTTACCAGAGTTCTAATGAAAACAGAAAGATGGTATTGAGAGAGAAACTCAAGAGCATGAAAATGATTAAAGTTGAAAACATTACATCATATCTTACCAAAATACTCAAGTGAGGGATGAGTTAGAAGCAGTTGGGGAGGTAGTTGCTGATAGTGAGTTTGTTCAAACATGCCTAAATGGTGTGACCAAGCCTTGGGTAGTGTTCGTTGAAGCTATTGTGGCAAGGAAAATATTCCCAAATGGGATCGTCTTTGGGACGATTTCATACATGAAGAAACTCAGAGAGGCTATGTGTAAGGGAGTTCTTCTATAGGCAATGATGAGGAGGATGTGGCACTTGCAACGAAAGGCAAGAAGAAGTCCAAGAAGGGTCCCAAGGGTGGGATGAAGCAACATGGTGAGCAGAGAAAAGAATATGAACAAGGTAAAGTGTTTTTCCTGCAACAAGATGGGGCACTATGCAGTAGTGTGTCCTAACAAGAAGAAGAATAAGCCGACAGCTTCAGCTGAAGTTGATGAGTTTACAGAGAAGTTTGACAAGGAATTTTCCCTGATTACTTGCCATTCTCTGACTTCAGCAGATGTGGATGAGCAGTCCACAGAGGAGTTTGACATGGAATTGTCCCTCATTACTTGTCATTCATTGAGTACATCTACTACCAGTGTTTGGTACATCCACATGACTGGTGTTCAAGGGTACTTTAGAGATCTTACTGAGAATGGGTTAGATCTTGAGGTTGTAATTGGAGATGACACCTCTGTCAAAGCAGTTGGACGAGGGATAGTCACCTTTCAGAGGGAGTCTGTAGAATCCATGATGGTGAGGGATGCTTTGCACGTCTTGGGGTTGAAGAAGAACTTGATATCAGATTCCACCATAGAGGATAGGGGATTTGTGGTATTGTTTCGGGATGGGCATGTACTCATTCATCCTAAGGGATCCAGAGACACTAAAGTAGTGAGGATTGGGCAGAGGCTTGTAACACAACAGAGTACATTCAAAACAAGAGTTCCCATAAGGTTTTGGGATGTAAGATTCCTGAAGAGGCTTTCACAGGGAAGAACCTTGAGGTCGGGCATTTTAGGATTTTTGGATGCCTTACTTACTCACATGTCCCTTCTGAGAAGAGGACAAAGTTAGATCCCATGGTAGAAAAGGGTATTTTGTTGGGTATGATGAGACTTCAAAGGCCTACCGCATATACATTCTTGCAAGGAGACAGGAAGTTGTGAGGCAGGATGTCATATTTGAGGAGGAAAGGGATTTCAGGAAGTCGCGTGAGTTAGAGAAGGGGGAGCATCAAGCTCCTACACCTCAAGATGGTGCAGTGCAGAGTTCATCTTCACATAGTTCAGGGTCACAGGTATTAGGGTTGATAGGTTACAGGTTCTCTAGGTATAGGTACAAGTATAAGATCACAAGGTAGTGGTTCCCCAGTTTCAAGTTCATAGGTTACAAGTTCACGACCTTCAGGTGCTACTTCATCAGGTACACAGTCTCAGGCTGTTGATTGGGACGAGCAAGAGCAATTCCCTCCACATGAGGTTACTGTTATCACACCATAGTAGTAGGGCTACTATTCTTCTTTAGCAGATATCTCCACTTTCCAGAGCTTCCATTATTCAGAGCATGGCTATGATGACTGTATATTTTGTGATCACTTATGTTAGACCTTGTGTGAAGGCTGAGCCTTGAGAGTTCAAATTTGATGACCGATGTGACCCTTTATCCCATGCAGTTTCAGTTCAGTGCCTAGAGACGTATTGCAGCAGTGTTTCAGATGATATATGATGATTATTATTGTGATGATGTTATATGACCTATGGATGTTTTATCATTGACTATGGATTATTATCTTGTTGATTTAGTCATGTTCACAACTTTTGCTTGGTATATTATTCCTGATGTGGCAAACTGTTTAAAATGAACTATAAATTATAAATTATATAATGGACATTTACTTGCACATTTGGGTTGTTTGACAAAACTCACTGGTTTACCACCTTACATAGATATGGTCTTTCCTGACACCAGTTGTCTGCTAGTTTAGGCTCCATATTCACTTGACTCCATCCATACATGACTTTCCCTATTTGACTTTAAACCTTGACCCGTCTCATTTGACTTTTTGATACTGAGGACTTCCCCATTTTTCTACCTCTGTGTTTGGACCGCATCCCTGTATGTTCAATGTCTCGGCTCTAAGTTGGTGACAAAACTTTCCTTTGGTGAGTTGGATTGTAGGCCTAAATCATTCTGATCGGTTGTCTCGATGTTTGGCATTGGCTCGAACTCCCCCTAGTCACTTGAGATGTTGTTGGCTAAAACTGAAAGCTCATGTACTACTTATGGAAGCTTATAAATTTGCCCATGGAAACTAAAAAAAGGGCAAGAGCGATGAACTGCTAAAAATACTCCTCGAAGAGTATAAGAAAGGTCCAAAAAGCAATGGTTCTTAAAAGCTATATCTAAAGAATTGCTGACCTTATATATATATGAAAACATGCCCTGGATGCAAGCTGCAACTAGTTGTGCTTATCAGCACACCTGAGATCCGATGGGTTATGTAGGCCAAAAAGGCCATGAAATGAAATTGAATGATCCTAATGAACCTGGATCAACTTGATGTAGACATGATGCCTAAGTTGAATAAGCACTCTCTAAACAACTTATCCATTTGTGAGGCACAGCCATTCCCCGTGTTATTTTGTCCAGCACAGAGTTTGTAGCTTTCCCCTTCTCCCAGTCCAAAGTATTTTTGAGTTGAGTTAGACAAGTCAACCCCTTGGCCCAACCTTGTTCCTAGCCTTCATCCTTCACTAGCAGTTTGACCATGTCCAATGGGTAAGTTTGTCATTTAAACTATTGTGCAAGTAATTTCATATAACAAAGGAATATGCTAACTTGATTAATGCCACTGAATGGATGTTATACTTTGAGCTAAGCTGTGAGAATGATTAGAGGAACATGTCTTAGTCTGCTGATATGATTTTTCCTTGGTTATATATGGACCTAGTCAAACTTAGTTTGACTATGGTCATTTCTTGGGATCCGTGATGATGTGGGCCACATATGCTTATAGATGATGATTGATGGACCCACATACTCTTGATGATGATGTCATATGATGGACATATGGTTCAGATGATGATTGATGCAGTTCAACAGGTTTTATTATTACTTCAGATCATCAGATTATACATTGTCCATATATGGTGGACCCTACAGCTGGCCCATTAGGGCAACCCATGGTGTATGAGTACACATTCCTAGTGGATTTGGGTCTTCTGGATCCAATGAGACACTTATCTTTCAGTTCCGGGCACTTCTGACAGTGATTGGTGCAATTTTACACTTGTTGACTAGATTTGGGGCTAGTTTCTCGACCTGAGCAGTAGGGGCCATGAGAGGCCAGTTCACCTAGGGCGCTGTATGAGGAGGGGGTGGTACAACCACTTGTTTTTACCATTTAGCCCCCCTTCTGGAGAGCCTGGTGGGCTCAGTTGGACAATGCAGATGCTCTGGGAGGAAGTTTTGGCACTTTCACAGTTACTGAGGCAGTTAAAAAATGGGATAAAGTGGTCACTGAGGAATTTGATTTGGGCAATTGAGGCGAGGTTTTGGCACTTGGTTTTCACAGAGGTCTTCTAGGGTGATCCCACTATCTTCCAGCCAGTTTTCACCATGTGGGTAGGCCCACAACGATCACAGGAGGTCTTTAATTGCTTGTCTGTCATAGATTTTGAGGACAAATTTGATCATTTATATTATCTTGGACATATTTTATTATTTTATTGTGACTTGGGGATGAGCTAGTAAGGATTGATGCCTCCTAGCCCCACCATGTGCTCTTTATGTCATGTCCTAGTCATTATGAGGTGGATTTTGGTACTTTTACCCCCTCTAGTGGATGACGTCACCCTCCATGATTATTTTTAGACTATGACATCATCACTTTATGAGTGATCCATCTGTTATGTTATTATGGTTCATCTTAGCCGTTGATGGTATGTTGAGATCTTTTAATCTCAACCACTCATTTGATGTAGTATTGTAAAGTGGTATAGGGTTTTGGTCTTTATTATCCTATATAAGGAGGAGACCCCCTATTGTATAGCTCACCTTTGGAGCTCTGGAATATTGGAATACAACATTTCTTTGTGGAGCATATCTCTTGTCTTGTGGATTCTCTTGCATCTTGAGTATACAGTATCTCTTCTATGTATCATTGTGGATTTTGGTGCTTCTACTAGTTTTCTTGCAGGAAAGTCGAATTGGTAGAGAGGAGGGCGATTTCTTGAGGGTTATTGTTGGAGGGATCCACATATTCTCTCTTGGGTTGATCTTCTGACAGGGAGTATCATTATTGTATCTTCGTGACATAGTTGATGCTTTCTATTACATCTTTCTACCATATTCATAATCATCTTACTTGACTTGTTTCTTTGATCTTGTCTTGTAGGAGGAGGACGATTTGGCTATCTTGGAGGAGGACGTTTTAGTTGGAGCTCTTGGATCTCACTCTTGAATATACGCATAGGAGAATGATATCAATTTGCAAGGTGGCCACAAGCAATTGAGGTAAGATCTACAAGGTATGTGCCTCTTTCCATCCATTCTCTCTTCATTGGTCACAAACCCTAATTAATTAAAACCCCAATTTTGGTTTTTCTTAGATCTACTTAGATCTAGCCTTGCTTTTAAAAAAATCTTAAAATTAACACACTTTTCAAGGCAATATAGCCCTCTTGAACCAAATCGCACTTCCTTGGAGAGGCTTGTTGGGTTAGATCTAGCATGTGGGTAGGTGAGATCCCACTTGATTTGCAATCTACACACTTGATAACCTACCCCTAGACTTTTACTTGGGTGATTTCTACCTTGTGGGCATCATTCCACATTTTAAGGGATTAAAACCCCCTTTTGAATTATTTGGCACCTTAAAACTCAGATCTAGTAAGATCTAACCCTTGGATTGGCTTGATTTTCTAGATCCACATAGATCAGTGCCTAAACTACTTGGATCTACATTTTGGTGGCCATTGGGCTTGATTTGACACACCTTATCCACCTTTTTTCCCTCCTTGAGCAAGGTCGCACTTCCTTTGGTGACTGAGTTTTCCCACTTCTAGGACCTGGGTAGTTGAGATTTCAGTGGATTTGGAACGGGCATACCTTGAAACCTATATCTAGAGTATCATTTTGTGACGATCTGCCTTAGGGGTAGCATTCCTTGTTTTAAGGAATTGTGGTCCACTTGGGTCATTTCATGAAATCCTAGATCTAGTAACATCCAACCACTCTATCCCAATTAGCCCACTTGTCTTGGCCTCTAGCTGTCCCGATCTACACTTTGATATATCTTTTGACTCCATTAACCCATCCAACAAGGCACTAGTCCTCCTTAAGCAAGTCACACTCCTTGGGAATTGTGTCAAATCTTAGATCATGTAAGTGGGTATTCCTAATTTCAACTTAGATCCATAGATCTACTCATTATATGCCCCTTAGTACCAATTTCATCCCTTAAAGTCCACCTTGTGGGTCCCATTTGAGTCATTCACATATCCCAAGGAAGTGGGTCCCATTTGTGTAATGCATGGTACTAGATCTTGTCTTTTTAGCTCATCATGTGGCCTAAATCATACATTGGTTGAAACACAAATCATCTCTCCAACCACCTTCAACCATACTTTAATTTCTAGGTCCACTTTACCTTGCATTGGTTTCCGTAACTTACCATTTACTCATCCCTAGGAACCTTTGTTTGGGTCCAATCATCTTTGATTGGTTATAGGGTCTCCCCCTAGGTCTTGATTTATTTAGATCTAAAGTGAAGAGTGCCTCGGTTGACGTGACTCCCACCTCGCATTGGGAACCGTGGCATCTCTTGGGTCACCTCTTTAGCTGTCCATCTCCTCTACAGTCCCAGATGGGATACCACTAGGGACAACTACAAGTTGTGTGATAACAGTTACTTCATGGAAGAGGAAGCCCAAGTGGCTTCAAGATACCTTGAAGGAAGCGTAGTCTGTGGGGAATCCCAAGAGGACTATGAGACAGAGTAACGTGCCAGAGAGATTTTGTAGCTATTTAGCTATGGTGAGCGGTATCAGTGAGTCTGAGCCATCTTCTTATAAGTAGGCGACAAGCAAGCAGGTCTGGAGAGATGCCATGGTGGAAGAGTATGCTTCCATCATGAAGAATGATGTTTAGGAGGTTGTGTCGAGACCTCAGGGAAAGTCAGTAATGACTTCCAAGTGGCTCTACAAGATAAAATATGTTGTGGATGGCGGCATTGAGAAGTACAAGGCTAGGTTTGTCGTGAGGGGGTTCTCACAGGTAAAGGGAGTTGACTATGATGAGACCTTCGCTCTAGTTGCTCGGTATACTTCGATTAGAGCAATGATCTCCATCGCAACAGAGATGGGTTGGAAGATCCACCAGATGGATGTGAAGACAACATTTTTTAATGGATTCATACAAGAAGAGGTGTACATAGAGCAGTCAGAGGGCTTTGGAGTGCATGAGAGATATTCTCATGTGTGCAGACTAAGACAAGTTATGTATGGACTGAAGAAAGCTCTAAGAGCTTGGTATTCGAGGATAGATACTTACTTGGAGCAGATGGGTTTCTCAAAGAGAAAGGAAAATCATAAACTCTACTTCATTGTGATTGGTGGGGATCCACTCATTCTGGTACTATATGTGGATGATTTGTTTATCACGGGAGCAAAGAAACTCATAGCCAGCTGCAAGAGCAATCTTGCTTCAGAGTTTGAGATTAAACACATATGGCTGATGCATTACTTCTTGGGTATGGAGGTTTGGCAAGAGGATGTGCATATCTTTCTAGGACAGGGAAGATACACAGTTGAAATTCTGAATAGATTTCAGATGGAGGATTGTAGGCCTATTACTACACGTATAACAACCAACTATAAGAAGTTGGTAGCTTCTGAGAGTAAGTTGGTTGATCCCACTAGGTGTCGTCAGCTTATTGGATCTTTGATGTATGTAGTCAACACTAGGCCATCTCTGTGTTATGTTGTCAATACATTGAGTCAGTATATGGTGGAGACCAGGAGTGTGCATTGGGTGGCAGCAAAGCACGTGCTCAGGTATCTTAGATGTACAATGGACTATGGAATAAAATCTAAGAGAGGGGATGGAGTACAACTGATTGGCTATACAGATTCTGGCTGGGTAGGTAGTGCAATGGACAGGAAAAGCACCTCAAGGTGTTGCTTCAGCTTGGGTTTGACAGTTGTGTCATGGCTCAACAAGAAACAAAATTCAGTGCCATTGATTTCTACAGAGGTGGAATACATGGCAATTAGTCTAGCTACTTGTGAGGCTATTTGGCTTTGCAAGATGTTAGTGAGCTTATTTGATCAACAGTTGAGGCCAACTATGATTTACTGTGACAATCAGAGTTGCATAAAACTCATGGAGAATCCAATGTTTCACGACCAATCGAAACATATTGAGATCAAATACCAATTCATTTGAGATCATGTCTAGAGGGAAGCAGTTCCGCTTTAGTAAGTTATACAGATGAGTAGGTAGCGAACATTCTCATGAAGTCACTAACAGAGGGCAATTTTATTTATTTCAAGGACAATATGGGATTGGTGAAGAACACTTTCCTCATTAAGAGGGAGTATTGAAAAAGTTGACAAGGACAAGTGTCGAGACCTGACCCTTACTTCATATTTGACAAAAGAGATTTTTATTGATGTGGAAGTGAAACTCTTTTTTAATGCAAAAGTGTAATTTTGCATGCATGCATTTTTAATGCGAAAGTGTAATTTTGCATGAAAAATGAATTAGGGTTATGAAACCCTAAAAGGTGCCCAAGTGTTATAAAAGAGAGCAGAGGGGAAGAGGGGGCACACGAGAAAGACGGTTGAGAAGACAAGACAGAGAAAGAGCGCACTTCTGAGCAAGAGGGGCATACTTTGGAGAGACAGAGGGGCGCATATTTGAGAGAGGGGTGCACTTCATCTAGAGGAGATCTTGAGACGATTAAAGGAATGAGAGCTTGAGACGATCCTCTTGTAGAGTATCTCTTAGGCACAAGTTCATTTTCTGGTGTCACCGAATGCGCTATCTAGATTATGAATTGTGTAAGGGATGATTAATTGATTAGGATGTCGTTTTAGGCTCAAGATAAAAGGAGTTGTCCCTGACAACGACACCAAAATGTTACTGGTTGATTTAAGACTTGAGTGGGAAAGTCCTAACCCACTAGTGCTGTCGAGCAATTTCAAAAAATAACACCACCATCACCTTCGTGCTAACTTCCCTCACTTTTGACGAGCTCTCAAGGTCAAGGGTGCTTCCCAAGGGTTGATTAGATCATTCCTAATGAAGAGAGCTTGGGGGAATTGATTTTAACTTGGTTAAACATGTGAGTGAGTTGCAAAATAGAGTTAACTCTCTAAATCAAATACTTGAGTGTGCAACATTGTTGAAGTTCCAAATAAATCAAACACTTTGAAATGGAAATAATCAAGGGATTTAAAGAGATTCATTGTTCCATCCATTAACTAGAGCATAAATATAGCAAATCTATTCATATTAAGAATCCTCAATTATGTGGCGCAACAGGAGTTGGGGGGGGGGCGGTGTCATTATAGACCCCAAAGGAAATACGAAGGAAAATTTTGCTTAGGGTCTAGGGAAAACCTCCAATAATATAGAAGAAGCCTATGCCATGTATCAAGGTCTAAAACTCCTCATGAAAGCAGGAAATCGAGATGTGATAACTCTTGGCGACTCGTTGCTAATAATTAGAGCCTTCATCATCAAATCTCCTCCTCCTAGCCTTAGCTTATCTAGAATCTATGATCGGACATCAAAGTTGATCTAAAAGTTGGGAGATTCATTTCTATCATGTTCTTTGAGAAAATAACAGGGAAGTGGACAACATGGCCAATTTGGCAACATAACTATCGAAAGGAGTTCTTCACCTCTCGAATCAAAATATAACCCTAGATGCAATTTCATAAGCATCATGAGTGAAGGAGGAAAGAGTGGGAGGGAAGGTATTTGAACTATATAGAGATTGGACACATGATTACAACATATGACTTGGGACTGGGAATCACAATCAAGGTCATGCAGGCCCTCGCAGGATGTGGTCAACACATAATACAAGATCACATCATGACGAGATGTTGGCAGGTGATGGGTGGAGAAATTTGTGAATACACACGGCCTGCCATGAGCGAGATAAATGTGCATAAGAGGAAGGCCTCCATAGCAACTAAGTCCATTATTATGGAAATGAATGGTTGCAGGCTCCCAGTATGTGAGAAAGATTGGGCTTATCCTACGCAGTGGGTGAATTTCAGAATGTATGATGTCCAGGAGCAAGAAGTAATCATTCATGGAAATTGCAAGTTGTTTTTTATATGCTTCGAAAGAGAGGGTGTGAAGTGCAGTCATCGTCTAAGGAGGTTAATTGTATTCTTGATAGAATATAATCCGAAGCCAAGGACACAAATCATTGGACTGTGAAGAGAGGTGAACCAAAATTTGACGGACACATGGCTAATAAAGAATGGCACAAGGAGGAATATTGTTGCATCCCTCACGGGATGATGATACTCAAAGTAAGCAATTGCCACCTACGTTGTTCGATCTATAATATAAAGCACAAGTTTCAATCATTCGACCAACAACTAGAGCACTGGAAAAAGTTGGAGTAGGAGCGTCTGATGGAACACGACGATAATGCTTATCAGATCACAGTAATGAAGGAAACGATGGAGGTGCAACGGGTTAGGAATGAAGACTTGGAAGCTAGAGTTGCGAGTCGGGAAGAGCAAGTGGCTATGTTGCAAATGCAAAGATGTAGTTGTTGAGTTTTTAACACAGCAGTATAATTTTCATCTCTTTCAAATTTATTTCATAATTCATTTCATCCCACAATTATGCTTGAAATAAATATCACCATTCATTTGCAGTGGAAATAAAGCAAGGATCATTGAAAGATAACCATGCACAAGAGACACAAAGATTTATCCCGGGAAACACAATAGGGAGAAAACCATGCAAACTTTTCTCAAAAGAAACCAATCCAATTCAAGTATAATACCAATTAAAGTTGAACCCTAGCACAAGAGAGGTTCGCCCTCCTTCACAAGAAACCCTAGCAAGGGTAGCGAATCTTCCAAGAGAGAATAGGAGCCCCAAAATATTTCTTCTTGCCTTTTCTAGGTCTTCCTAGGAGGTGCGCACAAGTGGAGAGAAAAGATGTGATGAGTGAAATGTGAAAATGAAGTGTGAGAGCACTTCACTTATATTCTTCTTTTCACTAGAAGTTTCCCCAATGGGGCCAACTTGTCTTTCTCCACTGGGGTCAAATTATACTTTTGTTCTTCATATTTTATTTATCTTCAAGCCGATTTGTCTTCTTGTCTTCATTTTCGTCTGGAAATTCTTCAAAGTTATTTGGGACTTCTTCAATGGTTTCTCTTGACTTCTTGGATATTTCTTCATCATAGAAAAAGTCTCCTCATTGATGTTCATCTCCTCACATGCAGATCAAATTCACACATAGAGCTCTAATGTTGATTTGACCATACTCTAAGAAGTCTTGGACACTTCACTATGTGTATTCACAAGGGGATAAAATCCCCTATATTAATACAAGTCAACTCACTCTAATTAGAATAGATCACTCCCATTACAGAGCACTCCCTCACGGAGTGACGCATGTGACCACTAGCCCCAATCACACTTAGCCATCTCACATGATTAAGTGAGGCTAAGAATCTCGAGCCTTATATACACATAGCCACCTCACGTGACTAATAAAGGCTAACTCAAGGCCATCCTCCACTAGCCATTGACGACCTCACGTGGCTAATAAAGGCTAACTCAAGGCCATCCTCCACTAGCCATTGACCACCTCATGTAGCCTCTCTAGGAGAATGTCTGCAGAATATTGCCCAATGCTGCAATCCATGGAAAAACATCAACAGTAGCTAGCGGCTCTTCCTCTCGCCCAACAAAAATGAAAAATAGCCCTCAAGTTTAGAGGGACACTCTTTGATTGTCTTTTATGTGTTTTCAGTGTAGATTTTTATTGCAGCGACATGTCAGAATATATAGTATTAGGCATGGAATCACTAGAAACCTATTATATTGTTGAACACATTTCAAAACAGGAATTGTGAAGCTGTTTTGAAATTTTGGAAATAAGGCCATGAGGCCATTTTTGCTCTGTAATTATGAGGGGTACTTCCCTCTCTTTTTAATATAAAAACTCCTAACCATTCTTGTAAAAAAAAAAAGAATCCTCAATTCTAGAAATTTGAAAGATGATGCAAAAAAATAAACTCATGATGATCAAGGTTTTAAGTGGTTATTGAGTGGGTTTATTAGTTGCAAATTAAAGATGCATCCCAAAACTAATTAAATTGTAAAGTAAATTGCCAAATGAATTATCTAAAGCACAATTTTTACCCCAAGGAAAGTCGCTTGAGAAACTTTCTGAAGCAAGATGTCACTCAAAGGATCTTAGATTAGTGAAATTTTAGATCCTCTTAATTCAAGAAAAATTCAGATTTAGTAAACCAATGAGAATCAATTCTCCAAATGAGAAAGATTAATTCATTAATCCACAATTAATGTTAGAGTATATGACATAATATCCCAAGGTTGTGCAAAAGAAAGATATTGAAAGACATGAATTGCACAAGTAATTTCCATACTTTATTATGAATAAATGAGTTACTTGGTTAAGGTAGATATGCTTAGTTAACAAGAGATTATGATCCAACCATTAACTCAAGAGATAACTACTCATTAACTCAAGATTATGATCCAACTATTCAATTTTCACAATTCACCATGAAATATTTTGCAAAAATTTAAATGTGAACTTTGAAAATAACGAGTGCTAGTAGCTCACAAGAAATATTAGAATTGCAATAAGTGAATAGAAGTTAATTATTCCAAAATAAAGTTGAGTGAAATGTGAGCAAAACTAGTGCCCTAGATATATCCTAGGGAGGATCAAAATCCTCTAGACATGGTCAAAATATCACAAACAATGGAGAGGTTAGGACAACCAACTCCAAAACCTTAACAAAATGCCCAAGATGAGGTGGGGCACACCTCTAAATCCATGGTCCAAATGTAATGAATGGTACAATATGGCTCCAAAAGAGAGAGCACTCACAAGATATGGTCAACATCCCAACAAACATCATCAATGAGCTCTCATAGCCTAGAGCACTCCTCCAAAATATGCACACGTGTGGTCCAAACTCCAAAGCATGTTCCAACGTGCAACATCTAAGTCCATAGTCAAATAAATGAGTGATTGACACCTCATAAAGGAGGTCGCTCACCAAGAAAAAGGTGGTGTGTGGATCTAAGGTGCAATAGAGGGTCAAAACCACAGAACGCCTCAACCAATCTCCAACCAAAAGCGCTCAAATGAGTCACATGTGCAGTGCATCCCATCAAAATAATGCTCCAAAGTACCAAAGAATGCTCTATAACTTGTATTGATGGTCCAAAGTACAAAAGGGATGGTCAAATCATGTGCTAAATCATCCCATGTGACAAGGAATGAGGGTCATCCATCACATAGGAAGGGGATGGCCCCATCCTAAAACCCTAGGACCCATGTGTATGTACACAAGTGATTGAACCAAACTGGGGGTGCTCATCATATGTACCTAGACATCATCAACATGTGTCACACCAAGTGTTATACTATGAAAATACCATAAGCACTAAAGTGTTAAAGGGCCACATCTAACTTAGGAAATGCATCCAAATAGGAAGATAATACATGAAATAATTACAACTACATCCTTTTAATAACGCAACAACTTAATTAAATTTTACTCATTAAAACAATAAGCTAACTATGGTACTACCAACTTTAAACCTTATTTCATGTGAAAATTCCTAAGCCAAATTGAATTGCCTGGATTCCTAAGTTAGGTGAAGATCATGGAATGAATGTGGTATTTAAGTAAGAAAGGAGGTATTTGCAAGTTAATTGTCATAGTAAATGAGTGTAATAGGTCTACCCTTAGCTTTCAAGAGCTAGGGATTATAGATGTTTCTCCCACATGTGTGCCTTTTGAAAAAAGGGGCATTTTCTTATCATGAATTATCATTTCCTCGTTCCTCTTTTTTGTGATCCCTTTATTTTCTTTTTTTCATTTATTTCATTGGCTTAGTCCCTTTACTTTAGATTTAGCTTTGATAACCTGGGACATAGGGAACACGGCTTTTAGAAAGGGGGTAATTCTCATGTTTTTTTTCCATTTTAATTTGGCAACATCACCATTAAAGTACTAGACTCTTTTAACTTTGATTTAGGCATTCATACAAGGGATTAGTTATGAGACCTTGAAGAATTACTAATGACAGATAACTTACAAAGGGTAAAATGAAGGAAATAGATGAAAGGGCTAGTGAAATAAAAAAATGGCTAGGAAAAATGATAGGGTACAATTCAACCTTTGGAATGACACACTTCCTAAAGTAAAATTACGATAACATCATGGCATGCCTAAGTAATGAGTAACAATTTAAGTGTTAAGTAATGAGTAACAATTTAAGTGTTATGAGTCATTTTCCAAGCATAAAAGCAACATCCCATGGTCAAATCAACATAAAAAGGTGAGAAATATCACAAGACTTGTGCATCTAACCATCTCCACTAGGCACATTAAGGCAAAAGAGCCATCTGAGTGTGTTAAAAGGATCTCTAACCAATTGTCTATGGGAAACCATGGATCTCATTTAAAAAACAATGTATGTGATATGATCACAAACCACAACTAATCAACATATCACCCTTGTTGATAAGGGGTAATAGAGTCCAAGGAAGAAATCCATAGGAAACCTTTATGTCTCCTAGATATAAAGGTCACATTGTTTTAGAATCGGTCCATTTCCAAGGCAAAGGTCCAATGGAATCGCTATGGACATGATGAAATAACCTAAGAAATAGATGATGACGTGAGGACAATACCCAAAAATCTTTGAAGAAACAGGATGCATCGAGGTCTGTGTCCTTTCAAAGGGGGAGGGGATGCAATAACCAAAATTTTGGCCCCTAGCTAAATAAATGGCTATGGGAAATGTATTTAGTATTTCATGCCCATGGGGCGTAGAATAGATGGTGAATGGGTGTACTGTTAAGGCACTCTTTGCGTAAGGTCACCAGTTCGAAACTCTGTGGGTATGAGCCTGTAAATAAGGGGGGTGCTCATTAATTAAGGCCTTGTTGATTATGGTTATTTCGTAGAGAAAAAAAACTAAAAAATGTGATTTAATGAAAAGCAAGTTCATTCTGCTTTTATTACTAAAAATAAAATATGCAATGAGGAAAAATGAGATGTGGGGCTTATGTGTGACAAGTGGAAAAAACTAGTGATGGTTCATGTCAAGTTTCCCAAAATATGGACTTGGAAAATAGGGAAAAGGATTTCATTCTCAATCCTCCAGTCTGCTCTCTCTCTCTCTCTCTTGTTGAAATACTGAGAGGGGGGTGAATCAGTATTTGCCAATCATAAAATTTTAATCGAGAGCAAGTTGCTAATCACCAATCATAGCAGCATATCATCAACAATAAAAAAAAATGCATAGTACACAAGATTTTTACGTGGAAACCCAAGTCCTGGGGGTAAAACCACGGAAGCCTTTTATGATAAAATTTGACCCAGCAACAACTGGGGTTACAAATTTAATACAACTTCTCCAGCTACAACTGGAAGGGGCTTCAACCCCAGGCTTCGTCAACCACAACTGACAAGCTGCTACAACAGCTCAGCTCACAAGATTGTGAGCCCTAGCACCACCCTACCACCCTTAAGAAAAAGATTGTTGAACCTGTGGACCTGTCAAACAACAAACCCTGTACTCTCTGCTGCTGATAACCTTTGTTCTCTGTTCACTGCCACGTCAGCCTTGTCACTGACAACCTCACATAGCACAACCTGTAAATCTGTCACATACCAATCTCTGAATCTGCTTGTGCACACCTTTCACTGGCCAATCATCCCTGTATATCAACAAGTCTTTTCACTGCCATAACCTGCTCATGTATAACTTTGTACTCTGGATTTTATTCTCTACTGTGATCACTGTTATGAACTCAGTCCACTGCTGGCACTGTCAATCAACTGCTGTAACATCTCCAAATATCTTCACTTGTCACTAAACCCATCATATTCATCAAGTCACTGTCATTGTTATCAATCCTATGATTTTACTGCCATCTCTGTCAAATCAAAGCAATCTAAAGACTATTCACCCACTGCTCATGTCAAATCAATGCATGTCACTGTCAGTCTTCAGTCATCAAAACTGTCACTGTCTAGGTATGAATGATTTTACAATTAAGTTGTCACTGTCACCAATCATTTGTCAAAACACAACATTTGGTACATTTTAATTATGCCAATGCCTAGGTATTTTCAATCCATCAACTGTCAACATGTTGTCACTGTTATCAAACTCAACCACAAACCATTCTTTGATTTTTGCAAATCATCTCATAAACTACTTCAACAAGGATTGTTACTTTTCACTTTAATCTTTCCAATATTTACTACACATCTGTCCATAAATAACACATTGCTAGTTCACATACCTCACAATAATTGATCTAGGATATATGTATATCACTGAAGGTATTCAGACCTTGATGACCCATTGTAGTCACACATTTATCTACTAAATACTACAACCGAAATATAATCAGTACATACCTCAGTCTTGTCCAATTAACAATCAACAAAAAACTGTAATTAGTCCATAGAAAAGTTTGATAAAAGATCACTCTTTTACTTTACTTGAAAGGTGTTTTATTTAATCTTCTCCTACTTCCTTCTTTGCCGACTCAGAGCATGATCATGTAGCTGCCTTCAGATCGCTTGAATAACATCTTGCACATCTTCGAAGATAAAAGAGTGGATTAACTTGGAATATAAACACAACCAACTGGTGTTTGGATCCTTCACTCTGCTGTAGCTACCTGAGATTCTTCATGTCTGATTTTACTGTGGCTGCCTCATATATATATGCCCGAAAATTTCAAAGGAATCTTACCATATTCACATTGCTGACTGTTGCGGCTGCACTAGGGCTATTGGCATACCCGAATTTCAGAGATAATAAAACAAAACAAAAAAATCCTGGGGCTGCATCAAACCACTGTACCCTGTGTAACCACCGAAATTTCTACCTCAGAAATAGTAGAACTTTAGAGCTCAATTTCTTCACACAAATTCCACATACCAAAATAAAAAATTTCCAGACTGCTGTTGCTGCTACAGTACCGAAATTCCTCAGACTGAACCAAATTTCAGAGCCCTCACTCCTCCAGCGAAAAAATCCACTCTCCAAAAAGTGAAATCGTGGGGGGTATTTATACTAGTTTTTCAAAACAAAAAATTATGGAGCCGACCTTCAAAAATTATAATTTTTAAATTTTAAGTTTAATTTAATTCCATTTTCTTTGGCTGGCCGACTTCTCAAAATGTATTTTGGTTTCCATGTTTTCTTCAATAAAAAAGGTATATTTAATTTTGGTATTTCTTACCACATCCACGTGGTCTTCATACCAATCCCCGTGGTCTTCTTCAAGCTCGTAGCTATGTTTAGAGGGATGCCCGCAAGGGCTTAGATGGCATGCCCATATGGGGTTTAATATTATTTTGAAATTTATTTTGGATTAATTAATTGTTAATTAATAGTTGTTGTAGATCACTTTGTCAACCAACTCCTGAACCTTTCTAATGTTTTCTGAGTGATGACTTTCATCAAACACTTAGTATGCACACTCTTGTAGCTTGCTGTTCACTGTAGATCTGAGTGTTTGTGGGATTTGTTTTGGGTTTATGTTCACTAATTGAGTTCACGGAATCACGGGCATTCAACAAGAATTTTACCATACAATAGCTCGCAGCAATACAATTACAACCAACAGAGGCAAGCAATTCAGGGTGTAATAAATTCAACAGTACCTTCAATTAAAAATTGTGTAGCAGCAGTATATTGGAAATAATCTCAGATCTGAAAATGGTGAATGCTCTTCGCTGGTTGTCACTTCTTGACTGTAGATGACTGGAAGTTCCCCCTTCAGATCTTGGTAATGATATCAGCTCCTTGTCATGCCAACATCAACATTCATCTTCTTCCCCACTTTTTATTTTAAATTGTTCTATTAATTGTTTAATTATTAAAGTATTTTATTATTAAGGTTTTAATGTTAACATATGTATGGGTGTGTTCTATTAGCCACCAAGAACCCCATGACCATCAAGGTGTGGGTTCAAGAATTTTCTTGACCATTTTGACCATCTTCAGGGTATTATTTTTGCCATTCCTTCAAGGATCAATCAATTCATTAAGTGTGGGGGTGCCTAGACTTCTCCTAGGGTACCATGAGCTCATTAAAACACAAATGACCACTGAAAGGGTCATTTGGCCTATTGCAACACACCAAGGACACATTCTAGGGTATTAGGGCATAGGTTGTGGTACTGGAAAACAACTGGAGGACCATAGAAACACCTTAGGGGTCACTCAACCAAGTTAATGGGTAGCCAGGGCTTTTGGCATTGTCCCAAGGCCTCCAAGGGCTTCAAGCTTGGGCTTGGACAAAGTCAAAAGGTCTCCTCTGACACAGACAACCACTAAACAAATACTAACCCTCAGGGGCTCCACAAGGGGCACCAAGACTTAACTGTTGGCATCAATGACAACCTAATCAACATCTCTCTCTCATCTAATATTCCATCTCATGGTAGTGACAAAGCTCTTATAGGGGGGAAAGATTTGGTTAACAAGTTCTTACATGTTGTTGGATCCTACCATATGTATCATGCACTAGTCTTGTAATCTTTGTGGAAAGTTGCAATAACATGGAGGAATCTAATGTCTCACGTGACCTCTACTTAGCAACAACTAGCAGAAAAGAAAATCAAATTGTCCAATGATACTTGTGGGATTTGTACTCAACTAGCAAGGATGACTCTAGTGCTCATTAACCCGTACTACTGAATATTATCAACTTTCTCATGCTTATCCAAAACAGATTAGTATGCTTATCCAAGTTAGTTTAGTTTAAATCATAGTTACTATTATCACACCATAGTAGCTAGGCTACTATTCTTGCTGAGCAGATATCTGCACTTTCCAGAGCTTTGCTTTTACAGAGATCAGCTACAATGAGCATATTCATTTGAGATCACTTATGGATCAAAGCAGTATATGTATCAGATAATGATTAGACCTTGTGCCAAGGCTGAGCCTTGAGAGCTTAGATTTGATGACCGATGTGACCCTTTGTTCCATACAGTTCCAGTTCAGTGCCTAGTTGTATTATTGCAGCAGTGTTTCGGTTATTTGTGGATGATTATTATGATATGATGTGACATATGGACTTGTGATTATAAGTACTGGATTATTATCTTGTTGTTTTAGTCATCTTCATAGCATTGACTTGGTACGTGATTCATGTTGTGGCAGTACTATTTAAATAATGAAATGAAATATCTTGGATGATGTTATAAATATAAAATTGGATGTATTACTTGCACACTAAGGTTTTCTGACAATACCCATTGGTTTCATTACCCTCATACAAGCATAAACATGGTCTTTCTTGACATCTTTGTCTACTAGCTTAGGCACCACTTTCACTTGACTCCATTCATCCATTACCTTCCTTATTTGGCTTTCATCCTGACTTGCCTTCTTGACTTTTTGATATGGAGGACTTCCCCATTTCTACCTACGTGTTGGACCGCATCCATGTTTGTTTTGTGTCTCGGCTCTGAGTTGGTGACAGAACTTGCCTTTGGTAAGTTGGATTGTATGCCTAAATCATTCTGGCCAGTTGTCTCGATGTTTGGCATTGTGCAGAACTCCCCCTAGTCACTTGAGTTGTTGTTGGCTAAAATTGAAAGCATGTGTACTACTTGTATTGGAAATGTATTATGAAAGTCTGTGAACTTAAAATTCTAGAATGTGTTTCTTAACACGTGAATAAAGGCTATAGCAATGAACTGCTAAAATACCCCGCGAAGGGTATAAAAAGGTCCAAAAAACAATGGTTAAATAAATGCTATATCTAAATATTGTTGACCTCATGATTATAAATATGCCTCGGATGCAAGATGCAAGTTGCGATTAGTTGTGCTTCTTAGCACATGTGAAATCCCAGAGGGGTCATATAGGCCAAAAAGGCCATGGAAATGAAATGAATAATCCTAATGAACCTGGATCAGCTTGATCTAGACATGATGCCTAAGTTGAATAAGCACTCTCTAAACAACTTATCCATTTGTGAGGCACATCCCTTCCCTTTGTTATTTTGTCCAGCACAGAGTGTAGCTCCCCCTTTCCTCGTCCAAAGTACCACTTAGTTGAGTTTAGTCAAGTCATCCCTTTTTCCTAGCCTTCTTTTTAGCCTTCACCCTTTGCTAGCAGTTAGGGCATGTCTGTTGAATGAGTATGTCTTTAAAGCTTTTGTGCAAGTAAATTATAAATAACACTGGAATATATATGTATTAACTGCCACTAAATGATGGTTGTACTTTAAGTTAAGCTGTGAATATGATTAAAGGAACATGTCTTAGTTTGTTGCTATAATCTAGTCTTTGGTTGTATTTTGACCTAGTCAAACATAGTTTGACCATGGTCATTCTTGGGATCCATGACAAGATGGACCACGTATGCTTATGGATGATGATTGATGGTCCCACATACACTTATTGATAATTCCATATGTTGGACATATGCCTCAGATGATGATTGATGCAGTTGGTCAATTTTATTATTACTTCCAGATCATCATATTTTACACTGTCCGGGTATGGTGGACCCTACAGTTGACCCCATATGTCAACCCATGGTGTATGAGTACTCATTTCTAGTAGATTTGGGTCTTTTGGATCCATTCAGACACTTACCTTTCAGTTCCGAGCACTTCTGATGATGATAGTAGCAGTTATCCACCTGTTGACCAGTTTGGGCATGCTGATCCAGCCTGTCCAGTAGAGGCCTTGGAGGCGAGTCGTTTCCTAGGGCGCTATAGAGGAAGGGGGTGGTCCAGCCACTTTTTTTTACCATTATACCCCTCTTCCGGACAACCTAGTACCTTCAGTTTGACAGTGCAGGCACCCTGGATGGCAGTTCGGGGCACTTTCAGGGTTTTCAGGAGGATTAAAAAATGGAATACAACGGTCACTGAGGAATTCGATTTGGGAAATTGAGGCAAGGTTTTGGCATTTGGTCTTCTCAGAGGTCATCCATGGTGAACCCCCCTTCTCTCAGATCAGTTGGCATCAGCCATTAGGGTCGACAGTGGTTACAGGAGGGATTTTACTGCTTGTCTCTCTCATATTTTGGGGACAGGATTTGATCATTTGTGTCACTATGACATGTCATAGATTTATATTTTATATTATTGTGCCATGGGGACGAGCTAGTGAAGGGAATTAATACCTCCTAGCCCCACCATGAGCTCCTAGTGACTTGTCTTGATCTTGATGATGTGGTACATGTATTTTTAGCCACCCCAATGTATGACGTCACCCTCCATGACTCTTTTCTAGCTATCACGTCATCACTCACTTTAGTGATCCATGTGATACTAGTTTCAAAGAATGGTTTTGTGGTTTAGGGTTTTGGTCTTTATTATCCTATAAAAGGAGGAGACCCCCCTCATTGTAAAGCACCTTTGGAGCTCTTGAAGATTGGAATAAAATACTTCTTTGTGGATCTACTTCTCTTGTCTTGATGGATTCTTTTGCACTTTGAATATACAATATTTTCTCTATGTATCATTGTGGATCTTGGGGCTACTAGTTGTTTTTCTGCAAGGAGGACGAATTGGTGAGGAGGAGGACGATTTGAAGGAGGATACTGTTGGGGGGACCCACATATCTTCTCTTGGGTTGATCTTTGTGACAGGGAGTATCATTATTGTATCTTCGTGACATAGTGTAAATTTTCTGTGTTATTGCAACTTGCTGGTTTATGTCACGTTTTTAGTGTTTTTCATTCCCAAGCAGGTTTTGCATTGGCTGGAAACTACTTATAAAATGCAGACAATTAAACACATTGGAAATACACTTCTAACAGGCAGAAAATTAATTTAACATGCACGCCATAAATATTTCAGACTCAGAAATTTTTGGCCAATAGCCCTGGAAAAACCCCCACGGGGAAAACCAGTCACAGAGAGAGAGATATTATTTCTTCAAATAAATTCAGTATAGAAATTTTCAAGCAAACAATAAACTTATCTCCATTGAAAAAATTAGCACCAAGAAGTTGCCTCGAAATTTGTGCAATCAGCTGCATTGATTTTTGTGTCAAATAGTGCCTCGAAATTCATGCCCGAAGAACAATACGGACATACTATAACTTCCTCGAAATGAGTGCTATGTTAACCTGCTTCCTCGGGATCTGTGCCACTATCCCTGCAATACTGTCTCGGTTTTTGTGCCTACTTCCTCGGGAAATGTGCCTTGTTAAATACCTCGAAAACTATGCTGCATTCCTCAAAATTTGTGCCCAATTTTGTGCCTCGAAAACTGTACCAGCAGTTCTCGGGAATTGTGCCCAAAATCTGCCTTAAAAATTTGTGCTGCTATTCTCAGGATTTGTGCCCAGAATACCTCCTCGAAACTCATGCCAAAATCCGTACAGTACGGTCTTCTTGGGATCTGTGCTGTACAAAAAAAATATTGTTGTCTTGAAATCTGTGTAGTGCATTAAATGCTCTCCATGTTGCCTCGATTTTTGTGCATGCTGAAAACTTCCTCAAATGACTGCCTTGATTTCAGTGCACACTCTCTCTTTTCTCCTCTTCACTCTCTTCAGCAAAAAGTGATGTTTTCTTGCCTCCCTTGCCTTTTTGTTCAAACCCTAGGGTTCTCTCAAATCAACAGATGAGATTAGATTAGATCAATGGCTAAGATTAAATGCTCCTATTTAATTCTCATGAATATTAAATTCACTCACCCACTTAAATTTATCAAAAAGTGACTTTATTTTCTAAAGTCAAACTAAATGCTTTTCTCAAGTCATTTAATGCAAGGGTCACTTTTTCCCCACTTAAGTGACTTAGGCAAAAAGTCACCTAGGGGTCACTTCCTAGATACAAAAACTAACACTCCCTCTTACCGAGGAAGGTGTTCTGCACCACTCCCAACTTGTCTCTGAAGAAAACAAACTTGCCCCTCCCCAAAGATTTCGTCAAGATATCTGCTACCTGCTCATCAGTGGATATGTACTGCAACTCTACAGCTCCTCTCTGAATGTAGTCACGAATGAAATGGTACCTGATCTCAATATGCTTTGACCTGTCATGGAACAATGGATTCTCAGAGAGCTGAATGCAACTCTAATTGTCACAATAGATCACGGTAGGCCTAAGCTCCTGATCAAACAAGTCTACCAACAACTTACGAATCCACAGTGCCTCGCAAGTAGCCTGACTGGCTGCCATATACTCAGCCTCGGATGAACTCAATGCAATGAAATTTTGTTTCTGACTGAACCACGACACTGTTGCCTAGCCCAAACTAAAACAACAACCGGAAGTGCTCTTCCGATCCCTCACACTGCCTGCCCAGTCTAAATCTGTGAAACCAACCAAGCTGACTCCACTTGAACCCCTGTAATCCAAACCATAGTCCACTGTACCTGGAAGATATCTCAACACATGTTTTGCGGCAGTCCAATGTACACTCCTAGGCTCCACCATGAACTGGCTAAGAGTGTTCACCGCAAAACACAAGTCTGGCCTAGTGTTGACCAGATACATCAACGACCCAATGAGCTGACGGTAAAGTGTAGGATCCACCAACTTACCCTCGGAAGCATGAAGTTGCTTCCACTTGGTGATCATAGGTGTAGACATCAGCCCACAATCCTCCATCCAAAATCTCCTCAGAATATCAACTGCATACTTCTCCTATCCGAGGAAAATATGTCCAGGCTCCTGCCAAACCTCCATCCCCAGATAGTAATGCATCAACCCAATGTCGGTCATCTCATACTCAATAGCAAGGTCTCTCTTGCAATGTGCAATGAGACGCTCCTCTCTAGTGATAAACAAGTCATCAACATATAACAAAAGAATGAGAGGATCTCCACCAACCACAATGTAGTAAAGGTTGGGATCAGCCTCACTCTTCTGAAAACCCATCGAAGTCAAGTACGCATCGATCCTAGAGTACCAAGCTCTAGGAGCTTGCTTCAGACCATACAAGGATTTCCTCAACCTGCACACATAAGAATCTCTACCATGAATCTCAAATCCCTGTGGTTGCTCTATGTACACCTCCTCCTGCAAAAGACCATTGAGAAATGCGGTCTTCACATCCATCTGGTGGATCTTCCAACCCATCTCTGCTGCTATAGAAATCACTGCTTTGATGGAAGAATACCGAGCAACTGGCGCAAAGGTCTCATCATAATCAATTCCCTCAACCTGTGAAAACCCCCGTGCCACAAACTGAGCCTTGTACTTCTCCACACTGCCATCCACAGCATGCTTCACCTTGTAGATCCACTTGGAAGTCACAACAAACTTCCCCTCTGGTCTCGGCACTATCTCCCAAGCGTCATTCTTCATGATGGAATGGTAATCTTCCATCATGGCATCTCTCCAAACATGATGCTAAGAAGCCTCCTCAAATGTGGAAGGCTCTGAATCACGAAGATTCGCAATAAGAGCCATACCCAATCTATCTTGCATCACTACTGTCCTGATCTCCTCCCGTGGTCTACCAAATGCCTCTGCCTCCTCCAAGGTATCACGAAGCCATTTAGGCTTCCTCTTCCTTGATGGCTCCTCCCATACTGGTCTATCCTCATCTGAAGAACTCCCAGAAGCAAAAGGTCCAACACCCCGAGGACCAGTGACTGATGAACCAATCCCTGAAAAACCTATAACCTGAGAACCAAAACCTGAACCTGTCCCTGAAGTACTTGTCACCTGAACCACTGAACCTGTAGAAGTTGTGCCTGTACTCAGTGATTCAGTCACTCCGGAAACCTGTGGACCTGAGATCTGTATTGAAGAAGCCTGAGTCACCTGAGGTGTGGAAGCCGATGGCTCTCTCTGCTCTATCTCTCTGGACTTCCTGAAAGCTCTCTCCTCATCAAACTTCACCTCCCGCCTAACAACAACCCTCTTTTGGCTAGGAAGGTAAATCCAGTAAGCCTTCGAAATCTCATCATATCCCACAAAGATGCCTCTCTCTGCAGTGGGATCAAACTTCGTCCTCTTCTCAGAAGGGACGTGAGAGTAAGTCAAAGAACCAAATATACGAAAGTGGCTCACCTCAGGCTTCTTGCCTGTGTACATCTCCTCAGGAGTCTTCCTCCCCAAAGCACGATGAGGACTCCTATTCTGCAGATAAACTGCAATGCTGCATGCCTCTTCCCATAGAAAGAACGGTAAACTATGATCATGGAGCATTGCTCTCGCTGCTCCTACAATCAACATGTTCTTCCTCTCTGCTACTCCATTCTGCTCAGGAGTGTAGGGAACTGTCAACTGTCTCTGTATACCCTCCTGTGTGCAAAATCCATCAAACTCCTTGGAGGTATACTCACCCCCATTGTCCGATCTCAACATCCGAATCTTCCTCCCTGTTTGTTTCTCCACAAGGGCTTTGAACCCTTGGAAGACACTCAATACTAAGGGTGACTTCTTGCTCCTCAATAAGTAGATCTAGGTCTTCCTGGAGTAGTCATCAATGAAAGTGATATAGTACTCAAATCCAGTCAAAGAGATTGATGACATAGGACCACAAATATCAGAATGGATCAATTCAAGTACTCTTGCTGCTCTGGTGTCACTGCTTGGAAAAGCAGTTTTGGTGTACTTTCCCAAAGCACACCCCCCGCACACATCACTCTGCTCAGTGCTGAACTCGGATAAACTTGTAACCATGCTCCTCAACAATCTCAGAGTTGGGTGATGTAAGTGGGCCATCCTCCGATGCCATAGCTCACAAAGCTCACTGCTGCTGCTGTGTGCTAGAGCGTGTTGTGGCTGGAACAAGAGCTTGTACAGCTTTCCACATCTAACCCCAATGTCCATGGAGGTAGATAATCCTATAGCCTTGGGGAATACCTGCACTCATCCCTCCAAGAAACAAACCCCAAGACCCCTGTCCTCAATGGTGGAAACTGATACAAGGTTCTTCTTCAGCCCAGGGACAAATAACACATCCCTCAAAATCATGCGACTCATAGAATCCCTCTGAAATGTAATGGTCCCCCAACCGACTACTCTAACAATGGTGTCATCACCTAGTACAACCTCCACATTTGTACCTGTTTGTGAAAGCTCGGAGAACATCGCTCAAGCACCTGTCATGTGGCTCGAGGCTCCGCTGTCAATATACCAAGTGCCAGTGGTGGATGCACTCATCTGATGGCCTGCCAACGAGGAATACTCCATCTCCATATCCACATCAGTGCTGGTAACTAAAGAGGCTTTCTCTCTCTCAATCTGTCTAGAACATAGAGAAAACTCTCTCTGAAATCTATCTCGAAAGTCATCAACCTCCGTTGAAGCTGCAGTCTGCTGTCTCTTCTTCTTCCTACTTGGACATTGTGAAGCATAGTGCCCAAATGTCTGACAACCATAACACTTGATTTTACTCAAGTCCTTCGTCTCACCACCCTATTGTTGTTGCTGCTGCTGCTTGGCCCCACCCTTCTTGGGACTCTTCTTCTTCTTCTTTCCCTTTGTTGTCAAAGCCATGTTCTCCTCATCTTCCCTACCCTGTGACGAACTGCCCTGTACGAGACCTCTACTGGTCTCCTCCTGCACAAAGTCATCCCAAAGTCTCTCCCATGAAGGTAGGTTCTCTCTGCCCACTATAGCTTGCACAAATGCACCCCAGGGCTTTGAAGCCCCATTCACTGTTGTACGCACAAGCTCAGTAGCAGTGACCACCTCCCCAACTGCTACTAGCTCATCTCTAACTGCAAATATCCTGGTAAGGTATGAAGTCACTCCCTCTCCACCATTCATCTTTACACTTTCCAGTTTCTCCTTGAGAACCATCTTTCGATTCTCATTGGTACTCTCGTATAAGTTGGTTAAAGCACTCCACATCAAATGTGCCCTAGCTTTACCAGAAATGTGAGGGATGATATGATCTTTAACTGCATCAAGGATTATTCTTCTAGCTTTACGGTCCTTCTTGTTGAAGGCTGATAATGCTGCTGCATCTATAGCAGCGGGAATCTGAACAAGGTTTGCGGTAGTGTTTCTAACCACCTCCTCCCACATTTCATTTTCCTCTAAAACCAGCAAAATCCTAGCCTTCCATGGAACAAAGTTTCCTGTCCCATCTAGCATATCCTCCAACCTAAGTCCTATAACCATCTCTACTGTCAACCCAACAAGGTGTTGTTCACTAACAGAAGAAAATACCCAAATCTGGAAATTTCTGTGTCTGCAAATTTACTGTTTGCCCCCAAGCTCTGATACCATGTAAATTTTTTGTTTTATTGCAGCTTGCTGGTTTATGTCACGTTTTTAGTGTTTTTCATTCCCAAGCCAGTTTTGCATTGGCTGGAAACTACTTATAAAATGCAGACAATTAAACATGCTGGAAATACACTTCGTATAGACAGAAAATTAATTTAACATGCACGCCATAAATATTTCAGACTCATAAATTTTTGGCCAATAGCCCTGGAAAAACCCCCACGGGGAAAACCAGTTAGAGAGAGAGAGATATTATTTCTTCAAATAAATTCAATACAGAAATTTTCCAGCAAACAATAAACTTATCTCCATTGAAAAATTAACACCCAGAAGTTGCCTCGAAATTTGTGCAATCAACTGCATTGATTTCTGTGTCAAACAAGGCCTCGAAATTCGTTCCTGGAGAACAGTACGGACACACTGTAACTTCCTCAAAATCTATGCTGTGTTAACTTGCTGCCTCGGGATCTATGCCACTGTACTTGCAGTATTGTCTCGGTTTCTGTGCATGCTGCCTTACGAAATGTGCCCTGTTAAATACCTCAAAAATTGTGTTGCATTCCTCGAAATTTGTGCCCAATTTTTTGCCTCGAAAACTGTGCCAGCGGTTCTCGGGATTTGTGCCCAAAATATGCCGTAAAAATTCGTGTTGCTATTCTCGGGATTTGTGCCCATAATATCTCCTCGAAACTTGTGCCAGAATCTGTACAGTACGGTATTCTGGGGATCTGTGTTGTACAAAAAACATCTTGTTGTCTCGAAATCCGTGTAGTGCATTAAATGCTGTCCATGCTGCCTCGATTTCCGTGCATGTTGAAACTTCCTCAAATGACTGCCTTGATTTCAGTGCGCACTCTCTCTTTTCTCCTCCACTCTCTTCAACAAAAAGTGATGTTTTCTTGCCTCCCTTGCCTTTTTGTTCAAACCCTAGGGTTCTCTCAAATCAACGGATGAGATTAGATTAGATCAATGGCTGAGATTAAATGCTCCTATTTAATTCTCATGAATATTAAATTCACTCACCCACTTAAATTTATCAAAAAGTGACTTTATGTTCTAAAGTCAAATTAAATGCTTTTCTCAAGTCATTTAATGCAAGGGTCACTTTTTCCCCACGTAAGTGACTTAGGCAAAAAGTCACCTAGGGGACACTTCCTAGGTACAAAAACTAACACATAGTTGATGCTTTCTCTTACATCTCTTCATCATTTTCATAATTTTTCTACTTGGCTTGTTTCTAACTTGATCTTGTCTTGTAGGAGGAGGACGATTTGGCTACTCTTGGAGGAAGACGTTTTGGCTTGGAGCACTCGATCTCACTCTTGAATATACATATAGTTGAATGCTATCAATTTGCAAAGTGGCCACACGCAATTGAGGTATGTTCTACAAGGTATGTACCTAGATCCATTCATTCTTCTTCATTGGTCATCAAACCCTTAAAATCAAAACCCTCATTTTTACATTTTTCTAGATCTACTTGGATCTAGCAAGCTTTTGGGGATAACTTTTAAGACCCACCTCTATAGCATCCACGACAATTCGGATCTATAGTTTGGTGGTGTTTGGCCTTCATTTGACCCGATTCCCAAGCCACATTAGCCTCTCCAAGGCAATTCGCATTCCCTTGAAGAGACTAGTTTGCTAGGTTCTAGTACTTGGGTAGGTGAGATCCCACTTGATTTGGATAGATCCCCTTGATAACCTACCCCTAGTGCTTCACCTCTTTGATTTTTTCTTTGTGGGCCCCATTCCTCATTTTGAGGGTTAAGCCCCACTTGGGTCATTGGGTGATGCATTTTCAATCATAGATCTATGGAGATCTAGATCATATTGGGGCATGCCATTTCAAACCCACCTTGATAATTGTCTTCACTACCCCGATCTAAAGTTTGGTGAAATTTGGACTCCAATTGCCCCCTCAATTCAAGGCTCTAGTCTCCCTTGGGTAAATCACATTCCTTGGGCTAGTTGTATTTTGCTAGATCCCATATGTGGGTGTTGTTCCTTACATCTTAGATCCATAGATCTACATCATTGCATGCCCCTTAGTGCCATTCTACCCCTAATTTGACCTTGTGGGCCCCACTTGGACCATTTCCCACTTTTTAAGGAGTGGGCGCCACTTGCATGATTTCCATGGTACTAGATCTATTCAATTGAGCTTCATAAATGGCCTTAGTAATTCATTGGTTGAAACACTTGTCACCTCTTAAGCCTCTTCAACCATACTTAAACTCTTGGGTCCACTTAATCTAATTCACTCATTGGTTTCCGTAACTCAACTTACACATTTCCCTAGGAACCTTTGGGTTAGCTAATCTTCATTGATTGGCTACGGTCTCCCCCTTGATCTTGATTAGTCTTGATCTAAAGTGAAGAGTGCATCGGTTATCATGACACTCAGCTTGCATTGGGAACTGTTGCATCTCTTGGGTCACCTCTTTAGTTGTCCATCTCCTCTACCATCTCGGATGGGATACCTTTAGGGACAACTACAAGTTGTGTGATAACAGTTACTTCTCATGTTTTTGATATATTTCTTCTTGTTAAGGAAACATCAAACTTTATAATTTATTAATTATTATCGGCTTATGAATTACTTACAGACCATATTCTGGTTTCCAACAAAACATATTAATATCAAGTTACTAAGGACGTTTTACAAAAACCACAATCGATTCTGATTTTGAACTGAAAAAACTCAACACTCAAACCCCAAATTCTCACTTTGGCTTGGGAGGTCTGCATTGGCTACATTCAAATTTCTCTACTCTCTAAATTGGTACTACCTATCTCTGCTCCCTTTTTCACATAGTACCTGAGTATATACAGTAACTAGCTCAAATGGTAGCATATAACTATTTAACCTGCAAACTCCTACAGAATGGGCTCCTTGGGCCACAAATAAACTAGAACCCTTTTATTACCATTAGCCTAGGTGATGTATAATGTTAAAATAATGTAACAGCAGAAGATATTCTATTTATATTATTGTATTCCTCCTACGGGAGTTGATGGTCATGTAATTAATAATGTAAAGGTCATTGAAAGAATCAATGTAAACCCTAGAACATGTGTCGGCTCAGAAAAGCCTCTAGAAGATTATTATATTATGTAATTGACCATTCAAGTAGACAAGTCGGCCCTGTTGGGGAATTTGTCACCCCAACGGAAGAATATAAATAGAGGACCTCTCTCTCACTTCTATTCACCCATTCACTCAAGCAAGTTCGCATAGGTGAAGAAGAGAGGTGCGCACAAGTGGAGGAGTAGCTGTTTTGTCTTGGGTTTATCTTGTACTTTGTGATTTCTATATTGAGGAAGGCTTTGCTAGGTTTTCCACCCCAAGAGGGTTTCCCAGGGTAAATTGTGTCTCTTGTCTTTTATGTTGTGCTTGTTTATCTTTCAGTAATTGTTTATATATATGATGCTCAAGTAAAAACTAACATGGTATCAGAGCTAGCCTGAAAGATTACATTGTGTAGCCACGGAAAATTAGGGCTTTTCTCAGAAAGAGAATTTTTGGGTTTTCTCTACATAGGATTGATCCTCTCAGAAAAATCGAACCTTTGAGCCCTAGATCGAACTTTTTGGTTGGGCAGAAGGTCGGGCTCCATCAAACCCTAAATCAGGATTTTCATTGGAAAAGTGAAAATTAGGGTTTCTGTAAAAATTGAGATTTTTGGAATCTATGACCACGGCTGGATACTACTTAGAAAAAATCGAACTTTTGAGCACTAGATCGAACTTTTTGGTTGGGCAGAAGGCTGGGCTTTATCAAACCCTAGTTCGAGATCCTGTCTAGAAGATCCGGAAGTTTCAAGGCAATTTTGAAGGGTCAAATTTTGCAGATTTCAAATTTGAACTATACCAGCTTGATCAACTTTGCAAGGCGCATCTTTCTATCCTTTCAGAAATTTGAAATTCAAAGTTTGAATTTTTAGGGTTTCTCTGACAAACCATAGGTCAAGAAGGAGCAGATCTCAGAAGGGCAAATTTTCTGGTAAGTCTCAAATCTATTTATATTTCCATTTGAGGTTCTCATTATAGCAAAATGACAAGCAATACCAAGCTTGATGAGAAGCTTGAAGGAGCTGAGAACTTCAGATCCTAGAAGTATAAAGTCATGCTCATCCTTGAGGAGCATGAGCTAGAAGACTATGTGAAGGAAGGGCTTATAGAACCAGATGGAAATGAAGAGAAGGCAAGGCATAAGAAGAATCTTATCAAAGCAAAGAGGATCATTGTTGATTCCATCAAGGATCACTTGATCCCCCATGTGTCCTCCAAGAAAACACCAAAGGAAATGTTTGATGCCTTGACCAGTCTATTTGAAGGAAAGAACATCAACAGAAAGATGACCTTGAGAAATCAATTCAAGGGTGTGAAGTGCATGAAGTCTGAAACCATGCACTCATATTTCTCCAGGGTATCCCAGATCAAAGAACAATTAGAATCCATTGGGGATATGATAGAGGATGCAGAAGTTGTGATGACTACTCTGAATGGTCTCCCCTGAGATTGGGAACCATTTGTTCGTGGCATTTGTGCTAGAAAGAAACTAATCAGGTTTAGAAATCTATGGGAAGAATGTGTCCAAGAAGAAGAAAGAATAGTCGTAAGAGAGGAGAAATTAAATAACAATGAAGACCAAGCTTTAGCTACTCATGCTAAAGGTGGAAAGAAAAGGAAGGGAAACCCCCATCCTCGAGAGGACTCTCCAAGGAGACCCCGAAAGAAGAGAAGGACTAGAAAAGATTTCCCTTCAATTGAGTGTTACTCGTGCCACAAGACTGGACACATTGCAAGGAACTGTCCAAACAAACATGGACATCACAAGAAGCAAAAGAAGAGGTTCCATGCTCATGCAGTAGAAGATAGTGACGATGATGATAAGACCATAAATAATGAAGACTCCAGTGAAGAATATGTTCTTATCTCAGCACTCACTGGTTCAATATCTCATGGAAGTGATACTTGGCTAGTGGATAGTGGAGCTTCAAAGCACATGACAGGATACAAAGAATCCTTGTCTCATCTCATCCAAAAGGAATCTCCACAAAAAGTAAAACTCGAAGATGACTACCAATATCCCATCAAAGGTATGGGAGAAGCCTCTTACAAGTTGGACTCTGGGAAGTCCATGAACATGAAGGATGTACTTTATGTACCTGGATTGAAGAAGAACCTTCTATCTATTTCAGCATTAGATAAGAAAGGTCTTCGAGTTGCATTTGTGGATGGTGAAGTTCTCATGTGGCCTAAAGGGAAGACTATTGATGATGTAGTAGTCATTGGAGTAGAAGGAGGAGGAATTTACAAACTGAAGGGTCATGCAGATGCAGCAGTGAAGGCTAGTACCATGAACCCCTGTGAGCTATGGCATAGAAGACTAGCTCATGTACACTACAAGGCCTTACCTATTGTAAGTAAGGTAGTGACTGGATTACTAGAGATCCAGGTGGATCATGAAGGAGTATGCAAAGGGTGTGCTCAAGGGAAGAGAAATAAGAAACCATTTCCAAGTAGTGACAACAAGGCGAAAGGTATTCTGGATATTATTCATTCAGACATTTGTGAACCAATGTCCACCACCTCTCTTAGTGGTATGAATATTATGCATCTTTTATTGATGATTATTCTCGCAAAACTTGGATTTACTTTCTAAAGAACAAGAATGAAGTCTTTGAAAAGTTTAAAGAGTTCAAAGCTCTCGTAGAGAATCTCTCTGAAAAGAAGATTAAAATCCTGAGGTCAGATAATGGAGGGGAATATACCTCAAGAGATTTCAAAGATTTCTATAAGCAAGCAGGGATTAAGAGGGAGTTCACTGTCCCTTATAATCCACAACAGAATGGTGTAGCCGAAAGAAAGAATAGAACAATCATAGAAGCAGTAAAGGCTATGATCCATGATCAAGACTTACCCATGCATCTATGGGCAGAAGCTGCCAGAACCACAGTGTATGTACAGAACAGGATCTCTCATAATGCTCTTGGCAACAAAACCCATGAAGAGATGTTTATCGGGAAGAAGCATGAAGTCAGTCATCTAAAGATATTTGGATGTTCAGTGTTCATCCACATTCCAAAAGAGAAGAGATCGAAACTAGAGCCTTCAAGAAAGAAGGGAATATTTGTGGGTTATAGTGAGCAATCTAAAGCTTACCGCATATACATCCCAGGATTCCGTCAGATTGAGATTAGTCGGGATGTCACACTTGATGAAGATTCAGCTTTCAACAAGTCTAAGAAGACTCATGAGGATGCAGAGGAACAAGAGGCTCCTAGAATTGCAAAATCAACCAAAGATCTAATTCTAGATGTTGAAGGTGATCCTATCCTAGAGGATCATGACATGGCAGAACCTCAGAGACCTGAGGAGATACCTCATGTGGAGATCTCTCAAAAGAGAAGACCAGCCTGGGCACGTGAATTAATCCAAGATGCAAGAAAGTATGGTGCTCCAGAAGGGTCCAATAGAGATATCAAGAGACCAAGGCCATACTCCAGCTATGTAGCCTTGATGTGCAATCTTGTTGAAGAAGAACCAACTTGTTTTGAAGTAGTAAAGAAGAAGGAATGGTTGGATGCCATGAATGAAGAATACCAGTCCATCATCAAGAATGATGTTTGGGATGTGGTACTAAGACCGAAGGACAAATCGATTGTTTCATCAAAATGGATCTTCAAAACAAAACATTCAGCAAACAAAAGCATTGAAAAGTACAAGGCAAGATTTGTAGCCCAAGGATTCTCGCAAAAGAAAAGAATTGACTACGAGGATACTTTTGCCTCGGTAGCCAGATATACTTCGATTAGAACCATTCTTGCCTTGGCAGCCAAGATGAAATGGAAGCTACAATAGATGGATGTAAAGACTGCTTTCCTGAATGGAAACATAGAAGAGGAAGTATATATCGAGCAACCAAAAGGATTTGAAGTAGAAGATAATAAGTCACATGTATGCAGGTTGAAGAAAGCACTGTATGGGTTGAAGCAAGCTCCCAGGGCTTGGTATGGAAGGATTGACAGCTTCCTAATGAGCTTGGGCTTTACCAAGAGTAAAGCGGATTCTAATCTTTACTATAAGATTATGAACGATGAACCCATGATACTATTATTGTATGTGGATGAATTATTTCTTACTGGAGAAGACAAGACTATTATTGAATGTAAGAAGAGGCTTGCAGCAGAATTTGAGATGAAAGACCTTGGCAAGATGCACTACTTTCTAGGTCTTGAGGTATGGCAGTTTCCAGAAGAGATTTTTCTGAGTCAAGGAAAATACACCGTAGAGATCCTAAAGAGATTTGGGATGCAGGATTGCAAGGCCATGACCACTCTGATGGTGACAAATTTGAAGCTTATGAGTGATGCTTCTTTAGAGAAAGTGGATGTCACCATGTATAGACAGATTATTGGGTCATTGATGTATTTGACCAATACTCGTCCAGATATATGTTTTTCGGTAAACACCTTGAGTCAGTATATGGTGGAACCCAAGAATGTTCACCTGATTGCAGCAAAACATGTCATGAGATATCTGAAGGGTACATTGGATTATGGACTCAGATATGCCTCAGATAGTGAGTTAAGACTGTATGGGTACATAGACTCAAATTGGGTCGGAAGTGCTGAATACAGAAAGAGCACTTCAGGATGTTGCTTTAGTTTGGGATCAGGTGTGATCTCATGGCTCAATAGAAAGCAACCTTGTGTTGCACTCAATACAGCGGAAGCTGAATATGTTGCAGCTTGTTCAGCTTGTGGTGAAGCAGTGTGGCTTCGCAAGATGTTGACAGGATTGTTCAATGTAGAGATTGATGCTACGGAGATACTCCGTGACAACTAGAGTTGCATCAAGTTGACAGAAAATCCTGTGTTTCATGACAGATCGAAGCACATCGAGATTAAGTTCCACTATATCCGGGATATGGTGCACAGAGAAGCTGTGAAGCTCGAGTATGTTCCTACAGAGGAACAAGTTGCTGATGTGCTGATTAAGCCTCTGGCTCGTGTGAAGCTTGAGTACTTTCGAGACAAGCTTGGTGTGGTCCAGAGGGACCTCTCTAGGAGGAGAGATTGATGATGCCCATCCGAAAGGATAGATGCCTGTCCAGGAGGGACAGAAGATCAGGACTGGTTGACTGATGGTTCCAGCTCTCACGAGATGATTCCTATCCAGAGGGATGGATGCCTCTCCAAGGGTGAGGGAAGATTAGTACTGGCTGACTGATGGTTTCAGCTCTCACAAGTTGATGCCTGTCCGGAGGGATGGATGCCTCTCCAAGGTTGAGGGAAGATCAGTACTGGCTGACTGATGGTTCCAGCTCTCACGAGCTGATGCCTGTCCGGAGGGATGGATGCCTCTCCAAGGGTGAGGGAAGATCAGTACTGGCTGACTGATAGTTCCATCTCTCACGAGTTGATGCCTCTCCAGGGGTGAGGGAAGATCAGTACTAGCTAACTGATGGTTCCAGCTCTCACGAGCTGATGCCTCTCCAAGGGTGAGGGAAGATCAGTACTGGATGACTGATAGTATCAGTACTTAGTTACTGATTGTTTTTGCAGGTGTTCCAGCTGACGGTGCTGCTGCTGATGTTGTTCCAGCAAATGGTGTTCCAGCTGATGATGATGTTGTTCAAGATGATGGTGCTGTTGATGAGGATGTTCCAGCAGATGGTGTTCCAGCTAACGATGATGTTGTTCCAGCTCATGGTGCTACTGATGAGGATGTTCCAACAGATGGTGTTCCAGCTGACGAGGTTGCTGACAACAAAAGATGTTCCAACTGATGAGGTTGCTGATGAGGATGCTCCAGCAGAAGATGTTCCAGTTGACGAAGATGTTGTTCTAGTAGATGATGTTCCATCAAGAGGCTGACTGCTGATGATGCCACTGATGATGATCATACTTCAACAGATGATGATGTTGCTACTCCGTTGATGATAACCCAAGATAGATGATGATTCAAAGCCTTCCTAGGACATATAGAAGTTCACAAGTCCGTTATGCAGTGTTGTTGTTACCCGCAGAATACCTTCCTACTTAAGAGGGAGTGTTAAAATAATGTAACTGCGGAAGATATTCTATTTATATTATTGTATTCCTCCTACGGAAGTTCATGGTCATGTAATTAATAATGTAAAGGTCATTGAAAGAATCAATGTAAACCCTAGGACATGTGTCGGCTCAGAAAAGCCCCTAGAAGATTATTATATTATGTAATTGACCAGTCAAGTAGACAAGTTGGCCCTGTTGGGGAATTTGTCACCCCAACGGAAGAATATAAATAGAGGACCCCTCTCTCACTTCTATTCACCCATTCACTCAAGCAAGTTCGCATAGGTGAAGAAGAGAGGTGCGCACAAGTGGAGGAGTAGCTGTTTTGTCTTGGGTTTATCTTGTACTTTGTGATTTCTATATTGAGGAAGGCTTTGCTGGGTTTTCTACCCCAAGAGGGTTTCCCAAGGTAAATTGTGTCTCTTGTCTTTTATGCTGTGCTTGTTTATCTTTCAGTAATTGTTTATATATATGTTGCTCAAGTAAAAACTAACATATAAAGGCTCCAATAGCTCCTCAGTAAAAAATCTTGATAGCAACCTTATCTCCTTAATCAACGCTTCAATACCAATTACTAGCTTACAATATCCCTAAATAACAAGCCTTTGTACAACCTCATTGATTTTAAATATCAAGACAAGGACCTGGGATTTTCCTCATAGTCAAAAACCAAGCCTGTACCTTCCAGTATGATGAGGGTAAACCACCTCTACAATCACAGAGATTCCCACCCGAACCTACCATCCAAGACTCTTCCTAGATGCCCAAATGAAGCAAGGCCTTCAATATCTATCCAATTCAAGATGTTCAGCTTGAGGTTTGGATGAATCTGCCTACCCAAAACAAAGAGAATCCTTTCAAAGCAGAGAGCATCTGGAACTCTTGTGATCAACAGATGCTTCTCTTGGCCTTTCTTACAACACTCAAGAAAAGATTTAATATGTCAGAGGCTTTTAATCACATCCTCTCAATCTTAGGCTCTTTCTCAAAGATAGCTTTGTTTCTACCAATCTAAATTGATTTCATAAAATTTCATAGAGGAATGCCACATTAACTTGTAACATGCTTGCCATTGTAAATTTCCTTAAAATCCAATCTTGAGTTAAAGTATGCTAGCTTATTTTGAATTAAACCCAAATATTACTTTTAACCACAAATGGATTTCTTCACAATGTAGCAGAAAATAAATACTGAGAGAAATATAACATCAATCACATCAATAGAGACACCAATATTTTTGGGTATAAACCCCTGAAAAAACCCAAGATGGGAAAACCGATGCAGCAGTATGAGAAGATATTTTATTCTAAAAATATAGAACAATGCAATCCAGAAAATCGATTTTTACCCAACCTGGCAAAATCGAACCACCGAACTCCACTGAGACAACCCCACAAAAACGTACGGCCCTCCTGCGTCATTGTACGGCCCTCTGCGTCACTGTACGGAATCCGTACGGCCTTTGCATCAGCGTACGGATAGATCCGTACGGCCCAACGTCACTCGTGCGACCCTTTGTGACTGTTGTACGGCCTATGTGTGTCTGTACAACCCCTCTGTGAATCTGTACGGTCCTCTCTCCTTTGCTCAAGTCACCCTGTCAATCCTCCAGATGAAAGTTCCTCTGTCTTCCTCTCTATAAAATTCTTCTGCAAACCGTCGTTCTCACTCTCCGGCTGAAAGCTATGAGTAAGAAATCTCTCTGCATGTCTATGTGTCCTCTCCACCAAATCAATCTTCCTTTTAACTCAATGGCCAAGCGAAAACCCTAACTTCTCACTATGGATCAATGGATGAGATCCTTCAGTGACATCAATGGGCAAGATTAGATTAGACATCACTTAAATTATTTTCACTTGAACTTTATAAAAGTGACTCCATTAAATCAATTAATAATTAGATCACTTAATGCACTTTTCCTAAGTCTAAACTTTGGAATAGACATTAATACATTTGGCTTCCTGTTTTATGTCTTCTAGCATGCAAGGACACATGCAATGATAGAAGACCTTCCTTGTTTCCACTTTCTAACACTCCCTCTCAATGAGGAAGGGATTCGGTAGCAACCCCAACTTGTCTCTGAACTTTACAAACTTGAGTTTGCAAAGTGCCTTGGTGAATATGTCTGCCTCCTGCTCATCTGTCTGAATATACTCCAACTAAATGGTTCCTCTCTGAACACAATCTCCAAGGAAGTGATACTGGATGTCTATGTGTTTGGTCTGGTCATGGAACATTGGATTCTCAGAAAGGTTAATACCACTCTGATTGTCACAGTGAACTATCGTAGTTTCCAACTCACTCTCGAATAACCCTGAGAGCAACTTCCTCAGCCACATCCCCTCACATGTTGCCATGTTGGCTGCCATGTACTCAACCTCTGTCGAGCTCAATGCAATTGACTTCTGCTTCCTGCTGAACCAAGAGACAACCCCTGACCCAATGCTGAAGCAAAAACATGAAGTGCTCTTCCGGTCTTCTACACATTGTGCCCAGTCATCATCTGTGAAGCCTACTAACTGTATACTCCAACTGACTCAAAGAGTTAACTGTAATGCTGATGCTTGGTCGTGTGTTGACCAGATACATAAGTGACCCGATAAGCTGACGATACAATGTAGGATCAAACTCCTATGACCCTGATACATCAATCTTCCTCCAGTTGGTAACTAGAGGTGTGCACATGGATCTACAGTCCTCCATCCTGAATCTCCTCAAGATCTCCATTGCATACTTCCCCTGACCAATGAAGAAGCACCCATCTCTCTGCCAAACCTCCAAACCTAGGAAGTAATGCATCAACCCAAGGTCTTTCATCTCAAACTCTATTGCAAGATTTGACTTGCAGACCCTGATCAGCCTCTCATCTCCTGTAAGATAGAGATCATCTACATATAACACCAGTATGAGAGGTACCTCACCTGACAAGAAGTACAGGTTGTGGTCTGCCTCACTCTGCTGGAAACCCATCTCCCGTAGATAGTTGTCGATCCTTGAGTGCCATGCCCGAGGTGCCTGCTTGAGCCCATAAAGAGCTCTCTGCAACCTGCATACGTGTGACTCCCTGCTCTCTACCTCGAATCCCTATGGTTGCTCTATAAATACCTCTTCTTCAATAACTCCATTGAGGAAGGCAGTCTTCACGTCCATTTGATGAATGCGCCAACCCATCTCTGCTGCCAATGATAGGATAGTCCGAATAGAAGAGTACCTGGCGACAGGGGCGAAGGTCTCCTCATAGTTCTGTGAATACCCCTTAGCCACGAAGCGTACCTTATATTGCTCTACGCTTCCATCTGTTGCATTCTTTACCTTGTAGATTCACTTGGATCCTACCACCTTTTTACCTTCTGGTCTCGGCACAACCTCCCATACCTAGTTCTTCATGATTGAGTCATACTCCTCAAGCATGACCTCTTGCCACACATCATGTTGTGCAACCTCCTCGAAACTGGAAGGCTCGGAGTTAATCAACTACGTCATCAGTGCCAAATAGCTAAGTCTATCTGGTGGTTTGCTCCGCCTCATTGAGCTCTAGGGAAGACTCACCTGCCTGGAATCCTAAACTATGGACCTTTACCACCTAAGCCATGGCCTAGTGTCTACATGTTGCGGTTGCTAGATATCCTCCTCCTGCTATTGCTCATCCTCCAAATCAATGATAGGAAGATCCTGTCCACCTGACTTCCTCTGACTACCAGAACCTGTGCCCTATGTCTGTACCTGTACCTGTGGCTCCTCCAACTTGACTCCCGAGTCCTTTGTTGGCTGCTCCTGTGTTGGTAAGTCCATAGATCTTCTTAAGGCCCTGTCCTCATCAAACTAGACATCCCTGCTAACAATGATCCTTTTGCGAGCTAGGACATAAACTCTTTATGCCCTAGAAGTCTCACTATAACCAACTAGAAGCCCCTTCTCTCCAAAAGGATCCACCTTCTTCCGAGTGTCAGCATGAATGTGACAATAGTAGACACTCCCAAATATGCGTAGATGACTCACATCTGGTCTAGTGCCTGTGAATACCTCCTTAGGTGTCTTTCTCCCCAAAGCTGAGTGAGGACACCTGTTTTGGACATATACTGCAGTGTGAAATGCTTGGGCCCATAGGAATAGTGGAAATCCTTGATCAAATAGCATGGCCTTGGTTGCACTCACTAGTGCCATGTTCTTCTTCTCTGCCACTCCATTTTGCTACAGGGTGCGAGGAACAGTGTGTTCCTTCTTGATCCCCTCTGATGAACAGAACTCCTTGGAGGTATACTCACCCCCATTGTCCATCCTCAATATCTAAATTTGTCTCCCTGTATGGTTCTCCACGAGAGTTTTGAACTCCCAGAACCGCTCGAAGAACTCTGACTTGGCCTTCAGGAAATAGATCCAGTTCTTCCTGGAATAGTCATCAATGAATGTGACGCAATAACTGTAACCACTTAAAGAATGGACACTCATTGGTCTGCAAACATCTGAATGCACCGAGTCCAAGATCCCCTTAGACTTGTGGTCACTCTGTGGGAAAGGCCTCTTGATGTTCTTCCACAACGCACAACCCTTGCAGTGGTTATGCTTCTCCTCTTGCACTGGAGGAACTCCAATAACTTCCTGTCTCAGATGCCTCAGTGCTCCATGATGTAAGTGTGCCATCCTCCTATGCCACAACTCGCTCTCACTACTGCTGCTACTGACCAGAGCCTTTGCAGGCTCGAACTGTAGTTTGTATACCTTCCCGCTTTGGACCCCAATCATTTGATCCAGCCTCTGATCTAACCCCTGTGGCCTGATATACACTTTCCTATTCCGGAAAGTCACTAGAAAACCCTCGTCCTCCAGTGCGGAAACAAATATGAGATTCTTCGTCATCCTCAGAACATATAATACATCAGCAAAACTGATAGGCTTGCCAAACTCCCTATGAAACAAAACTGTACCAACTCCCTACGCCTGATATCGCGCATCATCTCCTAACTCAATGTGGAGATTTACTCCACCCTCTTGCAAGCTCTTGAAGAATGATCTATGTCCCGTCATATGACAAGATGTACCGCTGTCCACATACCAGATGTTGTTGTTGATGGAGCTTGCCATGCAAGCTATCAAACAAAAGTCCTCATCAAAACTCTTGTTGAACTCATCTACCTCTGTTGAACTTGCCATATTTGTGTTGTTCTTCTTCTTCCTATCTGGGCACTGGGAGGCAAAGTGTCCATGCTTGTGGCATATGAAACACTTGACCTTTGACATGTCAATGTTCTTCTTACCACCCTTCTTCTTCTTTGCCTTATCCTTGCCTTTGCTTGCTAAGGCTAGAGCTTCTTCATCCATAGTCTGTGGAGCACCACTAGATGAAGCTGAACCTTGACCCATATGGATCTCTTCTTGCACGAAGCCATCCCACAATCTCTGCCAGTCAGGGAGCTTCTCCCTACCCACTACACCTTTGACAAAGATGTCCCATGGCTTAGAAAAGCCATTGAGGGCTATCCGAACTAGCTCCTCATCCTCGGTCTTAGAGCCTACTGCTCTAAGCTCATCTCCGATCTGTGTGAGCCTTGTGAGATAAAGCACCACTTCTTCACCTTTGGTCATCTTGGTACTACGTAACCTCTCCTGTAGCACCATCTTCCAGTTTTTGTTCTTGCTCTAGTAAAGGCTTTCCAAAGCCTTCCACATTTCCAATGCAGTCTTCTTCCCAGAAAGGTGAGGGACTATATGGTCCTTCACCCCATCCAAGATGATCAACATAGCTCTAGAATCTACCTTCTTCCATCTTGCCAACTCTGTCGGATCTGTGGGAGCAACCTTCTGGTCATCAATCTGCTCCTCTGCATCACTAACATCCAGAATCCTGGTGATCCTCTCTTTCCAAGTAGGAAAGTTTTGAGCCCCCTGGAGTCTATCCTCAACTCTCAACTTTACGGCCATAATGAAGTGTACCTGTAAACCCCGGAATAGATCTACCCCTGATCTATCCAACAACTATTGCTTTCTCTCAAATCTGCTCATAAGAGCTCTGATACCATGTAAATTTCCCTAAAATCCAATCTTGAGTTAAAGTATGCCAATTTATTTTGAATTAAACCCAAATATTACTTTTAACCACAAATAAATTTCTTCACAATGCAGCCGAAAATAAATATTGAGAGAAATATAACATCAATTACATCAATAGAGACACCAATATTTTTGGGAATAAACCCTCGGAAAAACCCAAGATGGGAAAACCGGTGCAGCAGTCTGAGAAGATATTTTATTATGAAGATATAGAACAATACAATCCAGAAAATCGATTTTTACCCAACCTGGCAAAATCGAACCACCGAACTCCACTGGGACAACCGCACAAAAACGTACGGCCCTCCTACGTCACTGTATGGAATCTGTACAGCCTCTGCGTCAACATACAGACAAATTCGTACGGCCCTGCGTCACTCGTACAACCCTCTCCGATTGTTGTACAGTCGGCAGTTGTATGGCCTCTACGTGTCTATATGGCCTCTCTACGAATCTGTACGACCCTCTCTCCTTTGCTCAAGGCACCCTGTCAATCCTCCAGATGAAAAGTTCCTATGTCTTCCTCTCTGTAAAATTCTTCCACAAACTGTCTTTCTCACTCTCTGACTGAAAGCTATGAGTAAGAAATCTCTTTGTATGCCTGTGTGTCCTCTCCACCAAATCAATCTTCCTTTTAACTCAATGGCCAAGCGAAAACCTTAACTTCTCACTATGGATCAATGGATGAGATCCTCCGGTGAGATCATTGGCCAAGATTATATTAGCCATCGCTTAAATTATTTTCACTTGAACTTTATAAAAGTGACTCCATTAAGTCAATTAATAATTAGATCACTTAATGCACTTTTCCTAAGTCTAAACTTTGGAAAAGACATTAATACATTTGGCTTCCTGTTTTATGTCTTCTAGCATGCAAGGACACATGCAATGATAGAAGACCTTCCTTGTTGCCACTTTCTACAGCCATCACTACCAAAGGGGTAGACATCATACAACTGCAAAATAAAGTCCAAAAATTTATGTAAGTGAAAAAAGAAATGTTACGGTCTTTGGGTACCTGAGTGCCATATGTTACCACCTGAGTTGCACTCATTTGGGCTTCAAGAGAGCCGCCAATGTTTGCACAAGTACTTGTGCATTTCAGTGTTCAGAAGTTCAAATCAGGCCTTTTCAGGGCCCCCTTTTTAAGTTTAAATTGCATGTCCATACCCCCATAGGGAATTGTAATAAGTTGGTGTAAGCATGGTCTTTTTGTAAAAGGCTTGGCTTACCTTAAGTTTATCTATCAAGGGGATACTCTAGAGTGTTTTTTCCTTAGGAATTATGCGCTGCGCTTCAGTGACGTATAATTCCTGGGTTTTTTACTCACACCTCCAAAGCTGGAGTATTGACCTTGGTGGTCAAACCTTGGTAGGTTATTAAAGCCTAAGTGTCTATGTAATTTTACATGCTAGCCATCAATAATGAGTCGTATGCACATGCACTAGGTCCCCTAGGAGTTTGAGTTAGTTTCTAGAAAATGAAATTTTCCCGTAAAATTAGGCCATTTTTTTTATTTTTTAATTGGGAAGTTTCAAATTGTCATAAAAGTATGGTCTGAAGATGGAATTTGGCGTGGAGGTGCTCTTTTTCACACTCAGAGCGTACCCTTTACCCTAGAGCCCACTTTTCCTATGTTTCGGGTGATTAAATTATCACTTTGAGCATTTTTTCTTAATGAGGCAACAAAATGGCATAGAAATGCCAAGGAAAACACAAAATGACACAAAAATGTCAAAAGGCAAAAAATAAATAAAATAATGGGCATGTGCCAAATGACTTGGCATCTCATCCCACATGGAGGGCGACTATATTCCTTAATTAAAGCGTCACTTTTGATTTGATTTAGAAGTCAAAGTTTGAATATCAAAATTAGAGATGTGCCCATCTCTCATGGAGGGGGACTTATCCACACATGGCGAATTAGTATTGGAGGTGATGTAAACAAGGAGCGATGTGCCTACCTCTCTTGAGGTGGCACAATCCCTTTGGGATGGACTCTCAATCAAAGCTAAATCAAAGGAGCAACCTCTAGTTAGACTCCCTCATCAAACTAATGCGCCCTCCTTGGAGAATGTGCCCCGCTCATGCTTGTAATCTATATTTAAGGGAGCATTGTTCACCTCATTCGGGATCTAAAGGTGGAACCTCTACTCATATTGTTTGTAATATTTTCTAAGTTCTATTGTTAATAAAGAGAAGGCTTTGGAGGCTATATTGTGGGCTTATGTCATGTGTGGATGCTTGATGCTTCAAACCCCATGGAGGTAACTTGTATTTTTGCATAAGTATTTTTGTTTATTGTTAGGATTGCACTGACCTTGGATTGAAATCTACATTTCAGTAGGGTAAGGAATAGGATCTAATGCTTGTTTCTTATTTGATGATAGTGTAAAATGCTTTGAATATTATGCATCACTTGTTTGAATGCTTCTATTTGCAAGTCTTTTATATTGTTTATATCGGTGCCATTTAATCCTCTTGTGCAAGTGCTTGTGTGAAGTTTTGTTCTAGGTTACTGGAGCTCAAGGAAAAGGCATGCATGTTGGCTTTGCCACTTCCCAAGCTACTTCAACGGAAGTGTAGTCCCTCTTGTTCCCACTCTCATGCAGGATCCAGTCGCTCAACTCTTCCTAGCTCACAACTCGGGTTTTCTCATCTTTAGTTCAACCTCTTTCATTCTTTCTTGGTTACTTGTTCCATAGCTATCTAGATCTCAAATTTTAAAATTCTTACGAAAGTAGATCTAGATTTATTTATTCTAATGTTAGTATTTTACAAAAGTTAAATCTCATCACTTGTATTAGTAATTGAATCTCTTACTTTCTAGCATTTTAAAATTGAAAATTTAACTAGATTAAAGAAGAGAAGTATTGTTTAAAGATTTTTTAAAGATAGATCTAACATTTGAGTGCTTGTAAATTTCGGTTTTCCATCTCTAAGAGGACAGACAAAAGATCCTGGTGAGACAAGCTTTCTAGCTTGCCTTACTAGTTCAATTTTTGCATTTTTAGTTTATTTTTTAACTTAGGATTTTTTGAGCAATTTTTAGGCTAATTTCCCAACACTCTTAAAGTGTTTGGGACTGTTTTTTTATGCTTATTTGTTCGATGTTTTACAGACATTAGTGAGCAGGTTGAGGGCGATTTTGGTCAAATTTTGAACCTTAGAACCACTTGTGACCATCCGGACAACCGGTGCCTTTTTGTCTAAATTTTTTCTAGGTTTTGTAAGCTATCTGGTGGCTAAATCATAAAGGACCAGCAGTGTTTCTTCTTTGGGTTTATTGTAACTAAAAAATAAAAGGAGAAACCAAGCTATTCAGCGTCGACCCCCATCCCCCTAGGGGGGATCTGAGTTTTTTTTGTAGTTTGTTGTATTTTCTTAGTTTTTACTTTAGAGCAGTTTCTTTATGCAAGTAGTAAAAAAACACAATCACGAGCACACAATCCATCCTTAGAGAATGTATAGATTAGATTTATTTTTTTCATGCTGTCATTTTACAATCTCACAATTTTCAATAAACTCTAAAATTTGTGCCCTTGCTTTCCCGAAGTACTGCACCAATCTTTTGTGTGTGGAAAAGAAACTCTTGGGCTTTAGTTTAGTTAAGAAACTCACCTTTCACATCTAATCAAATTTACCAAGGCTTGAAAGATTCGAGTATGCTCTCGACCGTTGCAGCTTAGTCTGAATTGTTTGGTCAATCGGAAAAGAACTCAAAGTGACTAGTGTAATAGGGCAATCCTATGAAGGTTCAATCTCAAGAACTCGGGAGGTCGAGTGAAGTTTACTTTAGAGTCAGCAGGCTACTTTAAGAAGGTTACACCTCACCTAGTTGGACCCTCGGTATAGCTGACACTACGCTCAATTCGAAGGAGCGATTCAAAGTTGGGACAAACAAACAATCAACCCAATCCCTTAATCACTCACCTCTAATAATTTAAAACTGACAAATAAAGACATCAACAACAACCCCGACACAAGCAACAATTCACATATTACGGCACTGGTCTATCATATGAACTATATTGTTTAAATCAATCTATTATCATGTCGTGAATGCTATCTTTTATACAATGTTGTTTATCTAATTTATATGCAGATGTTCTTTATTGTTTAGTGATTTCATATCCATCATTTAGTATTTTTTATTCATCTTTACAAACCTCCTAGAAATTGTGTTTTTTTCATTTCGTAGTCTAAAAGCCATAGATTTACTTTTTATAGGTACCACCCTCCTTGGCTTCATTAGGAGTAGCCTAGACGGAGGAGTTGAGTAATCAGGGAACAACACTTTGTTGACAAGATAACCAGGGAAGTTGTTCTCTGAAGGGCATGAAAAGTTTTGCATGCATAGCTGCATGCAAAAGTGAGTTTTTGCATGCACTCACTTTAGGTTTTTGGTAAACCTAATTTGCCAATGAGATATTATAAGAAGGCAAGAGGTCCCTGACAGGAGCGAACTGATCAGAGATAGATCTGTTTGAGAGGGGTGACTTTCCTAAGAAAGGAGGGCGCATTCTCAGAGGAGAGAGAAGCTCGTTCTGCTTCTGGTTGAACGATTGAGCAGCTGAGACTTTGAGAGTATCCTTGTCTCAATGATTGAGGAAGGATTGTGATGATCAGAGCTCAGATCTGTTGAGATCTAATTCCGTACAAGCATCTGACATCTTGAGGGAGGGCGCACTTTTCCATGCAGAGGAAGGGCACATTCATTAGATCTAGCAGTTGGTCTTCTTCCTTGGTTGAGCAGATTAGAGCAGTGTTGTGAAAGAGACAATACCAACATATTGTTACTTGCAGACAGATCAGATCCAGTTGACAGATAGGGCACATTTCCTCTGTGCATGCATTAGTTGTTGCTTGCAGATCTAGGGTTTTGACCCTGTCAAGTTCGATTGTTCCATCTAAGGTATTTTTGTATGTACTTGTATTCTACTTACTTTTCTCTGGGCTCGAGATAGAAGAAAGCTCCACAGATAGCTGGTTTTCCCCATTTGGGGTTTCCAGGGTAAATATTGAGTTGTGTGATTGATGTGTTTTTCATTGTGGAAGTGTTAAGAGATCTATAGTGTTTGTATCTTAAGTCATTATTGTATTTCTAATTTATAGAGACTCAAACCGCTTGAGATCTCAGGGCATCCAGAGGGAGTAGTGATCTCTGGATAAATTAACATGGTATCAGAGCCCTGGTAAGGGTCAGGGAGAACAATCACACTCAGATCTGCAAGTTGTACACCAGATCTATGTGACGATCTCAGTTGGGTATCAGATCTGTGGAGAAGATAACCAAATTTATCAGATCTACAGTTGCAGAAGTTAGATCTGTGCTTTCAGGACAATTTTTTTGAGATCAGAAGACCATGACTACAAGTATGAGGGATGATCAGGTTGTTTGCACCTCATGCTCTTCAACAGATGTAGATGAGCACTCTACTGACAAGATTGACAGAGAGTTGGCTCTTAACACATGCCAATCATTAAGTGCTTCTACTTCTAGTGTATGGTATATAGACAATGGAGCCTCAAGCCATATGACAGGTGTTCGTGGGTACTTTACAAATCTTGTCGAGGATGGGCTAGATCTTGAGATTGTACTTGAAGACAATTCTATTGTCAAAGAAGTAGGACGAGGAACAGTCTCCTTCCAGAAAGAATTAGGAGAGTCTATGAGAGTTCGTGATGTTCTATATGTCTCGGGTCTAAAGAACTTGATCTTTGTTTCTACTATTGAAGATCGGGGATTGTGGGTGATGTTCAAAGACGGAAATGTTCTAGTTCATCCCAAGGGATCCAATGATACCTCTGCTGTGAGGATTGGAGTCCGCAGCGGAAAAATTTATAGGCTCAACTTTCAACTTCATCATGCCCTCAGTCATGTCAGCCGAGATGATGATTGTGATCCATGTGAGCTTTGGCACAAGAGGATGGCTCATCTACATCATCCTGCTCTGAAGATCCTAAGGGAGATTGTGACAGGAGTGCCCGAGTTTAGCACAGTGCACAATGAGGTGTGCAAAGGGTGTGCTCTCAAGAAGTACGTTAAGACAGTTTTTCTCAAGAGTGACAACAGATCTACAGGAGCACTTGATTTTATTCATTCCGACCTCTGTGGTCCGATGTCCACCACATCTTTGAAGGGATACAAGTACTATGTATCCTTCATTGATGACTACTCCAGGAAGCCCTGGATTTATTTTTTAAAGAGTAAAGAATCAAAAGAAGTAGTGCAGAAGTTTCAAGAATTCAAAGCACTTGTGGAAAATCAGACAGAAGGAAGATCAAGATCCTCGAATCAAATAATGGAGGTGAATGTACCTCCAAAGAATTCAATGAGTTTTGTATCCAGGGGGGCATCAAGAGGTAGTTAGCAATGCCCTATACACCTCAATAGAATGGGGTTGTTGAGAGGAAAAACAGGGATATTGTTGGTGCTGCTAGATCTATGTTACATGACTAGGGTTTGCCATTTTTCCTTTGGGCTGAGGCATGTAACACTATGGCTTATATACAAAACATGAGTCCTCATAAGGTCTTGGGGAACAAAACTCCAGAAGAAGCTTTCTCTGGAAAGAAGCCTAAGGTTGGGAATTTCAAGATTTTTGGATGCCTTACCTACTCGCATGTTCCTTCAGAGAAAAGGACAAAACTGGAAGCTACAGCCGAGAGGAGAATTCTTGTTGGATATGATGAGACTTTGAAAGCCTATCGCATTTACATTCTTGCTCTCAAGAAAACTATTGTGAGGCGGGATGTGAAATTTGAGGAGGATCGAGCTTTCCAGGAAGTCATCTGAGTCAGAGAAGGGAAAACAACAAGTTACTACATCTTTAGATGAAACAAGTCAGAGTGCTATTCCACAGCCAATAGGGTCCCAAGTATCTGGGTTGACAGATTCTCAGATAACAGGTTCCACGGGAACACAAACAGGAACTGGCACAGGATCTCTGGTTGGTGGTCAACCAGGATCAGGGTCTCAGATTACAGGCTCTCGGGTTACAGGGTCGACGACTATAGGTACCTCTACTAGAGGCATGCATTCTCATATAGTTGATTGGGACAAGGATGAGGAGTTCTCCTCATAGGATGTTACTTCAAGAAAGAGGATGCCCAAGTGGCTTCAAGATACTTTGAAGGAAGCCCGGGTAGTGGGAACTCCCAAGAAGAGTGTAAGAGAGAGGAAGGAACCTCAGAGGTTTTGTTGCTATGGTGAGTAGTATCAGTGAGTTAGAGCCATCCTCATATGAGCAAGCAACAGGTGAGCAGGCTTGGAGAGATGCCATGTTGGAAGAGTATGCTTCCATCATGAAGAATTATGTTTGGGAAGTTGTGCCCAGACCAGAGGAAAATTCAATTGTCACCTCTAGTTGGCTATATAAGATTAAACATGCTACAGATGGCAACATTGAGAAATACAAAGCCAGATTTGTGGCTAAAGGGTTCTCACAGATAGAGGGAGTTGACTATGATGAGACGTTTGCTCATGTGGCCCAATATACTTCCATTAGGACTGTGATCTCTGTAGCAGCAGAGTTGGGATGGAAGATTCACTAGATGGATGTGAAGATCGTGTTTCTCAATGGACTCATAGAGGAGGAGGTGTACATTGAGCAACCAGAGGGATTCAATATACTTAAGAGAGAGTCTTATGTATGTAGACTAAAGAAAGCTCTATAAGGCTTGAAACAAGCACCTAGAGCTTGGTATTCTAGGATAGATACTTACTTGCAGCAGTTGGGGTTTCAAAAGAGCAAAGTTGATCCCAATCTCTACTACATTATAGTGAATGGGGATCCTCTTATTCTTGTGTTGTATGTAGATGACTTATTCATTACAGGGGCAGAAAAACTTATCAGTAGTTGCAAGAAAGATCTTGCTTCAGAGTTTGAAATGAAGGACATAGGATTGATGCACTACTTCTTAGGCATAGAGGTCAAGCAGAAGGATGGGCATATCTTCCCAAGTCAGGGAAAGTATGCAATGGACATACTGAAGAGATTTTAGATGCAAGATTGCAAGCCATGACTACACCAATGACAACCAACTAGAAGAAGCAAGTGGCTTCTGAGAGTAAGTTGGTTGATCCCATCAAGTACCGATAGCTCATTGGATCCTTGATGTACTTGGTCAACACCAAGCCAGATTTGAGTTTTGTTGTCAATACCTTAAGTCAGTACATGGTAGAGCCTAAAGATGCTCATTGGGTGGCAGCAAAGCATGTACTTAGGTATGTCAATGGAAAAGCAGAGTATGAGTTGAATTATGTGAGGAAGGGTGGAGTACACCTAGTTGGTTTTAGTGATTCTAACTAGGCAGGTAGTGCAGGTGACAAGAAAAGCACCTTCGTGTGTTGTTTCAGTTTGGGTTCGGCAGTAGTGTCGTGGTTCAGCAGGAAACAGAAGTCTGTAGCACTAAGCTCTACAGAGGCAAAATATATGGCGGCTAGTTTAGCCAGTTGCGAGGCCATTTGGATTTGCAAAATGTTGGTGAGCCTATTTGATCAGCAGTTGGAGCCTACCGTGATTCACTATGATAATCAGATTTGTATCAAACTCTCGGAGAATCCAGTATTTCATGATAGATCCAAACACATAGAGATCATATATCATTTCATTCGAGATCATGTTCAGAGAGGAGCAGTTGATCTCTAGTACATATCTACAGATGAGTAGGTTGCAGACATTCTCACAAAGTCCTTGATAAGAAACAAGTTTGAGTACTTCAAGGAGAAGATGGGAGTGGTTCAGAATACTTTCCTGGTTAAGAGGGAGTGTTGAAAAGTTAACCAGCGAAGTTGTTCTCTGGAGGGCATGAAAGGTTTTGCATGTACAACTACATGCAAAAGTGAGTTTTTGCATGCACTCACTGTAGGTTTTTGGCAAACCTAATTTTCCAGTGAGATATTATAAGAAGGAAGGAGGTCCCTGACAGCATATACCGAGCAAACTGATCAGAGATAGATCTGTTTGAGAGGTGGGCGACTTTCCTGAGAAACGAGGGCGCATTCTCTGAGGAGAGAGAAGCTCGTTCTACTTCGGGTTGGCCGATTGAGAAGCTGAGACTTTCAGAGTATCCTTGTCTCAGTGATTGAGGAAGGATTGTGACGATCTGAGCTCAGATCTGATTCCGTACGAGCATCTGACATATTGAGAGAGGGCACACTTTTCCATGCAGAGGAATGGTGCATTCATCAGATCTAGCAAGTGGCCTTCTTCCTTGGCTGAGCAGATCAAAGCAATGTTGTGAGAGAGACAGTACCGACAAATTGTTACCTGCAGACAGGTCAAATCCAGTTGACAATTAGGGCACATTTCCTCTGTGCATGCATCAGTTGTTGCTTGCAGATCTAGCGTTTTGACCCTGTCAGGTTTGATTGTTCCATCTTAGGTATTTTTGTATGTACTTGTATTATGCTTACTTTGCTCTGGGCTCGAGATAGAAGAAAGCCCCACTGATAGCTGGTTTTCCCCGTTTGGGGTTTCCAAGGTAAATACTGAGTTGTGTGATTGTTGTGTTTTTCTTTGTGGAAGTGTTAAGAGATCTATAGTGTTTGTATCTTAAGTCATTATTGTATTTCTGATTTATAGAGACTCAAACCACTTGAGATCTCAGGGCATCCAGAGGGAGTAGTGATCTCTGGATAAATTAACACACTTGACTCTGACCTGCCCCCAAGGACACACCAAGAGGCTTGAAGGTTTCTTGCCGCGTGAAGGGAGATGAAAGAGATATAGAGTCAGTTGTCTAGACGGTATCTTTACAGGGATTGCACTTGTATGAAGCATAAAAGCCTGTTATTACTCAAAAAGATCAAATCTATAATGAAGCAACAGCCACATAAAACATGTTTATCATGGGTCAATTCCATGGGACAATGGGTTTCCAGACCTCCACAGCTTAACTGCATGATCTGGAGTCTGGACAAATCGGTTGGGTTTGTTTGTTACATGAATATAATGCAAGTTAACCACTGAAATGAAATTTGTATACACCATGTACAGCACCATCTAGGAAGTTTAAACCTGTATGCTTTTCTAACCAATGTTGCGATATAATTTCAAGGAATATAATTCCGAGGGTCCAAAAAGAAACTTATCAGAAATATCAAAGAAAATATTGACAAGCATAGACTTGGACTTGAAAACTTAGGGAAAATGCAAAAAAATCAGCAACCGAAAAAAACTCAGAAAAATCGGAAATATTGAGAGAAATTGGAGATATTTGCAAAACTGAAATTCCAGTACTGCTGCACCTTTGAAGCTAGTATCTTAACATAAAGAAAAATTGATGAAAACTCTCTAAAGACAAAGGCTTCACGAAGTCTGCCAATCACCATTCACAAGACAGACCTGCTATTCCAAGGATGGTCCCATAATACAGCATGTTCTGTGGCCTTCCCTGCGTACCATGCATATTTTTAATGAGTGCGAACCAAAAGTCCACATAATTAAACATGAAAGATAAAAGAAAAAACAATTTTGAAATATATTTGATGTATCGTTCATAAAGTGTTTTCTGTCTCCTTTGTCTCTTTTGAATGTTAATATAGTGGAGGCGACAGCCAAAGAGGTTGGCCAGGTCAGTGAAAATGGGAATTGTCTTGGCCCCCACCAAGGTTCAAATCTCATAAAGTGGCCACTTCTCCCCTGCCATGGAAGTAGAACCATTATGGCCATTAAGTCAGGCTACCTCATGCTCCCTGTGGATTAAATTTTCAAAAACTCCAAATAGTGTCCTGCACTTGGGTGATGATTTCTTTGGAAGCATTCTTGAACCCAATAGTGGAGATGACATACTTTCACAGAACATGCTCTTACCCCTTTTAAAATGGTGATATATGATGCACGCATGTAGGAGTAAATGGAATTTTTCATCCCTCATTAAATGTGTGTTTTTCCTTCCTACTTCTAAATGATATAGAATAACTGATTACACTGTCCCTCATCCCTCAACACAACAATTTCCTCCATGATTTCTAGAAACCACACAATATTACAATCATCATATTTAGCCATCTTTCTTAGTTTGGCGCAAAGAGTTCACCCCAAAATCCTCCTTGATAGATTTCACGCATTTTACAAATGCTTAGGAACAGCATTGTTTTTTCTAAAATTGAGAAAATAACAAACTTCAAATATATGAGCATTTGCATTGAATCTAATTACACAACAAACCCACCCATGTCTAAACACGATTCCTGCAAAGGAATAAATTTTCCTACTTTGAGATGAAACCATTAAACAACATCAACAATCTACGGTGTTTATTGATCAGCCAAATTGACCTTGGCCCAGTTCACAGTTGGAGAATGTAAATTATGGCCATCTCCACTCTTACTTCTGTTGTTTCTGTTAACTCCAGCTAAATTTAACTAAATGATGCACTCAGGTCTTTTCAAAGCATCTTAATGAAATTATCACTATGTTTTCTAGTTAAATGCATGAGACATAACATTGCCAAAGAAACAATATTGATCTAATGTAAAGCAGCCAAAGCCTGCAGGATTCAAGAAGCCGGCAACTTAAAACTTTGTATACTATTGATCCATTCAAAGGCATTGACTGAATGTAAGATACCATGATGCTGTGCATTGGTCCCCTATGTAAGAAAACAACTTTGCAAATCTACCACATCGATTTGCCTAAAGGGTTTAATGATGCGAAAACCATATGAAATAGTCTCTTGTTCAACCAGGCAATCCCATGCACCCATTTCAAACCTAGAAGGCTACAAGCACACAACGTTTTCAAGGACCCAATTTCATTTGCACGATGCAATTGTAGCTGCTGTCAAGATAAATTTTATATGTTGATGTTAATGTCAGCAAGTGACCTAGCTTAACAGATCAGCATAAAAGAGATTGTAACATACTGAAATGAGCTCAGTTGATGTTATTTGCTTTGTGAGAAAGTATAAGCAACTAAACAATATAAAGTTCTTGTTTCTAAATGTTGTACTTAAGGATGATTGCTCATGATTGACAGAAAATCATAAGCTGGGAGGATGGTATTGAAGAAATTATAAGGGCATGGTACATCTTGAAATCCATACCTTTCATTGAGCTAAGGGATATACAATTTTGAAGCATGTACTTTAAAGTGTCACACAACTCACATCACAAAGTTCCTCCAATAATAAGAATACTGCAGTACACACATGATGGGTTGCTTTATTGGAGAAGAAAACACCATAGAACAGCCTTCATGCTTGATCAGGACTAGAAGTTTCTTCTGCTTCTGCTGTTAACCTTGAATACCTCCACTTGAACCATCCTCGTCTGTCTTCTTCATCAACTGAAACTGTCTGAAAAGAAATTTTCCACGTCTCAAACAAGCTTTGCCTGCATGTTTAATATAACATTCTCAAGTGATATCAATGTTTGACAGTCGGCCTAGACTTATCCAAGAATAATTAAGAAGACACATTTTGCAATTAAGAAAGCAAAGACTCCGATTGCAACTGTGCATTAGGGGTCAAATAGAACTCAAAAACTGGATTGAACCCACATCAAACATTCCTTCAAACTACGGAATCTTTTAAAACTACCATCTAACATAAGAGAGAGCATCATGTAATCAGCCATCCATGTAAACGAACACAAACTTGATGCAAGTGATAACTCAGAAGCAAACATATCTTCAAATTGTAAAAGAGTAAGCTGAATTGCACACTTGATCCAAGTCAGATGAGAGATTTCTTAAGTATAGGTTGAAGGGTACATGAAGCAACATGCTGTAAAGTTGTGTAGTTGTCAAGGCCGCAACCCCAAGGTTGTGGGGTTGTGAATAGATCATAGAGCACTTGTGTAAAGGTGCCAATCCACAACCCCAAAGCTGATGAATAGATTCAAGATTGAAACTCAAATGTCAAGAATCATGGGCAAAGACAAAATTGCAGAAATAATTGGAAGTTGGAACCCTGCAATGCAAAGTTGCAGAGCTAAACAAGACAAATATTTAATGTTCTAGAAGAAAGGCCCAGTACTCATGTTGTATAGAACAAGACCATATTGCAGTATTTGTAAGACCTGCAACTCAATGTTAAGAGGGCATAGAACTTATGACTCTCAGTTTATAGTTTTATTATCAATTATATATGTATGATGTATGGTTTATTCGTACATGTTTGATCATTCGATGTTCATGTAGTCTATTTTAAAATTTCTAAATGTTGAAAAAAGTTACATTTTATGCCTATATTTTATTTCTGTATATATATATATATATAGTCCATGGAAAACCTAAAGGATGCTTCTCCACAATCACAAATGGAATCCCTAGTAAATCATCGGTGTAGACTAGTGTTCCTCACCCATGGGAATTCAAACTAGGCACCTGTAGGCACAAAACTAACAAAATGCACAGCAACCTTGGCAACAACCGGGTGAGCTAACCCTTGGGATATATATATAGCATCCTATATTTTTGTTTCGAGTGTTAATAGGGCAGAGGGAGAGCATCACCAGGAAAGAATAACCAACCAGAGAAGGCCTCAAGGATGCAATTCAGGCATGAAAAACGGAAGTAGAGAATACTACAGGCAGGTCAAGAAACCCCTTCTTCCTGAAAGAAGTTTGTCCCAACTGGAAGAAGGGTTAGAGCCTAGAAAAGTTCCAATTGGTAATCAAAGAACATGTTACCCTCCCATTTTGCACAGGTGTCCACTTGTGATTTTTATCAAAATTTCAGCTGGGGGTTTACACCTTGATAAATATTTTAATGGCTTAGGGCCTTGATGCTAGATTGTAGTATATGGTTCTTCATGATGTTGATGCCTTGGTTGTTGATGGATGGTTGATGTGCTCATGGTGTTTTGCTTGGGCTACTTGCTTATTCTTGGGTCTACACATAGATGGATGGTATCAGCACCTTTCACTTCATGATCTTCATGGCGTCGGCTCACGTTTTTCACTTTGTTTTGTGCCAATTATGGGTCAATTTGTGCATAACAGGACCTTCACTTCAGACCCCTGGATCTCCAATGCCCTATCTCAAATGGTGGCTTGCACTATAATTCAATTATGTTAGATCTTTAATCTGAAAGATAGACAAGCACATAAATACACAAGAACACAAGAATTTTCTTCGGGGAAACCATAAAGGAGAAAACCCCGCAACTTCTTCAGTAATAGATTCGTCACTTTGTACAATATCAAACCAAGATAGAAAAACCAAAGATAAGATGACTTCTGCAGCTTCCTTCTTCTTCCCTCAGCAAACTTGTCTTTCTCTTCCTTGGAGTGAACTTACCTGTTGGTGTGTGTCGAAATGAGGGAGAGCACCTCCCTATTTATACTTTATGTGTGACTGACCTAAATCCCCAATGGGACCAACTTCCTCAACTAACTGGGCCGACCTCTCCTAGGGAGACTCAAAAATACATTTTACAATAATCCTTTTGGGGACTATTGCACCGACTTACAATGGAGGTTTTACCTCGATATTCTTACATGACCAAATACAATAATGACATCCCCAAACAGAGGAAAAACATCTCCGACGGAGGTACAATAAAAGTACAATAATAATATAATAATAGTATACAAGAGAATATCTTCCGAAGTTACATTTACAACAACACTGAGGAGCTTGGGATGGAACTGGAAGCTCCAATTGCTCGGTCTATAGTGCAAGGTAATGGGGCTGAGGTGGAAGCCAATGTGAGTTGTCTCTGCCCATAACTACATATCATCAAAATTATTGCCTATATTGGGATCCTATTCATCAATAGCACCCTATGCCACCCTCCTCTAGGCTCTAGCCCTTGCCTCTACCTCGAAGTTGATCCTCCAAGGACATTAGTCAACACCCTACAATTTTGATGAAACTTCCTAATCCAATTGTTAAAATAAGGTAGAAAAAACTTCCCATGCTTAAAATTGATTTTGCTTGAGTGAAGGGTACATTTTTATTAAGGTCATTATAGAGGAGTTCAACAATCAACACCACCAACATCAAGGTACATAGAGGGGTTGATCTACTTGATTAAATGCTAATCCCATACCCTCATAGATGATAGAATCCAATGGAAACGTTGCAATCCTCAAATCCCGAAAACTATTACGTCTATTGAATTCTAAATGGGATCTAAAATTCTACTTTTTGCATATGATACTATGAAGTCCGATGAGGTTGGAACCACTCAAACATACTGAGAAAATTAGTGGTAACGTTAAAAGTTTAAGTAAAAGTGGCACTCTCCTTATCTTTTACTTTACTTCAATGTTACCATTTAAATAAGGAGAATTTCATTTTTACTTAAAAAATTTAATATTACTAATTATTACAGAACCAGACCAGCCGATTCTGATCCAATTCTAATAACATTGCCAAAAACCCAACCTGCAGCTTTATTTCCCAAATTCCACACATGTTTTATGAGCGGGGCAATATTTTCCAAAAACTCGTGATATTTTCCTAATCTATCGCAAGTTATTCAATATATCATGACACATTCGATATATCGCGATATATAGGTGTTGATATATCGGCTTCTTGGTCATTTCGCAATATATCATGATATATCTGGTATATCAGTGATATATGTAACTATGTAGGCCTAGAGCACTTTGTAAATGACAATTGTTTTGGAAAGTTGTTTGATGCAAATCCCTTTGCAAAATAAAGGTGAACCTCATGTCATGGAATGTGAGAGGAATGACAATTCCCAGTTAAAAAGATGCTTGTGAAAAAAGAAATACTAAAGGCACAAGATGGAGTATTGATGGCATGGACTATTTTGGGCCATGAGTCACTAACAAGGAAGTGGAGTTGTTCTTGTTGTAGCTCTTTGGTTGTAAACATGCTTAACTGACCAGGGGGCAGATCAATCACATTGATTTGCATGGCCTAGATTTCTCCTTATGGGAAGACTTTTTGGGTTCTCCTCGAGAGAATCAAGATGTGGAATTGGATATCCTCCTCTCTCCCTAATGGTGAGTGGGTTCTGGGCAATGATTTTAACATGGTGGAGTAGGAGGGTGACAAAACAGGTGGAAATTGTCTTCCATTGTCAAGTAGTCAAAAGATGTGTAAGCTAGGCATAAAGCTTCACTGCAGGTCTTCAATCCTGATTGGAAGAAAAAACACCTTGATTATATTTTGGTTTACGTGGTCCAATAAGAAACAAGGAAATTAGATATACATGCTAGACAAGATAAGTTTTATTATGGGCCTAAGGAGGTTGTTGCTTTTGTAGGTACGCAAGAGAGCAAAAGAGAGTTGTAGATGTTCAGATGTCAACCCTGGGACTGGATCCTTACCTCATTGCTTTCTCTTACTATTGGCATAGTGCCTGTGCAAGATGGACCCAAGGGTATCCCTTTCAAGCTTAATACTACACGTGGCCTCAGAAGCATACTTGGTGTTGATCTGGAGTTTGGAACTTGGTCCCTTGGCCCTTCGGTGATCAATGGTGGATTATGTGGTGGGAAGCTATTCGTATGACAATGAAATTTTTCCATGGAAGGGGCAAGAGGGTAGACAGAAACAAATAATAAAAGGAGAAGAATGTGTTATAGGAATTGAAGCTTTGAGAACGCTCCTGGAAGCAGATCTTTTTAACACTCAACTTTAGGAAGAGGAAGTATAACTAGAACACTTGATCATATCTAAAGCAAAATATAGGGAAAGAGGGGCAAGAATTATGGCAAGGCTTCACTAGGTTAAGGAATGAAATGAACTGACTAATTTTTATTTTTATTCGTTGAAAATGAAAAAACACCTCTAAGAAGATTACGGGACTTCAAAACTTTGATGGCATGTTGGAAGAAGACTCACAGGAAGTTAGGAACATGTTTGAGTTGCATTTTCAAAACATTTTACCCGTTATACCCTCTAGTCAAGTGCAAGAAGATATAGAGAAGCACTAGTTTTGTTCCAACTAAATTCAATGCCTTTGAGAGAGAGGTGTTCAGCAAAGAGATTTCTAAAGAGGTGTTAAACTCTGCAATGTTTAAGATGAAAAATGGTCAATACCTTGGTTTGGATGGTCTTTTGTTAACACTGAGCTCTATTCCAGTGGATTATGAGGTGTTGTCCTAAGACCATTTAAGATAGAGTTGGCATAAAAGGAGTGTTACCCCCCATTTCACATGGGTGTCCACATGTGATTTTTTTTACATGTTGATGAACATTCTGATGGCCTAGTACTTATGTTTTCCTTTGTGATGATGCCCTGGGTTCATGATGTGAAATATGGTTGATGGATGCTAGTAGCTATGGGAAGTGTCTTCTCATTTTGTTTGACTATTGATGTACTCTCATATGGGTGGTTATGAATAAGGGTTTGATGATGCATTTTATTCATATATGGTACATTGATCATCTTCTTCATGAGCACCCTAGTGCTTTTGGATGAATTGGTATCTAGATCCCTTGCAGTGTCAACTCCTATAAAGAACTTGGATGGTTTTAATGATACAGTGATGTTTGAGGTTTGTTTTGATGAAGCGTTGTTGCTCACTTGGCATGATTTGATGACATGGATGGGTTACATGTTGATGAAGATTTGGATGGCCTAGTATTGATGTTTTCCTTTGCGATGATGCCTTGGGTTCTTGATGCAAGATTTCGTTGATGGATACTAGTAGTTATGGGATGTGTCTTCTCATTTTGTTTGGCTATTTGTGTACTCTCATATGAGTGGTTATGGATAAGGGTTTGACGATGCATTTCATTCACATGGTACGTTGATCATCTTCTTCTTGAGCACCCTAGTGCTTTCAACATGATTTGGTATCTAGATCCCATGCATTGTCATCTCCTATAGAGCACTTGGATGGTTTTCATGATATAGTGATGTTTGAGGGTTGTTTTGATGGAGCATTTTTGCTCATTTGGCATGGTTTTATGACGTGGATGATACCATGGCCTTTGGAGGCCAATCTTAGTGGAGCACTCTAGCTCACGAGTCATGACACATGGATTGCACTTGAACTTCCTTTATTCGCAATCCATAAAGTGCCCTCCTTGATAGCACTTATTTGATGATGTGGAGACCTTTCTCCTATCTAGCGCTCATGATTTTTATCATGTGGATGGCTTCATAGCACTATTAGGTGTCATTTTTGGTTGAGTGCCCTCTTGGTTTCTCATCCTTGGCACGTGTGGAGGCACATCCTTGGCTTGTAGAGGGGGTAGTTCCCTCCATTATGGTGATGGTTGACTATTATGGACACTTAACTTTGAGTTGGATGCTCCTATTGTTAATTGATGGTCTCCTTGGTTCAGGGGTTGATGAATTGGCATTCGAGGTTGAGTTGGTTAGTATGTGGACATCATTCATGTGAGCATTCATTGCACATATCTTGAGTTCGTTCCCTACTTTGATGATGCCATTATTGATCTATTGGTTGGTTGAGGGTTTGACCCCTTGATGCATGGATGACTTGTTCTACATTTGTTGATGAGCCTCCACTCCTGTGAGGTTACTTGCACATCTTAACATGCATATTCATTGGAGCGTTCACTATGGAGAGGTTCCTTGACTAATTGCTTAGCTTTGTTGATGGAATGCTTCCTCGGGATGTTGACCTACATTCATATATATGCCATGCATGATGAGACGTCCACCTTTAAGGGCTTGTTGCACACCTTTTTGGATTATGGTTGGACTTTTTTGTTCGCAAGCTCTTATGGCACATTTTCCTACAGTCATTTATTGGAGCATCCACCCTTGTTGAGCTTGTTTTATGGAGGTTGTCCACCTTTGGAGGTATCTGTTGTGTACCTTGATGTAGTGTTCCATCATTGGAGGGCCTATTGCACATTCATTTATGATTATTTGGAGAAGTGTTCTCTTGAGGAGGGTTTCTAGCACACCTATTCATGGTTTGATGATAGTGTTCCAATATTAGAGGATCTTTGGCATGCTTCTTGAGGTCTTTCTTGGAGAGCATTCATCTTGGGAGCATTCTACATGCCATCACTTGCTATTTTGAGGAGGGTGTTCACCCACTTGGAGCTAGTGTTCCACATTTGAGGGTGTTTTGCTTGGAGCGACCACCTTGGAGACACTCTGCATGGCACTTTCATGCCATTATTTGTTGGATCATTACACTCTTTTGGAACCTTTTCATTAAAATGTCCACGTTTGGAGGGGTTGTTGCTTGGTTTGAGGAGGTCTAAGGGGTCAAAACCCTAGATCCAGGGTCTTCTCATTGATTTGTGGACTTTCTTGTGGAGTGCTACCTTTGGAGATCCTTTATAAGCTAGGACATGGGCCTTTCTTTCTATTTGATCCCTCACTTGATGTATGTGCCCTCCTTTTTGGGCCTTGTCCCTCTTGGAGATTATACTTATGGTTTTGACCACTCTATTTCATGGATCTTGTTGTGATTAGTTGTAGTGGAATATGTTTACTCCACCCTGGGATAGATCTAGGATTTATAATTATTTTACTGTAAGAGGAAGATAAGCTGAAAGCTATATAAGGCTTTGCTCTCTCCCTCATTCTTCATGGTTGGAATGTAAAAACTCTCTCTCTCTTGGAGCCTAGTTAACAATTATTTCTTTGGTGCAAATCAAAGTAAGAGTTTTCTTCCTCTATCAAGTGTAGGGCCTAATGTAGCTAATTATTTATAAATTTGCTAGATTTGTTTAATTAAAGCCAAATGAAAGGGTAACTTACCTCACAATAAGGGTTTTCTGTGAGAAATGAGAAGTAATTTCCCAAATTCCTTTTGATGATTTATGCATGAATATATTGGAGTTGTTGTTGTTGCTTCTTCCATCGTTTAGAGTTGTTGCTTCTTAAAACTTCATTGCATTAATCACACCCTAACTAGGCAATGTTTTGATGTGGCACCATTTGGGCCCTCCTAGCATATTTCTATTCTTCATTTTTCAACATGTTAAGCTTTCGTGTGGCATGTGTATGCAGCCATAGTCTCCTTAACCATCTTTGAGCTTGCCCTATTTGACTAGATACCTTGACTCCATTCACCCTTGCTGGTTCGGCACTAGTCTCTAGGTTCGTCCATCACCTGTTTATTTTCTATGCTTCAACAAAACTATTTTGCTAAGCTATCTCTTTAAATCACCTAGATCCTTCATCACCATAGCCTTAGCAATCCTATCCTAAGGAAGCACCCCACTTGAGTTGGAGTAGAGCCAACCTAAAGTGTAGAAAGGTAGTTAATGAGGTGATAGTGGGTAACACCTCTAAGTTGTGGTTGAGCTAGCATTTTTCTTTTGGGATTTAAGCACACATGCTAGTTTGAGCTGTAACAGGGAGGGGAAAATAAAATGACAAGTAAAGATGGGCATGCAGGTTAGAGAAACACATGCATGCCTACATTAGATAGAGTTTGAAGACCACATCAATTTGATTGTACAATCAAAGGATTCAATAGTGTTTTATGCTATGTTGCACGAAACTCCTAAAATGCCCACATAACGGTACCAGAAACTTGCGAAAACTCAAAAACTTCTAAGAAATTCCCAAGGGCCCATGACCAGCTTGGGACCCATGGGAAGTCTAAAAAACCCTAGTTTATGGAAAATAAAAACAAATTAACCTCTAAATCGATTCTAAACCTACCTACAAATTAACCTGCCATTATTAATTTATTATAAGATAATGTGTTATTAAAAAAAACTATATATAAATATATATACCATGTTTCCCCTGACGTACCCATTTTGGGGGTGTCACGTTTCCAAGCATCCCTGTTTCTGAAACTTGTACATGTTTCCACGTTTCGTGCAACTTAGGTTTTATGACATTGTTATGTGGTACAAACATGAGTTAGTTGAAGATGGGGTTGCATTCTTGAAATGAACAAAGTTCATTCCCCAAATATGACATAAACTTAGTTCATAAATTGAATATCCAATATAAAAAGGAAAACAAGTTAATATCCATAAAGGACAAATATAATAATTGAGTGATGAATAGATAAGTTGATAATATGATATTGCAATGCCATGTGATAATGTACTTATAGCATTGACTAGTCGCAATGGTTGCTAGGACATGCCCCTTCATTAGGCCATGTCTTTTAGTTAAGATGTGTCACTACATTAATTGTTTTATTATTATTTATTTATTGTACATTAAATATATTTATGCTCATTGCATTGTCTGTCCCTTCAAGAATCCTTTATCCTCAAAGAATTTTATGGACAGGATTATATGTCTTTGTTTTGGCTTGTAATGAGTTCTTTGTTAATATATCCAGAGATCACTACTCCCTCTGGATGCCCTGAGATCCCAAGCGGTTTGAGTCTCTATAAATCAGAAATGGAATAATGACTTAATATACAAACACTATAGATCTCTTAACACTTCCACAATGAAAAACACAACAATCACACAATAACTCAGGATGTACCTAGGAAACCCCAAACGGGGAAAACCAACAATCTATGGGGCTTTCTTCTATCTCGAGCCCGGAGCAATGTAAGCACAAGATAAATACATACAAGATACCTCAGATGAAACAACCAAACCTGACAGGTATCAAGACCGTAGATCGGCATCCAAAGACTGATGCATGCACTGCGGAAATGTGCCCTAACTGTCAATCCGGATCTGGATCTGTCTGCAAGTCATTTTCTGTCGATACTATCTCTCTCACTGCACAGCTCCGATCTGCTCCATCAAAGAAGAAGGCCAATTGTCTGGATATAAAGAATGCACCCCTCTCTGAATGGAAAAGTGCGCCCTCCTCCAACTGCCGGAAACTCGTACGGAATCAGATCTCAACAGATTTGAGCTCTGATTGTCACAGTCCTTCCTCATACATTGAGGAAGAGATACTCTGAAAGTCTCAGCTGCTCAATTGGTCAACCATTTGCAGAACGAGCCTCTCTCCTCAGGAAGTGCGCCCCTCCTCTGAAAGTCACCCTCCAATCTTTGAATAAACCACACTGATGAACTCTCTCTGTCCACAGTAACTGGGAAACAACTACCTCTAATCAAGTGAGGACTGATCCAGCTCAGATCCCCTCACTCTCCCTCGTGCAAAAGCTCCTCTCTCTCTCAGAAAGTCGCCCTCTGCATGCACAATATGCCCTCCTCACTCTAATTGATCTCCCTCTGATAAACCTAATGAGTAACCTTTACTAGTGACCTTCTGACCGGTGACCTTCTCACTGATCAATTAGGTTTACCAAAAACCTAATATCAGTGCATGCAAAAAGTCACTTTTGCATCCATTTTTAATTAAATGTTGTACATGCAAAACTCATGCATGCATGAGGCAAAACACCGCAGAAGGTCCGCATGCATCCACTGCTGGATTCATGCCACTGAGTAGAGTGCATCCCAATTCCTATACTGCTGATGTACCTCCATGCAAGGCATCTTAATCATGGAGGACATCTCGATATACCACTATCTCTAACACTCCCTCTTATCGAGGGAAGTCCAAACACTTATGCCTGGATCCAACAAGTCCCCTGCTGCTGACACTGACCCAACTGTCCTGCCTGTTAATGCTTCCCTCTGACCTGTAGTACTTTGATCCAACTCCATCAATGTGGCTCCGGAAGAAGCCCCCTGATTAACCACTGACTCTATCACTGAACTTTGATTCAGACTCCCTCTATATCTCTGTTGTAATCAATCACCCAATCTGCCATCAAGTGGGTCTACTGCCCTGTAGCTGATCTCCCTCTGTCTCTGAATTGACTCAGCTCTCTCCTGAGCTAATAAGTCCATCTCAGTCATCTCATACCAACTCAGTCTCTGGTTGGTACCTATATGAGCATCATGCTCATCCATCTGATCTGAGTCCAAAAACTCACTCCCCTGTGTCTCATCAACTCCATGAGCATCTCGCATACAACTCAATCTCTATCTAAGAAACCGGATTCGCTCTAACCCCCCCTCGTGTCCCGAATCGGTCGAATCGGACACAATTCGATCTCAGTTCGTGTCCGATTCGATCTTCAAGCGAATCGAAATCGGGACACGCTGCAAAAGCGAATCGGACACGATGCAAAATCGAATCCCCGACTGTCGGACACGAATCCCGAAAACAGGACACGTAAAGTGCGCTACAGTCCGGAAAAGCGCGGCCGGTTTTGTTTTAAAAGCAAAATTTGAGTTTCTTTTTGTCATTTGCAAGGAAGGAGTTGGCTGAGAGTGAGTTGTATGTGCAGGTGAAGGAGATTTGAAGGCTATCCATTGTTTCCAAGCGATTCCAAGTGCATTCCGGTGGATTTGTGGAGAGGATTGCAAGCTCAACCATCACACAAGAAAAGGAATGTCTCAATCAGCTAGGGCAGGAGGTAGGGGGCAAAGGAGAGGGAGAAATGCACCATCTAGTGCCTCTCCTCATATTCCACCAAGCACAAGCAGTTCTCCTCCTTCGTCAAGTGCTCCATCGGCTGCTAGTGGAGCTCATTCTATGGCTCCATTTAACCCTGTTTTAGCAAGACAACAAGCCCAAGAAAAAAAATACCCTTTGTGGAAGTATGTGACAAGGAAAGATGGGCCCAAGGCAAAGCTTGGTGGGGGAGGCAATGTGTCTTGGAGATGCAATTTTTGCAAGCATGAGTTCAAGAGCACATATTTCCGGGTTAAGGGCCATTTGTTGGCCCTTCCTTCTTATGGGATTTCTTCATGCAAAGCGGTGACTGTTCACCAAAGGAGGGATATGGAAAGAGAGGATCATGTTAACTTAGGGAAAGTGGCAGCAGCAAGCAAGAAAAAAGAGGATGATCCTCTTCCATTTTTGAGGAAGTCCTCTAGCACCAAGCCTCCATTTCCACCTAGCATTCATGGGCGTGGGCGTGGGGATACTTATCAAACAAGAAAGAGGCAATCTACAGGTGGTCCAATGGATAGGATTTTCCAACAAGAGGCGCGAGAAGAGGTAGACCTTACCATTGCATTTTTCTTCTACCTCAACTTCATCTCATTCAATGTTGCACGATCACCATTGTATTTTGAGACGGTTAAAACTATCTTTGAACGAGCTCCAAATGGTTATGTGCCTCCTGGTTGAGAGAAGCTTAGAACCACATTGTTGGTTAAAGCAAAGAAGGAGGTAGATAAAATTCTTGAGCCAATTAGATCAACGTGGCCCTCATCCGGTGTGAGTATTGTTTCTGATGGATGGATGGATCCCGCACGCCATCCACTCATCAATTTCATGGTATCTTCCCAAAATGGAGCGTTGTTCCTGAAAGCGGTGGATGCTCTTGGGCAATACAAGGATGCACAATTTATGGGTGATTTATTCATCAAAACCATTGAAGAAGTAGGTGTTGAGTCGTGTGTACAAATCATCACGGACAATGCACCTGTTTGCAAGGCTGCTGGCATGATTGTGGAAGCTAAATATCCACAGGTATGTTCATTTTGGACACCTTTCATTTCTAATTTGCTCATTGTTTGAATTTGGTCATTGCAATGTTAGTGTTGTAGAGTCATTGATACATGCTTTTATTACTCTTACAGGTTTTTTGGACACCTTGCATTGTCCATTCCTTGAATTTAGCACTGAAAGCCATTGCTTCGGATGTGGCATGGATTGACAACCTTATTGAGGATGCACGCCATATCCGTAACTTTGTACAAAACCACACAAATGCCCTCACCATCTACAAACAGTACACATAGCTTTCATTGCTGAAGATTGCAGATACTCGGTTTGCTTCCTCATTCATCATGCTCAAGAGGTTGAGGGAGGTCAAAACCGCTCTTGGGTCCATGGTGATTTCAGAGTTTTGGGCTTTTTGGAGAAAGACAGATCAGGCTGCTTCACAAAAGGTGAAGGACATGGTGTTAAATGCTGGTTGGTGGGACACGGTGGATCTTACCATTAAGATCATGGAGCCAATCATTTCTTTGTTGCGGTTTGCAGACACGGACCAGCCCATCCTAGCAGAGGTTTATGAGGGGTGGGATTCCATGATTGAGTCCATGAGGTCCATTGTCATGGAGAATGAGTGTCCCGAGTATGGGACATCGGCAGAGAACTTATGGACCATTATTTGCGATATTCTTATCTCCAGGTGGGATAAGAATTGCACACCTTTGCATTGCTTGGCCCACTCCTTGAGCCCCAAGTTCTACACTCAGGAGTGGCTCACTGGTGGATCGGGGGCCTCACACAGAGTCCCTCCTCACATGGATGCAGAGATTGCAAATGGGAGGAAGATAGCACTTAGACGGCTATTTCAGGATAGAGACATGTTTGAGGAGGTGGAGGATGGCTTTGTAGATTTTTCCACCGGCACTGGGAGATTTGGAGGCTATGATGTACTTAGAGATAGGGAGGGTAAGAAACCCTATGCTTGGTGGGCAACTCATGGGGCAACATCCCCTATTCTACAGAAGTTAGCCTTTAGGGTCATCTCTCAAGTTACATCATCCTCTTGTTGTGAGAGGAATTGGAGCACATATGGGAACTTGTACAGTGTGAAGAAGAGCAGGCTTAAGCAGTCTAGGGCAGAGTCGATGGTGTATGTGCACTCCAACCTTCGTCTTATTTACAGGAAGAGGGAGGAGTGGGCGAAGGGAAAGACAAAGATGTGGGATGTCTTTCCTGATGATATGGATTTGGACAGCAGTACTGAGTTGGCATTATCCAACATGGATCTTAATGATCCAGTGCTAGAGTCGGTCACTTTTGATGATAGTGATCGTATAGAGGGGTCATCCTCCACAGCAGCAGATGCAGGTCATCAGATGGGCAGAGAGGAGGAGGAGGGGGAGGAGGATGAGGATGAGGAGGATGAGGATTAATGCAGTGATGAGTATGTTGATTCAGGCATGATGGAGGACTATTGACATATGGGATTCTCCCATCTTGATCCACCTGTTTTTGTATTTACTATTAGTCTATTTGGCATTTTCCAGTGCCCAGTGGCATTCCGACATATATGTATACATTTTGATTTTGATGACTTAATGAGAAATATGGTTCCGACATGCATCTATGTGTCTCATAATTCATTTTGATTTGTGAATGACAAATGTGAAATGTGTTGTGATTCGTGAATACTGAATACTGAATCGTGATTTGTGAATGACAATGTGTAATCTACTAATCATTAATGTGTTTTCATTCTAATTTCTATTGAATATTTCATATTTGTAAATTGTAAATGTTCTAGTTTCTAAAGATTTTTGGATCTATATGTCTATATTTTTAAATATTAATATATTTTTAAATATTAATATATTTTTAAAAAATATATATATGTATATAAAACGTGTCCTACGTGTCCTGATTCCGGGGGTCACCGTGTCCGTGTCGGACTCTCGTATTTTCGTGTCCTGCGTGTCTCGTGTCCCCGTGTCAGGTGACTTAGATCTCTATCCATTTGTCCCATCTTTCAAGTTTACCATACTACCAAAATGGGTCCAAAACCTTTGGCATATTGGCAAGGAAAAATGCAGCTTCGAACATAGGGCAAGAAAAACAAAGAAAAAATGAATATTAAATATTGGTGGTAAAAAACAGAGCTGGATAAAGAAACAGGCCGCTGGTTGAAAAAAGCAGGCCCATACAAGGACCCGTGACCCTTGAAAAAATTATAATAAGAGGGAAGCAAAAGGAATTTGAAAACTCTTGCTTAAATCTGGAAAACAAATTGTTAGAGGATGGAATTTTAAGTTTTAACAGCAACCTGGGGATATGGAAACTTTAGGTAGATAGAAATCAATCCCCACTACAATATTAAACCTTTGATGGCAAAGATAATGATTGTTTGGCTCTCCAAAGATCAATTGTTGATGATGAAAAACTCCTTCCCTCTCAATCCCCAACATCTACAAAGAGAAATTACTCCAGAAAAAATTTGGAATCGCCACTTAAAGAGGGTTTTCAGCATGCTTGGCAAATTTTCCTGGTCATGGCATGATTTTTGAGGAAAGTTCTGATTTTTCCTCAAAACTGTGAATTTTCCCACTTTTTCCTAGAGAACAGATTTTTCCTTGGCAACTTTTTGTTTTAGCTTCAACCCACAATTTTTCCAAAATTTCGGTGATGTTTTCCACTATGCAAATGAACTAAAAAGTTTAGAAATATGATTGTAAGGCATAAACCAACCCCTGGAAACCAGTTTAAAATTGTCTGCTAACAATAATTTACTGTGTATGGATGTTAAGTTATAGAAGAGGCTGCCTGACTTATGAATGTGCCAAAATAAATCTATTGGAATGCAGCAAAAATCTTTCTCAGGAATGTGTTGCCAGAAAAACTAGCACCACAAATGCCAAAACTCAAAAGGGTTCTAGCTAAGTGCAAAAATGGGAATGGGATAGCTGTCACCTATTAAATTTTCCTTCACTTTAAGTGGTAGATGAACCACTAAGAGAGGGCTATGCCCCATTGAAAAAGCCATGATTCTTATGTCCCAACTTATCAAAACTAAATCCAAAGAAAAGGGATTAATAATGTCAAAATAAAAAATAACTAAGAAATTAAGATAAAAAGGAAAAAGAAAAATAAATTTAAAAAATCGTAAAAATGGTGCAAGGAAAGGGTAACTCAAGAAGAAAAGAATTCCCTTCCAAGGCACAGATATGGAAAAAGCTCATTAACCCATAGCTCTTGAAAGCTAAGAGGCAAACTTAGAACTCAGACATCCTCTCATGATAGTTAATTCATGAACCCCATTTCCTAACATTACTGTTAATTCCCCTTCATTTCATTACATTCACTCCATTACCCTCACTTTGCTTAGAAATTTAGGAAGTTCACTTAGTCTTAGGGGTGCAACATAAAAATATGGATCAATTATGGTTGCACCATGGTAGTTCTAAGCAGTGTTACAAATATCGTGTCGGTGAATATATCGCCAAGGGTCCAAAAAGAAAATGTCGGATTTATCAGAGAAAATGTCGGCAAACATCGGCAATATATTGGCGAAATTAAAAAATACAAAAATATTAATTTTTTTACTTAGCCGATATTTCCCGATTTTTGGCAACCTTTTCCGATTTTTGCCGATATTTTCAAAAAATCGCGATATTTTAAAATGGCGATTTTTTCCAGCAATATTATCGCCGAGCTGGGAACATCGCGATGTTGGCGATATATGGCCCATGTTTGTAACACTGGTTCTAAGGTTATTGGGATAATTAATTAATGAGTTATTAAAAAATTCACTTAATAGCCTTTTATGTTAATGTTTGCATATTTCAAAGTCTCTTTCCTAAGTCATACATTATATGGTTTAACACTTGGATTGGATTGTATTGATGAGGTATAGTCTTCATGTGATGAGTGCCCTCTTTGTACACACATTTGGAGGCACATGTGGTATCTTTTGACATTTTTGATGGGACACTTGTTTTGGACGGGTGTCTTGGCTTCAAGAGCAATTATCTTTTGACAAAGTTCCCAAAATTTCCCATCTCAACAACATTAGAAGCAGAGTGGTCATGGAATTTCTAAAAAGTGGTTTTAATAGAAAATTCAATAAATATTGAGGAATCTGGCAATTTCAAAACTATCGCCTTGAAGAACTCATCATTTTTTCTTTGACCACTCGATTTATGGAGTGCCTCACCTATTTGATCCACAGGTGCCACCTTATCTTGGAGCATTCATCACTTTACATTGGTTTTTATGAGAGGACTCCTCTCCTTGTCCACTTATCTTAGAGAGTGAGTTGTTAGTTTTGACTTGTCAATGAGGTTATTACATCATTGACTAGTCAAGATCTAGGGTTGTTATTCTTGACCATGTCAAGGAATGTTTTATTATTTTCCTTTAAAGAGGTTGTTCAGCTCTCTTCCTATATAAAGAGAGCCTCTTTCATTGTGCTCTCATGGTTTTTGATGGCTAGAACTTGTGGAGAATAAAGCATCATTGCTACTTTGTGTCTATTTTTCTTGTATGATAGTATATTGGATAAATATTAGGAGCTAATTGTGGATTTAATGGTGAAACTTGACTAAGAACTCCTCTTTGTTCAAAGAATGCTTGGAAAATAGGGTAATATCTTCACATAATACTACATAAGTTTGCTAACCAGATAGTAATATTTCAACATTTGAAATCTTGCGTCTCTTTGTGGACTGTGTAGTATCTATTGCAGGTTTATCTTCATATATTTGCAGGTATATTGGAGGATTTTCAGCTTGTAAAATCCTCATATATTTGCAGGTTTTATTAAAGGGTTTTCAACTTTTGAAATCCTCTATTCTGGACAATAGAAGAAGGGTTACTTAGCTATCAAACTGTTGATTAAGTGGTCATTGATGCCAACAGTTGCGTCTTGGTGCCCCTTGTGGAGCCCCTGAGGGTTAGTATTTGGTTTGTGGTTGTCTGTGTCAAAGGAGACCTTTTGACCTTGTCCAAGCCTAAGTCTGAAGCCTTTGGAGCCCTTTGGATAATGGCAAAAGCCCTAAACACCCTTTAGCGTGTTTAAGTACCCCTAAGGTGTTTCTATGGTTCCCCAGTTGTTTTCCAGTACCAAAACCTATGCCTTAATATTCTAGAAAGTGTCCTTGGTGGGTTGAAGAAGTGGAGTCCAAATGACCCATTTTGTGGTCGTTTGTGTTTGTAATGAGGTCATGGTACCCTAAGACAAGCCTAGGCACCCCCACACTTTGTGTTGAGGTTCTTGGTGGCTTGTAAAGCTCACCCTCACTTGTAGTGACTTTGATGACCTATTAATAAACCCTAAACTCTTACCTTTGGTCCCTAAGCCTATAATCTACCCTATAATGTATGCCTTGCCCCTAAAAACACTAATAATACCCTAATGCTGCATTGATGCCAATTGCACCTTTACATTAACACTTGAAGCCCTTAATGGCGTAATACACTCTTGATAGTATAATGGAGCACACCTTTGCATATGATAACCCACACAATGATTGGCTTGATGTTGAATTTAACAATGGTCCATCTGGTGACAAGCTTGAAGCCCATGATGGCACCTTGCACATGGCATGCCGTTGAAAGCCCTAGTGGCTTGAATGCAACCCTATGATGATGTGGAGGACACACTCCCATGAATTTTAATGATATGGTTAACTATTGAAGAATATAAAATAATGAAAATAATGAAAATACATGTAACAGGCCTTAATAGCTTAATGACTCCTAGGTTGACCATTGAAGTGATAATTCAAAGTCAAAATAAAATTCAAATTAAATATTTAAAATAAAAATTCTTACCTTGGTCACCCTACAAGTTGGCTCCATAAGTTAAATTAAAAAATTCAAATTAAAAAAATTATTATGAATTATTGCAAGGTCGACTAAATTTTTTTGGGGGAAAACTAGCATAAATACACTCGATCTCCCACTCAAAAAGGGGTAAAAAAATTCGGACTGCTCTGAGGAGATTTTCGGGTACTGTAGCAGGCAGCTACAGTGGACAGCATTTTTTAATTTTTGTTTTCATCTTTGTTGTGGAGCAGCAGCTGGAGTAAGAAGAAAGTTTTTAGTCTCTTTCTTTCTCTATTTTCGGGTGCACAGTCTCTAGGGCAGCAGCAGATAGATTTTTTGTGAATTTTTTTTTTGGGTCAACAGTTTCAGCAGAACATTTTTGGGGGGGTTTGAACCAGACAAGAGGCAACCTATACAGTCCCAAATTTATACTCAGTGACAGCTCTGAAATTTTGCAAACAATTGACAGCTCCGAAACTTTTGAAGTGGCCAGCAGTCCCAAATTGTTTACCCAATGTAACAGCTCTGAATTTTGAAATTATGACAGCTGAAGTGTTGACAGTTTAAACTTGAAATCTTGACAGTAAAGTGCTTGAAAGTCCGAGTTGAAGTGCTTGACAGTGAAGTGCTTGATAGTGAAGAAAGGAAGTCCTGGTGATTTGTTTAGAAGTAAAGTCTTGACGACATTTATCTTGTTTTGACATCTAAAGATATACTTGCAGCTGTAAACAAATCATCTTTTTGAAAGAATATGTCTCAGGCAAACATTAGTTGAGGCTTCCGAAGGTGACAATTGAAGATACTCTAAAACTCTGATTTCCTGATCATGACAGCCAAGGACTTTTGTACCAGTAGCTGAAGATTCTGAGTATGTATATGAGCTTCTTGATAAAAGGTATCAGATCTGTTCATGCATGAAATATCAAACACCAAGTTGTAATCTGAAGACAGTCAAGAAGTGACACGTTGAAGTACCTTGACAATCCATTTAGAAGTGATGACATGTAAGTTTTGTAATGTCTTGCATACCCTGTTAACATAATACTCAGTCATCATACATGACAATGCTTACACAGTAATATACACAGTGATGATGATATTTATACAGTGATGATGATATTTATATGAAGATAGTGATGATATGTATAGTACACATGATGAAATGATGCATACAATATGTCTGTGATGATATGTATGATGATATGATACATACACAGTGATGTCTAGATGCATATTGCTATATACAGTGATGATGATGATACCTACACTCAGACATTAGACAGTGATATGATGTGCTGGTAATATGATGCAATATGATATCTACACCTATTCTCAGTGATTACTCAATGATGTGATGATGTTCAATAGTGTATATGCTCAGTGATGAAAAGTATGCTCAGCTTACATAGTGATGATACACAGAGTGATGACATGTATGCTCAGTTTACACAATAATGATATGTATGCTGAGTTTACACAATGATGATATACTTAGTGATATAAACAGTGAAGATATGTATGCTCAGTAATGATCAGTTTGCACAGTGATATGCTCAATGATATGTATGACACAGTAATGATATGATATGCTCAGTAATGTATGACACTCAGTGATATGTAATATGTTCAGTAATGAACACAGGATTATATATATATGCTCAGTGATGTATGCAGCAATATATAGATGACAATAATGAAATGATGACCAGTGGCTATGAGCAGCGAGTACATTGATTCAGACGAATAGATTACATGTGCAGTTGGTCTAACTCAGATTGGCTGAGTTGTATGAGAAGTTGGTTTGACCCAGGTGGTTTGGTTATAGTTGATTGAACTCAGATTTACTTAATCAAATAATGTGAACAGCAGATTGATTTATGCAGACAAATTGATTGCTACAGCTAGATCAGACAGATTGATTGGTACAGCTAGATTGGACAGATTGATTGTACAGGTTGATGAACAGTGTGGCACAGTTGTGGTGCAGTGGTTAGTGGACAGTTGATGAGCAGTGGTCAGTTGATGAGCAGTGACAGTGGTTGTGCAGTGTGGTATAGGTGTTGGATAGCAGGTCCACAGGATCAGTGCAGTTTGTAGTTCAGTAGTTCAGTATCTATCTTCATATCATGGTGGTAGGATGGGGCAAGGAAATCTAGGGAGCTAAGGCTTCCTTCAGGTTGTAGCTTGTAAACCAAGGGGTTGTAGCCTCCTTCCAGTTGCAGCTGGAGAATTGAAGTCTTTGTAACAAAGAGGGTTGTTGCCTCCTTCTAGTTGTTGCTAGTAAATTATTATTATAAAGGCTTCTGTGGTTTTTCCCCCAGGACTTGGGTTTCCATGTAAAAATCTTGTCTACTATGTTTTGCTATGCTTCCTATGTGATGATGATATGATGAGTTGTAATTGTTAATAATGCTGATGATATAATGATAATGTGATAACGCATTAATGAATGATGTATTGAATAAGCTGCTAATGATTGTTAAAGTAGAAAAAGTAATAAAAGGCTATACACACTGTTCACCCCCCCCCCTGTCAGTGTGCTCGGTGTTGCCAACACAAAGGCCAAGACTAAGGTGTGAAATTTTTTCCACCCACTCTTGCTCTTTGATAATCAAGGTGTGAAATCTACTCTCTTCTAACATGACCACATGCCTTTTCACTAGACTTTAGGCACTAGTCATTAGATATTTTTCTCTCTTCTTTTAACAATTGAAATTCATCTTTTTATTTCCTTTAAGCATTTTTCTTTTTGTTTAAATATGAAAATTAACATTTAATCTCACACAATTTAACAAGTAAAAGACATCTACACAAATCCTTTGGGGTTGCACTTTAATTCATTTTATGCTATGTTTATAGTTGGGCAGTTATCTTTACTTGAGGCAAAATTGGCACTGAATGGTCGTTTTCAAACTTGTTTAGCTCCACGTGATCAAATTTATTTATACTATTGTTTAGTTCCACATGTTTAATTGTTTGGAGTTGTTTACATGGTACTATTATTTGCACTCTTGAACAAATTTTTCCTAAGAAAAATTTCAGATCTCTGTTGGTACATTTACTTATCATTTTGGGTCCACCACTGCAGCCCGGAAGAACCAGGCATCAAGATTTTGGATCATCTGCTCACTATTTTTGGAAAAGGAGCACTCCTCTCAGCTCACCTTGAGGAGGCGAATTTGCTCATCCAATTAGTTTTTCAAAATCCCGAAGTCGAAAAAATTGGGGTTTCTCTAACAAACCCTAGGTCAAGGAGGAGCAGATCTCAAAAGGGCAAATTTTCTGGTAAGTCTCAAATCTATTTCTATTTCCATTTGAAGTTCTCATTATAGCAAGATGACAAGCAATACCAAGCTTGACGAGAAGCTTGAAGGAGCTGAGAACTTCAGATCCTGGAAATATAGAGTCATGCTTATCCTTGAGGAGCATGAGCTAGAAGACTATGTGAAGGAAGGACTTATAGAACCAGAGGGAGATGAAGAGATGGCAAGGCATAAGAAGAATCTTATCAAAGCAAAGAGGATCATTGCTGATTCCATCAAGGATCACTTGATCCCCCATGTGTCTTCCAAGAAGACACCAAAAGAGATGTTTGATGCCTTGAACAGCCTGTTTGAAGGAAAGAACATCAATAGAAAGATGACCTTGAGAAATCAACTCAAGGGTGTGAAGAGCATGAAGTCTGAGTCCATGCACTCATACTTCTCCAGGGTATCCCAGATCAAAGAACAACTATAAAACATTGGGGATATGATAGAGGATGCAGAAGTTGTGGTGACTACTCTGAATGGTCTCCCCCGAGATTGGGAATCATTTGTTCGTGTCATTTGTGCCAGGAAGAAACTAATCAAGTTTAGAAACCTATGGGAAGAATGTGTCCAAGAAGAAGAAAGAATATTCGTAAGAGAGAAGTTAAATGACGATGAAGATCAAGCCTTGGCTACTCATGCTAAAGGTGGGAAGAAGAGGAAAGACAATCCTCGTCCCCGAGAGGACTCTCCAAGAAGATCCCAGAAGAAGAGAAGGACCTGAAAAGATTTCTCTTCAATTGAGTGTTACTCATGCCACAAGACTGGACACATTGCAAGGAATTGTCCAAACAAACATGGACAACACAAGAAGCAGAAGAAGAGGTTTCATGCTCATGCAGCAGAAGAAGAGGTTTCATGCTCATGCAGCAGAAGATAGTGATGATGATGACAAGACCAGAAATAATGAAGACTCAAGTGAAGAATATGTTCTTATCTCAGCACTCACTGGTTCAGTATCTCATGGAAGTGAAACTTGGCTAGTTGATAGTGGAGCTTCAAAGCACATGACAGGATACAAAGAATCATTGTCTCGTCTTATCTAGAAGGAATCTCCACATAAGGTAAAACTCGGAGATGACTATCAATATCCCATCAAAGGTATGGGAGAAGCCTCTTACAAGTTGGACTCTGGGAAGTCCATGAACATGAAGGATGTAATTTATGTACCTGGGTTAAAGAAGAACTTTCTATCTATTTCAGCATTAGATAAGAAAGGTCTTCAAGTTGCATTTGTAGATGGTGAAGTTCTCATGTCGCCTAAAGGGAAGACTATTGATGATGCAGTAGTCATCGGAGTAGAGGAAGGAGGACTTTACAAATTAAAAGGTCATGCAAATGCAGCAATGATGGCTACTACTGTGAACCCCTGTGAGCTATGGCATAGGAGACTAGCTCATGTGCACTATAAGGCCTTACCAATTGTAAGTAAGGTAGTAACTGGGTTACCAGAGATCCAGGTGGATCATGAAGGAGTATGCAAAGGGTGTGCTCAAGGGAAGAGCACTAAGAACCCATTTCCAAGTAGCGATAGCAAGGCGAAAGGTATTTTGGATATTATTCATTCAGACATTTGTGGACCAATGTCCACCACCTCTCTAAGCGGGTATGAATATTATGCATCTTTTATTGATGATTATTCTCGCAAAACGTGGATTTACTTTCTGAAGAATAAGAATGAAGTCTTTGAAAAGTTTAAAGAGTTCAAGCCACTCGTAGAGAATCTCTCTGAAAAGAAGATTAAGATCCTAAGGTCAGACAAGGGAGGGGAATATACCTCAGGGGATTTCAAAGATTTCTGTAAACAAGCAAGGATTAAGAGGGAGCTCACTATTCCTTATAATCCACAACAGAATGGCGTGGTCGAAAGGAAGAACAGAATGATCATAGAAGCAGTAAAAGCTATGATCCATGATCAAGATCTACCCATCTATGGGTAGAAGCTACCAGAACCGCAGTCTATGTACAGAACAGGATCTCCCATAGTGCTCTTGGCAACAAGACCCCTGAAGAGATGTTCACCGGGAAGAAGCCTGAAGTCAGTCATCTAAAGATATTTCGATGCCCGGTGTTCATCCACATTCCAAAGGAGAAGAGATCGAAACTAGAGCCTTCAGGGAAGAAGGGAATATTTGTGGGTTATAGTGAGCAATCTAAGGCTTACCGCATATAATCCCAAGATTCCGTCAAATCGAGATTAGTCGGGATGTCACATTTGATGAAGATTCAGCCTTCAACAAGTCTAAGAAGACTCATGAAGATGAAGAGGAGCAGGAGGTTCCCAGAGTTGCAGAATCAACCAAAGAACCAATTCCAAGTGTTGAAGGTGATCCTACCCCAGAGGATCATGACATGGCAGAACCTCAGAGACCTGAGGAGATACCTCATGTGGAGATCTCTCGAAAGAGAAGACCAGTCTGGGCACGTGAATTAATCCAAGATGCAGGAAAGTATGGTGCTCCAGAAGCGTACAGTAGAGAGATCAAGAGACCAAGGCCATACTCCAATTATGTAGCCTTGATGTGCAATCTTGTTGAAGAAGAACTAGCTTGTTTTGAAGAAGCAGTAAAGAAGAAGGAATGGCTGGCTGCCATGAATGAAGAATACCAGTCTATCATCAAGAATGATGTTTGGGATGTGGTACCAAGACCAAAGGACAAGTCGGTTGTTTCATCAAAATGGATCTTCAAAACAAAACATTCAGCAGACGGAAGCATTGAAAAGTACAAAGCAAGATTTGTAGCCCGGGGATTCTCGCAAAAGGAAGGAATTGACTATGAGGAGACTTTTGCCCCGGTAGCCAGATATACTTCGATTAGAACCATTCTTGCCTTGGCAGCCAAGATGAAATGGAAGCTACATCAGATGGATGTGAAGACTGCTTTCCTGAATGGAAACATAGAAGAGGAAGTATATATCGAGCAACCAAAAGGATTTGAAGTGGAAGATAATAAGTCAGATGTATGCAAGTTGAAGAAAGCACTGTATGGGTTGAAGCAAGCTCCTGGAGCATGGTATAGAAGAATTGACAGCTTCCTGATGAGCTTGGGCTTTACCAAGAGTAAAGCGGATTCTAATCTTTACTACAAGATTATGAACAATGAACCCGTGATACTATTATTGTATGTGGATGACTTATTTCTAACTGGAGAAGACAAGCCTATTGTTGAATGTAAGAAGAGGCTTACAGCAGAATTCGAGATGAAAGACCTTGGCAAAATGCACTATTTTTTAGGTCTTGAGGTATGGCAGTTTCCAAATGAGAGTTTCCTGAGTCAAGGAAAATACACAGTAGAGATCCTAAAGAGATTTGGGATGCTGGATTGCAAGGCCATAACCACTCCGATGATGACAAATTTGAAGCTTCTGAGTGATGCTTCTTCAGAGAGAGTGGATGTCACCATGTATAGACAGATTATTGGGTCATTGATGTATTTGACCAATACTCGTCTAGATATATGTTTTGCGGTAAACACACTGAGTCAGTATATGGTGGAACCCAGGAATGTTCACCTAGTTGCAGCAAAACATGTGATGAGATATCTGAAGGCTATATTGGATTATGGGTTCAAATATTCCTCAGATAGTGAGTTCAGACTGTATGGGTACACAAACTCAGATTGGGCTAGAAGTGCTGAAGACAAAAAGAGCACTTCAGGATGTTGCTTTAGTTTGGGATCAGCTGCGATCTCATGGCTCAGTAGAAAGCAACCTTGTGTTGCACTCAGTACAGCGGAAGTTGAATATGTTGCAGTTTGTTCAGCTTGTGGTGAAGCAGTGTGGCTTCGCAAGATGTTGACAGGATTGTTCGATGCAGAGATTGATGCTACGGAGATACTTTGTGATAATCAGAGTTGCATCAAGTTGACAGAAAATCCTGTGTTTCATGATAGATTGAAGCACATTGAGATTAAGTTCCACTATATCCGGGATATGGTGCAGAGGGGAGTTGTGAAGCTTGAGTATGTTCCTACAGAGGAACAAGTTGCTGATGTGTTGACTAAGCCTCTGGCTCATGTGAAGTTTGAGTACTTTCGAGACAAGCTTGGTGTGGTCCAGAGGGAGCTCTCTAGGAAGAGAGATTGATGATTCCTATCCGAAAGGATAGATGCCTATCCGTAGGGATGGATGCCTCTCCAAGGGTGAGGGAAGATCAGTACTGGCTGACTGATGGTTCCAACTCTCACGAGTTGATGCCTCTCCAGGGGTGAGGGAAGATCAGTACTGGCTGACTAATGGTTCCAGCTCTCACGAGCCGATGCCTCTCCAAGGGTGAGGGAAGATCAGTACTGGCTGACAGATAGTATCAGTACTTAGCTACTGATTGTTGTTGCAGGTGTTCCAGCTGATGGTGCTGTTGATGAGGATGTTCCAACAGATGGTGTTCCAGCTGACGATGATGTTGTTCCAGCTGATGGTGCTGTTGATGAGGATGTTCCAGCAGATGGTGTTCCAGCTGACGAGGTTGCTGATAGCAGAAGATGTTCCAACTGATGATGTTGCTGATGAGGATGTTCCAGCAGATGGTGTTCCAGTTGACGAGATGTTGTTCCAGTAGATGATGTTCCAGCAAGAGGATGATTGTTGATGATGTTGCTACTGATGATGATCATATTTCAGCAGATGATGATGTTGCTACTCCGCAGATGATGCCCCAAGACAAATGATGATCCAAATCCTTCCTACGACATATAGAAGTTCACAAGTCAGTTGTGCAGATGTTGTTACCCGCAGAATACCTTCCTAGTTAAGAGGGAGTGTTAAAATAATGTAACTGCGGAAGATATTCTATTTATATTATTGTATTCCTCCTACGGAAATTGATGGTCATGTAATTAATAATGTAAAGGTCATTGAAAGAAGCAATGTAAACCCTAGGACATGTGTCGGCTCAGAAAAGCCCCTAAAAGATTATTATATTATGTAATTGACCAATCAAGTAGACAAGTCGGCCCTGTTGGGGAATTTGTCACCCCAACGGAAGAATATAAATAGAAGTGCTCTCTCTCACTTCTGTTCATTCATTCACTCAAGCAAGTTCGCATAGGTGAAGAAGAGACGTGCGCACAAGTGAAGGAGTAGTTGTTTTGTCTTGGGGTTATCTTGTACTTTGTGATTTCTATAATGACGAAGGCTTTGCTGGGTTTTCTTCCCCAAGAGGGTTTCCCAAGATAAATTGTGTCTCTTGTCTTTTATGATGTGCTTGTTTATCTTTCAGTAATTGTTTATATGCTATATGCTGCTCAAGTAAAAACTAACATGACCACTTGGCTATCAAAGACCAAGACTAAGGTGTGAAATGTTTTCCACCCACTCTTGCTCTTTGATAATCAAGGTGTGAAATCTACTCTCTTCTAACATGACCACATGCCTTTTCACTGGACTTTAGGCACTAGTCATTAGATATTTTTCTCTCTTCCTTTAACAATTGAAATTCATCTTTTTATTTCCTTTAAGCATTTTTCTTTTTGTTTTAAATATGAAAATTAACATTTAATCTCACACAATTTAACAAGTAAAAGACATTTACACAAATCCTTTGGGGTTGCACTTTAATTCATTTTATGCTATGTTTATAGTTGGGCAATTATCTTTACTTGAGGCAAAATTGGGATTGAATGGTCGTTTTCAAACTTGTTCAGCTCCACATGATCAAATTTATTTATACTATTGTTTCGTTCCACATGTTTAATTGTTTGGAGTTGTTTACATGGTACTATTATTTGCACTCTTGAACAAATTTTTCCTAAGAAAAATTTCAGATCTCTGTTGGTACATTTACTTATCATTTTAGATCTGAAAATATTGATGTTCCTCCAGTTAGCAGCATCGTGCAGACATTCTCCCAAATTGATCATGTTGATTTGACCAAGGGGGGATGATACATTCACTCATGGGGCCATGCTGATTTGGCTAGTGGTGAATGGCCCAGGAGCAGTCTTTCTCCTAGTATTAGCCATGCTGATTTGGCTAGTGGTGAATGGCCCAGGAGCAGTCTTTCTCCTAGTATTAGCCATGTTGATTTGGCTAAGGATGAAAGGCTTGTTAGATTTTAAGATAGCAATATAATTTTTATCTCTTTCAACTTTAATTGTAATAGAAATAAATACAGGATCACTCAAAGAACGACCATGCATGGAAACACAAGAACACAGAATTTATCCTGGGAAACCATAAGGGAGAAAACCCAGCAACCTTCTTATAGAGATATCAGTTCAAGAGACAAAGTACATCCAGATACAATAGCCAAAATGAGGATAAACCAAAGGAGAAAACTCTTTAAGATAGAAACCCCAAAAATTGCCTTCTTCTCTCTCTTGTGAGCTTCCTTCTTGATGTGGAGCGAACTTGCTTGATGGTGGAAATGAGTGAGGCATCACCCTTTATTGATACTTGATTTTGGATGACCTTTTTCAATGGGGCCGACTTGTCTATCTGTTTGGGCCACTTGTCTTTATTGCATAATAATTATTATCTTTTATTTCTTCTGGGGTCGACTTAGTGTGAGGATGCCTCAAGCAGCTATAACAGCAACACTCCCTCTTAGCTAGGAGGCATCATCATGCTAGAACACATATGGATATAATATGAGCATCACGACTATCTTAAACATCTCTGTATCATAAGAAAAGTCTTCTGACGGAAATCTGTCCATCGAGAGGTGCCAACAACTCAACCCAGTCCATTGAGGAGTCAACATGCACCAGCTCAACCCAGTCTATCGAGGAGCCTACATGTAACAACTCAACTCAGTCCATCGAGGAGTCAACAACTCAACCCAGTCGATCGGGGAGTCAACATGCACTAGCTCAACCTAGTCCATCGAGGATCCTACATATAACAACTCAACTCAGTCCACCGAGGAGTCAACAACTCAACCCAGTTCATCGGGGAGTCAACATGCACCAGCTCAACCCAGTCCATCGAGGAGCCTACATGTATCAACTCAACTCAATCCATTGAGGAGTCAACAACTCAACCCAGTCCATCAAGGAGTCAACATGCACTAGCTCAATCTAGTCCATTGAGGAGCCTACATGTATAACGACTCAACTCAGTCCATCGAGGAGTCAATGAGGAATCAGTCATCTCCCTCTCTCTTCCTTTCAAGGAAGATTCACACCATTCTCCCTTTCTCAGGGAGAAGACCACATAAATACTGCAACATCAATCCTCCCTCTCAACAACGAAGACATTCTCCACTACTCCAAGTCGGTCACGGAAGTATACAAACTTTGCCCTGGGAAGAGGCTTGGTGAGAATGTCGACAGTCTAATCATCAACAAAGATATACTGGAGCTGAAATGCTCCCTTAGGTTGTCATTGATGCCAACAATGTCTGGTCATTGATGCCAACAGTTACGTCTTGGTGCCCCTTGTGGAGCCCCTGAGGGTTAGTATTTGTTTAGTGGTTGTCTGTGTCAGAGGAGACCTTTTGACTTTGTCCAAGCCCAAGCTTGAAGCCCTTGGAGGCCTTGGGACAATGCCAAAAGCCCTGGCTACCCATTAACTTGGTTAAGTGACCCCTAAGGTGTTTCTATGGTTCTCCAGTTGTTTTCCAGTACCACAACCTATGCCCTAATACCCTAGAATGTGTCCTTGGTGTGTTGCAATAGGCCAAATGACCCTTTCAGTGGTCATTTGTGTTTTAATGAGCTCATGGTACCCTAGGAGAAGTCTAGGCACCCCCACACTTAATGAATTTATTGATCCTTGAAGGAATGGCAAAAGTAATACCCTGAAGATGGTCAAAATGATCAAGAAAATTCTTGAACCCACACCTTGATGGTCATGGGGTTCTTAGTGGCTAATAGAACACACCCATACATATGTTAACATTAAAACCTTAATAATAAAATACTTTAATAATTAAACAAATAAAAAGTGGGGAAGAAGATGAATGTTGTTTTTGGCATGACAAGGAGCTGATATCATTACCAAGATCTGAAGGGGGAACTTCCAGTCATCTACAGTCAAGAAGTGACAACCAGCAAAGGGCAAACTTGGTAGAAACTGATTAGAGCATTCACCATTTTCAGATCTGAGATTATTTCCAATATAATGCTGCCACGCAATTATTAATTGAAGGTACTGTTGAATTTATTACACCCTGAATTGCTTGCCTCTGTTGGTTGTAATTGTATTGCTGCGAGCTATTGTATGGTAAAATTCTTGTTGAATGCCCGTGATTCCGTGAACTCATTTAGTGAACATAAACCCAAAATAAATACCCCACCATTCAAAAGTTTGAAACCCCATCGTGTAAATAAAAGTATTGGTGAAGTCGGCTTAGCCTCAAAAGAGTATTAATTTAATTATTAAAAAATAATAAACAATATATATAATTTATTTATTGCAAGGTCGGCTAATTTTTTGGGGGAGAAAAACCAGTATAATTATTGGTGAAGTCGGCTTAGCCTCAAAAGTTATTAAAAATAATAAACAATATATATAATTTATTTATTGCAAGGTCAGCTAATTTTTTTGGGGGGAGAAAAACCAGTATAAATACCCTAGTAACTTTCAATTTGAAGAATGAAAAAAAAAAAATCAGATTTTTGCTCTGAGTTATTCAGACCTGATCTCTGAGGAAATTTCGGTGAATAAAAGGGGAGAAATCTATACAAGTTTCTGGTTGAAGTATGGGTTATGTATGAGGCAGCAATAGGATGAAATCATGCTCTAACTTCTATGAAAGATAGCTGCAGCAAGGAGCAAAAGAAGACTTTTAAGAGCTTTCTCAGAACTCATACAGCTGTAGAGAATGATGATTAACTCGAGACTTGAGGACAGCGGCTGTGTATAAGTTCTCATCTCTGATTTTCGGGTGGAGTAGGGTCTGAAACAACCACCATAGATCAAATGAAGGCATCCGAAATCAGTCAACAAAAGCAGTCCAAAATTTGTGGAGTTTTTAAGAAGGTTTTGTCTGAAAATTTCGGATCAGTGTGAGGAAGCCACAGAAGAAGAGACTGCTGTTGTCTGAGCTGCTTGCTATCACAGTCACGAGCCAGTACACAGAACCGAGCCTTCCGAAACCCAGTCATACTGGTAAGCTGTTGGAGGAGTTAAGTCACAAGGTTTTTGAAGTCTCCACAGTTCATGAATGAACAAGTATGTTAGTATGCACATAAATATAAATTACAGTATGAATGTTTATGTACAGTTAGGTAAAATACATAGTGACATGAAGAGTATGTACAATTGTGTACAAGTCTGGTGAGTAAGCTGTGAGGTGTCCTTGGGTATATACTAGTGTGATATGATTTGTACAGCAGCATAGATTGGAATTTGATTAGGACAGTTCGAAGAAGGCTCAACTCCTAAATAGCACATGATGATATGTTGGGGTTGGATTTGTTGGTGAACATGATAGCCCTTGATGAAAAAATTTACTAGTGCAGATCTACTTGTGATTGGACTGAGTAGTATACACTTGACAGTGATAGCTCAGAATAAAACCATGTAAGTTGTCCTCATCAATGATTTGGATTGAGAAGTATATGAGAATATTCTTGGGTATATGCTATGAGCAGTGTGTGGACAGAACCATGACTTGAGCAGACCTATGACATGGGCATGAGCAAAATCCTGTGGTCCTGTGCACTAAAATCATAGGATTGATGACAATGACAGTGACTTGATTAACATGACAAGATAAGTGACATGTGAAGATAATTGAAGATGTTGTAGATAGTGCCAGAGTGGACTGAGTTTATGACAGTGATGACAGTAGAGGATAAAATCCATGATCCAGTACAGTTTTGCTTCAGACTAGGGATGGTATTACAGTAACAAGTGTGTGAACAATATTGACTGCTCAGTGGTATATTGGTACATGCTAGAAGCAAAAGCAGAGCAGAATTACTTGTTCAGTGATGGTACAAGGTTATACATGAGCAGGTTATGACAGTGAAAAGACTTGTTGATATACAGGGATGATTTGGCAGTGAACGGTGTGCACAAGCAGATTCAGAGATTGGTATGTGACAGATTTACAGGTTGTGGAATGTGGTTCAGAGTGTGTCAGTGACAAGGCTGACGTGGCAGTGAACAGTGAACAGAGGTTATCAATAGCAGAGAGTACAAGTTTTTTTTGTTTAACAGGTCCACAGGTTCAGCAATCTTTTTCTACAGGGTGGTAGGGTGGTGCTAGGGCTCACAATTTCGTGAGCTGAGCTGTTGTAGCAGCTCGTCAGTTGCAGCTGACAAAGCCTAGGGGTTGTAGCCCCTTCCAGTTGTAGCTGGAGAAGTTGTATTAAATTTGTAACCCCAGTTGTTGCTGGGTCAAATTTTATTATAAAAGGCTTCTGTGGTTTTACCCCCAGGACTTGGGTTTCCACGTAAAAATCTTGTGTACTGTGCAATTTCTTTTTATTGTTGATAATATGCTGCTATGATTGGTGATTAGCAACTTGCTCTCGATTAAAATTTGATAATTGGCAAATATTGATTCACCCCCCCTCTTATTATTTCAACAATTGGTATCAGAGCGGGTTCCTTCAAGAACAGTCTAATCACTGGAAGGAAATTATGGGCAAGTTTGCCAAGCACAGTAAAAATGGAATACCCATGTTTGATGGGACTGGCCTTTTGGAGTATACGAATGAAATCTTTTCTGCTAGCTCAAGGAGTACAGGTATGGCAAATAGTTGAAAATGGATATAAAGTACCAACACCCCCACCAACAGATCCAGATGACTTAGTTCATTATGATACAAATTCAAAAGCCACGAACCATATTTCGAGTGCATTGGATGAATCGGTCTTTATCAAAGTCATGCATTGTACTTCTGCTAAGGAAATGTGGGACAAACTCAAGACCATCTACGAAGGGGACAAAAAGGTCAAAGAAGCCAAACTCCAAACCTACAGAGGACAATTCGAACATCTAAAGATGAAGGATGACGAGAACATTGCAACCTATTTTCTTCGAATTGATGAACTTGTAAATACTATCAGAGGCTTGGGTGAAAGGGTTGAAGAATCAATTGTTGTTCAAAAGATACTAAGAACGCTTCCCAATAGATTCAATCCTAAAATCTCAGCCTTGGAAGAAAGGACTGACTTGGATACTATGACAGTAGACCAGCTACATGGGACACTTGTGGCTTATGAAATGAGATTAGAAGATGAAGACTCACCTCGAAAAGAAGCAGCCTTTAAAGTTTCCTCCAAGCAAGCAATGAAAGACAAACAAGCCAAAAAGGACAATTCAGAAATAAAATCCAAATCAAAGACAGCATATCACTTCAACTGCAGTGATGATTCAGATGATGAGGAGATAGCAAACTTCGTAAGAAAGCTCAAAAGAGGCACAGGTAAGTACAAAGGTAAGTTACCTCTTAAGTGTTTTTCATGTGGTAAAATAGGTCACTTTGCTTCAAAATGCCCCTTTACAAAAGACTTTGATAGTGATGACAATTTCAAGAAACATAAGAAATACAGGAACTTCAAAGGAAAGAAAAATGGAAGGTTTTCAAAGAAGAAAAGTCTCTACTCTAAAAGAAACACCAGCTCATCAGATGAAGATTCTGACAATGACTAAGATAGTGATAGTGCTTCGGACAGCAGAAGTGATAACGAATCAAAAAGGGTACTCTTCATGGTTGTTGATTCAAAAGACACAGATGAGATCACCGAAAACAAAGAAGAATCCGATTCAGAAGGTGAAGTAGACCTGGAGGAAGAATTGATAAGTGCCTTGAAAGAGCTGAGAAGAGAAAGGAAAAAGAATAAACTACTTAAAGAGGAGATACAAGAGTTACGAGAAAGACCTCAGATATCTGAAGAAGCAGATCAACTCATTCAAAGCCTAACTATTCAATTAGAAGAAGCCAAAAGAATTCAAGACAATCTCAGAAAACAACTAGAAGAAAGTATGAATGAAAGTGAGAGACTAATGGGGGAGATAGTGACTCTTAGAACTCAACTACAAAAGAAAAATGTGAGTCAAGGCAATGACAACAGCTCCAAGATACTTGATCAGATCATCAATAATCAAAAGCCATACCTCGACAGAACAGGTCTTGGTTATAAGAAGCATAATGATGAAGGTTCAAGTTCCAAGACAGCTGAAGATAAACCAGAAGTTATCAAAAATCCTGTCATCCAGGAAGTACCCATATATCATCCAAAACAACAACCGGAAAAGGCTCCAGTTGAAAATCAACATGTTAAATTGACAGCACCTCTAAGAAGACCATTTCAACCTAGACAACCAACCTCAGAATGGACTCCAGTTGAAAATCGAAGTTTCAGTTGGGCAACACCTCCAAGAAGACCATTTGTTCCCAGGTATGAATATTCATTTTATGGTTATTGTTTTTCTTGCGAAATATTTGGGCATAAAGCAATGAATTGTATAAAAGGAAGATATGCAGAAAACAGGAACAGGTATGAAAATTCTAGATGGCAACGAAACAACAACAGTTTTTCTCCTTTGGATTCTGAAGTCGAATGCCAGAAATGCAACAACTTCGGGCATACAGCCAGGAATTGCAGAATGACAATCCCTCCTACAGGCATTAAACTAGAATCAAGCAATCAAACGGGTGACCAGCAAAAAGTATGGATCAGACAAAAGAACAATCTGAATATTCATGAATGTGGAATAGCTCTTCAAGCTCAAGCTCAAACTGGTAGCAACAAATGGTATGTTGACAGTGGTTGTTCTAGGCACATGACAGGTAACAAAGGTGCTTTCATGTTTCTTGAAAAAGATAAAGGACATGTCTCCTTTGGAAATAACAAATCAGCAAAAGTTGTTGGAAAAGGTACAGTAAATCTTGGCGGCAAAGATACAGCAGCAGAAAATGTGTTGTTTGTGGAGAGTATGAAGCATAATCTGTTGAGTGTCAGCCAGATGTGTGATTAGGGACATGAACTTACATTCAACTCAAAGTCCTGCAAAATAAGAAAAGAAGGATCAGGAAAGTTAGTGGCTACCGCTACCAGGACTCCGAACAACATATATGTTCTGGACGAGATCAAGGAAGAGAAATGTCACCTAGCAAAAGAAGATGAGAATTGGTTATGGCATAGAAGAATGGGACACGTACATTTTGATAATCTGGTCAAGATCAACAAGAAGCTAGCCGTAAGGAACATGCCACAGATTACAAAGCCTTCTGATACTATCTGCAAGCACTGTCAGCATGGGAAACTTACGAAAGCCAATTTCAAGACAAAAGAATACTCGTCTACAAAACCCTTAGAGCTTGTCCACACTGACCTATGTGGGCCAACCAAGAAGAAAGGATTGGATGGTGAAGAATACTTCATGCTGCTCATTGATGACTACTCTAGGATGACATGGGTATGCCTTCTTAACAGGAAATCGGAAGCCTCTGAATGCTTCAAGATTTTTAAAGAACAGGTTGAAAATGAAACAAGTAAACGAATCAAGTGTCTCAGATCCGATAATGGCAGAGAATTCACATCAAATGAATTTTATCAGTACTGTGAAGAAAATGGTATAAAAAGACAATTTTCAGTTGCCAGAACACCTCAGCAGAATGGAGTAGCAGAAAGGAAGAACAGATTAGTGTTAGAAATGGCCAGAACTATGTTGAATGAAGCTAAACTAAGTGAAAAATTTTGGGCTCAAGCAGTGCATACAGCAGTCCACATTATGAACAGAGGATTGCTCAGAAGCAACACTGATAAAACTCCTTATGAGCTATGGACAGGAAGAACAGCTAATGTTCAACACTTCAGAGTGTTCGAAAGCAGGTGCTACATCAGAAGAGATGATAAGAAGATTAGAAAATTCGAATCTCGTGCAGATGAAGGAATATTTGTTGGGTACTCATCCACAAGAAAGGCCTACAAGTGTTACAACCTGAGATTAGGTAAGATAGTGGAAAGCATTAATGTAAAGATTGATGAATCGAGCCTGCCAAAATGTCAGGAAGACTCAGAAGATCATGAAGAAGAAGATGATGATGATGAAGTAGAAGAAGAAGAAGATCAGAGAAAAATTTAGCCAACAGTTACACAGGATCAACAAGTACAAGATCAACAACAAGAACAACAAAACTCTCCTAAGAATTGGTATCAAAAGAATCATCCACAGGAATTGATTATTGGTGACAAAAATGCCGGCATAGAAACCAGAAAAGATCGAAGACAAGTCCGAAGACCAGAACAAGTATATTTCTCACTACTATCTACAGTTGAGCCGAGTAACTTTGCGGAAGCCAGTGTAGATGAACATTGGGTCAAAGCCATGGGAGAAGAACTTGATCAAATCGAGAAAAATGAAACATGGGAACTAGTTCCTAGACCCAAGGACAAAAATGTGATTGGCACAAAATGGATTTTCATAAATAAGCTGAATGAAGATGGATAGGTAATCAGAAACAAGGCAAGATTGGTTTGCAAAGTATATGCTCAAATCGAAGGGATAGGTTTTGAAGAAACATTTGCTCCAGTAGCCAGAATGGAAGCTATAAGAATGATATTGGCCCATGCTTGTGCTAAAAACATCAAAGTGTATCAAATGGATGTCAAATCAGCCTTTTTGAATGGCAAACTAGAAGAAGAAGTCTACATTGAACAGCCAGAAGGATTCCAACTATCAGCAAACAAGGACTATGTGTGTAGATTAAAAAGGGCGCTATATGGGTTAAAGAAAGCTCCTAGAGCTTGGTACTCCAGATTGGACAGTTACTTGCAGAAACAAGGTTTCAAAAGGGGAACTGTAGACAACAATATGTATATCAAGATTGATCATAACAGCATAATTATTGTTGAAGTGTATGTTGATGATATTATCTTTGGTAGTGATGATGATACTCTGAGCCAACAATTTGCCAAGGTTATGCAAAACGAATTTGAGATGTCGCTACTTGGTGAACTGACCTTCTTCTTGGGACTTCAGATATCACAATGTGAAGAAGGCATCTTCATCTCTCAGACCAAGTACATTAAAGAAATGCTGAAGAGATTCAAGATGGAAGATTGTAAGCCTGTAAGCACTCCTATGACTACTAGCTGCAAGTTAAGCAAAGACGATGAATCAAATGCAGTGGATCAAAAACTTTACAGGTTAATGATTGGAACTCTACTGTATGTGACAGCTTCAAGGCCAGATGTGATGCAAGCTGTTGGACAGGTTGCAAGATTTCAAGCAGCTCCGAAGGAAACTCATGTTATTGCAGTCAAAAGAATCTTCAGATATCTTAAAGGAACTATAGACTTTGGATTATGGTATTCAAAAGGAAAAGAGTTGGACTTATTAGCTTACTCAGACGCAGATTGGGCAGGATGTGTGGATGACAGAAGAAGCACAAGTGGTGCAGCATTTTTCTTAGGAAACTGTCTGGTATCATGGTCTAGCAAAAAGCAATCCTCAGTATCCTTGTCAACAGCAGAAGCAGAATATATAGCAGCAACAGCATGCTGTACTCAAATCCTTTGGATGAAACAGAACCTGCAAGACCTACAAGTAACATATGATGAGCCCATTCCAATTCTATGTGACAACACAAGTGCCATCAGCATCTCCAAGAATCCGGTCATGCACTCCAAGACAAAGCACATCCCTATCAAATATCACTTTCTTCGTGAATAGGTCACAGAAAAGCACATCAAGTTGGAATATATTGGGACAAAGGAGCAGATAGCAGATATATTCACTAAGCCACTTCCTAAAGGGACATTTGAGTACCTCCGAGAAAAATTGGGGGTCATTCCCTCTTCCCACTAAATTGATTCTTCTTCTTCACGAAAACAGGAAGAGAAGTTGTTGACAAGGGGAGCATGTCCTGAGGGGGAGCTGTATTGTCAAAGGATGTTCCCTTTGCCATTGATGCCAAAGGGGGAGAGAAGTTGTTCTCAGGGGGAGCGTGAGTGTTGTCATCAATGACAAAGGGGGAGATTGTTGATTAGGTTGTCATTGACGCCAACAATGTCTGGTAATTGATGCCAACAATTAAGTCTTGGTGCCCCTAGTGGAGCCCCTGACGGTTAGTATTTGTTTAGTGGTTGTCTGTGTCAGAGGAGACCTTTTGACTTTGTCCAAGCCCAAGCTTGAAGCCCTTGGAGGCCTTGGAACAATGCCAAAAGCCCTGGCTACCCATTAACTTGGTTAAGTGACCCCTAAGGTGTTTCTATGGTTCTCCAGTTGTTTTCCAGTACCACAACCTATGCCCTAATACCCTAGAATGTGTCCTTGGTGTGTTGCAATAGGCCAAATGACCCTTTCAATGGTCATTTGTGTTTTAATGAGCTCATGGTACCCTAGGAGAAGTCTAGGCACCCCCACACTTAATGAATTTATTGATCCTTGAAGGAATGGCAAAAGTAATACCCTGAAGATGGTCAAAATGATCAAGAAAATTCTTGAACCCACACCTTGATGGTCATGGGGTTCTTGGTGGCTAATAGAACACACCCATACATATGTTAACATTAAAACCTTAATAATAAAATACTTTAATAATTAAACAAATAAAAAGTGGGGAAGAAGATGAATGTTGTTTTTGGCATGACAAGGAGCTGATATCATTACCAAGATCTGAAGGGGGAACTTCCAGTCATCTACAGTCAAGAAGTGACAACCAGCGAAGGGCAAACTTGGTAGAAACTGATTAGAGCATTCACCATTTTCAGATCTGAGATTATTTCCAATATACTGCTGCCACGCAATTATTAATTGAAGGTACTGTTGAATTTATTACACCCTGAATTGCTTGCCTCTGTTGGTTGTAATTGTATTGCTGCGAGCTATTGTATGGTAAAATTCTTGTTGAATGCCCGTGATTCCGTGAACTCATTTAGTGAACATAAACCCAAAATAAATACCCCACCATTCAAAAGCTTGAAACCCCATCATGTAAATAAAATTATTGGTGAAGTCGGCTTAGCCTCAAAAGATTATTAATTTAATTATTAAAAAATAATAAACAATATATATAATTTATTTATTGCAAGGTCGGCTAATTTTTTTTTGGGAGAAAAACCAGTATAATTATTGGTGAAGTCGGCTTAGCCTCAAAAGTTATTAAAAATAATAAACAATATATATAATTTATTTATTGCAAGGTCGGCTAATTTTTTTTTTGGGAGAAAAACCAATATAAATACCCTAGTAACTTTCAATTTGAAGAATGAAAAAAAAAAAAAAATCGGATTTTTGCTCGGAGTTTTTCGGACCTGATCTCTGAGGAAATTTCGGTGAATAAAAGGGGAGCAATCTACACAAGTTTCTGGTTGAAGTATGGGTTATGTATGAGGCAGCAATAGGATAAAATCATGCTCTAACTGCTATGAAAGATAGCTGCAGCAAGGAGCAGAAGAAGACTTTTAAGAGCTTTCTCAGAACTCATACAGCTGTAGAGAATGATGATTAACTCGAGACTTGAGGACAGCAGCTGTGTATAAGTTCTCATCTCTGATTTTCGGGTGGAGTAGGGTCTGAAACAACCACCATAGATCAAATGAAGGCATCCGAAATCAGTCAACAAAAGCAGTCCAAAATTTGTGGAGTTTTTAAGAAGGTTTTGTCTGAAAATTTTGGATCAGAAGAAGAGACTGCTGTTGTCTGAGCTGCTTGCTATCACAGTCACGAGCCAGTACACAGAACCGAGCCTTCAGAAACCCAGTCATACCGGTAAGCTGTTGGAGGAGTTAAGTCACAAGGTTTTTGAAGTCTCCACAGTTCATGAATGAACAGGTATGTTAGTATGCACATAAATATAAATTACAGTATGAATGTTTATGTACAGTTAGGTAAAATACATAGTGACATGAAGAGTATGTACAATTGTGTACAAGTCTGGTGAGTAAGCTGTGAGGTGTCCTTGGGTATATACTAGTGTGATATGATTTGTACAGCAGCATAGATTGGAATTTGATTAGGACAGTTCGAAGAAGGCTCAACTCCTAAATAGCACATGATGATATGTTGGGGTTGGATTTGTTGGTGAACATGATAGCCCTTGATGAAAAAATTTACTAGTGCAGATCTACTTGTGATTGGACTGAGTAGTATACACTTGACAGCGATAGCTCAGAATAAAACCATGTAAGTTGTCCTCATCAATGATTTGGATTGAGAAGTATATGAGAATATTCTTGGGTATATGTTATGAGCAGTGTGTGGACAGAACCTTGATGACTTGAGCAAACCTATGACATGGGCATGAGCAGAATCCTGTGGTCCTGTGTAGTAAAATCATACGATTGATGACAATGACAGTGACTTGATTAGCATGACGGGATAAGTGACATGTGAAGATAATTGAAGATGTTGCAGATAGTGCCAGCAGTGGACTGAGTTTATGACAGTGATGACAGTAGAGAATAAAATCCATGATCCAGTACAGTTTTGCTTCAGACTAGGGATGGTATTACAGTAACAAGTGTGTGAACAATATTGACTGCTCAGTGGTATATTGGTACATGCTAGAAGCAAAAGCAGAGCAGAATTACTTGTTCAGTGATGGTACAAGGTTATACATGAGCAGGTTATGACAGTGAAAAGACTTGTTGATATACAGGGATGATTTGGCAGTGAACGGTGTGCACAAGTAGATTCAGAGATTGGTATGTGACAGATTTACAGGTTGTGGAATGTGGTTTAGAGTGTGTCAGTGACAAGGCTGACGTGGCAGTGAACAGTGAACAGAGGTTATCAGCAGCAGAGAGTACAAGTTTTTTTTGTTTAATAGGTCCACAGGTTCAGCAATCTTTTTCTACAAGGTGGTAGGGTGGTGCTAGGGCTCACAATTTCGTGAGCTGAGCTGTTGTAGCAGCTCGTCAGTTGCAGCTGACAAAGCCTAGGGGTTGTAGCCCATTCCAGTTGTAGCTGGAGAAGTTGTATTAAATTTGTAACCCCAGTTGTTGCTGGGTCAAATTTTATTATAAAAGGATTCCGTGGTTTTACCCCCAGGACTTGGGTTTCCACGTAAAAATCTTGTGTACTGTGCAATTTTTTTTTATTGTTGATAATATGCTGCTATGATTGTTGATTAGCAACTTGCTCTCAATTAAAATTTGATAATTGGCAAATACTGATTCACCCCCCCTCTCAGTATTTCAACAGAAGGCCACATAAATACTGCAACATCAATCCTCCCTCTCAACAAGGAAGACATTCTCCACTACTCCAAGTCGGTCACGTAAGTATACAAACTTCGCCCTGGGAAGAGGCTTGGTGAGAATGTCGACAGTCTAATCATCAACAAAGATATACTAGAGCTGAAATGCTCCCTTCTAAACCATGTCTTTGATGTAATGGTACTGGATCTCAATATGCTTCAACTTATCATGAAATATTGGATTCACTGACAAGTGCACACAGCTCTGGTTATCACAATGAATCAAAGTCGGCTCTAGCATCTGACCAAACAATCCGGCAAGGATTTTATGAAGCCATACTGCTTCCTTTACTGCAACACACACTGCCATATACTCAACCTCTGATGTACTCAGTGCCACTGAGGTCTGCATCCTACTACAGTAGGAAATCACGGCAGATCCCAAATTGAAGCAACACCCAAAGGTGCTCTTCCTGTTTGCAGTACTCCATGCCTAGTCAGAATCAGAATAGCCCTGCAATCTCATGTCTATACTAGAAACATATCGCAGGCCATATCTCACTATGCCTCGCAAATATCTCAGCACATGTTTTGCAGCAACCCAATGTACCTGTCTTGGCTCACTCATGAACTGGCTAAGAGCACTCACTATAAAACATATATATGGTCTGGTGTTAACCAGATACATCAAGGATCCAATCAACTGTCTATACATCGTAGGGTCTAACAAATTTGAATCAGAAACAGAATTTCTTCGCTTCTTCATATTTGAGTCCATCGGTGTGGCCATGGACTTACAGTCTAACATCCCAAATCTCTTCAGGATATCAATAGTGTACTTCCCTTTGCTCAAGAAGATCTCACTGTGTCTCTTCCATACTTCTAGTCCCAAGAAGTAGTGCACCAAACTGAAGTCCTTCATTTCGAACTCAGAGGCTAGCTTCCTCTTACACCACTTAATGAGATTCTCAACCCTGGTGAGAAATAGGTCATCAACATAAAGCACTAGGATCAGAGGCTCGCCATCCACAACCTTGTAGTAAAGGTTGGGATCTGCATCACTCTTGGTGAATACTAGACTCACCAAGTATCTGTCGATCCTCGCATACCATGCACGTGGTGCTTGCTTGAGTCCATATAAGGCCTTCTTCATTTTGCACACATGGGAATCCTTCCCATGGATTACAAAACCCTTTGGCTGCTCAATGTATACCTCTTCCTCAATCACACTGTTGAGGAAGGCAATCTTTACATCCATCTTATGCAACTTCCATCCCATAGCTGAAGCAAGAGCAAAGATCGTCCTGATGGAAGTGTATCGAGCAACTGGAGCAAATGTCTCATCATAATCAATTCCCTCTTTCTGAGAGATTCCTCTAGCCACAAACCTCGCTCATGTTTTTCAACACTGCCATCTACTCCATGTTTGATTTTGTAAATCCACTTGGAAGTCACTACTAACTTCACTTCAGGTCTCAGAACAATTTCCCACACGTCATTCTTCATGATGGATTGATATTCTTCCATCGTGGCATCCTTCCATACCCGCTAGCTGGAAGCCTCCTCATAGCTTAAGGGCTCAGAATCAAAATGATGTGGCTCATCAAAGCTACATAGCTCGAGAATCTCTGAGGTCTCTTGCTCCCCCTGAAAGTACCACGAGGAACAACATGCTTCTCTGCCTCCTGTAGAGTCTGACGAGCCCAAATAGGCCTTTTCTAGCCTACAACAATATCTCTGGGAACTAGCTCTACTAGATCAATGGGATTAACAAGTTCAACTGTCTCAACTGGCTCCCTCTGAACTACTGAAGGGGGAGGGCGAGATGATACCATCTCCTTTGAAGCTACCTGCTCCTCACTGTCAATCTCCATGTCAGATGCTCTGGCTCTTCTGAAGGATACCTCCTCTTCGAAGGAGACATCCCTACTGACCTCAATCTGTCTCGATCCTAGGATGTAAATCCTATAAGCCTTCAAAGACTCACTATATCCCACAAATGTACCCTTCCTACCAAAAGGTTCTAGCTTTCTTCTCTTTTCCTTGGGCACATGTATATACACCTGACAGCCAAAGATCCGCATATGACCCACCTCAAGCTTAACACTTGTGAAGGCCTCTTCTGGAGTCATATTCCCCAATATCTTATGAGGACTCCTATTCTAAAAGCTTCTACCCACAAGAACATAGGCAGACCCTGATCATGAATCATAGATTTGTCTGCGTCCACAATCGATCTATTCTTCCTTTCTAAAACCCCATTCTATTGAGGGTAGTAAGGAACAGTGTACTCCCTCTTTATCCATGCCTCCTCACAGAAATCACTCAATTCTGAGGAGGTGTACTCTCCTCCATTATCTGACCTCAAAACCTTGACCCTTTTCCTAGACAGATTCTCAACTTGCGCCTTGAACTCTTGGAATTTGCTAAGCACCTCTTCAAATTCCTTGGTCTTCAAGAAGCAAATCCAAGTCTTTCGAGAATAATCATCAATGAAAGTCACATAATACCAGAATCCACCCAAGGAAGCAACCTTCATTGGTCCACACAAGTCAGAATATACAGAACAGCTCAAAACTGAAACCCTAATTTCCGCAGTTTTTGCAGAATTTAGGTCAAAACTGAAACTTCACCAATCTGGAATTTGCCTCCACCAAAAGATGCGCCCTCCTAGGGCAAGTTTCCCAAGAGCTTTTTTCAAGAGAAATTATGGAGAGAAACACCCAAACATGGATGCCCTAGTTTCTAACAAGGGCATCTATTCAGCACGGCTCTGATACCATGTTAGATTTTAAGATAGCAATATAATTTTTATCTCTTTCAACTTTAATCGCAATACAAATAAATACAAAAACACTGAAAGAACAACCATGCACAGAAACAAAAGAACACAAAGAATTTATCTTGGGAAACCACAAGGAAGAAAACCCAGCAACCTTCTTATAGAGATATCAATTCAAGATACAAAGTACGTCTAGATACAATAGCCAAGATGAAGATAAACCAAAGGAGAAAACTCTCCAAGATAGAAACCCCAAAATTTGTTGCCTTCTCTCTCTTGCACACTTTCTTCTTGATGTGGAGCAAACTTGATTGATTGTGGAAATGAGTGAGGCGTCACCCTTTATTTATACTTGATTTTGGTTGAGTTTTTTCACTGGGGCTGACTCGTCTTTAGTGCATAATAATTATTATCTTTTATTTCTTCTGGGGCCGACTTAGTGTGAGGATGCCTCACACAACTATAACATCAACAAGGCTCGAGGTGCTCTCACATTGGTTGCTCCAGGAAGGAGTGATCTATTTTATATATGACAGGTTTGACTTGTTTACAAGTCTAGTCTAATGTTAAAGATGTAAGCTCAAGATACCTCTTAAGATGAGGGGCTTCTCGGTGGGTTTACTCAACATTAGAGCTCTATATTAATAGATGTGCATATGAGGAGAAGAATAACATCAACAAGGCTCATGGGAAACTTTTCTAGTAAAGAAGACAAGTCAAAGCCAAATGAACCATTGAAGAGGCCCCGAAAAGCTTAAAGAAGCCCCAAGAAATATTGAAGACAAAAGTACAAGTCAACCCTAGAAGAAAGGTACAAGTCATCCCTAAAGGAGAAATTAAGGTGACTTGAAGTGTATAAATAAAAGCTCAAACATTTCATTTTCATCATCACATCACATCTTCTCTTCTCTTCTGATGCACAAATCCAAGGAGGCCTAGTGAAGGTACAAGGAGCATTTTTTTAAGGTTATTATCACCTCTAAGGGTTCGCTATCTTGCTCTAGGGTTTCTTCATGAAGGGTGCACTTCTTAGATGCCAGGGTTTCTTCATGATGGTAATATACTTATTGGACTGATTTCTTCTATGAAAAGTTTTTGGGTTTTCTCCCAAGGTTGGGTTTCCCAGGATAAAAATATTGTGTCTACTATGCATGGCTATCTTTCTGTGATTCTCTTTTGTTTCTGCTGCATTTAAAGTTGAAATTTTCAGTGTAATTATTCAATGAAAACAGTGGGATGAAATTACTATTTGAAATCATTAGGAAGCAATTATCAGATCTGAAAATTGTATTTATACTGCTATAAGAAAATTCAACATGGTATCAGAGCCCTATTGAAATCTGCCATTGCACAATCTCAGATCTGATCTTTCTCTAAAGGTTGTTGGGAATTTATTGGACAACGTTGGGGCAAATTTTGCTACAGATCAACTCGCCTTGCCCTAGCACACTAACTAGTGCCCTCGGTTTGTCATTTGGTCAAGGTTGAAATTTTAGGGTTTCAGGCTTGTTGACATTCTTTCGTTGGACCTTTTTGGCTGAACATTGGACTTGAATTTGGTATCCTAAAGGTCTCCTTGGCAGGGCGCATCTACTGCTGAAGTCATTTCTCAATTTTGTCAAAGTTCAATTTTGACATATTTTGTTGGTGCCAATGATTCTGTTCAAATTTCAAACTTCTTTTCAAAATGGTGTCCAGTCTCAGAGTAGAAGACAAGTTGTATGGTGCTACAAATTTCAGATCTTGGAAGACCAGGATACTCTTCATCTTGGATGAAAATGAAATTCTAAATTATGTAAAGGAAGATGTCTAAGAACCAGAAGGTGTTGAGGAGAAAGCCAAGCACAAGAAGAATGAAGCAAATGCTAAGAGGATCTTGATAGATTCCATAAAGGATCATTTGATTCCACACATTGCTAAGTTGAAGACTGCCAAAGAAATGTTTGATGCCTTGGTGGGATTGTTCGAAAAGAACACTAGCAAAAAATTAGCCTCAAGGAATTAGCTCCATTGTATCATAATGACCAAATCAGATTCTGCCACTTATTTTATGAGTCTCCTAGTTGAGAGATCAACTTAAGGCCATTGGAGACACCATTGATGATGCAGAACTTGTTACAGTGACTCTTAATGGATTTCCTTCTTCATGGGATCCATTTGTTCAAAGCATTTGTGGACAAGCTGAGTTACCCAAGTTTGATCAACTATAGACTGGTTGTGTCCAAGAGGAGGCCAAATTATTGTCCAAGAATAGCTTGCAAAGACCTCAGAATGAAGAAAATCAAGCTCTTGCAACTCATGCAAGAAAAAGAAAAGGAAGAAGAAATTTTGGGAAGAAAAATACAACAGAAGAAGAAGGATCTTTCAATATCAAGTGCTTCAATTGTCATACATTTGGTCACTATGCTTCTCAATGTTCTCAGAAGAAAAGAAAGGGAAAGCAGCATGAATCAACAGTCGATATTGATGAGCATACACCACAAAAGAAGGCAAAGGAATCTAAACTTGATGAGATTGCAGATGAACTTAGGAAAGAATTTTTTTGTCTCCACTCTTACAAGCACTATTACAAACAGTAGTGATATTTGGTTGGTAGACAATGGTGCTTCTAGGAACGTTATAGGTTACCGATATTCTCTTAGAGATTTGACAGAGAAGGACTCAACATTACAAGTGAAACTTGGAGACAATGCCAAGTATGCAATGAAAGGAGTTGGGACATCATCACTTCAGCTAGACTCTAGAGATCCTTTACACATGGGAGATGTATTGTTTGTACCAAGATTGAAGAAGAACTTGCTCTCCATCTCAACATTAGAGGATAGAGGTTACAAAGTTGCATTTGTGGATTGTCAAGTTCTTGTATGGCCTACGGGCTTGAGCATAGACTCAGCAAGAGTGATTGGTGTTCGAGAGGGAGGACTATACAGATTGGCAAGACGTCCAACTTAGGCATTGGTACATGACAATATCAGTCTATGTGAGTTATGGCATTGGAGATTTGCTCATCTGCATTACAGGGCTTTGCCATCATTGAGAAGGATGGTTACAGCTATACCATAGCTCCAAGTAGAGCATGAGGGTGTTTGCAAGGGTTGTGAACTTGGCAAGAATGCCAAGGGGATCTTGGATCCTGTGCATTTAGATGTATGCGGACCAATGACAGTATCATCTTTGGCTGGCTTCTTGTACTATGTGACATTTATTGATGATTTCTCCCAGAAGACATGGATCTACTTCATGAAGGCCAAGGATGAGATCTTCAGCAGGTTACAGGAGTTTAGGGCTCAGGTACAGAACTTGACAGGAAAGAAGATCAAGGTTTTGAGGTCAAATAATGGAGGAGAGTATACTTCCAATGACTTCAGTGATTTCTGCAAGGAGGCAGGGATCAAGAGGGAGTTGACAATTCCTTACAGCCCTCAGCATAATGGGGTTGCGGAAAGGAAGAACAGGTCCATTGTGGAGGTTTTCAAGGCAATGATTTATGATTAGAATTTACCCATGTTCTTATGGGCAGAGGCATACAACATGGCATTTTATGTTCAGAACATGAGTCCTCTTCATATATTGGGAGACAAGACTCCTGAGGAGGCATTCACAGGAGTGAATCCAGAGGTCATTAATTTGAGGATACACTCACATGCCCAACGAGAAGAGGACGAAGTTAGAAACTCCAGGGAAGAAGGGTACTTTTGTGGGATATAGTGAGACTTGGAAGGCTTACAGGATCTACATTCTAGGAAAACATCAGATTGAGGTTTGTTCGGATGTCACTTTTGATGAGGAGGTAGCCTTCATATAGAGATTGATAGTGAGGAGCAGGAAGCTCCGAAGGATAAGGGTACAGATCCCTCTAGTCCAATTGTTCATCCTTCAAGCTATCAGGAGGAGTTAGTAGAGCCAACAGAGCCAGTGGTCCCGCTTAGAGATGTTGCAGAGACCGAGAAGAGACCAGCATGGCTTCGTGATACATTGCAGGATGCAGAGAAGCATGCAGCTCCCCGGGGTACATTCAAGGTGAGCAAAAGACCTAAGAGGTTTTCGGTTTATATGGCATTGATGAGTTACATCACTGATTCTGAGCCTTCCAGTTATGAGGAGGCAACAAGCCAACAGGTTTGGAAGGATGCCATGATGGAGGAGTATCATCCCATCATGAATAATGATGTATGGGAGATAGTTCCGAGACCAAAGGGAAGTCAGTGGTGACTTCCAAGTGGATCTATAAGATCAAGCATGCAATAGATGGCAGCATCGAGAAGTACAAAGCAAGGTTTTTCCCAGAAAGAGGGAGTGTACTATGAGGATACTTTTGCGCCAGTCGTCGGGTATAATTCCATAAGAACTATTATTTCTCTTGCTTCAGTTATGAGTTGGAAATTACATTAGATGGATGTAAAGACCGCATTCCTCAATGGAGTGATTGGGGAATAAGGGTACATAGAGAAACCTCAAGGATTTGATATGTGGGAAGGATGCCCATGTTTACAGATTAAAGAAGGCTTTGTACGGACTCAAGCAGACACCTAGGGCTTGGTATGCCAAGATTGATGGATACTTGATGAGTTTGGGCTTCCAAGAGTGATGCAGATCCCAACCTTTGCTACAAGCTTGTTGATGGTGATCCTTTGATCTTGGTGCTATATGTTGATGATTTGTTCCTTATTGGGGCAGAAAAGCTCATTATCAAGTCCAAGAGAGAGTTGGCTTCGTAGTTCAAGATGAAGGATCTTGGCTTGATGGATTATTTATTGGGATTGGAGGTGTGGCAAAGACTAGATGAGATCTTCCTCAGTCAGGGGAAGTACACAGTTGAGATCTTGAGGATATTTAGTATGATGGACTGCAAGTCCATGGCTATATCTAGACAAATATGAAGAAGTTGAGTGATTTCGCTTCATGTTTAAATTTGGTGGATCCCACTATGTACAAGTAGTTGATTGGATCCTTAATGTACTTGGTTAACACCAGGCCAAATATTTTCTTTGCAAAGCATGTGTTGAGGTACCTGCGTTGTACAATTGGATATGGTCTGAGATATGTCTCAGGTGGTGAAGTGAGGTTGCAGGGATATACTGATTCTGACTGGGCAGGGAGTGCAGTGGATAGAAAGAGCACCTCAGGGTGCTGCTTCAGGTTGGGATCAACTATGATATCCTAGTTTAGCAAAAAGCAAACTTCTATAGCACTCAATACAACAGAAGCGGAGTATATCGCAGCCAGTTTCCCAAGTCGCCAAGAAGTGTGGCTTTGGAAGCTTCTTGCAGGGCTATTTGATCAGGAGCTAGAGACGACCTTGATACATTGTGATAATCAAACCTGTGTCAAGCTTTCGGAAAATACAGCATTTCTTGATAGGTCGAAGCACATTGAGATCAAATATCACTTCATCCGAGACATGGTGCAAAAGGGAGCAGTAAAGCTCTAGTACATATCCAGAGATGAGCAGATTGTGGACATTCTCACCAAGCCTCTGTTTAAGGCAAAGTTTGTACACTTCAGAGACAAGCTTGGCATGATGCAAGATGTCTCCCTCGCTGAGAGAGAGTGTTGATGTTTCTCTAGTTAGCAGCATCAGGAAGACATTCTCCCAAATTGGTCATGCTGATTTGACCAAGGGAGAATGATACATTCACTCACAGGGCCATGCTGATTTGGCTAGTGGTGAATGGCCCAGGCATAGTCTTTCTCCCAGTACTAGCAACGTTGATTTGGCTAGGGATGAAAGGCTCGAGGTGCTCACATTACCTGCTCCGGGAAGGGGTGATCTATTTTATATATGAGCAGGTTTAACGTGTTTACAAGTCTATTCTAATGTTGAATATGTAGGTTCAAGAGACCTCTTGTGATGAGGGGATTTGCAGTGGATTTACTTAACATTAGAGCTCTATATTAATAGACGTGCATGTGAGGAGAAGAATAACATCAACAAGGCTCATGGACAACTTTTCTAGTAAAGAAGAAATGCCAAGAAGACAAGTCAAAGCCAAATGAACCATTGAAGAAGCCTCGAAAAGCATTAAAGAAGCCCCAAGAAATATTGAAGACAAAAGTACAAGTCGGCCATAGAAGAAAGGTACAAGTCGACCCTAAAGGAGAAATTAAGGTGACTTAAAGTGTATAAATAAAAGCTCAAACATTTCATTTACATCATCACATCACATCTTCTCTTCTCTTCTCATGCGCAAGTCCAAGGAGGCTTAGTGAAGGTACAAGGAGCATTTTTTGAAGGTTCTTATCAACTCTAAGGGTTCACTATCTTGCTCTAGGGTTTCTTCATGAAGGGTGCACTTCTTATATGCTAGGGTTTCTTCATGATGGTTGTTACAATGGTACTAGTACCAGCGCACTTGCAGAGGTGCCCCAGGGAGAGGGGGCCATTTTTCTCGCCAGGAGGGGTGTTTAGCCAGCTTTTTCTGAGTAGGGGTTATGGCCAAACCCTCTAGTTTCTCCTTTGGAAGTACAATGTCTTAGTGGCATCATTGATTGCCTCATGAAAGGGCTTGAAGCTCTGAGGTTGGTGTCCGGGGCTTCCAGGGGTCGATCACTGGGTCACATGACCCCAACCCTGACTTTGCATTCCGGTGATAGATCTTTTAGCATTGAGGCATCTCTTCCTCCTCCAGATCACCTCCAGCACCCTCCTGGCCCTCTAGTTCACCAACGCCCTCTCTCTGGGCCCTCTTTCAGTTGATGACGTCACCCTTGGATCCAGGCTGTGTTGCTTGATTTGGGGGGGCGTTGAGTAATTTTCATTTATGTTGGGGTTAGTTGGGACATGACGACCCCCCCCCCGCAATCTAGCCTTCAAAACGGGCTATTTTGCTCATTTCGAGGCATTTTAGTCATGTGTGGGTAAAGACAGGGGAAAACACCCCAAATTACCCACAATTATAATTATTTTATATTATTATTGTTTTAATTTTAAGTTGACATTTATAATTTCAAATTGACAATTTAAAAAGGCATGTCGGCCTAGATTTTATTTATTTTGTAAAAGTGAGTATGAAAATGTATAAATAACTTTTCCTCATTTCATGTTTACACATCAAGTTATGGGATTACACTTTCATTTCTGATTTTTGCCCTCCCTAGGGCTCTTTGAGTGATGCGCACCTCTTGAGGATGAATCATGCTTGTTAGTTTGGGGATAATTCTTTGAAGTCTTTGCTCTTGTTTCTTTGCTAAGGTGATGCTAAGAGTTGTTTGCTTAACACATGCACAAGAAGGTATCTAAGTCTTTCTTTTCATGTATTTTTGTTAAATGTTGGATGTATGCTTGTCTAAGGTTGAATGGTAGTCATTGGTGTTGCATTTTTCCCTAGCATAAGTCATTTTCTAGCCTTTAGTCACCCTAGCATTGTCAACTTGAGTTTTAGGTCTCCAAAGTTTGTCTTAGCTAGAGCATCATCAACCAACTCTTGTAGTTGTTGAAGAAGCCCTAGTTTTCCAAACTTGGCAAGCACCATCTCAAGAGGAGGGCCATCCTCGTTGATGCTCTGGGGTTGGATAATTTTCACTAATTAAACCCTAAGTTGTTCATCTACTCTTCTAAACCTAATTTTCTGAGTTTGTATATATTGTAAATATTATCTTAGCTTACATTTGATTTTTTTAATGCATTTTGAAGTTATCAAACCCTAAAATTCTGAGTTTTATGCCCTAACTACAGACCTAAGTACCCATACGACCTACCTCCTCCCTCCTCAAGGACCTTCGCTCTCCTCACCAGTCTCCTCGGCCTCCCTTTCTTCCTTATTCCTCACCCTCGGTCACCTTATCTCTTCCCTCGCTGGCCTTCTCCTAGACCTTGACCCTCCTGTCCTGCTCCTTTTCGGCCTGCTCCTCCTACCCTCGGATCTGCCTCATCTACGCAGCCCTCATTCTTCCCTTCATCCTCCCACCTTCTTCCCTTCTCTCCCTCCTTCTCCACCATCTTTTGGCTGCCCCTTTCTCCATACCTTCACGCCCATCCGAGCCCTTACTTCAGTATACACAGATCTGCAATAAAAATTGCAGACCTTGTGCTTTCCTTCTCCCCTTACCTGCAACACAAAAACAAAAATAAAAAGTTAGCACATTAATTTAGGTTCTCTGTGTTTTATTTCTTGGGTTAATTGTGTCATATTTCATACACCATAAAGTTACATCTCTGCTGAATTTTCCTATGTACAGATTTGAAATTTACTCTGGTTTGAATTACATGTGAATTCTGATGGTTAAAGCTGGTTATTGAAGATTGATCCATATTGAATGTTAAAGTGGAGAAGTTTTACGACAAACCTAAATTGCAATAATATTATATTTATTTTATGTTAATGTATATTGACATACAGATCTGAAGGTTGTATTTTGGGTGGATTAACTTAGCATTTATTTGATCTTTGCATTGTCAATGTTGGTTATTGGTGATAGTTATTACATACTCTATAATAGTTCTCTATTGACTGCTAAACTGATTGGATGCATAATAATAGACATTGGACATTTCTACATCTTGTTTATGATATATGCTTATGATATAAGTGAATTGACTCTTGAATTAGATCATCTTTGGTGAAAGGCGGCTAGTCTTTTATCAAGCTTAAATTGTATGAATGATCTTCACACAACGACTCTTATTGGTGGATGGTTTTGTTATTTATGATCTCTTGAAGTATTGGTTACACTTGACTAATGATGCATGTTCATAATTAATTGGTGAATGAACTGACGTTGCATCTCGTGGAATGATATATTTACATTGAATGTTGATAAATGATCTTCTATGGGATTGATGGTATAATTGTTTGATATAGGCACTTTAATGAATGTTCCTTATCTTTCTCACACCTAATGATAAATTGCATGTCTTCTTCATTTACTAATTGACTCCATTAGGCACTGGTCTAACTGATAATTACATAGAAAACATAGTCTTTTGGTTGCATCAGTGTTTTACAGGTTACAAAGGATACTTCTCCTTGGGGGTTCCGACGTCCCGAAGAAGTCAGAATCGTGATCGAGGTGACATTGGATCACTTTTCTTATTTTTGCTTACCGGAAACTAGCCCTGCTAGTTTGCCGGTAACAATGGTAATGTACTTATTGGACTGATTTCTTCTAAGAAAAGTTGTTGGGTTTTCTCCCAAGGTTGGGTTTCCCAAGATAAAAATATTGTGTCTACTGTGCATGGCTATCTTTTTGTGATTCTCTTTTGTTTCCACTGCATTTAAAGTTGAAATTTTCAGTGTGTAATTATTCAATGAAAATAGTGGGATGAAATTACTGTTTGAAATCATTAGGAAGTAATTATCCGATCTGAAAATTGTATTTTTACTGCTATAAGAAAATTCAACAGAAAATCCATGGCTAATAGCACTTAGAAGTAACCAAAAATATCTTTCATTTTCAAAACTAAATTACTTCTCTATTTTGAGCACTTTGCACTAAAATTTCATCTTTCAACTTGCTAGAATTTATATGTTGTTTCAACCACTAATTTTCTGCAATGTTTTTTTCTTTTAAGTTGTTGATTATTTATGAATAAAGGATTTGATTCTATTGGCAAAACCAACAACAGACAACCATCTTATTGTTGTCTAAAGTAATGCTTACTATTTTTTAGAATTAATTCACAATTTACACAAAAATCTTTAATGTCATTTAATTGCAATTGTATCATCTTAAGTGTTTTATTTCATTGTTGTTCATGCATGTTTATTTTATCATAATTGCAGCAATCTTCCTTCGTCAATATCTCTTTCATATGGTCATATCCTCTTTATGATTATTGATCAATTTGTTTCAGCAACAAAGCTTCATTGGCATGCTCATTTACTAATGATGGTTGTTCATGTTTCACTTAATACATCCTTTTATGCGCAATGATTTATAAGTTATAATCTTACAGTGATTCGATTTGATTCCAAGTAAGCCTTTCACGCCTTCAACCAATGAAAAGATGAGTGAGTAGATCATTTGACTTAGTTGCTTTAAGAAATCCCCCCTTAGTGATATATCTAAGCCATTTAAAGTGAAGGGAAGTAGAAGTAGGTGACAGCTATCCTATTTCCATAGTTGCACTTAGCTAGAACCCTATGAGTCCTTGCAATTGGGGTGTTAGTTTTTGTGGCAACTGTATGTAAGGAGTGTAAAAGTTTGATTAAAAACTCAATTTGTTCACTTAGACATTTAATCAAACACTTTGCTTACATAGGGTTTATTACTTCTCTGAGTTAACTAATCAACTTTCAATACTAAACACCAAAACAATAATCGCTCAACCATTGATAAGAATATGAACACTTCAATATAGGGCTATACCCAGGGCAAAACCCCAGTTTGGGGAAACCCGGAAAAAAATTTATTCAGATATTTTGAGAAGATTTTACAGCAGAGAAATATTGCCAAAGGCAATCTGTGAAATCTACTGTTGAGACTATAACAAAAATATAGGCAAACTTCAAGCCACAACCTGCTGTATGGTACTGCTATACGGATGAAACTGTACGGCCTTTATAAACAGAAGAAATACTACACAAACTGATACTGAATGCATTGAAAATCGTGCCCATTAAAACACTGAAAACTGTGCAAAAAATCAGTCTGTAACCTGAGTATAAACTGCTGTACGATTTTGACAGTATGGCCCTGCTGTGCGATTCTGACAGTATGGATTTGCTGCTGCCTCGGCTTTTGTGCTGTAGTGACCTGCCTCAATTTATGTGCCCTAGTAATTTGTCTTTCTCCTACTGGCTGTAAACTCTTCTTCTCCTGAACTCTTACTTACTGAATCTCTTTCTCTCACTGTCAATGATCTTCTCATGCATTGAATTGATGTTCTTTCACACTTCCCAAGGCTATTTTTATATTGAACGACTCCCTAACTAACCCTAACTACCTCAACCAATCTAATCAATGGTTGAGATTTACTTTAACTGAGGGTTGTCATTAATGCACAGAAATAAATTCACTTTACTTATTAAATGCACTTTTAGGGTCTCCACATAATTTTAAAGCCATAAATTTAAAACTCATTTTATTAACATAAGACAACTTTACATTAATAAATGCCTAGGGAACATAACTTAGTCCCTCTGTAACGAATATAAAATAATAAATAAGTATTAATGAGAAGTTCCAACTCCTCAAGTTAAGCCCAAGCTATATTTAAGCAGGCCAGTTCATTGTATATTCATCATCTATCATAAATATTATTCCTTTATTATCACATTATGGAAGCTGGTTTCACTTCTTAACTCCCCAACCGGACATGGTGGTTGCACCCTCCCCATGACAAAACATCAAAAACATACAGGAGGACCTCCTGAGTTAATTTTCTAACAAGGAGCATGCTTGTTTATGGGCTTGAATTTTCCAGGACAGAGTTTTTAATTGCTTGGTTATACAGTTTCAAGTTTGGCAGGTAATGTGGAAGACTTAAAGTCCACTATAGGCTGTGCATTCAGTTCTAATTCAGGTGCAATTTTTGCTCCCCTTGCCATTGGAAGAAGGAGCCAATTGTAATTATCACTAGGATGATTTATGATCATCTCCGATGTAATCATTTTGCCTTTTGTTGCTATATATATGTGTGTGTGTGTGTGTGTGTGAACTTTTGTGAGTTGTGACAATTTCTAACAATAAATTCTTTGCAATGTGAAATCGTCCCCCTTATTGGTTGTACAGGCCCCAGGGACTAAGAATTTTGCTTTTTAGCATTTTCCAATGCTTCTCTTCAAAAATTATATGAAAAGCATTTAAAAATTTCAGCCCACACTTGGCCTTCTTGGATGCCATCATAGTGTGAAGATAAAACTGAGATCATGTGGCATCCTATAGACTGATACATTTGACTACCACAGATCTATTTGTCCTTATTAAGTGCATCAAGGTCCACTGTGTCCAGATACAACTTAAGTGAAGTCCTATGCCTACGTTATAGTAGCAATCCTGATGGTTCTAAGGACTAAGTGTCCATCTCTTATTGCATCCTTTTTCTTATGACAATAGAACCCATATCTTCTTTTCATCTACAAACTACTGATAATACAACTTTTGTAATATCTGTGTAGTCCTTTTACATATAAAGCTAAAATACACAGAAATGAGTGGAATCAAGGCCAACAATCAATGATATTTCTCTTCCCCCGCCCTCATAACCATAAAACAAACACTAACATCTACCATCACCAATATAACATTCTACAGAATATTCTACCATTACAATATAATTAGAATATAAATGACAACAATCAAGTAAAAAACAGTGTGAGAGTACAAAACATGAACAGAGATTTATATCGAAGGCTGTGTATAACCTAACAAAGAGAACAAAATATACAAGATGGAAAGAATTGCTTATATAATATATTTTGCATGATGTAACTGCAAAATTGAGAAGCCATGGTCATCCTTAGGTGTTTGTAAAATGAATAAAACTTGTCAGACAGGATTAAATTAGATAGAATCTACCTCTCAATTTCAATGCTCCTGCGAGACAGCATGATTGTAAGGAAAACAGGAACCATAGCTGCACAAAGGTGTTTCAAAGTATGGCCACTTATGGTGTAATGTGTCCATCTGTAAATTGGCTTATCTGCGGCCTCTTCCAGTTTCGCCAAGAGATAAAATCCTGCAAATTTGGCATACTAAATATCTGCTCAAAACAAATAAAAATAAAAATAAAACTGTGCAAAAGGATAGACATCTGTCCCCATATTGTGTGTTTAAGAATGGAGAGCACTCAAATAAAGCAAGCAAAAGCATACAATATGCAGAACAATGTTTGGAATCTGGACAAAGCCTATTAAGTGGTTGGGATATGTGTTTGTCCCTTTCAATATCATCAAACTCGAGAAGATCAATGCAAGGAAACAGTAAAGTAATAATCATATCACAATCGTCATCTATAAAGTAGGACAGAGGTATTATCAATTGTCAAACCTCTAGAAAATAATGCCATGAGAAGTCTTATCTTGCAAAAAGTCAACTTTTTTGCATCTGAGTGTCACCAATGACCTAATGCTGATGTCCATAAGAAAGGAATGGGGAGATTCTCCCATAGATTTGAGTCTAGTGGGTCTGGAAAATAAACAAACTCGACCAATAAAAAACAAGAAAGAACAAAACACAAATTTAATCTTTACTTGGCTACAATTTGATAGTTACAGATTGCTCATTGCCTATTTGATATTTTTTTGAATTAATGCTGCATATAAATCCCATCAAACTCGACTAACATATAATCTAGGGCTCTATAACATATGCCCACTGGGGTTTAAACCTGATTGTGACACCCTGTCTCAGTCACTAGACCACAACCCTACAGACATCCCATTTTGATATTAGTATTGGAGTGATAACACACCAATAATATTAAAGTTAGGAATCATCAATGTCTGGGACAGTAGTCACTGTATACACGGTGCTTAGTGACATTTGACCAATGTAGCATTAAGTGATAAGGTAAGAAGTTAGGTGGGTAAACCACCATAACCTACTAAGTGATGAGCCTTGCAATTTCCCTATTTCGCTCATCATTTTGTACAATTTCATCTCTGAATCTGAACCTTTTTTTATCTTTCCACTAATATCTTTTGCCCAATCTATGCCTATAATGATAGGTTGGGGTCTAGGCAATTTTACTTGGAATATCATGTTTTAATGAATGTTATTGCTAAGGATAGAGTGAAATGCATGAATCTATGTGTATAGAGTTCTGGTGCTGTTTCAAGAAGCAGATGTTAGTTTTTTGGGCTACTCCAAAAGTGCTTATATCATGTGTTGGGGTGCTTCATGAGCTTTGGGCTATATGGTGTATGTTCAGCCCCTGGATGGTCCAAGATGGATTGGAGCATGGACATGATCCGTGATGGATTTGCACAGTTGAGATAGCTTGCTTAGTGGATGTTTGACCTCAAATTGTTGTTGGCTTGGTATTCTTTCCTTGGGCGTTGGAGTTCTCTTGCTTGATTGGTCGGTGCACTTCAATATGGCTACATGGAGGAACCACTTGCTTGGAGAGTGCCATACATGGATAAGGAGCATTGTGTAGCTTGGAGAAGAGCATCAAGCCCTAGTTGGCATGTGGTAGCTTGGATTCCTGTTTGGAGGACTGGAGTTGGCTCAGAGATGCCTAGGGCTTTGACATTGTTCTTGCAAGAGTAGCTGACCCAATGGAATACATTGCTTAGGAGGATCTATGGATTCCATGGAGGCTTGTGATGGAGAGGGGATGTGGACTTGCCTTGTGTAGCTACATCACCTTGGAGCCTGTTATGCCACATTTTGCAGGCATACTATTTTTCAGACCAATTTTTTCTTTTTGAGAAAGATGCATTCTAAAGTATTGAGGCCCATCTTTGCTGCTCTTGGGCCTCCCCTTTGATGTGATGTGATGTGATGACCAGATATATGCCACTGTTTCTAGTTCTACTGCTATGACGTGACATGATGATGTATTAAATGATGAAGTACTATATGTTGATGCTGACATATGGGATGTTTTAATCATCTGATGAGTATAGTTAGTAGTATCACACTTTCAAGTTGACGAGGGTGGTAGATCCTTGATTTTCTTATGTACCATTGAACCTAGATAATTCTATTTATTCTACAAGAATTTTTACCCCCTCCTTTGGATCCATGGTATGGCCATTCATCCATAATCTGTTACACTTCATACTTTGGTCTGCATTCTTTGGTCTAAGGTTCATGAGTTGTCTCTTGACCTCCCCTCTATGACCCCTTCACCATGAATGCCTCGTAGTTTTCTCCATTGTGTCCCACGCATGTTTGTGTTGCAACGATCTCGTGGCGGTTCAGGACACTTCCTTGTAAATCCCCAAGGTTAACTCCTTATCAAGCTAAGAGAGTTGTTCTTGTTGATGTTATAGCTATGTGAGGCATCCTCACCAGCCCAAGCCGACCTGAAATGTAAAACAAACCATACTTACCAGACTAAGAATCGGCAATAAATCGGCGAGGCAAAAGAGCAAAGAGTTTGAATCGGATCGAGAAAAAATCGGCAAATACAAAAAATTAAATATATACCTATATTTTGAATTTAAAAAAACATTTTTCATAGATATTCAACATTGCCATGTCCATATACTGCAAGATATCAATAGATGTCCAAAAGACATCAATAGATGTCCAAAATATATCAACTCTCATAAAAACTAAAATTGATTTTTTATGCCCTAGTGCCGATGGCTGAGTAAAATTGAATTTTTTTATGCCCTTGGTTGTGACTCATGACTCCTCTATCGAGTTTGTTCGATGCTCTATTCTAAACTTCTACCCCTGTCTGTGGTCGTGAATCCTTCACGCGTGACCTACTGGTGAGTGATGAGTAACGTGTAAACATTGAAATAGTGCCTTTTTGTCCATCTGTCGTCGTTGCTACCTGAGTGCTCACGTTGCCCAAAAGTTTGAAACAATGGCAGCATGGCTCTCAAATAGCGTTTTAAAGGCAGCTTCAATTCACGATTAGGGTAAATCGCATCTCCAACTCGTTGAGCCCAGTTTAAATAGCCGATTTATTCCGGTTCAGCCACGTAAAATTGGGAAGACCGAGTTTGACTCGGGATGAGCCGAATCGGCTCGTTTAGCTGCTGATCAGAGTCAAACTCGGAATAATCGCAAGTCAACTCGCGATTCTTGTTACTATGAAACAAACAATTAAATGTAATTTTATATTGTAAAAAGACAAGTTGGCCCAGTTTGTGGATTTTATGAAAAGTAATGTATAAATAAAGTACTACCTCCCTCATTTCATCATTCTCACCAAGCAAGTTCGCTCAAGTAGAGGAGTTCGCATTTTCTGGGTGCTAGAAGACATTTGGAACAGATTTATTGAGCATTAACTCAGTTTGTACTTTGTATCTTCTTTGTACTAAAATCTCAAAGTAAGAAAGGGTTGTTGGGTTTTTCCCGAGTTTGGGTTTTCCCAGGGTAAAGTGTTGTGTCTATTGTCTCTATTGTTTCTGTGCATAGTTGTTCTTTCAGTGATCCTTTTCATTGCTTATATATATTATGCTGCTATAAGTAAAAACTTTAACATGGTTTTAGAGCTATACTAAAAGTGACTATTGCTAGGAACTAGGGTTTGAAGTTCTCCAACTTCCAACCATCAATTTGGTTCGATCTTACCTTCATTGAGCTCGCCTCAGCAAGGCGAATTTTTTTGTCCAAGCAAAATTCCATTCTGACAATTTTCAATTTTGACCTAATTTCTGAGGTTGCTGCAGAATTAGGGTTTGCTGGTTTTCAATGCTCTGAACATAGATTTGGAAGAAAAGGAGGTTCATTGAACTCGCCTTAGGAGGGTGAAATCATTTGTGGAAGAAGTTTTCTCAAAATCCAAAATTCATTTTTTGACCTAGCTCCTGCTAGGGTTTCTGCAGATCCAATACCCAGTCAAGATGTCAAGCATCAAGGTTGAAGATAGGCTTGATGGAGCTTCAAACTATTACTCATGGAAGTCTAGGGTGCTTATTGCTCTAGAAGAAAATGATCTACTAAACTTTGCTATAGGAGTGACAAAACCAGTAGAAGCTTCAGAGAAGACTCAATGGAAGAAGAATGATGCCAAGGCAAGGAGGATACTAATAGATTCAGTTAAGGATCATTTGATTCCTCAGATTTCTCAGAAGAAGACAGCTAAGGAAATGTTTGACTCATTGAAGAAGTTGTTTGAGAACACAAACATTAATAGGGCTCTTGCCCTAAGGCAACAACTCTCAAGCATCAAGATGTCTAGATCAGACATCATAGCTTCATACTTTATCAAGATCACAGAGACAAAATATAAATTGGCAACAATTGGTGAAATTATTGCAGACAGAGAATAGGTTATGATGACCTTGAATGGTCTTCCTCAATCTTGGGAACCCTTCATCTGAAGCATATTGAGAAGATCAGAACTACCCAATTTTGAAAGACTATGGGCAGACTGTACTCAAGACTTGTGATGAGAGGCAAGATTCAAGAACCTCATGATGAAGACCAAGCTCTCATTACACATACCAAGAAGAAAGGAAAGAAGAACTTTGGACAAAAAGACAAAGGCAGAAGACCAATCCTAATCCTGATCAAAGGAAGAAGAAAGACATGTCAAAGGTTCAATGCTATAAAAGAAAGTTTGGCCACTTCAAGAGCCAATGCAATTCACAGAAGAGGAAAGAACATGCCTCTGCAACTGATGTGGATGAAGAAACTCAACCAAAGAAATCAAAGAAGACAGAAGAGTTCTTCTTCATCTCAGCTTCACCAAGTATTGTTCCTACTGATAATAATGTTTGGTTGTTAGATAGTGGTGCCTCTAAGCATATGACAAGTTACAAGGAGTTTCTCTCGAAACCTAGATGAGAGAGAATCAATTCTAAGAGTGGTCCTTGGAAACGATGCTAGATATACAATGAAAGGAACTGGGACAACATCCTTTCAGCTAGATTATGGTGATTCTCTGCATTTGGGAGAAGTACTATATGTGCCAGGAATGAAAAGAAATCTTGTATCTATCTCAGCACTAGAAGACAAGGGTTATAAAGTTGCATTCTCAGATGGGAAGGTTCTTACATGGCACAAGAATTCCACTATCGATTTTGAAAGAGTAATTGGTGTTCGCGAAGAAAGTCTATACAGATTGATAGTACATCCAATTCAAGCTCTAGTACACGACTACATCACTATGAGTGAGCTATGGCATAGGAGACTTGCTCACCTACACTATAGAGCTCTTCCTTCTCTCCAGAAGATGGTTACAGGACTTCCTGAACTCCAAGTGGAATACAATGGCAACTGCAAAACATGTGCACTTGGCAAGAATGCCAAGGGATCTTTTCCTAATAGTGACACCAGGTCCAAAAGAATATTAGAGTTAGTACACTCAGACTTGTGTGGACCTATGACAGTTATAGCATTGGGAGGATTCTCATACTATGTGACCTTCATAGATGATTACTCCCGGAAGACATGGATCTATTTCTTGAAATCAAAAGAATCTGAACCAGTTCAAAGAATTCAAGGCCCAAGTGGATAACCTATCAGGGAAGAGGATAAAGATTCTCAGGTCCGATAATGGAGGAGAGTACACCTCATCAGAATTCAATAATTTATGTATACGGAAAACAATGATTACTAGAAGTTTATTGGCCCACCGATGTACGATTCTTCAAGACCTTGTAGCATGGTGATGGGTCCTATCTCCAACATATATATGGATGAAGAAGCTTGCTTTGTTCCCGATGAAGAATGGATCAATCCCTTTTATTTGCTAAAAGGTGCAAGGGTGAAAGATGGGGTACCTGTTGACAATGCTCTTGTGCAAAATTTCTCCAGTATTTCTCAGTTCATCGTAAGCCCAAATCAACTACATTCTACAAGAAGTGTCCAGCCCTTTTTGTCCAGTATCGATAAGTGGTCAACAACATTTTCCAATAAAGGCAATACAGGTATGTGGGCAGGTATGATTCTCTTTTCACATTGTCATGATTACTATTGTATATCCTTTCGTTTGAAATGTGAAGGCTTGAATTATGTAGTTGGCAATTTAAGAGTGATAAAGGTCATTAGGAGTACTAACACGATAATTGTAAAGAAGAACAATATGCATGTATTTCCAAGGGATTGTCCAAACAGGTTACAGCTGGTATGTGAAGATTTGCACTTGACTCCATACAGGCACTGGTCTGACTCCAAATTTCATAGAGAATATATTTTTCGTGGTTGTCTTAGTGTTCTATAAAATTCCATAAGGACACTTCTCCTTGGAGGTTTCGACTTCCGAAGAAGTTAGAATGGTGATCGAGGTGACATTGGGTCACTAATCTTATTTTTTCTTACTAGGAGTTAGCCCTGCTAATTTGTCCGGTAGCATTTTTGGCGCCGTTGTCGGGGACGTTTCAAAGCTTGAAGTGGTTCATCCGGAGTCATCGACATCCTTGGCTAAACGACATTTGGTAAGAACTCAGAGGTGAGTCCTTTTTCCTTATATTTGAAAATATTTATACAAGACTAAACCTGCAGGTCCTATCTGGCGACTCCACTTATCAAGAAGCAATTCGGAACATTCACCATTACCTCAGGTGCTTATTTGTTTAGTGCTTTCAGTGAGATTTGTTTAATTCTAACTTGGCAGGTCTCTCCTAGCGACTCCAACTGAAGAAAATATAAAGGAAGTACTCTGCAAAACTGAAAGTCTAGAGATATGGTGACCCTTGATCCATTCGACTTCCCAAGTATTCCGGGATATCCTAATAAGTTCAACAAACACCATTGCTTGAAGTCTATCCCAATGTTCCACAAGGAAAAAGATACACCTGCAGCACATGTCATAAAATTCAAAGAAGTTTTGACGACGTGGGATATCACAGATGAGGACACCATTATATAGTTGTTTGTGATGTCTTTTGAGCTAGGTGGTGATCCAGATATGGATGCTTGGTACGAAGGGCTCCCTCCCAAGGGCATATCTTCCTTCTTCCAACTAGTTGAAGTATTCGGCGATCAATGGGATCCCAATGCTAAAGAAGAAATCATAAAGATTGTAAAGGACGATCATACAGATGTTGACGAACAAGCATTAGAGGAGCAAGAAGTAATCCATGAAAATCAAGTCTCAAAAGGTTTACTTGAAAAAACCATTGTTCAGGACAGGGAAAATGAAGTAATTACAAAAGATGAAGAACAAGAGCCCTTAGTTGAAGAAACCGAAGAATGTACAGAAATGGTAAGTGTTATGTATCCTGAAGTTATAGTTTCTTATGATATGTTGGCTCTCTTAGAAGAAAGTTATAGGTATATGGAAAACGATGATTATTGGAAGTTTATTGGCCCACCAATGTACGATTCTTCAAGACCTTGTAGCATGGTCATAGGTCCTATCTCCAGCATATATATGGATGAAGAAACTTGCTATGTTCTCGATGAAGAATGGATCAATCCCTTTTCTTTGCTAAAAGGTGCAGTGGTGCAAGATGTGGTACCTGTTGACAATGCTCTTGTGCAAAATTTCTCCAGTATCTCTCAGTTCATCGTAAGCCCAAATCAACTACATTCTACAAGAAGTGTCCAACCCTTTTTGTCCAGTATCGGTAAGTGGTCAACAACATTTTCCAATAAAGGCAATACAGGTATGTGGACAGGTATGATTCTCTTTTCACATTGTCATGATTACTATTGTATATCCTTTCGTTTGAAATGTGAAGGCTTGAATTATGTAGTTGGCAATTTAAGAGTGATAAAGGTCATTAGGAGTACTAACACGAAAATTGTAAAAAAGAACAATATGCATGTATTTCCAAGGGATTGTCCAACCAGGTTACAGCTGGTATGTGAAGATTTGCAAGGTCCACCTCCACAAATGCTTTCTCGAATGGACAATCAAGCAATCTTCGAGCAAAAATTTTCCTCGATGCCAATATATCCTCGAAATGATCCATACATTAGTCCGGTGGAATCTTGGATAAATGAAGCTTGTAAAAAAGATTTATCGCCATGGCAGTATTATTTCAGCTCCCAGATCCTCGTAGCCATCCAATCCTCATCTAATTTCATGATGAAGACCTTGGTACGTATTTGCTTCTCAATCGATCAAGTTTTATCATGGATTCTATCCAAAGACAAAGGTAAGATAATAGGTATGAATTGCTTACTCAAATGGTTATATTGGTGGTATGATTTTACCTAGTCCTCTATGCTTCTTATGTTTAGCCTAGTTAGGATTAGTTAGGCATATACTATTACCATGCGGTGCATTTGACGTTCTTCATGTTGTCATAGGTTAGTCGTTTGTTTTTGGATTTATTTAGCCTTATTTGATGAGCAAGGCATGATGAAAGTGTCTGCCTCTGGGTATTTTGATGAGGAGTACTCGTCCCGCAGTTGGAGCCCGTGTTACGATGGTACTAGCACCAGCGTACCTGCAGAGGTGACCCAGGGAGAGGGTGTCTTTTTTTACTAGGAGGGGTGTTTAGCCAGCTCATTCTGAGGTAAGGGCATGGCCAAACCCTCTGGTTTCTCCTTTGGAAGGGTTTGAAACCCTGAGGTTGGTGTCTGGGGCTTCCAGGGGTGGATCACTAGGTCACATGACCCCAACCCTGTTTCAACACTCCAGCAGCAGTTGTTTCAGCACTAAGACACACTCTTATCTTCCAGAGTACCTCCAGCACCCTCCTGGTCCTCCAGTTCAGCAGTGCCCTCTCTCTAGGCCCTCCTTCAGAGGATGACATCATCCTCTTGGGCAAACTGTTTGCTTGCTAAAAGGGGGGGCGTTGAGGGTTTTCATCATTGTTGGAGTTAGTTGGGGCATGACGACCCTCCCTGCGCAGTCTGGCCTTCAATTTCGTCAAAATTGGCCTTGTTTAGCATATTTTTGCACCTAGGGGGGGAAAATACCCCAGATAGCCTACTATAGGCCATCTTTAGATTATTTTATATTATTATTGTTATATTTTTAAGTTGACATTTTTAAATATTAAATTGACCTTATTTTGTGTAAAGTGAGTGTGAGATCATATAAATTCAATCTCCTCACTTCATTTTGAAACATCAACTTTTGGGATAAATCATTATGTCTGCTATTTTCCCTAACTAGGGCTCTTTGAAGGGATGTGCACTCCTTGAGGAAGGTTATTTTGCAAGTTTGAAGCATTTCTTGGAAGTTTTACTAGTGTTCATGCCAAATGCTAGAGTTATTTGCTAAACACATGCACATAGAGGTATCTATACTTTTTGTTTGATCTCTCTCAATCAAATTGTATGAAAGCGGTGCTTGTTAGGGTTGAATGGAAGCCATTGTCGCTTCATTTTCTCTTGATTAGCATGTCATTTTTGTCTTTGGTCACCTTTGCATTCAAGCTTGAGCTTTAGGTCTTCAAGTCTTGCTAAGACTAGGTTTCCTCAACGAATCCTAGAGATTGTTGAGGTTCGCTCTAGTTGCCAAACTTGTCAGGTACCATCTCAAGGAGGATAACTCCTCTCATTGATGCCCTAGGGTTGGATAGGTAGTTTTCTTTTGAAACCCTAGGTTGTTCAACTACTTTTTAAATATAATTTCTGAGTTTGTATTTTTGTAAATATTATTGTTAGGTTAAATTTGCATCTTCATGGTAGAATTAGGGTTTGAATTAGGTCTGCAATTTTATGATAAAGACCCTAAAAATTTAAAAATTATTATTTTGTTTGTTTGCCTTCCTAAAATTTCGGCCCTTCCTCCTATAATTTTGGTTTTCCCTATTTGTCCCTAAAAACTCTAGGGCGAAATTTTAGGAGCCCTAAAAATCCCAAAATTATCAAAAATCTCCCAAAAAAAAACTTTAATTTCTGAGTTGTCTATTTTGTAATTATTAGGTTAGATTATTTACAATTTTCTGAGTTTGTTAATATTATGTTAGCTTATATTTTGATCATTTTTAGGTTAATTTTTAACTCCTTTTTGTAAATTTTTTAACTTACAAAAAACCTAAATTTTAAACCCTAAAATTCTGAGTTTATTACCCTAGCTGCAGAGGTTCCTAAACTACTCTCCAACTCCCTTCCTTCCCTACCACCTTCCCCCTTCACTTCTCCTCTTCCACGCTGCCCTTTCCTTCAACTTTGCTGCCCCATCCGAGCATTTAGCAGACCCTGTGGTATCGTCTTCGTTGCCTCTGTCCACATACACAGAAAACATAAATTTTAATTAGCAAGTTAGTAATTATAAGGTCTGATTTTAATACATTTTTGGTGAAGGATCCTGCTGCTATACTTTATTTAAATTTTACACACAGTTCTGACAGTGACATTTGAAGTTAAATTAATTTGACATTTGTGTGATCTTTTATGGTTGATAGTAATTATTGGTGAGGGATATTCGCTGCATTATTATGCTCATTTACTACTTCTGCTGCTATAAGATCTGTCAACTGTGGTTACACACAGGTCTGGTTTACATTTACTAGATGAAACACCTTTGACCTATCGAATGTTAAATAGCCACAACGCAACGAACTTGTTTAGTGAATAATTTTGCTCTCATTGTTTTTATGTTTCATTGGTAGGGGATTACGTTATCATACTTGGTTACATATTGCCATAATACATGTTTATGATCTTTGCATACTCATATGATAAATGATATTCGTGTTCTTTTGATGATTTGATTATCTATCCATTTAATGCTAAATAGTTGGTGGGTGTCAAACAAGGTTAAGCCTTACTTTTCTACATTAGACATTGAGCTTGTTACAGGGACTCTTACACTTCATTAGTTAGTAATCGTAATTGGCCAAGAATTGTCATGCTACATGCTCATATCTGATTGGTAAATGATATTGACAACTATTACTTAATGCGTATTGGTTGAAGTGTATTGGCAATATAGTCTTTTGATCCAATACTGATTATTCTAATACATGTGTAGACGTTCTTACATTTCATTGGTTGAAGTTGAATGCACTTGACTCCATATAGGCACTGGTCCAACTACAAATTGCATAGAGAATATATTTTCTGTGGTTGTCTTGGTGTTCTACAGGATTCCATAACGACACTTCTCTTTGGAGGTTTTGACTTCCGAAGAAATTAGAACGGTGACCGACATGACATTGGATCACTGATCTTATTTTTGCTTACTGGGAATTAGCCCTGCTAATTTGCTCGGTAACATTTTTGGCGCCGTTATCGGGGACGTTTCAAAGTTTGAAGTGGCCCATCCAGAATCATTGACATCCTTGGCTAAACAACATTTGGTAAGAACTCAGAGTGAGTCATTTTTCCTTATATTTGAAAATATTTATACAGGACTAAACCTGCAGGTCTTATCTGCGACTCCACACATTTAAGGCAACTCCACTTATCAAGAAGCAATTCGGAACATTCACTATTATCTCAGGTGCGTATTTGTTTAGTGCTTTCGGTGAGATTTCTTTAAGTCTAACTTGGCAGGTCTCTCCTGGTGACTCCAACTGAAGAAAATATAAAGGAAGTACTCTGCAAAACTGAAAGTCTAGAGATATGGCAACCCTTGATCCATTCGACTTCTCAAGTATTCCAGGGTATCCTAATAAGTTCAACAAACACCGTTGCTTGAAGTCTATCCCGATGTTCCACAAGGAAAAAGATACACCTGTAGCACATGTCATAAAATTCAAAGAAGTTTTGACGACATGGGATATCACAGATGAGGACACCATTATACAGTTGTTCGTGATTTGGTATATTTACATCTACAGCCTTACAGACAGTCATCCCTTAAAAAGAAAGGAGCAGATAAACTTAATCCTAGCTTTTATGGTCCTTACAAGATAATCCGGAAAGTGGGGCAGGTAGCATATGAGCTCGAGTTACCACAAGAAAGCAAGATTCATAACGTGTTCCATGTGTCTAACCTCAAAAAGGCAATAGGTCAACAGATTGTTACTTCATCAGAACTACCCCACCTTGATGATGAGGGGCAACTGATTTTGATTCCAAAACGAATTTTGGAAGTTCGAGAAAGAAAACTAAGGAGCAAGATCATTCAAGAGTACTTGGTTCAATGGGGACAATTTCCTAAAGAAGAGGCCACTTGGGAAGGAGAACAAGTATTACAACACCCAACATTACAGTTGCTTGAGGACAAGCAATTTCGAGCGGGGAGGACTGTAATGTCCTCTTCTGCTTAAGCACAGAGGACCATCCCGCTAACCTATCTAATTCCCATAGGTTCGAGCAGGTACTGGCATTCAAGGAATTGACTGAGGATTGATGCCATTTACACCATAAGATCTTAATTCATGGTTATTAGATCAGCAGTAGGTAAATGAGGGCCACGGGAACTAGGGGCCACCTGCATGCATGACATGCAGGCCATATTTCATGATGCATGCACTGAAACACCTTATTTGAGATTTCATACACACAGAAAGCACTGCATGCAAGTCAACTGGAAATTAGAAGAGAAAAACAACCTAGTCATGCAAAAGTTAGGTCAAACCTGTAAAAGTTATAAAGAAAGATAAATTAAGTGAGTAAGGTCTGCTCATTTGATTATTGATTTGAGAAGTCCACTTGGAGAGCTCAGTGAGCCAGTTTAGGGTTGAGGGCACACCACTCAAACATTCAGTGTATTTCGGCAGCAAAATCTATCTGCCCTAGTCATTATCGAGGTTGGATCATCCAGATTCAGCATTAATACTATCATCAAGTATCATTCTTCAATATTCTGCAGGGTTCAAGCATTATACAGGATCAAGAGAACTCGCCATCCTTGCATGGGCGAATTGCACAAGTGAGATATCTCCATATCTCATCACACAGGGATCTTTCTGTCTGCATGTCGGCTTCATCCTTCTGAGAGCACAACTATTACCCTAATCGTTGAAGGCGAGCTTCCTATTCGGATCCAGGAGCAAGTTATCATCCACTTCACCTTTTAGAGGGGGCCTTCTACTACATGGGCGACTTTCCTAGAGGAGGCAACTCGCATTAGGGCTCAGACTTCATGGATGGTCTACATGCTTACTCCATCTCAATCAGAAGGGCAATATAGCCCTAGTCCCAGCTTCTTGCAGCATTCTAGCATCATTGGAGTCGTCATTACCCACTTCTCAGTCTGAAGTGGGCACATTCCTTACAAGGGCGCATTATTGGAGAGAGACTCTCTCATATCTCGTCCGATCCTTGGCACAATTCTTGCATGTTGGTCTCATATTGCCATACATCCACTACTTCATCTGTTGGTACGTACATGCATCTTTTCTATCCCTATTTTATAGAATTTTTTATTATCTGGGTTATTTAGGGGTTAGCAAACCATGCATTTGCATGCATGCTCATGCAAGCATAGTTGAGTACACGCATTCATGTTTCCTTCAAGTATTGAGCCATAAAGACTACTAGTAAGCAACTAAATCATCAGAAACTCAATAAACAGATAGAAATTATCAATTGGAATATTACACCTCCCCCTTTGAATAATGAGATATATGATGTGATGATCAATGATATGCCAATGTTTCTATTGTTATGCCAATACCATGATGATGTACCATATGTTGTTATTGCTTTAGTTGATGCATTAATTGTCTGATGAGTATAGCTAGTAGTATCACACTCTCAAGTTGACGAGAGTAGTGGATCCTTGGTTTACTTATGTACCATTGAACCTACGTAATGTTTGAGTATCTTGCAAGGACTTGTACTCCCTTCTCTAGGTCCATAGTATGGCCATCCATCCATCCATCCATTTCACCTCATAATTTTGGTCTACATCCTTGCTCTGAGGTTGATGAAGTTAACTCTTGTCCCCCCTCCTATGTTATCAATTGTTAGTGTTGAATGTTGTAAAATGTGTCTTAGAGTTGATCGTTTCATAGGAATTCCTCTAGCTAGGGGGTATGGCGGGATCGTGACCAATGGCCTTCTTGCTTTTTAGTCAGGATGACCTATAGAGCACTGCCCCTCTATTAAAGCATGAAATGGAAAAATGAAAAGAAAGAGAAAAGGGGTGATACAAAAAGATAATGCAAAGTAAAAAGAATAACTAAGTCTCTTGGTTTGGAAGTATGGGGACTAGGGACCGTCGGGGCTATAGATGCTTGACCGCCATGGACTGCTGAAAACCCTAACACTTTGTCTCCAAGTTGCCAAGAAACTCGGGTTCTGCGACAGGAACAAAGCCAAGGACGGGAACACCACTTTTTGAAACATGGGACTTGGGTACATCGGGGGTACTATATATACGTACAATGAAAATGATTTGAATTTCATATGTATTATAATTTATAATTATATATATATATATGAAATTCAAATTATTTTCACTATGTGTGTGTGTGCATCCATATGAATCCAAAACATTATACACAAATATGCAAAAAATTTCATGTATATAGCAAGGGTGCATACAACTAAAAAAATATCGAGTGCAATCCATATCTAACCCAAAATACATAAACAAAACGGCTCTAAATGGCATTGCCTATATTGGGATCCTATTAATCAATAGCACCATGTGCCCCCCTCCTCTAGGCTCTAGCCCTTACCTCTACCTCAAATCTCAAAGTTGATCCGCCAAGGACATTAGTCAACGCCCTACAATTTTAATGAAACCTCCTAATCCAAGTGTTAAAATAAGGTATAGAAAGCTTCCCGTGCTTAATAAGTAATATTGCTTGAGTGAAGGGTGTTAAGATTCAATATGCAAGATAGATAACTTCAGTATTCAATTCAATTTCACAACAATAGCATATACATGATCACTGAAACAATAACAAGCACAACATAAACACAAGAGACACAAATTTATCCTGGAAAACCCTCTAGGGGAAGAAAACCCAGCAAAACTTCCTCAATATAGATGATCAAAAGTACAAAGACAAAACCCCAAACAAGTGTTCCTTCTCCTTGCAGATATCTCTCTCTCTCTCTCTCCTATGCGAATCACACAAGTGAGTGTGTGTGTGAATGAATGAATAAATGAGAGAGCCTAGCTCTCTATTTATACATTCACTTTTATTTTAATTTTACAACTTGACATGTCGGCCTCAACTAACTTTACCACTCAATTCATGTTGACTGGGCCGACTCCTCTAGGGGACTTAAAAACCCCATTACATTTGACTCTAGGGGGATCTAATGCCCCGACTTACAAAGGAGGATTTACCTCAATGGCTTTACATGACCAAATGTAATAATAACATCCCGACGGAGGAATAAAACATCTCCGAATAAATTACAACAATAAAATACAATAGAATATTCTTTGAAGTTATAATATTTCAACAAAGGGTACATTATTATAAAGGTCATGATAGAGGAGTTCAACAGTCAGCACCACCAACATCAAGGTACATAGAGAGGTTGATGTGCTTAACTAAATGCCAATCCCATACCCTCATACAAGATAGAATCTAGTGGAAATGTTGCAATTCTGAAAACTATTAAGTCTGTTGAATTCAGAATGGGATCTAAAATTCTACTTTTTAGATATGAAGCCCAATGAGGTTGGAACCACTCAAACATCATGAAACAATCTCCTTATCTCTCTTTTTCTATCCTTTTACTTTAAGAATTTAATATTACCGACTTTAATGTCACTTGTACAAAACGAGTTGGGTTCATACAAAACTGGTCCCTAGGCATCCCCAAGCATCCCCATATAAGGGGTACCCCGTCTCCTCTGCGATCAATATACCTCAGCTTCATGATAGATGTCTTGGGTTTGCAGGTGGAGTACTTGGTTCAGCAGGGTACATCTAGGACATCCGCAACCCCGTACTCGAGACGTGGGGAGGCGAACCCGATGCGAGGACGTGAACCCATGATACTAATTATTGTGTGGATGCTATGCCAACCTGACATTTATTTAGTGGAAGCTCGTTGGACACTCGCGACTGGCATCTCTTCTAAATCAATGAGCTCCCCCTACATGAAAAATAATAAAAGAAAGGGCTACAACCAATTGAAGGAGAAGGGTGCATCTCTACGACACTCCTCTTGGTGACACATATGGTCTTTATGGCATAGATAACCCTAGATTATGTCCTTTCTCCTTTACACCTTGAGTCAACCAATTTATCTTTTGACCAATAACATCACTTGTCTAACCTTGGTCTTTCCATCTTATCCACGCCATTAGAGAAGCTAGTCCTTGCAAGTATTTGAATGTTGTCATTGATCTGGTTAGAAGGTAAATATTGCATTGAAGACACATGTGGTGTAGGTATATAATCATGTATATATGACCAGTTATAGGATGACTCAATTTAATGGTTAACTGCATCCTCTATGTATTGATCCACATGGACACCTTTTGTTGATGGTCCACCAGGAACAAATATGATCCTAGTACATCTTGATCAGTACCACAAAGAATTTATCAGGTCTTCTTCAGTGTTTCAGAGTTTGCAGAGCTTGTGTATCAGTCTCTGTGGGTTAAAAGGTGGCAAATCCATATTTTGAGTTCTAGAAGGTATCTTAAAGATGTAAAAGCGTATTTGGATACCCATTTGGACACCTACCTAGGTATATGAAGTCAAATTGGTCATTACTACAGTAGATCAATCATTTCCAAAAAGGTGGTGGGCTTCTTCCCGGAGACTACAATGTTGATTTTCATGAACATGCATGGGGATGATTTACTCAGTGCTTTGAAGATCCAAGGGTGGATCTGACCACCCAATTGGCCCTTTTGCAACCTCCAACCCTTGCATGTCAAAACGCCCTTCCAAATTGGCCAGATTCCACACGAGCTAATTCTCAGTGTTAGCAGGCAGCCTAAAAACTTCATGAGTGTGCATGGCAGTGATTCAACCACTTCTAGGACAACAACCTGGCATATTTGGGCACACGATTGGCCCAACTATTTGGTTCATCGGTCTCCTTGAAGGGCGTTGTCCATCTTGGCCCTCTTCCAGGCACAGACTTTAATTGTTTGAGCTCAAATCTGGTTATAAGTCCCGTATAATTTACTGGCAATTATTAACTAAAACACATTGACATCTAACACAAATTATGCAGCGGAAATACTAAGGAAATCATCACACATTTGGCACTCAAATTTACCCTGGAAAACCCCAATTGAGGAAAAACCAACAAAAAGTGGATTTTATTAATAATAAAATCATGGGATCCCTTCTAGGGATAATGGCCCACGGAGGAATACAATGATAGAATTTTAGCTTCCTAACCTCAAGATCAGTCCTTCGATCTTCTTGGTTACTAGCCCTCGGCTGCCCTTTGCTCCGTTCCTCTGACCTCTGCACCCTACACCTACATCCTTGGCTGAAAGTCCGTCTTCAACCAATCAGTAAAATCTCCTTTTCTCACTCTTTGTGACTAACTGATGTGTCCTCCCACCTAGGTTGCCTCTTATACTATTAAAATATGCAAATACCTTGGGCCAATAACATGGGTCACCAAATACCATGGGCCCTCTAGTTCACTTTACATAAAGTAATAACAAAAGTAAATTCACTTTAATAGCTCACTTTACTAAAGTCAATCTCCTAAGTCTAAGAGTCAATAATGACGACTTCCACCTGTAGACACGGTCCACGTGGAAGTACCTGTCCAATGCTACAAAAATCAACACAGAGGTGGTTTACAAGTTTATTTCAAGCTATCTCAAGCTAATTATGCATTAATCGATGGCACTCCTAAGGTAAAGCCTAAGTTGGTGTCTAATAATTTATTAAGAGGCAAAAAGTGCACATTATGTTCTAATTTTGAGATGAGATGGCCAAATTAGCCTAAGTCAATTTTCCTAAGTTAGCCAATGGTAAACATGTGGAGGTAAATTAAAGTGATGTGGCACTTTGGCACATATGTGGAGCTAAATTAAAGTGCTATGGCACTTTGGCACACATGTGGAGGTGCATTGGGATCAGATATAACAAATCTCAACTTCAAATTAAGTCCCGGCCCTTGATCTTACCTCCTAGCACATGGATCGTCCCTCTTGGAGCAAATCATAGGCCTCAAATGACTTGGCAAAAAGATGGTTTTGGTCAAATTCTTGAAGTGAGGAAAACAACACATGGTTTTAGCAAACAACACATGGTATTTTTCTTCTTGTATTGAAGGGACCCATGGTATTTGGCAAATATTTTAACATTTTTTACTAGTAAACCAAGGAGGGCACCTTTTAGGTAAGTGTTGGCTCTTGATCTTACCTCCTAGCACGTGGATCCTCCCTCTTGGAGCAAATTGTGGGCCTCAAACGACTTGGTAAAAAGGTGAGTTTGGTCAAATTCTTGAAGTGACAAAAACAACACATGGTTTCATCAAACAACACATGGTATTTTTCCTCTTGTATCTAAGGGACCCATGGTATTTGGCAAATATTTTAATATTTTTTACTAGTAAACCAAGTAGGGCGCCTTCTAGGCCCAACGACTTCGCTTTTCTTGGCATATTTTATTGTAAAAGAGTTGAATCTTGACCTTGGATCAAGTAACCAACCTCTTAGGGATCATCACAATGCAATTTCTTATGTAAAAACTTTGTAACAAACCCTAGATCTCTTCTAGAAGAGAAATCAGCCCTCCCAGGCTATTTAAAGGAGGCCAATTTCGTCTCTAATGGGAGAAATTTTGGTATTGCAATAAAATTTTCTTGCTCTTGCTCTCAATTGGTGTACTTGGGACTCTTCTTGTGGAAGCTTATGGTGAAATATTGATGTGATGGTGGATGTTATCTTCACTAACTTGAGGTAATTTGGTAGTAATGCTACTTGGATATAGTAAAGTGATAAGTAATTGTTGCAAACTTGTCTATCATATTTGAAATTTATCCATGTCTCAATTGATTGTTGCAACCTCCTTTATTCATGTTTGAGTTTTATTCACTCTATCTTTAACCAAGTGATTTATGGTTCTTGTGTATTAGATAGGTTGTTTTCTTAAATATCGCATGTTTGCTATGAGTTTTTTGGATAAGGGATCTGTTTGACTACTTCATCTAGAAAAGGAGAGAGATTGTGTTATCCTCCACTCTCCCTTAAAGATATTCATCCAAACATTATTTCATTTTGACTCCATTTTCCCAAGCTAGTTGTTTCCCTCAAGGCACTAGTTTAGGGTTTTGGTTATACTGTTTTGTTGCATTTATCAATTTCCTCCATTATTCAAATCTACTTACCAATCTTGTCTTGTAGGTACTTGGAGTTAAATCTAAGAAAGAGGCTAAGGGAATCGATTTCCCCTCCTAAGTTCATCCAATTGTTATTATAAAACCCTAAGGAGTTTAAGTAGACACCATAATTACTATATAAACCAGCACTTTGTGATTATAAGTAGGCCTTTTGTTTTTCTTTACATCCAAGTACTTAGCTAATGAAAGTTATAATTTTGCCATATCTTCATCTTGTTAGCGTAATGGTGGTTTGTTGAATACACTGACCTTTGTTTGCATATCTAAAGTATAGTCATCTCATTGTTGGATTATATTTGAACAAGGACTAGTCTTTTGAATTAGATCTAAACCTTTAAGGTTAGTTCTCATGTAAGTTTACTATGATTAGTCATAAAATTTGAACTCAATACTAAATCATTACATTTGCCCCATCTAAAGTGTAATGTTCCCTTTTTAACAAACGGAGGAATTGACTGAGCACTGATACCATTCAGAACAAAAAGAAGATCTTAATCAGTGTTATTGGGTCATCAATAGATAAAGGAAGGCCAAAGGAACAAGGATCAACTTACATGCATTACATGCGGGCCATATTTCATCATGCATGCACCCGAAGCACATTAAAGAAGCAGTTCATGCAATCTCACTTTCGAAATAGAAGAGAAAAGCAACTCAGGGCATGCAAAAAGTAGGGCATGCAATCTCAATAGGATAAAAGAAGGAAAAAGCAAGTTGCTCAAGCTACTTATTGATTATTGATTTGTGAATTCGATTTGGAGAGCTCAGAGAGCCAAATTAGGGTTGAGGGCACACTACTCAACCATCAAGTGTATTTCGACAGTCGACAACGGAATCTATCTTCCCTAGTCACTTTCAGGGTTGGATCATACAGATTCAACATTACTTCCATCTTATACAACATTCTTCAGCATTCCTCAGGATTCAGAGCCACATATTGGATCCAGAGACTCGCCCTCTTGCATGGACGACTTGGACAAGCTGGAGATCTTCATATCTTGACAGACAGATGCTATTTGGTCTGCATGCAGCTTCCATCCTTTTGAGAGAGCCATTATTAGCCTAGTTACTGAATACAGGCTTCTTCCGCGGCTTCGGGAGAGAGATCTCATCACTTCATTTTTCAGAAGGGCACCTTTCGTTGCATAGGCGACTTTCCTTGAGGAGATTCACGCCCCTTGACCTAGAGTTATGCATGTCTTGTATGCGGCTTCCATACTGATCAGAAGGGCATTATAACCCTAGTACCTACTTCCGGGAGCTATCTCACATCATTGGAGCAGTTATTCATCAATCCCAAGACTGAAGAGGGCGCATTTATTGCATGGGCGAATTGTTGGGTAGAGATCATCACATATCTCAGTCGATTCTTGGTGCATGACTTGCATGCTTATCTCATATTGACCTACACCCCCGACACAAGTTATTGGTACGTACATGCATCATTTCTATCCCTATCTTATAGAATATTTGAATACTTGGGTTATTTAGGGTTCATGCAACCCCATGCACTTGCATGCATTCTCATGCAAACATAGTACGGCACATGCATTCATATTTTCGTTAAGTATTGGGTAACAAGACTTCAAGCAAGCAACAACTACATCAGAAACTCTATAAAAGAACAACAAATATCAGTTGGGATCAAGTCACCTGACACGAGGATAGGGGACACTAAGGACACGAAAATATAGGTGTCTGACACGGACACAGTGACCCCCGGAATCAGGACACAAAGAGCACGTTTCATATATATATATATATTTAAATATATTAAAATTATATATATATATTTAAATATATTAAAATTTAAAAATATAGACATATAGATCCAATTTTTTTAGAAACTAGAACATTTACAAATATTCAATAGAAATTAGAATCAATACACATTAATGATTACACATTTGTCATTCACAAATCACAATGAGACACATAGATGCATTGAACTTTGATAGGCATTGGGCAATAGCTCAAGATGTCGGAACCATATTTCTCTTTAAGTCATCAAAATCAAAATGTATTACATAGATGTCGGAATGCCATTGGGCACTGGCAAATGCCAAATAGACTAATAGTAAATACAAAAAGGGGTAGATCAAGATGGAAGAATCTCATATGTTAATAGTCCTCCTCCATGCTTGAATCAACAAACTTGTCACTGTCCTCTTCCTCCTCCTCTCCCTCCTCTCTGCCCATCTGACAATCTGCATCTGCTAGTGTAGAGGATGACCCCTCCAAAGGATCGCCATCATCAAAAGTAATTGGCTCTAGCACTGAATCATTTGTTAGATTTTCAACTTTTAATCAATGTTCTCTAGGATCTTAACTGAAAGAATAACATGCACAGCATAAAACAATAGACAAAGAATTTCCTCGGGGAAACCATAAAGGAGAAAACCCCGCAACTTCCTCAAAGATAGAATACTCAACAATACAATGTCACGAAAGTAAAACCCCAAAACAAAGATGGTCTTCTGCAGCTCTCTCTCTGTCCTCCTATGCGAACTTGTCTTCTCTCTCTCACTAATGCGAATTGAGTGAGTGAGTGTTGTGTCCAAACGAGAGAGCTATGCTCTCTATTTATACTTTACTTTTGCTTGACCTTTTTCACTTACTAGGTCGGCCCCAATAAACCTAACTGGGACGACTCCTCTAGAAGACTCAATAATACAATTACATTTGACTCTTTAAGGGGTCTATTGCACCGACTTACATGGGAGGCTTTTACCTCAATGACCTAGGATGACTAAGCATCATAATGACATCCTCGAACGGAGGAAAAACATCTTCAACGGAGGTACAAATAAAATAAAATAATAATAACAATATAAAATACAATAGAATATCTTCCGAAGTTACAATTACATCAACACTCCCTCTTAACTAGGAAGGTATTCTCTAGCCACAATCATCAACCCCATTGGACACAAGTCTTCGTTGTTGGATCATCAATGCTGGAACATCATCATCAAAACTGGATCATTGTTGTCGTTGCTGCTGCAATCCTCATAATGTCGATCATTAATTGGTGACATCTCTCGAATCTACTCGTCATAGGAAGTTCTACAAAGCCAGCCCTTTTTCATGTTGGATGTAGGCCTAGCCCTCATGTAGGTCTTCATCATCTCTGCGAGCAAGCAATCAAGTAGGTACAGCCTAGGACCAGTCATTACATTGCCTCTGCAAACACCTACGTCTCCTACTGTCACCTCAACGTCTTCAAATCATTTCATCGTCACACGAAGCACAGCCCAGATGCACACCACAATGTCTCTAGTATGGGAGGACTTTTCTACCACCATAAGAGACTCGGTCTACCAACATGCAAAGACTTTCCTACCAGCAGGTGAGACACAGCACTTACATCAATCGACATGGGAGGACTTTCCTACCATCATTCGGGAAAGGCTCAGCACTTACATCAACCAACATGGGAGGACTTTCCTACCACCATTCGAGAAATGCTCAGCACTTACATCAACGGCCATGGGAAGACTTTCCTACCACCACGCCGGAAAGGCACAGCACTTACATCAACGGCCATGGGAGGAATTTCCTGCCACCATGCCGGAAAGGCTCAGCACTTACATCAACCGACATGGGAGGACTTTCCTACCACCATTCGGGAAAGGCCCGGGCCTTACATCTACCAACATAGGAGGACTTTCCTACCACTGTGCATCTCTACGTCTTCCGGACTCGTCACTTCCTCTTAGAAGGAACCTTGATCTGAAGAACACCAAGCTTCTCTTTGAAGTACTCGAACTTCACACTGACTAGCGGCTTGGTCAACACATCAACTATCTGCTCGTCCGTCGCAACATACTGGAGTTTCACTGCTCCTCTCTGCACCATATCCCTGATATAGTGATACTTGATCTAATGATCTCAATGTGCTTCGACTTGTCATGGAGCACCGAGTTCTCGGACAACTTCACACAACTTTAGTTGTCACAGAATATACAAGTCGCCTCTAACTGGAGATCAAACAAATCAAACAATAGCTTCCTAATCCATATTGCCTCACAACTAGCCGAACAAGCTGCAACATACTCTGCTTCGGCTGTACTCAGTGCCACGCAAGACTGCTTCCTGCTAAACCAGGAGATCATACCAGATCCCATACTGAAGCAGCATCCCGAAGTGCTTTTCCTATCTGTGGCACTGCCTGCACAATCTGAATCAACATAACCCTACAGGTTAATCTTTTGATTCGCGTCATACCTAAGCCCATAATCAACTGTACCCTTCAAGTACCTCAATATATGCTTTGCAGCAACCAAGTGAACTTGTCTCGGATCCATCAGGAACTGGCTCAATATGTTCACAGCAAAGCATATGTCAGGTCTCATATTCGTCAGGTACATCAATGACCCAATCATCTGACGATACATCATGGCATGAACTGACTCTGATGAAGCAACACACAGTAGCTTCAAGTTCGATGCCATGGGTGTGGCCAAAGCCTTGTAGTCCATCATTCTGAATCTCTTCAAAATCTCCACTGCATACTTCCCTTGTCGAAGGAAGATCCCATCCGCATTCTGCCACACCTCCATGCCTAGGAAATAATGCATCATACCCAAGTCCTTCATCTCGAATTCTACGGCAAGTTTTCTCTTCGTATCTGCAATGAACCTATCCTCCCCTGTTACAAACAGATCATCTACATAGAGTAGAAGTATCACTGGATTTCCCACTTCAACCTTGTAGTAAAGGTTGGAATCTGCTTTACTCTTGGTAAATCCCAAGCTCATGAGGAAACTATCCATCTTGTCGTACCACGTCCTGGGTGCCTGTTTCAATTCATACAAGGCCTTCTTCAATTTGCACACATGAGTCTGTCTGTCATGTGTCTCAAATCCGAGTGGCTGCTCCACTTACACTTCCTCTTCTATTACACCATTCAAGAATGTTGTCTTGAAATCCATCTGGTGTACCTTCCATTTCATCACTACAGCCAATGGAAGTGTATCTAGCTACAGGTGCAAATGTCTCCTCATAATCTATGCCTTACGTACAAGTTCCCATATGTGCTCCAATTCCTCTCACAACAAGAGGATGATGTAACTTAAGAGATGACCCTCAAGGCTAACTTTTGTAGAATTGGGCATGTTGCCCCATGAGTTTCCCACCAAACATAGGGTTTCTTAACCCCCCTGTCTCTAAGCATATCATAGCCTCCAAATCTCCCAGTGGAAGTGGAAAACTCTACAAAGCCCTCCTCCACCTCATCAAGTAAGTCTCTATCCTGAAATAGTCGTCTAAATGCTATCTTCCTCCTGTGTGAAATCTCTCCATCCATGTGAGGAAGGACTCTGTGTGAGGGCCCCATTCCACCATTGAGCCATTCTTGATTGTAGAACTTGGGGTTCAAGAAGTGGGCCAAGCAATGCAAAGGTGTGCAATTCTTATCCCACCTGGAGATAAGAATATCCTGAATGGTGGACCATAAGTTCTCTGTCGATGTCCCATACTCGAGACACTCATTCTCCATAACAATGGACCTCATGGACTCAATAATGGAATCCCACCCCGCATAAACATCTAGCTAGGATGGGTTGGTCCGTGTCTACAAACCGCAACAAAGAAATGACTGGCTTCATAATCTTAATGCTAAGATCTACCCTCTCCCACCAACCATCATCTAACACCGTGTTCTTCACCTTTTTTGAAGCACTATGATCTGTCTTTCTCCAAAAAGACCAAAACTCTGAAATCACCATGGACTTGTTATCACACAACTTGTAGTAGTTGTCTCTACAGGTATCTTATCAAGGACGGTAGAGGTGTAGACAACTAAAGAGGTGACCCAAGAGATGCCACGGTTCCCAATGCAAGATGGGTGTCACGTCAACCGAGGCACTCTTCACTTTAGATCAAACCTAAGCGAGACCAAGGGGGAGACCCTAGCTTAGCCAATGAAGGCTAGCGAACTCAATCTAGACCTCCTAGGGAAATGTGATGATGAAAGAGCAAGAGAACAAGATGAAACAAGATCTAGATCTAGGATGATAAATGGACCCAAGATGGTTAGGGCTTGGTTGAAGAGGCTTAAGGCAAGGACAAATATTCAACCAAGTGTAGGATAGGGTCACTTATGGATTAGGGATAGTAGATCTAGATAGATCTAATGCCAAGAAAAGATACCAAAGTGGGGCCCACCCTTAAAAAGTGGAAAATGGTCCAAATGGGGCCCACAAGGTCAAAATCAAGATGAAATGGCATTAGGGGGTATGCTATAGGATGGATCTATGGATGTGAGATGAAACAAGCAATACCCACGAACCAGATCTAGCAAAAGACCACTCACCCAATTAGTGTGACTTCCTCAAGAGAGCCCTAGTGCCTTAGTTCAAGGGGCAAATGGAGTCGGATGGCCACCAAATCATAGATCGGAGATGTTATGTTGATTTTAAAGGTGGGTTTTAATTATTAAGCCCCAATAATTGCTAGATCCAAGTAGATCTAAAAAAATAGAGAAAGAGGGTTTTGAATTTTATGGGTTTGATAACTAATAGGATAGAAGACAAGCAAAATGGATACGTACCTTGTAGATCTTACCTCAAAAGCTTGCGGCTACCTTGCATTTAGTTACAATTCCAAGCTAGATCCAAGTGATTCCAAGCATAAACGTCCAAGCCCTAGGAGGAAAAACGTCCCATTCAACCTGTCAATCAAACTACAATAAGTTAGATTTGATCCACAAACCAATGAGATCTAAGCATGTCATATCAAAAGAGCAATCAATGGACAAAGCACAATTGAAAAACTCCCTCAAGATGAAGACGTCTTGCCCAAGGGGGATGCGAGCAACCCCAACAATCCTCCCTTCAAGCAATTCACACTCCTTGCTTCAATCAATTCGGCCTCCCTTAGTAGTTGTCGAAATCACCTGTTACAAGCAAAGATGTCTAAAGCAAAAGATGCATAATCATATACAAGAGCATCCCAATCAAAACCAAGAAGTAGATCTGCAAAATAGTATTTTATTCCAAGCTTTCCAAATCCCAAAGGTGCCTTTACAATAGGGGGTATCTTCCTTAAATAGGATGAGGGAGACCAAAACCCTAAACCACTTTTGAAAACTAGTGGTTGAGATCAAAAGATATAACAATATAATTAATGGCTAAGATGAGCCAATACATAATATGACATGGATCACTCACTAAAGGGATGACGTCATGGCTAAAAGAGGCCTCCAAGGGAGGGCGCACTACATGGGGGTGGCTAAAACACATGTGAGCCACAACATATGACTAGGACAAGTGACTAGAAGCACATGGTGGGGCTAGGAGGTATTATTCTCCTTCACTAGCATGTCCCCATGGCACAATAATATAACATATTACTCAATGACATGTCCAAGTACACAAATGATCAAATCCAATCCCCATCATCGGAGAGAGGAATGCATGGAAAGACCTCTTGCTGACTGTGTGGACCCCACTCACTGCTGCAAACTGATCTGGAAGGAGTGGGATACACCATAGATGACCTCAGAGTAGACCTCATGCCAAAACCTTACCTCAATTGCCCAAATCGAATTCCTCTATGACCTTTTTGTTCCATTTTTTATCCTCCTGAAAAACCCTAAAACTACCCAAAACTGGTTATCTGGTGCCTGCATTGTCAAACTGACTGTGCCATCATGTCCGGAAGGGGGGTAATATGGTAATAACAAGTAGCTGGACCACCCCCTTCCTCTATAGCTCCCTAGGCAACGACTGGCCTCCAATGATCTAGCTGGACAGGCCACATCAGCATGGCCAAACTGGTCAGCAGGTGAGAAACTGCTCATAGCATGCCTGGGAGTGCCTAAAACTGATAGATGAGTGTCTCAATGGATCCAGAAGGCTCAAATCCACTAGAGATGAGTACTCATACACCTCATGATATCCTGTAGGATCATCTGTAGGGTCCACCATACCCGGACAAGTAAAAATATAATGATTTGGAAATAATAATAATCATGACAAACTGCATCAATCATCATCTAAAGCCTATGCCCGTTATATGGAATCATCAAGAAGGTATATAGAAGACCATATATCAACATCATACATAAAGTGGTCCATCTCATCACGGATCCCGAGGTTGACCATGGTCAAACTAGGTTTGACCAGTCAAACTGATCAAAATATAACCCTGGCTAAGAAGCCATGCTGCTGCAAGTGCAAATAGTTAAGACATGCTCTTTAAATCATTTTCATAGCAAGACTCTATAGTATTAAGCATCATTTTACTGGCAAATAATAAGTAATAATAGGTTAGTTAAATAATTTACTTCCAAGAAGAATCTCAAGAATATACTTGTTTGTAAACATGATCAAATTGCTAGCAAAGGGTGAAGGCTAAAAATACAAGGCTAGGTTGAATAGGGATGACTTGACTGACTTGACATTGAGATACTTTGGATGAAGGACATGGTGTTACACACTTAAGCATGTGCTGGACAAGGAGTACACAAGGAATGGCGGTGTCTCACAAATGGATGAGTTGTTCAGAGAAGTGTTTATTCAACCTTGGCAAAAATGTCTACTACTAGAATCGTCACTTGTGGCTCTAGGAGACACTTTGATTTAGTTGTCCCTTACTCCATCTCAAATCATAACTCGTAGGCTCAATGAGGTATATTTCCATCAAGGTCAATAGTCTTTAGATTTGGCATTTGTTTAACCACTGCTTTTTGGGACCTTTCATTTCATTGAATTTCATGGCCAGCAATCATTAGATATAGCATACATTTGTCCATTGCTTTTTTAGGCCTAATATAACCCCTCTGGGATTTCCCATGCGCTAATAAGCACAACTAATCGCAGCTTGCATCCGAGGTGCATTTACATTTCAAAGCATTTCATTGCATTACATTTCACAGCCCTTTTCATTGGGATTCCATTAGTTTCCAAGGTGGTACACTTTGCTTCAAGTTTTAGCCAGCAACAACTCAAGCAACTAAGGGGAATTCCACACAAAACCACACATCGGGGCAACCAACTAGAATGATGAGTTGTTCAGAGAAGTGTTTATTCAACCTTGGCAAAAATGTCTACTACTAGAACCGTCACTTGTGGCTCTAGGGGACACTTTGATTTAGTTGTCCCTTACTCCATCTCAAATCATAACCCGTAGGCTCAATGAGGTATATTTCCATCAAGGTCCGCAGTCTTTAGATTTGGCATTTGTTTAACCACTGCTTTTTAGGACCTTTCATTTCATTGAATTTCATTGCCAGCAATCATTAGATATAGCATACATTTATCCATTGCTTTTTTATGCCTAATATAGCCCCTCTGGGATTTCACATGCGCTAATAAGCACAACTAATAGCAACTTCCATCCAGGGTGCATTTACATTTCAAAGCATTTCATTGCATTACATTTCACAACCCTTTTCATTTGCTTTAAGTTTTAGCCAACAACAACTCAAGCAACTAGGGGGAATTCCACACAAAACCACACATCAGGGCAACCAACTAGAATGATAACGGCATAAAATTCAACTTACCAAAGGCAAGTTTTGTCGCCAACTCAGAGCCGAGACACAAAATAAACATGGGTGCAAGTCAAACATAGAGGCAGAAGCGGGGAGATCCTCCATAACACAAGTCAAGGTGTAAGTTAGGGTGAAAATCAATAAGTGGGTAAGGACAAACGGATGGATGGACACAAGTGAAAATGGTGCCTAAGCTAGCAAGTCGGGAAGACACTAAATGATCATGTTCACATTCATATGAAGGTAAAGACCAACAAGTATTCAACAAGAGTTTCCAAATGTCAGTAATACAACCAATACATATAGTCCATAACAACCAATTTCATTTTAACATTAATATACTGCCAGATGATAACTGCCATATACCAAGTCAGTGCTATCAAAATGACCTAAACAACAAGGTAATAACATCAATGCACATCACATATATACTGGGTCATATATCAACATCTGTAATCTGAACCAACTACAACCACTAAGAAGACTACATCTGAAACACTAAAAACTACACTGCATCTGTATGGAACAAAAGGTCATATCGGTCATCAAATATGAGGTCTCAAGGCTCAGCCTTGGCATAAGGTCTACTAAATGTCTGATACAAATAAGCTTTGATATGTGAGTGATCATAAATAGTGTTTCTCATTATAGCTGATCTCATTGAACAAGTGTAAAGGCAAAGCTCAAAAATGTGCAAATATTTGCTCTGCAAACATGGTAGCCCAGCTACTATGGTGTGATAATAGGACCCAAGAGCAGTTTTGACCTCCCTTAACCTCTTGAGCATGATGAATGAAGAGGCAAACCGAGTATCTGCAATCTTCAGCAATGAAAGTTTTGTGTACTCTTTGTAGATGGTGAGGGCATTTGTGTGGTTTTGTACAAAGTTACGGATATGGCGTGCATCCTCAATAAGGTTGCCAATCCATGTCACATCTGAAGCAATGGATTTCAATGCTAAATTCAAGGAATGGACAATGCAAGGTGTCAAAAAAACCTGTAAGAGCAATAAAAGCAAGTATAAATGACTCTACAACACTAACAACTCAAATGAGTCAAAGACACTTAGATGAATCTTGTGATAAATTCAAACAATGAGCAAATTAGAAATGAAATGTGTCCAAAATGAACATACCTGTGGATATTTAGCTTCCACAATCATGCCAGTAGCCTTGCAAACATGTGCATTGTCCATGATGATTTGTACACAAGAATCAACACCTACTTCTTCAATGGTTTTGATGAATAACTCACCCATATACAGTGCATCCTTGTATTTCCCAAGAGCATCCACCGCTTTCAAGAACACCAGTCCATTTTGGGAAGATACCATGAAATTGATTGGTGGATGGCGTGTTGGATCCGTCCATTCATCAGAAACAATACTCACACTGGATGAGGGCCATGTTTATCTAATTGGATCAAGAATTTTATCCACCTTCTTTTCTTTAACCAACAATGTGGTTCTAAGCTTCTCTGAATCAGGAGGCACATAACCGCTTGGAGCTCGTTCAATGAGACTTTGACACAACTCAATAAACAATGGTGACCGTGCAACATTGAATGAGATGAAGTTGAGTTAGAAAAAGAATGCAATGGTAGGGTCCACCTCTTCTCGTGCCTCTTGTTGGAAAATCCTATCCATTGGACCACTTGGAGATGGCCTCTTTCTTGTTTGATGAGTATCCCCACTCCCATATCTGCTAAGTGGAAATGGAGGCCTAGTGCTAGAGGATTTCCTCAAGAATGGAAGAGGATCCTCATCTTTTTTATTGCTTGCTGCTGCCACCTTCCCTAAGCCAACATGATCCTCTCTTTCCATATCCCTCCTTTGGTTAACACTCACTGCTTTACATGAAATCCCACAAGAAGGAAGGGCCAACAAATGGCCCTTAACCCGATAATATGTGCTCTTGAACTCATTCTTGCAAAAATTGCAACTCCAAGACACATTGCCTCTCCCACCAAGCTTTGCCCTAGACCCATCTTTCCTTGTCACATACTTCCACAAAGGGTATTTTTTTTCTTGTGCTTGTTGTCTTGCTAAAACAAGGTTAAATGGAGCATGAGCTCCGCTAGCAGCAGATGGAGCACTAGAAGGAGGAATATAAAAGCTTGTGGTTGAAGGAGTAGGAGGGGAGACACAAGATGGGGCATTTCTCCCTTTCCTTTGCCCTTTAGCTCCTTCCCTGGCTGATTGAAACATTCTTCTTCTTGTTTGATGTTTAAGCTTGCAATCCTCTCAACGAATCCACCCCCAATGCACTTGGAATCCCTTCGAAATCCTTCAAATCTTCTTCACCTGCACATAAAACTCACTCTCAAGCTTCTCCATACTTGCAAATGACAAATAAGAAATCAATTTTTGTTTTTAAAGTGAGCCCGGGCAGCCTTTTTCGCAGTTTTCGTGTCCTGGAATCAGGACACGAATCGCGCAGTCGGGGACATGATGGGAAATCGTGTCCGACACAACTTTTGATCGTGTCCCAATTTCGGACACAATCAAAAGTCATGTCGGACACGATTTCCCGTCGTGTTTGTGTCCGACACAACCCCACGGGACACGAGACCGATTATGAGCATGTCCGACTTCTTAGGTTGGGATATTACATAAAGATACTATTGCCAGGTCTGTTCATTTGCACTAGTAATTTAAGGCATTCTGGCCTGAGTATTTGTTTAAAGTTTGTGTTCACATATAGCAAGTTTACTGTGCTAATCTTCCTTCTGATATTTTACCTCTTTACATTTTTGGCATAACTAGCTCTAGTAATCAATTTGGTCACTGGCATCTTTGGGAAGCAAATTTGTGAACGATTTGGGTATGAAACAATGTGGATCTATTCAGATCTGATATACTTGACTTTGATATATGAGATATTGTTGACAAGGCTATTAAGCAAACAAGATTATTACCATTGGTCATTATCATTACATCCTAGAACTAATGCACTGTGAAATCCTTTCATACATTTGACAACTGTGATCTTGTGTCGGTAATTTTCATCTTATACTGCGGGAATATAGTTCATATTGGATAGCCCTTGATATAAATCAGATTGCTGGCATACCTCCTCTAATACAAACACAGCCGTACCTAAAAAGAACTGTGGGAGTATTTTACTAATATACATATCCTATGACTCAGCATTCTGTGGACTAAAGGATCACTGCCCTTACTGTCATATAGGCTACTGTAGACATACCTTGTCATATCATTTTGATGGTACAATATATGTTAAGTCACCGCATTCGCCATTTTTCAAGGTTCAAATTCGAAATTCGCCAAATTTGATTGGACCCTGATTTTAATCCTTCAAGTTCGGTGAATTTCATGGCTAACTTCAAGACCAAACTCGAACGCTGACGAATTCGTCTCATTTGTTTCAATTCATCCAAAAATTCGGGTTATTTCCTTTCGGTTCTTCTTAAGATAAAAATCAAAATAATTCGTTCTAGGGAAACGAAAACCCTAGCTCGAGATTTCTGTTCAGTCGTAACCGTGAGGTGAAAGTGAAACTCGTAGCCTATGTGCTTGTTATGGCCAATTCGCTCGACGCCCTCTTTCGAAACTAAAATTTACAGTAGAGCTTGCCGGTATTGATATGGGGCTCTCTTTCAGAATCACTCAAAACCTCATAGATATTGATGTTGCGACTGTTCGACGGTTCCTGGCGAGGCTATGTTTTACTTATGTTCTCGTTCTATCTTGTTTTTCAATGCTGAAATTTGTATAACATTTTAATATTGCATTTTAAAATTGTGTTTTAATATTAACATTTTAAAATTTGTATAACACTATATTTTGTGTTTTAAAATTTGTATAACATTTTATATTGTGTTTTAAATTTTGTATAACATTGTAATATTGTGTTTTAATATTAACATTTTAATATTGTGTTTTACATGTGCATGTTTTAAATTTTCATTTGAAAAAGTTATTGTTTTTAAATATATGTTTAATTATTAATGATTAATGTTGATATATGATCATATTGAATTATATATATATATAGTGTCTCGAATTTAATGCCGAATTTTATCACTAAAATTTTTATTGCCGATTTTTTGTCAAATTTAAAGCTCGCCGAATTCGAACCAGGTGACTTAGAATATGACAGTCCTAATATCAATCTCATAATGAAATCGTTAATGTTGTTAATGAGTATTTAACCACCTTAGGTTATTGTTTTACTGGCTCTCTTATTACACAAATCCTACCACCATAAAAGCTCATTTGATAAGGCTCAAAGCATGTGATATACCAAACTGGTAATTTTCTTGTTTTCTTTGTTTGCTATGTGATCTTGTGTCTCAACCCAGGAATTTATGATGTACTAAACTAAGATTGCATGCGCCGCATGCAACCCTAATACCCAGATAATCAAAAATGCTATAAAATAGGAAGAAGTAATGAATGTACGTACCAATAGATAGATCAGCTGATGTAGATCAATATAAGCCTAGCATGCGAGAATTGTGCCGATGAATAAGTGAGATAAAGCTGAATCCTCTCCAGAGAATGCGCCCTTGATATAAATGCGCCCTTCCTAGCTTGTTAACTACTGAAAGGAGGATCCGGATGAGGAAGGATGGTTCCGGAAGTAATGCACTGGGGTAATAGGCCCCCTCTGATCACAATAGAAGAAGCATGCAGAGCTTCCACCCACTCTATGATAGAAAACATGTTAGCCTCAGAGAAAGGCGCCCATGCAGAGTAATGCGCCCTCTGAAAGCTTGAGATGTTGATAATTAAATACTCAGGATGATTGGGAAGCTCCCCTTCCAGGAATAGTGCAATAATGGTGCTCTGAGGAGTTTAGAACCAACATGCAGATGAACAGGTCACTGGATAATTAAATACGAAGGGAACCTCTATGAGCAATGCGCCCATGCAGAAAGGGCGTTTACCCAATATGTAACTCAAACTCTGTAGAAACTGAAGAATAATGATACCTGATGATAAGTTGTGTTAGATCTGGATGATCCAGCCTGATAGTGACTAGGGCAGATAGATTTCGCTACCGAAATGCACTAGTTAGTTGAGTGCATGCACTCAACCCCAATTTCGCTCACTGAGCTCTCCAATTCAAAACCACAAATCAATAATCATATAAGCAGGTCTTCCTTACTAGCTTTTCCTTTCTTTTATAACATTCACCTGTCAGACCTAACTTTTGATCTAATTAGGTCACTTTACCTTCTAATTCTCAGTTGACTTGCATGCAATGCTCTGGAGACTCAATCAGTGCATGCACCATGAAATAATGCTTGGATGTCATGCATGCAGGTGGCCTATAATTCCTGTGGCCCCTGTTTAGCTACTTATGATCTAATACCCCTGCCAAAGATCTTCTTAGGGTGCATAAGGCATCAATCCTCAGTTGATTCCCTGAATGTCTATGCCTGCTTGAACCTATGGGAATCAGATAGGTTAGCGAGATGGTCCTCTGTGCTTAAGCAAAAGAGGAAATTATAGCCCTCCCCGCTCGAAATTGCTTGTCCTCAAGCAACTATAATGCTGGGTGCTGTAATACCTGTTCTCCTTCCCAAGTGGCCTCCTCTATAGGAAGATCTCTCCATTGAACCAAGTAGTCTTTGATGATCCTATTCCTCAATTTCCGCTCTCGCACCTCTAGGATGCGCTTCGGAATCATAATCAATTTCCCCTCGTCATCAAGGGGAGGCAACTCGGATGATGTAACAATCTGTTGACCTACTACCTTCTTGAGGTTAGATACGTGAAATACATTGTGAATCTTGCTCTCTGGGGGTAGTTCTAGCTCATACGCTACCTCTCCGACCTTTCGGATTATCTTGTAGGGACCACAGAATCGAGGCTTGAGCTTCTTCGCTCCTTTCTTCTTAAGGGAAGAATGTCGGTAAGGTTCTAGGCGTAAATAAATTAAGTCTCCCACCTCAAAACTACGCTCAATCCTGTGCCTGTCTACATATATCTTTTGTTGATTATGAGCAGCCTGTGTGTTTTTTCTGAGTATGCTAAGGATGTCTTGACTCTCTTGAATTCACTCCTTGGCGTTGGGGGCCCTGCTATCACCAAATATTAAATATGCAAAAGTTAAGGCGCCGTATCCGTACAGAGCTCTGAAGGGAGTCATCCCAATGGTCATGTGGTGGGTGGTATTGTAGCAATGTTCACCTAAGTGTAGCCATCTGATCCATGTCCTCTGTTGACCTGCTACGTAATTCCTCAAGTATCCCTCAATCCACTTGTTAACTATCTCAGTCTGTCCGTCGCTCTGTGGATGATAACTTGTGCTCATAGCTAACTCGGTTCCCACTAACTTGAAAAGCTCCTACCAAAAGGCTCCAGTGAATTTGTTGTCCCTATCACTGACAATGGTCTTGGGTAACCCATGGAGTCTGAATACCTCTCTGAAAAATAGTTATGCCACCTGTGCTGCTGAGTAATCTGAAGAAATGGAAAAGAAGTGCGCGAACTTGGTCAACCTGTCCACCACTACGTACAAGTAGTCTCTTCCCTGAACCTTGGGCAGCCCTGAAATGAAGGCCATGGAGATGCTTTCCCACTTTTGTTCGGGAATAGGTAGTGGTCGTAGTAAACCAGTCAGATGGGTGTGCTCTATTTTGTTCTGTTGGCACAAGTTGCACTCTGTTCTGTTGGCACAAGTTGCACTCTCTCACATGTTGCACTCTCTCACATCACATCATTCTTGAACAGGTGCCTGGATAATTAAATATGAAGAGAACCTCTATGAGCAATGCGCCCATGCAGAGAGGGCGAACTCCTTTACCCAATATGTAACTCAAACTCTGTAGAAACTGAAGAATAATGATACCTAATGATAAGTTGTGCTAGATCTGGATGATCCAACCTGATAGTGACTAGGGCAGATAGATTTCGCTGCCGAAATGCACTAGTTAGCTGAGTGCATGCACTCCACCCCAACTTCACTCACTAAGCTCTCCAATTCGAAACCATAAATCAATAATCATATAAGTAGGTCTTCCTTACTAGCTTTTCCTTTCTTTTATAACATTCACCTGTCAGACCTAACTTTTGACCTAATTAGGTCATTTTACCTTCTAATTCTCAGTTGACTTGCATGCAGTGCTCTGGAAACTCAATCAGTGCATGCATCATGAAATAATGCTCGGATGCCATGCATGCAGGTGTCCTATAGTTCCTGTGGCCCCTGTTTACCTACTGATGATCTAATACCCCTGCCAAAGATCTTCTTAGGGTGCATAAGGCATCAATCCTCAGTTGATTCCCTGAATGTCAGTGCCCGCTCGAACCTATGGGAATCAGATAGGTTAGCGGGATGGTCCTCTGTGCTTAAGTAGAAGAGGACATTACAAAGCATACTTCAGATCAGATATGTTTTGAAGGGTATATCACTGTTATGCATTGTCTTTATATCTCTGTCATTCAAATATAAACATTTGACACCAAGAGTTCCTTTGTTAGCATTGTATAACAGCCTCATAATTCACTCATAAGTTGACATTTACCTATTAATGTTTGTGATCAAGATAAGAAGAACTAATAAACCTGTCCTCCTAATTCACTGTCATAGAAGTTCCTAACCTCATGCTAATGACTGTTTGACACATCTAATCAATCTGTACTTGATTGAGTGACTCATAAGATTGATATCGGTTGCTTTGCATGCTCAATTATAAATGTTATGTGTGGAATGATCCAATGTTTCGTAGATACTGATTTATCTTACTAAAAAGCACAATTCAATATTGCTTATAAGTGCTGCCCTAGTAGGTGGTCAATGACATACTTTCCATTTGCAAAAGACTTGTTAATATTATTATTATGTTTGGCAAACCTAACAAGTGAAACACTATGAGTTGTGATTATTGGATCAATAAATGGCATCGAATCAAACATATATATGTGTGTGTGTGTGTGATCTATTGTGATAAGGCTTGGTTATTCCCTCACTAAATTCGTTGGATATATTTACTACTGGTTTCACTGACGATATAATCTTGTGCTAGTAAAGTAAAGATTGCTGGATTCACTAGTGATCATACCACTAAAGATTGCTGAAATCTTTCTTACTGAAACTGCTTACCTGCTGCCCATAACCAGTATATAGAGTGTGTATACATTGCGGGCAGTAAAATAGTCATTGCTGGAATCGCAATACATGGAATAAACTGGACAAGAGCATAGGGCCGAAGGTCATCAAAATACCTGTAATATAAAGAGGCTAGGCGTGAGATAACAAAATAGAAATCAGTATCAAGACACTATACATGCAATTATAACAATAAACAGAAAATTTCTTAAGACAATCATCTGAATAGACTTAAAAGGAAAAGAAGCGAAAACATGAAAAAATGCTTACCTCCAGTAAGCAATGCTGACAATGCCAACCATAAGGAGAGGAAAAAGAGACATAGTCCCCGTCTTTTCATCAATCCTCTCAATGATGAAGACAGCCATGATTGAAGTGAATGCAATAGTCATCTGCGTCAATTTATACAGTGTCAATCCCAATCTTTTAGATCTCCCTATCAACATCTTACAAGAACTTCAAGGCACATACAAAGATAACCAACCTAGGACACAAGGCAATATATCTAATTTCAGAAATTTGCAGTAAGAACAAAATAAAAGAAAAATGTTACAGCCACAAGACGAGAGAGAGAGCCCAATGGAAGAAATAATATTATTACTTTAATGTGATTCACAAGGATGCAAAAAGGTTGTATCATAATTTATCTTGGCATGCCCTAAAATTAGAAAATTTGACAATAGAGTGAAATCCAAATATGCTGATAGTGTTTTCCTTCAATTTTGTCAGGCCGCTGATGATTTTGAACATTAAAAGAACCCTGAACAGTGATTCCATTTTGTCAAGGTTATAAGAAACACATGTGAGATCGGAATCGGCTGAAGGAATTGGGGATTTGGAACCGTAACCCTAATTTTTTTTAAATATATATTTAAGTTTTTTATTTTATAATGAAAATTTAAAAACAAAATAAAAATCTCAAAGTGAAATGATTCACCATTAATAAGATATTCATATTCATTAATCAATATTCATATAACATCTTACATCATGGATTCCAAAATCTAATTTTTCAATGTCCATTGACCATTGTCAAATGTAAAATGATTCATGACATAAATGATCATAGTGATATCAGTCATATCACGTATCAAGCTATCAAATATGAATATCAAATACAAAATACATCATACAATCATACATCAAGATTCATAACATCTAAGATTCAAACTGAAATTCTTGTCAAATTGAAATTTTGATTCAAATGGCATAAATTCATAATAATATGTATATCAATATGTTTGTTCAACATGGAAATGATAAATATTAAAGAGTAAAGACTCAAGACTAAAGTTATTCAAAATAATAAAAATTGAGCTTATATAGAAAGCTCCACAAGTCTAAAATGAAAAACCAGGAATATGAAAATCTGGAGTGTTAGATTATGGTAACTTCGGGATGTCCTCCATGGTTCAGATGCCTTACATGGAGGTACATTAGCTACATAGGCATCAAGATAGAGTAGAGGGTGAGATGCACTCTACTCAGTGGCATGAGCCCAATGGGGGTTGCATGCGGAGCTTTAGGGGAGATTGACATTTGCATGCATGAGTTTTGCATGACCTGTCAGCATTCAGTAACTGCATGCAAAAGTGACTTTTTGCATGCACCGAGAATTAGGGCTTTGGCAAACCTAATTCATCGGTGAGATTATTTATAGAGGCAGGGGGTCCCCAGATGAGGTTACTTAGTTGCATTGTCGGAGAGAGATACTGCCAGAGTGAGGAATGTGAATCTGCACATGTGGGCCGACTTTTTGAGATAGAGAGGAGTTGCTGCAAGAGCTAGGAAGGTCAGATCTGAGCTAGATCAGTGACCTTCAGTTCCAAAGAGGCTAGATACCTATTGCTGTGAGCTGAGAGAGCTCAACAGTGAGATTACTGTGGAGATTGGAGGAGGCCGAGTTCTCTTGGAGGAGGACGTTTTTCCTGAGGGAGGAGAAGCTCGTTGTGAGCTAGATTGACCGATTCGGAGTCTATGACTTCCAGGATAGCCTTGCCTCGAGATTTGAGGAAGGTTAGGGACGATCGGAGCTCAAATCTGTTGAGATCTGGACCAGCACGAGCATTTGACATCCAAAGGGGAGGGTGCACTTGTGCATGCAAAGAGGGTCGATTTCATCAGTGGGCAGTCTTCAGAGCAGAGAGATCTAGAGAGGGCAGATCAGTCAGAGGCACCGTCAGAGCACTCAGATCCAGTTTGGCAGTTACGGCTTACTTCTTCAGTGCATGCATCAGCTGGATGCATGCAAATTTGAGGTCTGCATGCAAATTTGAGGTCTGTCTTATTTCAGAGGGATTGAGTTACCGACTGAGGTAATCCTGTATTGTACTATCATTTATACTTCTATATGCTCTGGGCTCGAGAGAGAAGATAGCCCCCTAGATTAGCTGGCTTTTCCCGCAAGGGTTCCAGGGTACATCTGTTGTCTATATGGTTGATTGCATTTATATGTTAGTTGGTAAATGCAGATCTAGTTGTTTGAGTCTATGTTTTTATGAGTATGTACTGACATTGAGATTCATACCACTTGAGATCTCAGAGTGATCCAGAGGGAGTAGTGATCTCTGGATCAAATATTTTCATGGTATCAGAGCCCTGTTGAGGGTCAGGGTGAGCAATCACACATAGATCGGCAGTGTTGGTGACTAGATCTAAGAGAGATCTAGTAGATCTGTGGAGATAGAGACCAGATCTACTAGATTTGAGCAGCACAGTTCAGATCTAAGGTTGTAGAGGTCAGATCTATCAGATCTGTAGTATTGGAGACTAGATCTGAGATAGATCTAGTAGATCAGTGAAGATAGAGACCAGATCTACCAGATCTGAAGAGCACAGCTTAGATCTGAGGTTGTAGAGGTCAGATCTATCAAATCTGTGAGTTTGGAGGTGAGATCTGAGATAGATCTTTCAAATCTGACATGAGCAGAGTCCAGATCTGTGGCAAATATATCAGATCTGAGGCTTAGGGTTCAAATCTGTTAGGATATATACCAGATCTATCAAATCTGTGAGTTCAGAGGTTAGATCTGAGATAGATCTGCCAAATCTGTGATCAGGAGAGATTCTTGTTTCACTGTGGGTTACAGTGTTTCAGTTTTGCAGAGTTATGGCCACTAGCTTGAGAGTAGAGTATAGGTTGTTGGGAAAGCCTGTATGTGGGTCCAAGGAGACCTTGGATACAGTCTCAGTTGTAGTGACAGACGGAGAGCATGATGCTTCTCTCAAGATGGCATTGATGGAGGAGGAGCGCAGATCTGCATATCAGAGTGCAGGAGATGCAGCCAAAAAGTCTTCCAGTTCAGAGGGAGTAGCTGCAGCAACATGTGATGTGTTTGATCCTGGTGGATGCTTCTCCAGCAGTACCTTCCTCGCTGAGAGGGGGTGTCAGTACAGAGATGTGCATGAGATATGCATGTGCATAAGGTCTTGCATGATGCATGTGCATGAGTTATGCATGCTGCTTATGCATGAGATATGCATGCACGTGAAGACTGAGAGATGGTTGATTATGGATGAGCAGGTGGCAGCAGCAGAGGAGGTTGATGAGTTTACTTCTCTCTTTGAGAAGGAGTTCTCATTAGCCTCAGTTAAGTCAGCACAGGACAGTAGCCTACCAGAGGCCCCAGTTGATCAAAGTTGGAGGGTGGACTGCATGCTTAGCAGTCACATGACAGGAGTGCGAGATGCATTCCTTATCCTAGAGCACACCCCCTTGCAGTTGGCTCGGGATGTGCAGGGGGTTGACCACTTGGTCACTGGAGTGGGCAGAGTGAGATTTCTGCTTGACCGTGGGGGGTTCCTGGAGGTTTCAGGAGTGCTCTTTGTTCCAGGACTGAGAGGGAGTATTCTCTCAGTGGAAGCTTTGGCAGCTGCTAGTTGTTCAGTAGTGTTTCACAGGGATCAGTTCTTCACCTATCCTAGAGGAGTAGACCCAGTCATGTTGGGTCACAGGATCGATGGTGAATACTTGGTTCATGGACAGCCTACCTCAAGCACATCAGGATGGTTGAGTGCATCCTCTTCAAATGCAGAGGGGGATGATGAGCGAGATGCTCATAGTAGAGATGAGGCCAGGAGGAATGAGGCTGTTCAGCAGATGGGTGGGCGAGACGCTCACCATGATGAGGATCAGGGCAGTGATTCTGGAGTTCCGATGGATGAGCGAGATGCTCTTGACAGTGATGAGTCTCAGGAGATTGAGCCCTTGGGCTCATATCAAGTGGATGAGCATGCTACTCATGCAGGCACTAGTCAGAGAGTGAGCTGGTATGACATGGTTGAGATGGACTTGGCTCAAGAGAGAGCTCAGTCAGTTCAGAGACAGAGGGAGTTGACAAACAGAGCTGAGTCAACTCAAGGTCATAGGCAGATGATCTACAGAGCAGTAGATCCACTTGATAGAGGTCTTCAGGGTTGGTTACAGCAGCAGAGACTCAGAGGGAGTCTAAGTCAGAGTGCAGTGACAGAGTCAGCAGTGGTTGAATAGGGGGCTTCTTTTGAAGCCACACATATGGAGATTGATCAGAGTTCTTCAGGTCAGAGAGCAGTGACAGACAGATCAGTTAGATCAGTATCAGCAGCAGAATACCTGATGGATCCAGGCATCAGTGTCAGGACTTCCCTCGTTAAGAGGGAGTGTTAGATTATGGTAACTTCGGGATGTCCTCCATGGTTCAGATGCCTTACATGGAGGTACATTAGCTGCATAGGCATCAGGATAGAGTAGACGGTGAGATGCACTCTACTCAGTGGCATGAGCCCAATGGGGGCTGCATGCGGAGCTTCAGGGGAGATTGACCTTTGCATGCATGAGTTTTGCATGACTTGTCAGCATTCAGTGACTGCTTGCAAAAGTGACTTTTTGCATACACCGGGAATTAGGGTTTTGGCAAACCTAATTCATCGGTGAGATTATTTATAGAGGCAAGGGGTCCCCAGATGAGGTTACTCAGTTGCATTGTCGGAGAGAGATACTACCAGAGTGAGGAGGGCGAATCTGCACATGTGGGGCGACTTTCTGAGATAGAGAGGAGTTGCTGCAGGAGCTAGGAAGGTCAGATCTAGCTAGATCAGTGACCTTCAGTTCCAGAGAGGCTAGATACCCATTGTTGTGAGCTGAGAGAGCTCAACAATGAGATTACTGTGGAGATTAGAGGAGAACGTTTTTCCTGAGGGAGGAGAAGCTCGTTGTGAGCTAGATTGACCGATTCGGAGTCTGTGACTTCCAGGATAGCCTTGCCTCGAGATTTGAGGAAGGTCAGGGACGATCAGAGCTCAAATCTGTTGAGATCTGGACCAGTATGAGCATTTGACATCCAGAGGGGAGGGCGCATGTGTGCATGCAGAGAGGGTCGATTTCATCAGTGGGTAGTCTTCAAAGCGAGCAGATCAGAGCAGAGAGATCTAGAGAGGGCAGATCAGTCAGAGGCACCGTCAGAGCACTCAGATCCAGTTTGACAGTTTCAGCTGGATGCATGCAAATTTGAGGTTTGTCCTGTTTTAGAGGGATTGAGTTACCGACTGAGGTAATCTTGTATTGTACTGTCATTTATACTTCTATATGCTCTGGGCTTGAGAGAGAAGATAGCCCCCTAGATTAGCTGGTTTTTCCCGCAAGGGTTCCAGGGTACATTTGTTGTCTATATGGTTGAATGCATTTATATGTTAGTTGGTAAATGCAAATCTAGTTATTTGAGTCTATGTTTTTATGAGTATGTACTGACATTGAGATTCATACCACTTGAGATCTCAGAGTGATCCAGAGGGAGTAGTGATCTCTGGATCAAATATTTACATGGAGTAATCTGATAGATAGTCATCACCCTCCCCATCCTCCAATGGAATAGCACCTAACTCCCCAGACTGATGATATGAAGCAGAACGGGCAGAAGATGCCATAAAGCTACCACTCTGCCCAGACCCAGGCACCAATGCCTCATCTAAATCCCCAACACCAAAAGGATCTAGAGAAGAACTAGCCAAAGAGTGGTTACCCATCAAGCAATCAGGAGTTTGCTCCAATGGAATAACTTTGTTATTTTGTGGTTTAGTTTTGTTGCTGGTTTGTGGTTCGACTACCTTTGTAGGGGCTGCAAATTGAGTGGCATAAGCCAGGGTACAAGCTAGGGCATATATTGGAGGTGTGTGCTATAGTGGCCATCCTTTCTTGTTGAAGATTTGCTTGGAGCTTCGATAGGTTGGGATAGGAATTCCCTTGTGTTATGTAGGGATTCCATTCAAATATATATAAACAAGGCCCTTGGGAGATTATCTTGAAACTCCATTTCTGCCCTGGAGATTGGCACTGGTCTTCATGGTCCTCCCATCGCCTATACTACATAGAAAGACCTTAAGTTTTGCTAAGGCTAACTCTTCGAAATCACCAATAGCCCTCATTGCCATAGCCTAGCAATCCTAACCCTAGGAAAGCCCCCCTCGAGTTGGAGAAGAACCAATCAGAAGTGCAAAGAGGTGATTGTTGAGGTGACAGTGGGTAACACCTCTAGGTTGCAGTTGGGCTAGTCTTGTTCTTTGGGGCTTTAACTATACTTGCTAGTTCATGCTATAATAGGTGGCATAACAAACCACTTATTTTATGTATTTTTTACTGTCATAAGGTGGACAATATTTCTGTACTTTTCCCTAAATTAGATCTAGGATTTATTATTGTTTTATTGAGGAGTTTTTTGATCTCTCTTCCTATATAAAAAGAGCTTCCCTCACTGTAAACTAGTTAGAAACTTGTGAACACTCTCTTTACTTTTGCTTAGCTATTGTGATAAATTCTTAAGGATGGCTTGATGCTAGCACAATATTCAGGAAATTTAGTTTATGCTATGGTGTATTGAAGGGATCAACAATTGTTTCAAGCATGGGATTAAATCAAGTAAGCATTTTATTTTGCTTTGTTAATGTCTAGAATGTTAATGGTTGGATAAATGGTGTATTCTTCAGCTTTTGATTGAATGCCCTAGGATTCCATGCACGGTAAATATTATGCTGAAGTTAATTTCAAAATACCACTTAGCTTTTTTCCCTTGTAGATCCTGGGATAAATCTAGTCTTTATAGATTTGGTAGGATTGGCACTCAACCCTTACCCATCTTTGATGCTTGCAAAACCCTCAATACTGGCCTTGATTGGCCACATTTGCCCAACTTCAACCCTAGACACTAGTCATAGTTTTTTCTAACCATAAAAAGTTTCAATTTAGACCTTTTAAACTTGTTCTAGTACATATAGGACTTTGTTTGCAGCCTACAGCCTCAAGCCTTCATTTCAGGAGTCTAGAATCTCTCTTTTTGATGGATTTTTCTAGGTATCAAGAAACAAAATTTTGTGACCATTCCAGGAGCTGATTTTGGATTGTTACTTCCAGAAATCAGTAGGCAAGATTAGACCCTAGATCTACCCCTAGTTTGGCTTCCATTACCTCTGTTTTAAACATCTTTTGAGGCTGAATTAATTTGCTGTACTGGAAATCTGTTTGCTGGTCTGAATTATAACATCTTCAACAAGTTTGCTACAGCCATGCTAAATCAGATTTTGGTTTCAGGATAGGAAGTCTTGAGCATATATTTAATTGTTTAATTTTATTGTTTTCTCATCTTAAAGTTAAATCTGGATTTAGTTATTAAAATATCAACTTAAGGAAGCACTAAATCATACATGAGTTGGTATTTCTTTTGCAATTAAAGTTGCATCTCAATTGCTTAGATCTGAAATTAATTGCTTGTCTAATTCTAACTTAGTTTGCACTTATTTTCATCCTTTTAAAAAACTGGAATTTTGTGTTGCTATAAACATATTCATTGGTTTAAATTTAGTATTTACACTTTAATAACAGGAAACAATTCACAATTCATATTTGGAAATTTAGTGTTAAAACCTACGTCATCTGAAATGAGGACCTAAGCTGCGGGGAATCGCTCTAGCCCCCTCTGCTTCACTCCCAATTCGCGATTCCGGAGGAAGCGATGAGGAATCGATTCCGGAATCGCGATTCCTCATCGCTTCCTCCCGGAATTGATTTCTCAATTCGCGATTCCGGGGAAAAAAAAACGATCCCTAGTTTTTTAGGAATCGCTCAGGAATCGATGAGGAATCAACGCTTCTAGAGCGATTCCTCATCGATTTCTGAGAGATCCCGGACCAAAAAAATTGCTCCCGAAAACGCTTCCTGAGCGATTCTGCGGGCTTGGTGGACTTGAGTCCGATTTTTCTCAATTTTGCATTTTTTTTTGTTCTTTAGGGATTGGCTAGGGTTCATTTAGGCAAATAAAGTCTATTGGACTCCATTTGGACTCATTCTATTCCTCATTTCATTGATTTCACTTCTCTTGCTAGGGCTTTGAGTGGGTTTGCTAGTTGTTTGAGAGCAAATATGGGAAAGCGTGGAGGGGAGATTGAAGGCTTCTATTTGTGAGAGCTTGGAAGGGAGATTGAAGGCTTCCATAAAGACAAACAACCACCATTGAAGAGCTAAAGAGATAGGCTCTAAAAACCCAATCTTTGTTTTTTTTGAAAAAATATTTCACTATGTTAAAAAATTTAAACCTTGCAATGTTCTCTTCTCCTACTCTTTCCAATTTCTTCTTCTCCATCATTCTATTGCAAACAACAAGTGACTCTCATCTTGAATCAAGAAACATGATGGGTATGTGGTTTTGACTTTTGGTTCCACTTCTTCTCATTATGATGGTGTTGGGAAGCAGATATGGTGGTGGTAGTGATGAGGGGGAAGGGCTAGAGAGTGACACATACCATGGAGAAGAGGAGGAAGGGGAAGAGGGTGATGATGATGAGAATGAGTGATCAGGGGAAAAAACAAAAAGACAAAACACCTTTGTGGAAGTATGTGAAAAGGCTTGGGGGAGGGAGAGGGGGTGGAACCACAAAGTTTATATGCCCCCATTGTAATAAAACTTACACAGGTTCATATACCCGGGTGAGAAAGCATTTGTGTGGGATTATGCCATGCGATCAAGATAAGGCTAGTGGAGTCAAAACCTATGACGAAGTGCCAGCTAAAGAGAGAAACAAATACAAGATGGAAGAAGAGGCCGCTCAAAACAATTCCAAGAGATCAAGGGTTGAATCTGAATCCTCACAGAGAATGTTTGGTAGTAGAACTGGAACTGGATCATCATCGGCTTGATTGAGACCCTCATCTCCCCATGGTAGTGGAATCTCACCTATGCGAAGAACATTATCGGATTTCTTTGACCAAGGTTGTAGAGATGATGTGGATTCAAAAGTTTATAGGTTTCTCTATGCATGTGGAGTGCCATTCAATGTTCTTTGCTCACCCTATTGGCATGAAATGGTACAAGCCATCAATGGTGCCCCTAAAGGATACAGAAGCCCTGGGTATGACAAAGCTAGAACCGTGGGACTTGACAAGGAACGAGCCAAAATCAATGGTGCTCTTGGAAAGTTTACAAATGATTGGTCCAACTATGGGGTATCCATTGTATCTGATGGGTGGATCTTCCTTTCAGCCCATGACTACTCAGATCGCTACAAGACCGGTATTAATATTGCACAACCTTTACTTAAAACCATTCAGGAGATTGGGCCATATAATGTCATTCAAGTCATCACTGATAATGCTGCTAATTGTAAGGCAGCAGGAGCAATCATTGAGGATAAGTATCCCAACATATTTTGGTCAGGATGTTTGGTTCACACATTGAACCTTTTGATGCATGATATTGTTAAGATGAAGGACACTAATTACAGATGGATTGGTGGCTTGTACAAGAGAGGTAAGAAAATGATCAAATTTATTACCAATCATAGCATGGCCCACCACATTTTTCACAATAACTCTAGGTTGGAGCTATTGAAGATTGCAAAGACTAGATTTGCTAGCTACTACCTCACCTTCAGGAGGCTTTTGAAGGTAAGAGAGGCATTGGCTAGTATGGTCTCAAGTGATCCATGGCAAGAATTAAAAGACAGACCTGCAAGCACAGCTGATAGACATGACTTTCAGGAGGTGGAGGACACCGTTCTTGATGGTCATTTCTAGTAACATGTTAAGTATATTTTGTAGTTCACCAAGCCAGTTTATAACAAGATTCGTTTTTGCAGATACAGATCAGCCGGTGATTGGGGAGGTATATGAGCAGATGGATAACATGCTTGGTCAAATCAAAGACATTGTTGAGCAAAGAGATGCAATCTTGTATGACCATATTCATAAACATGTGGTCAAAAGGTGGGATAATCTAAATGTTCCACTCCAGGCCCTTGCATATGTCCTTACCCCAAAATACTATTCTCCAATTTGGTTGGCCCAACCTGCACCTGGGGGTGGAGTTAGGAAAAAACCCCACACAGATCCAGAGGTGCAAAATGGGTATATGCTTGCATTAGACAAGTTGGCCCCTGATGAGGATGAGTGTGCTCAAGTACGGAGTGAATTGAGCGAATACATTAGTGAGCATGGAATCTTTGGTACCCTGCATGCAACCAAAGATCGAGATAGATTGGATCCTATCCATTGGTGGAACATGTATGGCTCTGGAGCCTCATATTTGCATAAATTGGCGGTGAGGGTGCTTTCACAGGTTGTTTATAGCTCTTCTGTAGAGAGGTGTTGGAGCACCTACAGCTTCATCCACAATGTAAAGAGAAACAGTTTGAATGTAGAACGCACAGAAAGCTTGGTTTATGTGCACTACAACTTGAGGTTGTTGTCCCATTATTGTGAGGCGGCCAAGAATGATAGAAGATTTTTGACTTGGGACAACAATCCAGAGGAGGCTAATGTGGAGGAGGGAGCCATAGCATTAGAGCGCTTGAAGGCTGAACTATTGGGTGACCATGATGATCCAATTCATACTACAGGTACCCGTACAGAGATGCCACCCCCAAGCAGCAGCAGCTTTCCAAATGCAGGAGTTTTGCCTTTAGCTTCACAACGTCTAATAATCTGTGGGGGCCAACCATCTTCTTCTCATGTTCCACGATCACTTCCAGCAGCTCCTATTCCACCTAGACCACGAGAAAAGAAATTGGAAGTTTCTCGTGGCAAGCGGAAAGCTTAGTAGATACTAGATAGTATCATAGTACTTTGTATTTCACGTTTATTACGGCCTATTTTGTAAACATTATGACCTAGTTTGATGGCAAATATTATATGTTGAAATTTGAAGGTTGATGTTGTTGATGAATGATGATTGATGATTTGATCATTTAATAACAATGTTATAAGTTATAGCTCCTAGATGATTGATGTTATATCAATGTGTACTAATTTACTAAATGGTTATATGAATATCTATTTTTCATGTTTTCTATAGCTAATTTGGCATAATACATGTTTTTTTAATATATATGCATCAAAATAGATTAAAATATATATTATATAAAAAACGCTCCCAAAACGGAATCTTTTGAAAATTTTGCTTTTCGCTCCTGCTCCTGCTCCCGCTCCGCGCTCCCAACAGCCTTGATGAGGACACGGGACACAGAAATACGAGTATCCGACACGAGACATGGCAACCCCAGAAACAGGACACGGGGGGCATGGTATTATATATATATATATATATATATATATATATATATATATATATATCAATGTAGTCAGACTAGGACTCGGCAAATACTCAACTAGCTTGGGACTCGGCAGACTCGGCGACTCAGATAAGACTCGACAAATATGAAGAAAGAAAAAAAATGGTAACTTTTATGCACAAACAAACAAACATAATGACATTTCTAATCCATATAAGTTATAAAAACAATTATGTGCATAAATTCATTAGATCTCATAAAAAATAAAAAACTTAAATAATTTTAATGAATATTTATTTTAAATTAGAACTTAGAAAAATATTAATTTATGTTTTATTTTATTTTTATTTTTATTGATTAATTTATGTTAATTTTAAAAAAGTGTTTATTTATTTTAAATTAAAACTTAAAAAATGTTAATTTATGTTTTATTTTATATTTTATTTTCATTTTTATAGATTAATTTATGTTAATTTTAAAAAAATGTTAATTTATGTCAATTTATATTCATTTATGTTAATTTTAAAAAAATGTTAATTTATGTTAATTTATATTTTATTTTTATTTTTATAGATTGGCCCTTTTGGAAGCCTATGGAGGCTACCATCACGACCTTAATTTATGTTAATTTATATTTTATTTTTATTTTTATAGATTGGCCCTTTTGGAAGCCTATGGAGGCTACCATCACGACCTTAATTTATGTTAATTTATATTTTATTTTTATTTTTATAGATTGGCCCTTTTGGAAGCCTGTGGAGGTTGCCATCACGGCCTGCCTCCACAGGCTTCCAAAACGCCCAATCCGTACAAATGAAAATAAAATATAAAAAAATAGCATTAAAAAATTAAAATACAATATTACAAATAAATAAAAAACAAAAAATCATCAACTTGCTGAAGTCGGTCGGTCGATGGCAGCCCGTGGTCTCCTCCTTCGCAGCACGTGGTCTCACACTCTCGGCCAGTGGTCTCACACTCTCGGCCAGTGGTCTCAGCCTTCAATTCGTGGTCTTCTACTCAGATTCACAGCTCGCGGTCTCCACTCTCCAGGGCTCCTCGAATCTCACTCTGCACATTCTCCAGTAGCTACTGCTTAGAGGTGGTGAGCAACAGAGATGTGAGTCGCCTTCTCAAAGGCCGTGTTTCCCTCAAAAATGCCAAGCGGTGGTCAACAAGTCAACACACGCCGGATTTTTGGGGGCAGGCCAAGGACTCGCGAGTCCGACGAGTTTGAGGCAAGTTCGGTGTTTAATCGCGAGTATGCCGAGTTCTGAGTATGGTCGGCGAGTTTGACATGGTTACGCGGTTGGCCTACGACTCAGCAACACTCGCGAGTCTGTTGCGAGTGCGACTACACTGATATATATATATATATATATATATATATATATATATTAAAAATAAAAATATGAAATACTGACATAAAGATCCATTTTTTTAAACTAGAACATTTAGAAAATATTGATACAACTAGCTACTCTACATGTAAGTTTGTAACATTAATGATGATCAAATGCACAAGAGATTAGAATAATTCATACACATCATAAAATAGAAATTTAAAACTTAGATTTTGAACCATAAACTGCAGTTTTATCATTAATCATCATATGTAATCAAAATCAAACTGTAGTCTATATTACATGGATTAATATATTGAGTTACTAATAGTAAGATACTATAGGTGGGAATGCCAATGGAGGACTACAAAATAGGGTAGAATATAGATACTTGACCTATAGATGGAAGAATGTCATAGCTCGAAGTCGTCACTGTCAGAACTCAGTAGTCCTCCTCCATGTCAGCATCATTAAAATCATCATCGCTACCACTACTATCTCCAACATCTTCTTCCTTTTCCTCCTCCTCAACTAATGTATCCAATTTGAGATATGCATCTATTGGTGTGGAGGATGACCCCTCAAGAGGATCACCATCATCAAAAGTGACTGGTTCTAGCACCGATTCATTGAGATCCATGTTGGCTAATGCCAACTCAACACTATTGTCCAAACCCATATCATCAGGAAACACATCCCACATCTTTGTCTTTCCCTTCAACAACTCCCCCCTTTTGCATGTAAATAAGATAGAGGTTGGAGTGCATATATATTGTTATCACATATTTGTAGTTGGGAGCTACTCATCATTTTGGTAGAGCAAACCACAATCATGAGCCTAGTCCTTACACTTGAGGTAGTGTTTTGTCAAAGCATATCAATGGATGATTGATATATCTCAGTATTTAGCAATTGGATCATGCAGGGGCATAGTAGTAGAGGGGCCACCCAGGTCATTATTGAGCCCTCTTTATTGATGTCCCTTGTCATACTTTTCAAACCTTGGTTCAGTGGGCATTCAGGAGCAAAGTTATTCAGTTGGATCTTATCTTTCCTTGCCATTCAGAGTCAATAGAATCAACAGAGTTAGCACAGGTGGATTTCACTTTGCAGCTACAGCTCAGAGTAGGTATATGGCAGAGGTATATTATGGATTTCATGGCTTTCATTGATTGACTGACTGTGTTAGACTTTGTTGTGCATTGGTGATCATATATTTTGTTTGGTTGTTATTAGGACTTGTACTTGGAGTGATATTGGTGCGTTGGTGTTAAGTTTCAAATACATGCTCTTGTTTGGGTTAATTGCATATGTAACATATAGATCAATTCCCTCCTTCCTAGTTCCATGCTTAGACTTTTCCATCATCAGTATCATCCATTGGTTGTCTGAAAACCCTTGGACTTGACTGGTTAGCCTAAGGACCGCCCCCTCTGTGACATCTTTGATTGGATGGCCTCCATATTTTCCCTTGGTGTCTCGACTCTGGAGTGTGTGGCAAAGTCTATAGACCTGTTGATCTTTTTTCTACTTGTAGCTCAAGTGGATTGAGTGCAGTTACGTAGGCCTAGTCACCGGAAGTGTATCTCTTAGAGTCAAAACAAGTGCTCTGATCCTTGAAATTAGTTAGTGGCTAAAGGGGTAGGTACTCCTCATTTGTATGAGGTCAACCTATTTGCCCTTAAAAAAGGCATTACTAAGGCTCCGTTGGGGCTAAGGATGCTCGTTGGTAGCGGAGCTAAGGCCATGTCAAAAATGGGGCCCAAAAGGCTATCCAAGGTCGATACCTTTTTGCCATTGGCTACCTAAAGGAATGCAAAAAATGAAAATGTGCTTCAATGAAAAATCCAAAGAAAACGCAAAAAGTGAAAAATGAGAGATCAAATGAAAGTCAATTGAAATGAAATGCAAAATGCAAATTCGTGAAAAAAAGGGGGGCTTGCTAGACTCGAAAGGGTTTGCTCTAAGCACTCCATCCATTTGTGAGACACCGTGCTTCCCTAATGTTCGTCATTCCAACAAATGTCACAGAGGCCCCTGAAATCCCTTTCTCTCCAAAGGTAAATTAAGTCTATCCTAAAGTCAACTTTCACTTTGACCAAAGCCTATGATTGCCATCCATTCTGTTAAGTTTGTACGTGTTTAGCATAATAACATTAAACAATAGGATCATTGAAAGAAAGACAAGCACAGCAACACAAAGAACACAAGAATTTTTCAAAGGAAACCACAAGGGAGAAAACCCCGCAAAACTTCCTCAATATAGAATTCACCAAGACAATATAAAACCCCAAGACAAAATAGCTACTCTCCTTCACCAACGAACTTCTTCTTTCTCTTATGCGAACTTGAGTGAGTGAGTGAATGATACAAATGAGCAACTCGGCCTCTCTATTTATAATCTTCAGTTGGGTGACTTTTTACCTCAATCGGGCCGACTTCTCCTAATTGACTAGGCCGACTTCACTTAGGAAGACTCAATAACTTATTTAATATAATTCTTGAGGGTACTATTGACCCGACTTACAAAGGAGGGTTTACATTGACTCTTTCAATGACTCTTACATGACCAATTACAATAATGACATCTCCCGAAGGAGGAATAATAATATAATAAACAAATACAATAAGAATATCTTCCGCAATTATATTTCTTTAACACTCCCTCTTAACTAGGAAGGTATTCTGCAGACATCAACATCAACAACTGACTGGTGAAACTCTGTATGTCATAGGAATTTTTGGAACATCATATATCTGGGGTATCATCATCATCATCATCAATATGTAACTGTTGGTTCATCATCATCAACATCATCATCAGTACATCATCATCATAGTCATCATGGGCAGCAAGGAACTGTTGGAGCATCATCAACATCATCGTCATCATCAGCAACAAGGAAATGTTGGAGCATCATCAACATCATCGTCATCATCAGCAAGGAACTGTTGGAACATCATCAACATCATTATCAGCATATGAATACTGGAACAACATCATCAACATCATCAACAGCATATGAATACTGGAACAACATCATCAGCAGCAGCAGCATATGAATACTGGAACAACATCATCGTCGTCGTCGTCGTCATCAGCAGCAACAAGGAACCGCTGGAGCATCATCAACATCATCGTCATCATTAGCAAGGAACTATTGGAACATCATCAACAGCACATCATCAGCATATGAATATTGGAACAACATCATCAGCAGCAGCATGTGAATGCTGGAACATCAGCAGCAGTAGCATGTGAATACTGGAACAACATCATTATCATCAGCATGTAAATGTTGGAACAACATCATCATCATCAGCTTGTAAATGCTAGAACAATAGCATTATCATCAACATGTAAATGATGGAACAACATCATCATCATCAGCATGTAAATGCTGGAACAACATCATCATCATACATCTGGAACTGCACTATGGTGGGCACTCTAGTAGATGAAACAGGCCTTGTCTGACTTACTAATCCTTTCGGACCAAACAAGCCTAGTCAAACATACCAATCGCCCTAGGATCAAGCAGGCCTTGCCAGGCTGACATACCAATCCCTTTCGGGATCAACCAGGCTCCACGAAACCACATCATCATCACTCCCTCTTTCGAGGGAGATCCTTTCGGACCACACCAAGCTTGTCTCGAAAGTATTCAAACTTTATTTGAGACAGAGGCTTAGTCAATACATCAACAACTTGTTCCTCTCTAGGAACGTACTTGAGATTTACAGCTCCCTTATACATCATGTCCCTAATGTAGTGATACTTTATTTCGATATGCTTCAATCTATCATGGAACACCGGGTTTTCTGACATCTTGATACAACTCTGATTATCACAAAGGATATTAGTCACATCTATCTTGGTATCAAACAATCCTGCCAACATCTTGCGAAGCCAAACTACTTCGCTACAAGCTAAACATGTTGCCATGTATTTAGCTTATGTCGTACTGAGAGCAACACTGGTCTGCTTTATACTGCGCCATGAGATCATAACTAATCCCAAATTCAAACAACATCCTGAAGTGCTCTTTCTATCTTCGGCATTTCCTGCCCAATCTGAATCTGTATAGCCGTGCAATCTGAACTCACTATCTGATACATATATGAGTCCATAATCCAATGTACCCTTTAGGTACCTCATCACATGTTTTGTTGCAACCAAGTGAACATGTCTAGGCTCTACCATATACTGACTCAAGGTGTTCACAGCAAAACATATATCTGGTCTTGTATTTGTTAAATACATCAAAGAGCCAATGATCTGTCTATACAATGTAACATCCACTGTCTCTGATGAAGCATCATTTAAGAGCTTCAATTTTGTCGTCATCAACGTACTCATAGCCTTACAATCCATCATCCCAAATCTCTTTAGGATCTCAATAGTATACTTTCCTTGATTTAGGAAAATCTTGTCTGGACAATGCCACACCTCAAGACCTAAAAAGTAATGCATCATACCAAGGTCTTTCATCTCAAATTATGCAGCAAGCTTCTTCTTACATTCAATGATGGGCTTGTCTTCTCCTGCCAAGAATAGATCACCCACATATAACAGTAATATCATGGGTTCATCATCTACAACCTTATGATGAAGGTTGGAATCTGCTTTACTCTTGGTAAAGCCCAAGCTCATTAGGAAACCATTAATTCTTCCATACCACGCTCTGGGTGCTTGTTTCAACCCATACAATGCCTTCTTCAATCTACATACATGTGTCTTCCTGTCATCTATTTCAAAACTTTCTGGTTGTTCGATGTACACTTCCTCTTCTATCTTACCATTTAGAAAAGTTGTATTTACATCCATTTGATGTAATTTCCATTTCATCTTAGCTGCTAAGGCAAGGATGGTTCTGATTGAAGTATATCTAGCCACAAGAGCAAAAGTCTCCTCATAATCAATTCCTTCCTTTTGAGAGAACCCCCGGCCTACGAATCTTGCCTTGTATTTTTCAAAGCTTTCATCTGCTGAATGTTTTGTTTTGAAAATCCACTTTGAAGATACTACTGACTTGTCTTTCAGTCTTGGTACCACATCCCAAACATCATTCTTTATGATGGATTGGTATTCTTCAACCATGGCATCTAACCATTCCTACTTCTTTGTTGCTTCTTCAAAACATGTAGGTTCTTCATCAATGAGGTTACACATCAAGGCTACATAACTAGAGTATGTCCTCGGTTTCTTACTTTCTCTGTATGTACCTTCTGGAGCACCATACTTTTCATGTTATTGAGGTTAGTACATTCATGATTAATTTTAGACTTGTCTGGTCACCTTAGTAAAAGTATGAATGCATGTGAATGATAGAAGACATTCATTGATTAGGGTTATGAAACTTATGATTGTACTAATGCACTTGTGGTCTTGTATGAGGATGATGTTGTCTGCTAACATGAAAGGTACATGAAGAAAGACAAATCAAGTTCTAGATCAAGAATATATGACCATGATGACATGAAGACAAAGACTCATCCATAGTCTTTGATCACATACAAGCTCTACTTACGAGGTATGTATGATTTGGTTCTACTATGCTTAACTTATGAGATATGCAAGTTACTAGCACAAAGAAGGTCTCTAAATCATTGAAGAGAACAAAGAAGATATTGTTTGGGCATAACTATCAAGCATGCTAATCTAGGTATGTTTTCCTATATCGAGTTAGAATCCTACTTTGTGTTAGGATCTTAGATAAGTATACTTTCATATGGTTGATAATGATTATTCCCGAAGATAGAGTTTAGCTAATCAAGGCTTTATGCATATTGTGTTTCTTAGTTTGATTAATGATATGACAAACTAGAAGAGTCCTATGGTCAAATCTGAATATGCATGAGTAAAAGACGTACTCCACAAAACCTTGAATATTAACGCTCGTGATAAATTACCTGTGTATGAAATGATTATGACCATACGTGTTAAAGATTATTTAGGATTATAATGCTTTGATCTTATTGAGATTATATTAATGAATGTGTAATTATGTATGAGATCTTGAGGATGACACAATGATGAAACTAGTGCACACTTAAGGGTGCATAGTGCTATAGGATGGATAGAAGCTCAAAACACAAAATCATGATACTATCATGACATGGAAGGGATTTAGAGATCCAGAGGGAGGAAACCTCCAGAAAGCAAAGATCAAGAGGGAGGCAATCCCAAGGAAGCAAAGATCCAGAGGGAAGCAACCCCACAAAACATAAAAAGATAAGTATTTGAATTACTTCTTGAATCTCTGAATAGTTAATGATATTAATAGTTGTATGCATATTTGTATTCCTAGAATCGGGAAATGTATCATGCATAGGGTAAGCATTCAGATAGAATTCAACAGTGTACTACTAATATGCATATGATGGGTAAGTAGCCAATAATGTTGGACAACATTCCATTGTTGCTTGTCTAGAATGAAACCTCTTTGCTAACATGCTGTGAGCAGTGCACGCTCTTGATAGTATGTTCTGGTAGAGCTGGAAGGCATCTAGATAGTCACCGTATGCATACGGGATAGGGAAAAGTGTTGTGCCAAAGCATTGGCCAAGATAGTTGCATAACTATGTGAATCATATCAGTATGCATAAAAGGTTATCATTGAAATGATTTGATGATTATGAAGTGTTACTAATCTTGTAATTGAATTTGATTTGTAGGAAAGATCGTGTACTATGATCTACACGAGAAGGATGATGAACACTTGTTCTGAAGAACAAGTGATGACTGTTCAGCAAGAAGTCTTACAAATCAAATATACTGCAGAGGTACAAGGCAAGGTCCGTGGCTTGCAGTTTCTCACATGAAGAGAGAATTGATGGATACACTTCTACTAGAGCTATACTCACGATAGCCGCAGTAATGAAATTAAAGTTACATCAGGAGAACATGAAGGCAACTTTCCTGGATGATGAAGTGTATGTGGAGCAGCCACTAAGATTTGAGGCACATACATGTGTGAGGCCTTGGACAGACACCCTAGACATGGGACTACATATGGACTTGTTGCCCAGCCGATAAGGAGAATATCTTAAAAAATATATATATATATATATATATATATATATATATATATATATTCTAGCTCCCAATGACATTATGAAAGACCAATGATATGGATAACTTCTTACAGAAGATTAAAGAAGGCTTTGTACGAGTTCAACAGGCACCCAGGATCATTAGTTATTTGATGAGTTTGATGATCACCACAGGTGATGCAGATTTCAACCTTTGCTACAAGGTTGTGGATGGTTGCTATATATAAAGATAGCTTGATTCTCGCAGAAGCTCACAGATGGATGCAGAGAGTGCATGACGTTAGACACAGAGGGAGGACTCCACCTCAGAGGGAGAAGATCTCAGAGTTCAAGAATCTTGGCATGATTCTTGCGATTAGACATGTGGTTGAGATCAGATGATATTTTCCTTATCCAAGGAAAATATGCAAGTTGAGATCTTGAAGGGATTCAGGATGATGGACAGTGGCTTCCATAGGCTACAGACAGATTATTGGTTCATTGATGTACTTGACGAACACGAGACCGAACATAAGCTTTGATGTGAACACTTTGAGCCAGTTCCTCACGGATCCGATACAAGTTCACCTGGTGGCTGCAAAGCATATAATGAGGTACCTGAAGGGTACAGTGGATTATGGGCTCAGATATGACGCGAATCAAAAGGTTAACCTGCAGGGTTATGTTGATTCGGATTGGGAAAGCAGTGCTGCAGATAGGAAGAGCACTTCGGGGTGTTGCTTCAGTATGGGATCAGGTGTGATCTCCTAGTTTAGCAGGAAGCAGTCCTGCATGGCACTGAGTACAGCCGAAGCAGAGTATGTTGCAACTTGTTCGGCTAGTTGTGAGGCAGTATGGCTAAGGAAGATACTGTCTAATTTGTTTGATATCCAGTTGGATGCGACTTGTATATTTTGCGACAACCAAAGTTGTGTGAAGTTGTCCGAGAACCCAATGTTCCACGACAAGTCGAAGCACATCGAGATCAAGTATCACTATATCAGGGATATGGTGCAGAGAGGAGCAGTGAAGCTCCTGTATGTTGCGACAGACGAGCAGATAGCCGATGTGTTGACCAAGCCGCTAGCCAAAGTGAAGTTTGAATACTTCAGAGAGAAGCTTGGTGTACTTCAGATCGAGGTTCCTTCCAAGGGGAAGTGATGAGTCAGGAAGACGCAAATGCACATGAGCCATTCTCACATGGTGGTAGGTGTGTCCTCCCCTGGTGCAGATGTAAGGGCTGGAGCCATTCTCACATGGTGGTAGGTGTGTCCTCCCATGGTGCAGATGTAATGGCTGGGGCCATTCTGACATGGTTGTAGGTGTGTCTTCCCATGGTCGTTGATATAAGTGTCGAGCCATTCTAGCATGGTTGAGGTTTGTCTTCACATGGCTGTTGATGTAATTGTTGTGCCTTTCCGGCATGGTTGTAGGTTTGTCTTCCCATGGCCGTGATGTAAGTGTTGAGCCTTTTCGAATGGTTGTAAGTTCGTCTTCCCATGTCAATTGATGTAAGTGCTGTGTAATGTGCATCTGGGTTGTGCTTCGTGTGACGATGAGATGATTTGAAGACGATGAGGTGATAGTAGGAGACGTAGGTTTTTGCAGAGGCAATATAATAAGTCCTGGGTTGTACCTACTTGATGGCTTGCTCACATAGATGATGAATACCTACATGGAGGCTAGGCCTACATCCAGCATGAAAAAGGGCTGGCTCTGTAGAACATCCTATGAAGAGTAGAATCGAGAGATATCACCAATCGATGGTCGACATGACGAGGATTGCAGCAGCAGTGACGACGACGATCCAGTGTTGATGATGATGTTCTAGCATTGTTGATCCAGCGACAAAGACTTGTGTCTAGATGTGTTGATCACTGTGTTAAGAGAATACCTTCCTAGTTAGGAGGGAGTGTTAATGTTATTGTAACTGCGGAAGATATTCACTTATATTTTATATTGTATTTATTATTGTATTTTATTTGTACCTCCGACGGAGATGTTTATTCCTCCGGTCGGAGAAGTCATTATTGTATTTGGGTCATGTAAAGTCATTGAGGTAAACCCTCCCTTGTAAGTCGGGGCATTAGTTCCCCTTTAGAGTCTTTTGTAATGGGGCTTTTCAGTCCCCTAAAGGATTCGGCCCAGTCAAGTTTAGTTGAGGCCGACTTGTCAAGTGAAAAAGGTAAAGTATAAATAGAGAGCTAGGCTCTTTATTTATTCATTCATTCACTCACTCTCAAGTTTGCATTAGAGAGAGAGAGGACAAGTTTGCACAAGTGGAGAAGAGAGAAGTTGCTGAAGATCATCTTTATTTTTGGGGTTTTACTTTTGTGACATTTATTGGTGATCATTCTCTCTAAGGAAGTTGCGGGGTTTTCTCCTTTATGGTCTCCCCAAGGAAAATCTTTGTGTCTCTTGTGTTATGCTATGCATGTTATTCTTTCAGTAAGATCCTAGATAATTATTGATTAAAAGTAGAAAATTTAACAAATATCTCAATAAAAAATGGTTTTATAGCCTAATAAGCCCTACTTTAGGTGACATCAGCCCTAGGGAGGGTGACGTTACCCTTCTGCAAGTTATTGCAGATCTGGTATAACTGTCTGTAGGTCCACTTTGAGAGAAAGTTCAAACTCTAAGGGCTACAAGAAGTTCCCAAGCATATCCAAGTCATCCAAGGTGACCCTGGGGCATTTTGAAGTGCCAAATTTACCTATTCAGCCCTTACTGCAAAACATTGTGGACCTAATAGTGAAATCAGTCCCAAAACGCAGCAATCATCCGTCAGAAGAAGTGCGCCCTAGGGGGATTGAGTCTCCTCGGGCTGATGATCTTCGGGAGGTACGCTTCAGAGTATTTTCACGATTGGTTTTGGGTTTTCTTCCACATTTTATGTTGTTGGTATTTACTGCAAAAAAGTGACTTGTATTCTTACTTGTCCAGCATCCAAGATTTATTGCTCTTAAACCTTCTAATTCAATAAGTATTCATTGTATATCCCTTTTCTCCAATAAGGCATTGGTCTACTAACAGTGGGAAGGTCTTGTAGGGATAGAGTTGTTTCCGATTATATATCTTACAGGTCTATTCATACCTAGTTTGGGAAGCCTCTTGTGGCACAAGGAGCAAGCCTAAATCGAGGGGAGATAGCATTGTAGTGACATTGGGTGCTTCTCCCAAATAGTTGTTGATCTTTAGCATCGATCCAAGTTGCCTAATTGAGAGGGTGCTAGATTTTGAGGTAACCAGAACCACGCACAATTTCACACTTTTTGATAAAACCATTACACAACAAATCACATGTATGTCGATTCAACTCGATGATTTCCCACTAACATTACAAGATTGATGCTACTAACATTGGTCCACACACATTCAAATGCACCAAGTCTAGAATCCCTTTAGACCTGCGATAATTGCTTGGAAGAGCAACCTTGGTATGCTTACAAAGTGCGCACCCTCTGCATACAACATGTTGCTCAATGTTGAATTCTGGAAGACCTGTGACTATCTCCCTCAGAATAGGAAGTGCATTATGATGAAAGTTGTAATGTCCTCTTTTGCTTAGGCACTGAGGACCATCCCGCTAACCTATATGATTCCCCATAGGTTTGAGCGGGCACTGACAGTCAGGGCATCAACTGTGGACTTATGCCATATCAAAATATCTAGGGCATAGATATTATATCATCAGTAGGTAGACAGGGGCCACCAGAGCCAAAGGCCACCTGCATGCATGACATCTAAGCATTATTTCATGATGCATGCACCTGATTGAGTCTCCAAGCACCTGCATGCAAGTCAACTGCAAATTAGAAGATAAAGTGACCTAGTTAGGTCAGAAGTTAGGTTTTTGGCAGTTGAATGTTATAAAAGAAAGGTAAAGTGAATGGAGAAGACACCATTATTGATTATTGATTTGTGATTCCGATTTGGAGAGCCCAGCGAGCAAAGTTGGGGTTGAGTGCATGCACTTAACTAATTGGTGTATTTCGGAAGCGAAATCTATCCACCCTAGTTCATCATTAGGTTGGATCATCCAGATTCAGCATTACTTTAGCATTGATTTCGTATCAGGTTCTATTCATCAGTGAGTTCAGAAGATTGATTTATTCAGTGGATTGGGCATTCGCTATCCTTGCTTGGGCGAATTGTTCCAAGGCATATCTATTCGTATTTCATCATTCAGAGGGTAGAACTGTTGCATCCAGCATACATCCTTCTCAGAGCACCAGCATTACCCTTCACCTGGAAGGAGGGGCTCTCATCTTGCCTCTTTCATTACATCTCAGCAGCTCCTCCTTTAGGAATACGTATTGCTCTCTTGGGCGAATTCATCTGAGGAAGATCTTCACGTTTTTCGCTTGGGAGCCACCGGTTCTCATGCATGCAGCTTCCATAGTCTTCAAAGGGGCACTATAACCCTAGACCACCTCATCAAGGTCTCATTCAGCAGCATATTCATTATTGTGGAGCTTTCCTAGCATTGGAGGAGGACGTGACCACCTCATCAGGGTCTCATTCAATAGCATATTCATTATTGTGGAGCTTTCCTAGCATTGGAGGACGTATTTCCCCCAGTAACACGACTTGCCTTATCTCTTCACTGATTCAGCCTTATTCATGCATGCGGGGATCCTCAGCATTGTCATTAGCCGAGTTATATATTGGTATGTACATGCATAAACTTCCTCCTACTTTATAGCATTTCAGTATTACCTGGGTTATAGTTCTGCATACAAATGCATGCATGCAGAGATCAGTATACACTTTCAGACTTGTTTGAGATATCAGCTTACTAGACAACATAAAAAAAGAAAAATATCAGTTTGGGATATTACAAAAGTGCCCAATCCTCTTGCACCATATCTCACACAAGTTATCTATGTTATGAACTAGGGCTCGAACAAGCTCACCCTGTAACTTGTATAATTGCCTTCCCTGATCTCAATCACTTGAGTTGATGATAGGCTAGACTCCTTCAATCTTATAAGGACTTGTTGGTTCTTAAACTCTACAAGTCCTCCTCTAAAATCTATAATTGCCTTCCTCCTTCAATCTTAAAGCCCTTATCTTCCATGAACGAAACTAAAAGCAAATTATTCTTGAGACATGGAACAAACAACACATCATCAATGTCTAAAGAGTTACCTGATTGGAGCTAGAACGGTATAGTACCAACTCTTGCTACTAGATACTTGGCATCATCACCAAGCTCGACTTGAACTCCTAAGATGTGCTCTTTTAGACTTGAAAATAGCTCTTGACCTAGTCATTTACCTATATTTTATTCATCATGTGGACACCTTTTAGTTGGAGGGATTCATTGCACATGTCTCTATTTCTTATCTCATGCAAGTGTTGCCTCTTGGATAGTTTTGGGGGCTACTTCATGGATTTGAATTGTTATTTGGCCCCTCGATTGGGGTAGGTACCCCCCTTGTTGGGCCTTATGTATCTTGGAGGTTATCTTGTGTGCATGTGGGATTTTCACATGACATTTTATTCTTCTTTCATGGATCTCACTCTCTCTTGAGTTATGTACTTGTAGCTTTGACCACCATTCTGTATGGATCTAGTGAGTTTGTTAGGGTTTAGTGCAGTATTTTGATTTGTTTACTCCACCTTAGGCTAGATCTAGGATTTTATTACTATTTTATTGTAAAGGAAGTTGACCCCATCTCCTATATAAGACAATCTCTTCCTCATTTGTTTATCATCTTTGGATTGGGAGGGAAATCCCACTAAGACTCGATGAAATAGCTTTTGGTTCTTATGGATGGTTGATGCTAGCGCTCCATTAGAGGATTTTCTTATTTTTCATGCTTGGTTTGATGGATGGATCTTCAAATTGTCAATGGCTTTGAGGTAATAAAGAATAGGCTCTCTATCATTCATGTGGTTGCTATCACTTGGAAGTGTAGTTTAGGTGCCCATTTTCTACTCTAGATCAGCGTTACAAATATCATGTCGGAGAATATATTGCCGAGGGTACTGTTATCACACAACTTGTAGTTGTCCCTAGTGGTATCCCATCCGGGACAGTAGAGGAGATGGACAACTAAAGAGGTGACCCAAGAGATGCCACGGTTCCCAATGCAAGGTGGGAGTCACGTCAACCGAGACACTCTTCGCTTTAGATCTAGATGAATCAAGACCTAGGGGGAGACCCTATTATCAATCAAAGATGATTGGATCCAAACAAAGGTTCCTAAGGATAAGTAAATAATGAGTTACAGAAACCAATGCAAGGTTAAGTGGACCTAGAAGTTAAAGTATGGTTGATGGTGGTTTGAGAGATGATTAGTGTTTCAACCAATATATGATTTAGGCCACATGATTAGTTATAATAACAAGATCTAGTACCATGTGTTACACAAGTGGGACCTACTTTCTTGAGATACGTGAATGGTTCAAATGGGACCCACAAGGTGAAATTAAGGGATGCAACTGGTACTAGTGGAATACCCACATATGGGATCTAAGGTTTGACACAATTCCCAAGGAGTGCGACTTGCCTAAGGAGGATTAGTGCCTTGTTGGATGGGTTAATGGAGTCAAATGATATGTCAAAGTGTAAATCAGGACACCTAGCATGCAAATCAAGTGGGCTAATTGGGATATGATGGTTGGATTTTGCTAGATCTAGTGTTTCATGATATGACCCAAGTGGACCACAATTCCTTAAAATAAGGAATGCTACCCCCAAGGCAGATCGTCACAAAATGATACTCTAGACCTAGGTTTCAAGGTACGCCCGTTCCAAATCCACAAAAATCTCAACTACCCACGTCCTCAAAGTAGGCAAACTCAATCACCCAAGGATGTGAGACCTTGCTCAAGGAGGGCTAAAAGCTAAGTTGCACTGAAGCGGATACGGAAACGGATACGGATACGGGGGGGGACACGGATACGACAAATTTTCAAAAAATCCAGATACGATACGGCGGGGAAACGGCATATATATATATATATATATATATATATATATATATATATATATATATATATATATATATCGCCATCATCATAAATATTATCATTGTCATCATAACCATTATAATATTATCATTGTACAACATCATCATCACCTAAGACTACTATCAAATATCATTAATCATACATGTAACATGATACTATGAAAACTTTTAACTAATATCATCTGAATCCTCATGCTCAGAGTGAGAGTCATCATCTATGTCCTGAACAAAAGTAGACCAAAAATAGGGATCCTGAACCTGGTTTGATTCCCCTGGGCTTGAAGGCACTCTGTTCATATTCTCGAGCTATGGAAGTGGGTCGAAGTCCATTTAAGACAGAGGAGTTCAACAATCAACACCACCAACATCAAGGTACATAGAGGGGTTGATGTGCTTGATTGAATCCAGTGGCAACGTTGTAATCCTGAAATCCTGAAAACTGTTAAGTCTGTTGAATTTTGAATGGGATTAAAAATTCTACTTTTTGCATATGCAGTCCGATGAGGTTGGAACCACTCTCAAACATCCTGAAACAATTAATGGTAATGTTAAAAATTTAAGTAAAAGGATAGAAAATGAAATATAAGGAGAACGTCACTTTTACTTTAAGAATTTAATATTACCATTTAATATCCTTTATAGCTTCCATGGAGAGGTAGTGGGTCCTTCAGGGTTTCAATGTAGACCAGGGAAACAATTAAAAATTCGACTTTAGGAATAAAAAACCGTTAGAAACGTGGCCCTCTCTCTCTGATACGTTTCAGAATTTCCCTGGAACGTATCCAAAACCCTTGAAACGTATCTGTGCCACTATGATACGTTTAATGACGTTTCAAGGCCGTATCCCCTCCGTTTCAGGATCCGAAACGGGGAACGGCGTTTCACCAAGGCTAATAGGACGTTTCCGGTAACTTAGGCTAAAAGATGGGAAAGGGGTGTCAAAACAAGTCCAATGGCCACCAAATTGTAGATCCAAGTAGTTTAGGCAATGATCTATGTGGATCTAGAAAATCAAGACAATCCAAGAGTTAGATCTTACTAGATCTGAGTTTTAAGGTGCCAAGTAGTCCAAAATGGGGTTTTAATCCCTTGAAATGTGGAATGATGCCCACAAGGTAGAAATCACCAAAGTAAGAGTCTAGGGGTAGGTTATCAAATATGTAGATTGCAAATCAAATGGGATCTCACCTACCCATATTCTAGATCTAACCAAACAAGCCTCTCCCAAGGAAGTGCGATTTGCCTCAAGAGGGCTATATTGCCTTGAAAAGTGTGTCAATTTTAACCCAATCACCACCAAACTATAGATCCAACTAGGGGTGGATGCTATAGAGGTGGGTTTTTAATATCTCTTCAAAAGCAAGGCTAGATCTAAGTAGATCTAAGAAAAAACAAAATGAGAGTTTTGATTAATTAGGGTTTTTATGATCTAGAAATTATGGATGATTCAAAGAAGAAGAAGATCATACCTTTGGAGCATACCTGGATGAAGAGATGAATGCTAGTTGAGATGAGGATTACTTTTGCCAAAGATCAAATGGAGAAATTTTGAAGCCCTCTTGCCAAATCGATTTTTTCAAGCCACATATGTGTCCCTCTAACCTGTCAAAACCAAGGAGCAAAGCATCAATCAGTTTAACATGTTGAAGGTAGATACAAGCAAGAAAGAGATAAGCAAAGAATAGTTGGTGCAAAGACAAAACCACTCCCTGTTTAACCCAAAACGTCCTCCTCCAAGCTTGAAGGGCAAGCCTCCCCACCAATTCGCACTTGTTGAAGAAGTCTTCTCCACCTATAAAAAGATATGGCAAATATGCAAGATAGCTACAATAGATCCTCCAGTGCAATGGACAAAAGCATTTACAATCAAAACAACCGACATCCACTCCAACCCAAGCATGTACTCCAAAAGATAGAAATTTTATTCCAAGAGCCAAGAGCCAAAAATTTCTAGATGATTTTACAATGAGAGGCTCTCTCCTTAAATAGGATGGAGAGAGACCATAATCCTAACCACTTTTTACATGAGTGGCTAAGATTAAAAGATCAAAAGATCTAATCAATGGTTGAGATGAGCTCAACAATAAAATACATGGATCAACCATAAGAGGACAAAGTCGCCCTAGGAGAGGGGATCCCACCAAATCATGATGACAAAATATAACAATAAGCTTATGGGGGGTCCAAGGGGTAATTTTAGCCACCCTTGGTCAATCCCCATAGCACAATAATAAATAAATAGTCATCAAAGTACCAAATCATGCCTCTATGGACAAATCGTGGGCCTTAGGAGGCCTCAGAAATCATCAAAAAATGCCATAGGTGATGGATGTGGGCCCCGATGAAGCTGAAACTGTTGGAGAAGGTGCGGAAGACATCCCACTCATCATCATTGATCATCCCATGCCAAAACTTTGCCTCGGTAGCCCAAATCGAATTCCTCTGTAGCCATTTCTACCAATCCAAACTGCCTCGAGAAGCGTGTACCTACCCCAAACTGCCTCGAGAAGCATGTATTTGCCCCAAACTGCCTCCTGGAGTGCCTGCGCTGTCAAGGTGAGGGCACTAGTGTGTCCGGGAGGGGGGTAATATGGTAAAAACAAGTGGCTGGACCACCCCCTCCATCATCAGTGCCCTAGGTGAACCAAATAAAACGCAACTCTACTCTGACAAGGTCTTCGACAGACCAAAACTGCACTAGGACAGCCTACTGAGGCTAAATCATTACTGTAACTGCCCGGAACTGAAAACAGACTGTCTCATTGGACTCAGAAGGTCCAAAACTATCCAATATGTGTACTCATACACCATATAGATCTCTACATGATCATATAATATATCCAATATACCAGAACAGGTGAAATAATAATAATCTGTAAATGATCAAATAATGCTGAAAACCATAAATCATCATCATAAACCTGTATCTGATGCATAGAACCATCATGTACATGTACATAGACCATATATCATCTATCTGTGTCATCATAAGGTCCAATAATCTCATGTCCTGTGATTGACCTTGGTCAAACTATGTTTGACCAGGTCAATATTGACCAAATATAACTCAGACTACCATCAAAAGCTGTTGCAAAGTGTCAAAGGTTAATGCATGCTCTACAACTCATTCAAATAGCAATTATAACAAAAAGTAATCATTACTGGCAATCTACCAACTGTTAGGATATTTAGACACTTAGGAGTTAGTTAAGATCAACTTGTGTAATATATCCGTTAGGGATAGTGTGTTTCTTTAGTATGCATTAGTATGCATTTGTAAATACTTAATCCGACGGTCACGATATGTTTCCGACATAGAGTGATCCGACGGCTCAACTTCTCTTAGATCAAACCTAACCTTGATCCGTGGCTTAACACCCGATTGGTCCATGATCTCTATTTAAAGAGTATGGAGGGTCATTGTTTAGTTGATCGATTATGAGAAGCTCATTTGTAACTTTCTTTCTTTGCATAATAAATTGTCCCGTAGAAGCTATTTGGCCGGGGCCGTGGAGTGTTTCCCTCAAGAGGGTTTAAACCACGTCAAAACATCGGTGTGTTGATCTGTGATCTGTTTGTGTGAAGTGGTTGCTCTTGGTGTTCGGTCCTTTGGTAGTACCCTGTGTACCCGAACACCAACAAATATATAATGTTATTAATTATTATTATGACTCAGACTAGACTTTCAAGACCATACTCACTTCATAGTTGTGATCAATTTGCTAGTGAAGGGTGAAGGCTAAAAATGAACTAACTAGGCCAAAGGGTGACTGACTGACTTAACATTGTGACACTTTGGATATGGGAAAGGGAATACACACCATAGTATATACTGAATGAGCAACAACACAGGGAATGGCGGTGTCTCACAAATGGATAAGTTGTTTAGAGAGTGCTTATTCAACTTAGGCATCATGTCTACATCAAGTTGATCCAGGCTCATTAGGATCATTCAATTTCATTTTATGGCCTTTTCGGCCTACATAACCCTTCGGATCTCAGGTGTGCTGATAAGCACAACTAGTTGTAGCTTGCATCCAGGGCATGTTTTTTATACATATATAAGGTCAGCAATTGTTTAGATATAGCTTTTAAGAACCATTGCTTTTTGGACCTTTTTTATACTCTTCGAGGAGTATTTTTAGCGGTTCATCGCTCTTGCCCTTTTTTAGTTTCCATGGGCCAATTTATAAGTTTCCATAAGTAGTACATGAGCTTTCAGTTTTAGCTAACAACATCTCAAGTGACTAGGGGGAGTTCGAGCCAATGCCAAACATCGGGACAACCGACCAGAATGATTTAGGCCTACAATCCAACTCACCAAAGGTAAGTTTTGTCACCAACTCAGAGCCGAGACACAATAAACAGGGAAGCTCATCCAATACAGAGGCTACAGTGGGGAAAGATCCTCCATGCCACTAGTCAAGTAGTAAGTGAGGGTGATAAACTAAAAGGTAGGCAATGGATGGATGAAGACAATGAATAATGGAACCAACACTAGCAAGCCAAGGTATGGTGGAATGATCACCTCTATTCTCCCTAGGGAGGGTAAAACCAATGAGTATGAATAGTGAACTTCTAAGTCTGAGTAAGGACAGTAGGATATATATAATAAGATCAACCAGGTCCACATATCTATATGATCGCCAAATCATGACACTAAATGCTAAGACATGCCATAAGAATGAATATAAAAGCAATATAACCACAACACCATGATATACCTGCTTAGTCATATACCTGAATGCCCAACCTTTGAACCATCATCTGTCCTCTAAAACTGCTATTGTAACTCTGGGCACTACTGACTGCTCTGTATAAATGGTATAATGGCTACATCGATCATCTCTCTGAGTGTCCTGAGACTCAGTCATGGCATGGGGAATACATACGTTGTCCAAAATCTGATAGTGAGGCATAGATAGATGCTCATCTCATCATCTCAATGTAAAGGAACTGGCTGAAAAGTGCTCTGGAATCTGAAAAATAATGTATGGTCGCCCGTCTACTATATATGTGATAACAGGTCCAAAAAGAAATTATCGGATTTATTGGCGAAAATGTCAACAAACATCGGCAATATATCGGCAAACTTAGAAAAATACAAAAATATTCATTTTTTTCAATTTTCTAAACATCAAAAGCAACAAGAACATCAAATAAACACATTGCCACATGAATATGGAAAGAAACCCGATATCTAAGATGTATAAGACGTATCACTAGACATCACACATAAAAAATGAATAGTGTCCTGGATCTTAAGTCCTCGACTCATGAATCACCAAAAAAATACAATCAATGTATCTCATAGAGTCATATGCAATGAAATCAACTAAATAAAGTAAACTATGGATTCCCTCTACCCCTTTTACGGGCAAAGGTAATCGCTCTAGTAATGGCTCTGCCTCTAGAGCTAGAAATCCCAGGTGCTCGTGGGGGTCGTCGTGGACTATGGCATCCTCCAGAAGTGCCTGGAAACAAATGTACTCTAGAAGAACTAGAAGAATGATGAGGCACTAGGTCACCCTTTTGCCAATTATGTGGATCAATAGGCTCTGCATACTCCCATAATGGATCCAAAATCTTCTGCATGTTTGAAACTTTGCAATATGGAATTGGAAACTAGTTTGAAATTTTGAACCTATAACATAAAAAAAAACATCTTTTAGCATATTTCATTGCAAAAATATGCAAATTAGACAAACAAGGAAAATTAATTTACATTTATAGAGTTAAACTTAAGTCTTAAACTACCAATTTTTGCTTTCTAATCAAGAAGATCAAGTCTTTTCCAAGAATTTTTTTGGGATTGTTTTCAGTATCACACTTGGACAAGAACAACTTGAGCATCAATCAACTTGAGTTAAATGAATTTATGAACCATCATGTCAGTATCACACTGAAAGAAGGGGGTTTGCAAGTTTGCAAGATGAAGGGGTTTGCAAGTTTGCAAGTATCCTTGTAAATTTGTAATCATTTTAATTTTTAGTTTTTAAAACTTAAACTTAAAAATTAAAACTAATCATTTTAATTTTTAGTTTTTAAACTTAAAAATTGGAATTTCAATTTAAAAATTAAATTAGTATGCTACAAACAGCAATATGGATAACAATTAGACTTAGGGTCGGTGCATACCTTCTCCACAGGCGCGGCTCGGGCTGGCAGCAGCGTTCTCCTCCCCCACGAAACGGAAACAATGATCTGCTGCTTCCTCTGCTGAGTCTGCTCCACCGTGCCGGCGTTCACTCAAACTTCAAACCCTGGGCCGTGACAATGGGACAACACTTCTGCTACGGTGTTGCCAGCTGCTCCTCCTATCCAACTTCCACTATCCAACTTCCACTGCGACCTCCGGTTCACACTTCGCACTCACAGGCGCACTAGCAGCAACCCTAGCCGGAGCGATGAAAATAAACCCCGAGTGAGCCCGAACGATGGCCAAAACACCAAAAAAAATGATTTTTTTCTGCCTGGCGATAACATCGTATCGACTCGCGATTTGTTAGGAAATGTCGCGAAAAAATCGCGATTTTATCGCCTGGAACATCGCCTTAAAAATCGAGGCGATTTTTACCGATAATATCGGCGCGTGGTAGACATTGCGATGTAGGTGATAAATCGCCGATATTTGTAACAGAGCTCTAGATCATGTGTTTTCCAATGCCTTCCATGACAGTTTTCCTCCTTAGAAGTCCATTTGAAATTTCTGATCTAGAACTTTCCCTTTGATTGATCTTGAAATCAGCTCAGCCATTAGAGAACAGCTACAGATGTATGCTACAACCTTAGCCATTCCAAGAAAACCTCATGCAAACCTTGATTGATCCCATTAGATCATGTGATAAGACACTGGTCTCCAATCCCTTCATCACCTATATATTCTCCTTTACATAAAAAACACACTGTTTTGCTAGGGTTTCTCTTCAAATTCACCTTGTGCTTCATTGCTAAACCCTATTAATCTTACTTAGGGGCTCCTCCCTTAAGCTAGAGAAGAGCTAATCTAAAATGTAGAAGAGGGTTGGCGAGGTGACAATGGCCCCCTCTTAGTTACACATAAGCAATTATTGATTTTAGGGCTTTGATCTCGAGATGCCGGTTTGTGTGGTAACATGACCAATTTACCATGTCTTTATAATATATATATGCTGCAAGGCAAAAGTTTAGTGGTATATTTTCTTGTATTTCTTAACATTAATAAATATCATATGGCAAATATATTTAACCAAAATTTAGATATCTCTAGCAAATCACTCATTATGGCCAAAAGAAAACAACAGGTGCAATTTATCTTTACAGTAGTACAAAAGATTTAATAATTAATATAAATAACCTTAGAGAAGTATATGAGGCAAAAATCAGGAAACATAAATGGAATAAGAAACATGGTTACAAAAGATTTAATAATTAATATACATAACTTTATAAAAGTATGTGAGGCAAAAACCAGGAACATGAATGGAATAAGAAAACTCTTACAGGTAAACGATCCCATACAAGTCGTGCATCATCTGGTTTGAGATGATAATAAGCAGAGCCAAAAGCAGTTGCAGTAACTCCTATATAAAATAATACCCAGCCCCACACTTCTCCTTGTAAACTGAAAGCATGATACAAACAAACAAATAAGATATCAAAGATATAAAAAAGAAACAGCGGTATCTATTGGAACTGAAAGGAGATAACATGAAGCATACCTTAGACTAAAATGATTTCCGTAAAGGCAAAGTATGAGTCCAACAACACCAATAATCAAAAAGGGGAAGTTTGATATCACATTCAAGGTATTGGGCACCCCTATTACACAAACACAAATGCACCTTGTCAAAAGCAACCATATAAAAAAAATAAGAAAACTACATAATGAAAACATTTTGATGAGTTACAATAGATGTGCAAATATTAATTTTTTTAAACTAATGGTAATTTGTGTTATCAAAATTTTTTGTGGCCTAAGTTCCTAACCCATACAGCTTTTATTACATTCAGCAAAATAGTCATATCTAGATTCAGAAGAAACCAGCAGTCAATCTACAAAACTACTGTGCATACAGAGCCAAGCCCACCTGCTCAAAAACTTGCAGGTATATACAATATATTCTTCCTTATTGGTTTTTTAATAGTATTATTTGACAAAGCATAAAACACACTAAATGAAGATTTAAAGCCCTAAGCAGGCACTAGCAACTGATTACACCAATCTGGCAGAGCTAGTCTCTTCTGGAGAACAGTCAGTTGACTGTTCGAGGAAGGAGCTGGAAGCATGTCCTTGAGTGGGAGACTGACATGGCTCAAAACATGCACCAGCAGTGTGATCATGGAAGACAAAGAGGCATCAAGCTCCATGAATTTCATCCACAGAGTAGAGAAGGTAGAGCAATATTCTTGGTCTCGGGCTCACAGAGCTTACTAGCTTCCAGAGTGAAGTGGTCTCGTGCCTCGAGCTTTCCATTTTTCCCAAGCCAGAACCAAGTAGGTGACATTGCCCTGGGTCTCAACAATGCCTTCTTCACACTGCCAGAGGCGCCTCTTCAACCCTCTGATTTCCCCACACACATGGCAGCAACAAAAGCAGTGGTACATGGAGATTTCCCCTTAAACTTGTCTCCATTGAAAGTTCTAAAGCAGGAAAAGACCAGGATTAATAACAGAGATATCCACCAGGGTTTGCATACAGATAATCTGAAGGAGTCGGTGCTAATCATAATGGCTCCCACGAGAAAAGAACATAGGAGGGGGAGTGGATGCAGGAGACATTTAATTCCCCCACCCTCACTTTAATTTTGAAATTGAGATCAAGATCTTGGGAGAGGTTGGAGAACCCTCCTTGACCCAGACTTGTCCCTAAGGAACAATTTGCCTTCTTCAAGAATGACCACTTTGCTTGCCATAAGGTCTGCTTCAGAGTTAAGAGAGCGCTTAAGAACAACAAAAAGATATCCCTCAAATTATTTGGATAAGAGAGGTGGCTCGCCTTATGATTTGAGCGAGCCATGGCTTGGATGGCTCTTTCTTTAGCATCAAAGTCCTGACAATAAACAAGGAGTCTCCTATAGTAGTGGCCTGAATGATAGAGCATTCATTTAGTTTGAGACCTTGGTAGCTCTGAGGGCCTCTGCCTCATTGTTCGTGGCATGACCTATAGCCTATGCAAAATCAATGTCCTTTAGTCCTTTGCGACCAAAGAATGATCCCCCTTACAATAGATAAGATAAGATAATGTTATTAATGTCCAACTAATGACCACAAAAGTAGGTCGATGGGACTGTTGAGTATAATGATGTCATTACAAAGTAGGAGTACCAATCGGTTTCCTATAAAAGGCAGAAAGCAGTAAAGTAAAGTAAAACAGTGCAAGAAGTCTATGTTGAACCATGAGAAACATCGAAAACCCTCGACCCCGAGAACAGGAGGCCACACGGGGGTGGAGATGTACTAGAGTGAGAGACCGAGGAACAAGAAAATCTAAGAATGATGAGGTAGGTCTATCATGGTAAATCCATCTCACCTAACATTCGAGGCCAAATAAAGGAAACTCAAAATAGTATGATGTCCAGAGGAAGAACTGGTAGAAGGTCTGGATCGCCGACTATGTCGACGTCTCGCTTGCCTCATGGGAAATGGATCTAGTCATGTCATGCCACTACAATCTGGGGAGATGGGGGAAGGTCCCACGAGTCCACACTAATCTAGGGGCTAAGGTTGTGCTACTATTGGATTGTCTCTTAGTGTCCCTTTCTTAGGGTGGCAACATAAACAGGACGTGATCTACTTGGGTAGAATTTGGTCGAGTAGAAGGCTAAAGAATATGGACTCAAAACCTTAGGGACTCCTGTATGTATAACACCAAGCATCTCTGGGCGGGGTATCTTAAGAAGCTAGTGAGGACCTGTTATCACACAACTTGTAGTTGCCCCTAGTGGTATCCCATCCGAGACGGTAGAGGAGATGGACAACTAAAGAGGTGACCCAAGAGATGCCACGATTCCCAATGCAAGGTGGGAGTCACGTCAACCGAGGCACTCTTCACTTTAGATCTAGATAAATCAAGACCAAGGGGGAGACCCTACTACCAATCAAAGATGATTGGACCTGTTATCACACTTATAGTAGCCGGGCTACCATACATTATTTTTCTGATGCCAGTACACTATTCAGCCAGTTCCCCTACATGTGAGATGCTGAGATGAGCATCTATATTGGATCACTATCAGATTGTGGACAGCAGTGTATATTCCCCATGCCATGACTGAGTCTCAGGACACTCAGAGAGATGACCGATGTAGCCATTATACCATTGGTACAGAGCAGTCAGTAGTGCCCAGAGTTACAGCAGCAGTTTCAGAGGACAGATGATGGTACAGGTTGATGAGCAGTCAGGTATATGACTCAGGAGGTATATCATTGTGTCATGGTTATATTGCTTTTATATTTATTCTTATAGCATGTCTTAGCACTTAGTATCATGATCTGGCGATCATATAGATATGTGGACCTGGTTGATCTTATTATATATACATATTATTGTCCCTACTCAGACTTAGAAGTTCACTATTCATACTCATTGGTTTTACCCTCCTTAGGGAGAATAGATGTGATCATTCAACCATATCCTTGGCTTGCTAGTGTCGGCTCCATTATTCATTGTCTTCATCCATCCATGGCCTACCTTTTAGTTTATCACCCTGACTTACTACTTGACTAGTGACATGGAGGATCTTTTCCCCACTGTAGCCTCTGTATTGGATGAGCTTCCCTGTTTATTGTGTCTCGGCTCTGAGTTGGTGACAAAACTTACCTATGGTGAGTTGGAGTTCCTTGTGAATTCCCCCTAGTCACTAAAGTTGTGTTGGCTAAACCTGAAACTTTTAGTGCTGCCATGAATACAAAATCTGGAAAAATGAAATGCTATATCTTGTATGAAAAGCCCATTCATGCAATGTGTTTCTAAACACACATGAATGAAAGGCATGCCAAATGAAAATGGCTATGAAAATAAAATGTTATATCTTTTGGAAAATAAATACCTAGGTAAACAAGCTGTCCATGACACACCTAGAAGTGCTCAGGTAAACAAGTGCCTTAGAAACACACCTGCAGCAAAAAGCCTAAAATAAATGTAAATCTATGCAATGTGTTTATAAACACACATAGATCAAGGCTATGGAAACTTCAGGCCCAAAAAGCAATGGAACTTAAATGCTATATCTAAACAATTGCTGGCCTTATTTGTATTATGGATTGTGCGCATCTGTGAAGGTGAATAAACCCTCTTTGAACAACTCATCCATATGTGAGACACCGCCATTCCCTGTGTTGTTGCTCATTCAGTATATACTATGGTGTGTATTCCCTTTCCCTTGCCAAAGTGTCACAAAGTTAAGTCAGTCAAGTCATCCCTTAGCCTAGCCAGTTATTTTAGCCTTCACCCTTCACTAGCAAATTGATCACAGCTATGAAGTGAGTATGATCTTGAAAGTCTAGTCTGAGTAATAATTAATAATTAATGACATTATATATTTGGATTTAGATCGCCAGTAATGATTACTTTGTGCTATAATTGTTATTTGAATAAGTGGTAGAGCATGCATTAACCTTGGACACTTTGCAGCAGCTTATGATGATGGTCTGAGTTATATTGGGTCATGTTGACTTGGTTAGGCCTAGTCTGACCATGGTCAACCAGAGGACATGAGATGGTTGGATCTTATGATGACATGGATAGATGATATATGGTCTATGTATACATACATGATGATTCTATGCAGCAGCTACAAGGTTATGATGATGATTCTTGGTTTACAGCAGTATTTGATCATTTACAGATTATTATTATTGGCCCTGTTCCAGTATATTGGATATATATTTTGATCATGCAGAGACTCATATGGTGTATGAGTACACATCTTAGATGGATTTGGACCTTCTGAGTCCAATGAGACAGTTTGTTTTCAGTTTCGAGCACTTACAGTGATGATTGAGCCTCAGTAAGCTATCCCAGTGCAGTTTTGGTCTGTCGGAGGCCATGTCAGAGCAGATATGATTTTTATCCGGTTGACCTAGGGCGCTGTGCTTGGAGGGGGTGGTCCAGCCACTTGTTTTTACCATATTACCCCCCTCCCGGACACACTAGTGCCCTCACCTTGACAGCGCAGGCACTCCAGGAGGCAGTTTGGGGCAGTTTCACGCTTCCCAAGGCATTTCAGGATTGGTAGAAATGGCTATTGAGGAAATCGATTTGGGCTACTGAGGCAATGTTATGGCATGGGATGATCAGTGATGATAGATCGGGGTCCTCCACACCTTCTCCAGTAGTTTCAGCTTCATTGGGGCCCGCATCCATCACTTATGGCACTTTCTAAGGATTTCTGAGGTCTTTTTGAGGCCCACGATTTGACTTTGGAGGCACGATTTGGTACATTGATGATTATTTATTGATTATTGTGCTATGGGGATTGACCAAGGAGGGATAAAATTACCCCTTGGACCCACCATAAGCCTCTTATTATATTTTGTCATCATGATTTGGTGGGATTCCCCTCTTCTAAGGCGATTTTGTCCACTCACATAATATTTTATTTGTGATCCATGTATTTTATTGTTGAGCTCATCTCAACCATTGATTAGACATTTGTATCTTTTAATCTTAGCCACTCATTCAAAAAGTGGTTAGGGTTTTGGTGCCTCTCCTTCCTATTTAAAGGAGAGAGCTTCTCATTGTAAGGGGTCTTTGGCTCTTGGATTATTGGTATAGAAAAATATTCTTGTGGAAATTCTTGTGGTCTCCTTTGCATCTGGTGTTCTTAGATGGTGATTGGAAAGTCTATTGCAACCTAGCATTTGGAAATTGTGGTAAGATCTATCTTTTTGGAAATCATTGTTTGTCTACAGGAGGGCGACTTCAACAAGGGCGATTTTGCAAGGTTTCTTCAAATCGACTTTCTTGGCATTCACTTGTATCAGGGGGTTATCATTAGCATCATTGTGATCTATGCTATCTTTCTGTTACTTCTCTTGTGGCATTAGTCTTATCTCTTGATGCATCAAATCTGATATTGTTGACATTTGTTGTGCAGGAGAGAGGGCGCATTGGCTTCTTGGATCAAATCGACTTGCATAGAAAACTACCTCAAAGCTTCTCAAATTGATCAGGTTTGCATAGATCATCATCATCAAGGCATCTACAAGGTTACCCAGGTAAGATCCACAGGTTTGTTTCTCTTATCTTTATCCAATCCATTGACCTAGCTCATAAATTGATAAAACCCTAATTATTTCAAAACCCCCATTTTACATTTTCTCAGATCTACTTAGATCTAGTGGGTTGTTGGGCATAATATTGAAAACCCACCTCTATAGCATCCACGGCATCCCGGATCTATAGTTTGGTGAGGATTGGCTTCCGTTTAAACCCCTTCCCAAGCCAACTTAGCTCTCCCAAGCAAGGGCGCACTTCTTGGTGGTAGTGAGTTGACCTAGATCTATGTAGTGGGTAGTTGAGATCCCGCTTGATTCATAATCTACACATCAAATAACCTACCCCCAGATTGTTATTTTTCTGATTTTCACCTTGTGGGCCCCATTCCACATTTCAGGGAATTTAATCCCCATTTTGGACCACTTGGTGCATTCAAACTTAGATCTAGTAAGATCTAGCCGTTGGATTGCCACGAAATTATAGATCCACACTCCTACTTGACTAACCTACCCGGATCTAAAGTTTGGGTGCCATCGTACTTGTCTTGACCCACCTAACCCACATTTTTGGCCTCCTTGGGTAAAGTCGCACCACCTTGGAGAAGTGAGTTGACTCACTTCTAGGACATGAGTACTTGAGATTGTTGGAGATTTGGAACGGGAATAATTCAAAACCTAGGTCTAGTGTGTTTTCTTGTCAAATCTTGCCTTGGGGATAGCATTCCTTATTTTAAGGGATTGTGGCCCACTTTGGTCAAACCTAGATCTAGAGCTATTCATCCATCAAGACCTTAATTGCCCACTTGTCTCATGCAATAGGAGTCCTAAACCACAAGTCAACCCTACTTTGACTCCATAACCCAATTCCCAAGGCACTGGTCTCTCTCCAAGTCAATTCGACTTTCCTAGATTATTGGATTAACTTGTGGTTTGACCCTTGCATGGTGAACCAAACCCTTGAAGCCATCATGTATCATGGTCAAGCTTGTCACTTGTACTAGTTAGCCCCAATTCAACCCTTAAACTACCCTGCATTGGACACAGTTCCCAAGGCAGTGGATGTTCCAACATTGAACTAGTACTCTCATCCTGGACCTTATCTTTAATTATTGTAAGTCACTCTCACATCAACTATGAACCAAAGCTACACTCTTTGAACCCCTCACTTGTCTTGTGACTCCATCCTATGGTCTAGGAAAAACCATACACCTAACTTCACTTAGAAATACCCTGATTTGGTGTCTTGGTTTTGATCTCTCCTGTCGGGAGTAGATCGGGTCTCCCCCTTTGTTGTCTGGGCTAGATAACATAAAGTGAAGGTTGCCTCGACTGGCGGGACAACCATATATTGGAGGTCGAGGTGATCGTGGTTGCACCTTTTGAGTTGCCCCTCCCTATTGCCGTCCATGACTGGATACATCCATAGGGGTAACTACAGTTTAGGTGATAACATTTTGGCGCCGTTGCCGGGGAAGGCATAGGCTTATCCTGGTTCGATATATTATTTTAAAGCTCTCCTCCCCTTCTCTTTGCCAAACATTTTGGCGCCGTTGCCGGGGAGACAATAACTTACCTCGGTTCGACATACCTTTCTTAAAGCCCTCCCATTCTCTTTGCCCAACATTTTGGTATTGAAAGCATAGGGCTTACCTCGGACAAGCTAGTAGTCTTTACTCACTCTCTCCTGCATATACAACGACACATATCTTGGTAGAAGAGTCTAAATCTACCTGGCGACTCCCAATCGTGACTCCGCTGAGGAGCGAGCTCATTTACATCCCTATAACACTATAATTTAGACAGATCTTATCGTTATCTAGAACCCATGGGGTGCATCACTTTGTTTTCAGGTTCTTGAATTTAAAAATAAATATAAAAATATTAAAAATATAAAATATAAAAAATAAAAAATAAAAATTATTATCCATGGCTGCTTCTGAGCGACCTAGAACTTTCGGTCGTTTAAAAGTTTTTGACTTTTCAAAAATTGTTGGGTATCCTCATCATATTCCTCATCAAGCATGTGCAAGGTTGCCTATTTTCGATGGAAGTTATCAAATCTCTGCTAGAAGGCACCTTGAAAGATTTCGGGAAGTTCTTAACGAGTTATCCATAACCCATGAGGATGTGTGTATGAAACTATTGGCTTCATCTTTCAAAGAAAGAGCTGGGCTCTGGCTTTCGAATTTGAAACCCAATAGCATTTCCGGATATGATATGTTTGAAAATAAATTCTTAGAAGAATGGGGAAGTGAATTCGATGATATGTATCTTTCGAATCAAATCCAAGATCAAAACCTTCCCCTTTCCGATCCTATTGTTGAATCATTTAACAATCAAGCTTCCAATGAACTGTCAATATCCGGAGATGACCCCTCTTGCCCAATTTCCTTGGAGGATAAGTTTTCCACTTTCGAGTTAATTAAAAGTCAAATCACTAATATAAATCGTATGTTTTCAAATTTCTTTTTAGGTAGCCCTAGTCCTGATCGAGAGAAAATTTCTGAGGATGAGCCTTTAGTCAACAAGTCCATTGAAGTTCTTCCTTCGAAAGAACTCATCTTCCATTCTAGCTTTACTGATCATTCAATTCCTTATCAGCTTATTGAAGAAGAAGAAAGTAGGGACATAGATCAAGATCCTTTAGTAGTGATTTTGGGTGATCATTGTGGAAATAATCAGGATATTTTAAATGAAATTATTAATTTCACCCCTGATCAATTAAATGAAAATGATCACTTATCCTCTTATAATTTTAATGATGAATCAATAGAAGTTCACTCTCAAGATGAAGATGAAATAGTGAACCACACTAAATGCTCAAATCTTTGTTCCACCTCTTATAATGAGTCTTTAAATTTTTCCATCCTTAGTCAAGATAGGTTCATCGATTTCTTAGAATTAGAATCTTGTCCTCAGGTTGTAAATATTAAATTTCATCAAAAGTTTGAAATTATTCCTAGAATAAAGAATATTTTCTATTATCAAAATCCAAGGTCAAACTTGTTTATCCATTTGGGAGAATTTTCATATTTGCAATCCACCCTCCATTCCCAACTCTTTCAATCATCTTTGGGTTGGTGCTCTAGTCAATCTTTTGCCTCGGAAATTTTTAATAGGAAGTATAAGGATGATTACATGTTTGGAGAAAAAGCACTTCATTAACCTGATTTGGTGTTTTGGTTTTGATCTCTCCTGTCGGGAGTAGATCGGGTCTCCCCCTTTGTTGTCTGGGCTAGATAACATAAAGTGAAGGTTGCCTCGACTGGCGGGACAACCATATATTGGAGGTCGAGGTGATCGTGGTTGCACCTTTTGAGTTGCCCCTCCCTATTGTCATCCATGACTGGATACATCCATAGGGGTAACTACAGTTTAGGTGATAACAGGACCCAAACAAAGGTTCCTAGGGATGAGCAAATGGTAAGTTACGGAAACCAATGCAAGGCAAAGTGGACCTAAAAATTAGAGTATGGTTGAAGGTGGTTTGAGAGATGATTAGTGTTTCAACCAATGTATGATTTAGGCCACATGATGAGCTAAAAAGACAAGATCTAGTACCATGTATTACACAAGTGGGACCCACTTTCTTGGGATATGTGAATGACTCGAATGGGACCCACAAGGTGGACTTTAAGGGATGAAATTGGTACTAAGGGGCATATAATGAGTAGATCTATGGATCTAAGTTGAAATTAGGAATACCCACTTACAGGATCTAAGGTTTGACACAATTCCCAAGGAGTGCGACTTGCTTATGGAGGACTAGTGCCTTGTTGGATGGGTTAATGGAGTCAAAAGGTATGTCAAAGTGTAGATTGGGATACCAGGTAGGCAAATCAAGTGGGCTAATTGAGATATAATAGTTGGATCTTTCTAGATCTAATGTTTCATGATATGACCCTAAATGGACCACAATCCCTTGAAACAAGGAATGCTACCCCCAAGGCAAATCGTCACAAAGTGACACACTAGATGTAGGTTTCAAATTATGCTCTTTCCAAATCCACAAAAATCTCAACTACCCACGTCCTCAAAGTGGGCAAACTCACTAACCCAAGGAAGTGCGACCTTGCTCAAGGAGGGCTAAAAGGTGGATAAGGTGTGTCAAAACAAGTCCAATGGCCACCAAATTGTAGGTCCAAGTGGTTTATGCAATGATCTATATGGATCTCAAAAATCAAGTCAATCCAAGGGTTAGATCTTACTAGATCTGAGTTTTAAGATACCAAGTAGTTCAAAAGGGGGTTTTAATCCCTTAAAATGTGGAATGATGCCCACAAGGTAGAAATCACCCAAGTAAAAGTCTAGGGGTAGGTTATCAAGTGTGTAGATTGCAAATCAAGTGGGATCTCACCTACCCATATGCTAGATCTAACCAAACAAACCTCCCCAAGGAAGTGCGATTTGGTTCAAGAGGGCTTTATTGCCTTGAAAAGTGAGTCAATTTTAACCCAAACACCACCAAACAATAGATCCAACTAGGGATGGATGCTATAGAGGTGGGTTCTTAATATCTCTTCAAAAGCAAGGCTAGATCTAAGTAGATCTAAGAAAAACCAAAATGAGGGTCTTGATTAATTAGGGTTTTTATGATCTAGAAATTATGGATGATTCAAAGAAGAAGAAGATCGTACCTTTGGAGCATACCTTGATGAAGAGATGAATGCTAGTTGAGATGAGGATTACTTTTGCCAAAGATCAAATGGAGAATTTTTGAAGCCCTCTTGCCAAATCGATTTTTTCAAGCCACATATGTGTCCCTCTAACCTGTCAAAACCAAGGAGCAAAGCATCAATCAGTTTAACATGTTGAAGGTAGATACAAGCAAGAAAGAGATAAGCAAAGAATAGTTGGTGCAAAGACAAAACCAATCCCTGTTTAACCCAAAACGTCCTCCTCCAAGCTTGAAGGGCAAGCCTCCCCACCAATTCGCACTTGTTGAAGAAGTCTTCTCCACCTGTAAAAAGATATGGCAAATATGCAAGATAGCTACAATAGATCCTCCAGTGCAATGGACAAAAGCATTTACAATCAAAGCGACCAACATCCACTCCAACCCAAGCATGTACTCCAAAAGATAGAAATTTTATTCTAAGAGCCAAGAGCCAAAAATTTCTAGATGATTTTACAATGAGAGGCTCCCTCCTTAAATAGGATGGAGAGACCATAATCCTAACCACTTTTTACATGAGTGGCTAAGATTAAAAGATCAAAAGATCTAATCAATGGTTGAGATGAGCTCAACAATAAAATACATGGATCAACCATAAAATATAACCATAAGTGGACAAAATCGCCCTAGGAGAGGGGATCCCACCAAATCATAATGACAAAATATAACAATAAGCTTATGGTGGGTCCAAGGGGTTATTTTAACCACCCTTGGTCAATCCCCATAGCACAATAATAATAAAATAGTCATCAATATACCTAATCGTGCCTCTATGGACAAATCGTAGGCCTCAAAAGACCTCAGAAAACACCAAAAAGTGTCATAAGTGATGGATGTGGGCCTCGATGAAGCTGAAACTGCTGGAGAAGGTGCGGAAGACATCCCACTCATCATCACTGATCATCCCATGCCAAAACTTTGCCTCAGTAGCCCAAATCGAATTCCTCTGTAGCCATTTCTACCAATCCAAAACTGCCTCGGGAAGCATGTACCTGCCCCAAACTGCCTCTTGGAGTGCCTGCGCTGTCAAGGTGAGGGCACCGGTGTGTCCGGGAGGGGGGTAATATGGTAAAAACAAGTGGCTGGACCACCCCCTCCATCATCAGTGCCCTAGGTGAACCAACTAAATCCAACTCTACCCTGACAAGGTCTCCGACAGACCAAAACTGCACTAGGACAGCCTACTGAGGCTCAATCATCACTGCAACTGCCCGGAACTGAAAACAGACTGTCTCATTTGTCTCAGAAGGTCCAAAACTATCCAAGATGTGTACTCATACACCATATGGATCTCTGCATGATCGTATAATATATCCAATATACCGGAACAGGTGAAATAATAATAATCTGTAAATGATCAAATAATGCTGAAAACCATAAATCATCATCATAAACCTGTATCTGATGCATAGAACCATCATGTACATGTACATAGACCATATATCATCTATCTGAATCATCACAAGGTCCAACAATCTCATGTCATGTGATTGACCTTGGTCAAACTAAGTTTGACCAGGTCAATATTGACCAAATATAACTCAGATTATCATCAGAAGCTGCTGCAAAGTGTCCAAGGTTAATGCATGCTCTACAACTCATTCAAATAGCAATTATAACAAAAAGTAATCATTATTGGCGATCTACCAACAAATATATAGTGTCATTAATTATTATTATGACTCAGACTGACTTTCAAAATCATACTCACTTCATAGTTGTGATCAATTTGCCAGTGAAGGGTGAAGGCTAAAATAAACTGGCTAGGCCAAGGGGTGACTAACTGACTTAACATTGTGACACTTTGGATACGGGAAAGGGAATACACACCATAGTATATACTGAATGAGCAACAACACAGGGAATAGCGGTGTCTCACAAATGGATAAGTTGTTTAGAGAGTGCTTATTCAACTTAGGCATCATGTCTACATCAAGTTGATCCAAGTTCATTAGGATCATTCAATTTCATTTCATAGCCTTTTTGGCCTACATAACCCTTCGGATCTCAGGTGTGCTGATAAGCACAACTAGTTGCAGCTTGCATCCAGGGCATGTTTTCATACATATATAAGGTTAGCAATTGTTTAGATATAGCTTTTAAGAACTATTGTTTTTTGGACCTTTTTTATACTCTTCGAGGAGTATTTTTTAGCAGTTCATCGCTCTTGCCCTTTTTTTAGTTTCCATGGGCGAATTTATAAGTTTCCATAAGTAGTACATGAGCTTTCAGTTTTAGCCAACAACATCTCAAGTGACTAGGGGGAGTTTGAGCCAATGCCAAACATCGGGACAACCGACCAGAATGATTTAGGCCTACAATCCAACTCACCAAAGGTAAGTTTTGTCACCAACTCAGAACCGAGACACAATAAACAGGGAAGCTCATCCAATACAGAGGCTACAATGGGGAAAAGATCCTCCATGCCACTAGTCAAGTAGTAAGTCAGGGTGATAAACTAAAAGGTAGGTAATGGATGGATGAAGACAATGAATAATGGAGCCAACACTAGCAAGCCAAGGTATGGTGGAATGATCACCTCTATTCTCCCTAGGGAGGGTGAAACCGATGAGTATGTATAGTGAACTTCTAAGTCTGAGTAAGGACAATAGAATATATATAATAAGATCAACCAGGTCCACATATCTATATGATCGCCAGATCATGACACTAAGTGCTAAGACATGCCATAAGAATGAATATAAAAGCAATATAACCATAACACCATGATATACCTGCTGGGTCATATACCTAAATGCTCATCCTCTGAACCATCATCTGTCCTATGAAACTGCTATTGTAACTCTGGGCACTATTGACTGCTCTGCATAAATGGTATAATGGCTACATCGGTCATCTCTCTGAGTGTCCTGAGACTCAGTCATGGCATGGGGAACACATACACTGTCCAAAATATGATAGTGATCCATACATCTCATCATCTCAATGTAAAGGAACTGGCTGAAGAGTGCTCTGGAATCTGAAAAATAATGTGTGGTAGCCCGACTACCATATATGTGATAACAGGACCTAAGTCCCCCTAAAAAGAAAATAGAACTTCCCTTTGCTCATGTAGAAGATGGGGCAGAGAAAGATGAAGTGCTCCTCTATCTCGACCTCCTGGAGATGCCATAGCTAGCAGATCCTATCAGAAAGATCAATATGGTGGTTCGCCTCTACCCGAAGTCTATGAGAACCCACTTTGAACTGGCCGAGGGGAATGCGAAGAGCATGTAACCAATGGTCGAAGGTATACTGAGGTTGAATAATGAGTCTGCCTCTCATCTCCAAGAGTGCTTAGCATAGAAGGCCATCTTAGGGCATAATCCACCCCGAGGGTTAACCCAAGTGATCTAGATAAACTACCTGTAAATGTCATCTCTAATGATCCTGTTCAACTCATGCCTAATAAGTAGGAGGTTGCTAGGTGCACCCAAGGAATATCTAAAAGGGGGGAGTTGATCCATCTAAATGGCATGAACTCCAAAAGGTCCGAGACCCACGCAAATCAACCTTAAGCATGGCCCGAAGGGTTAGACGAGACAATAGTATCTGAAGAACAATAAGCCAAGTACGGGTATCGATCCCACCTTGTCCTCAAGTCAACGAAGCTCCAAATGCAATACAGAAAAGAGACCAGACTTAATACTGTCTCAAGGCGGAAAGGTTGGGAACCAAATGAAAGTTTTTGAACCCCATCCCGATTTCAAGTTTTAAAACTTCTCTGCATGTAGTTTAATGCCCAAATCCCAACATGCATATACTTCACATATAAAATTTATTTTTTGCTTGAAACGCATGAAATTCTTTCAACTTAATCAACTCAGAAAATTAATTTTCAGCCTAATTTTTCTTACTCAGAAAATTATAACAGCCATACATAAAATTTTAACTCAGTATTTTTGACCAAAATGGTCCAGGATAAAACCCCTAACGGAAAACCTGTTTGAGACAGAGATTTTTATTTCTTCTGAGACAAATTATCAAAAATACAACAGCAGTACTTATCTCAACCACACGTTCCAACCTCCTCAGTAAATGTCCCCAGAAAACACAGTTGTACGGTCTGCATTAAATGCAGTACGACCTCCTTGAAATTCGTGTCAAACTCTGCCTCGAAAATCGTGCCAAACACTACTGTACTGACTGTCAAATTTCTGACTCAAAATTTGTGTTGTACGGCCGCATTAAATGTTGTATGGACCAGTTAAATTCTGCCTCGAAATTTGTACTGTACGGCTGCATTAAATATTGTACATACCAGCCTTATTTTTGCCTCGAAAATTGTGTTTGTACAACCTCATTAATTGTAGTATGGATTCCTCGATTTCTGTGTTGTACGGATTCCTTAATTTCTGTGCTACACGGATTTGTCTAGAAAATCGTGCCCCTTCCTCTCAGAATTTATGCGCATGCTCAACCTAAAATTCTTCTAGGGTTTCTTCTCTCTTCTCTTCTTCTCTCTTCCTCTCCAAAAATATCTTTTGGGTGAATGAATGAAATGAATGCCTTCAATCCCTAATTCCTCCCTTTTTGTTCATGGCAACTTCCTCCTCTTCATCCAATGGCCAAGATTAGATTAGATCAAAGGCTCTAAATAAATGCTCATTAAAATAATAATTAAATGATATTTAGTGCACATGTATCATTTAATTACGTGAGAACCTTTTAATTTATCACTCACTTGAAATATCCACTTAAATGAACTTAGGAATAAACCATGACTTAAAATTTAATAAAGTGACTTTATAAAAATAAAGTACTTCACACTTTATTAAAAATTGACTAGGGATCACTTTTAAAGTGTTCTTGTCCACCCCATGGCACCAATGAATGGACAAACACTTCCTAGGTAACTTTTCAACACTCCCTCTTACCGAGGAATGTGTTTTTCACCACTCCCATCTTGTCTCTGAAATAAATATGCTTCCCTCTTCCTAAAGACTTTGTGAAAATGTCTGCCACCTACTCATCAGTAGAAATGTACTGTAACTCAACATCTCCTCTCTGAACATAGTCTCTGATGAAATGATATCTGATGTCAATATGCTTTGACCTATCATGAAATACCGGATTCTCAGAGAGCTTGATGCAACTCTGATTATCACAATGTATAACTATAGGTCTCAGCTCTTGACCAAATAAGTCTACCATCAACTTGTGAAGCCACAATGCCTCGCAACTAGCCTGACTAGCTGCCATGTACTCATCCTCTGCAGAACTCAAAGCAATGGACTTTTGTTTCCAACTGAACCACGACACAACTATCGAACCCAAACTGAAACAACAACCGGAAGTGCTCTTCCGGTTCGAAGCACCGCCTACCCAATCTAAATCCGTGAAACCAACCAAGCCCACTCCATCTGACCTCTTGTAGTCCAGACCATAATCTATTGTCCCTGCAAGATATCTCAAAATGTGTTTTGCGACAGTCCAACGCACTCTCCTGGCTCCACCATGAACTGACTGAGAGAGTTCACCGCAAAACTCAAATATGGTCTGGTGTTGACCAAACACATCAACGAACCTATAAGTTGACGGTACAAAGTAGGATCAACCAACTCTCCCTCAAAAGCATGAAGCTTCGTCAAGTTTGTGATCATGGGTGTGGACGTGGGTTTGCACTCCTCCATCTAAAATCTCTTCAAAACATCTACAACATATTTTTTTTGCCCTAGGAAAACATGTCCATCCTCTTTCCAAATCTCCATCCACAAATAGTAATGCATCAACCCAAGGTCAGTCATCTCAAACTCTGAAGCAAGATCTTTCTTGCATGCTTCAATCAGGTGTTCTCCACCTGTAATGAACAGATCATCAACATACAGCAGAAGAATGAGCGGATCACCTCCAACCACAATGAAGTATCGGTTGGGATCAGCTTCACTCTTCGGAAACCCAATCGAAAGCAAATATGAATCAATCCTTGAGTACCAAGCCCGAGGGGCTTGCTTCAGACCATACAAGGCCTTTTTCAGCCTGCACACATGAGAGTCCCTCTCATGTATCTCCAAGCCCTATGGCTGCTCCAGATATACCTCCTCCTGTAGAAAAGCATTCAGAAAAGTGATTTTCACATCCATCTAATGAATCCTCCAACCCATCTTTGCAGCAATGGAGATCATTGCTCTGATCGAAGAAAATCTAGCAACGGGCGCAAATGTCGCATCATAATTAACTCCCTCTACTTATGAGAACCCTCACACTACAAACCGAGCTTTGTACTTCTCGAGGCTGCCATCCGCAGCATGCTTGATTTTATAGAGCCACTTGGAAGTCACAACTAACTTCCCCTCCGGTCTCAAAACAATCTCCCACACACCATTCTTCATGATGGAATTGTACTCTTCCATCATGGCATCTCTCCAAACCTGGTGTGTGGATGCCTCCTCATAAGTAGTAGGCTCAGACTCACGCAAGTTGGTCACCACTGCCATGTAACTGGAAAATCTCTCTGGTGCCCTGCTCTCTCTAACCTCCCTCCTGGGTGGCCCCAAAGAAACCTCAGCTTCCTTCACAAGCTCCTTAAGCCAACTTAGGTTTCATTTCTTGGAAGTAGCTTCCTGTGGTAGGCCCTGCTCCTGAACCTCCTCATCTGACAACTATCTCCCTGAAGAAGTACCTGTGGCCTAAGATCCTATACCTGGTGAACCTGAACCTATACCATGTGTGCCTGAATCACATGAAGGTGAAATATGTGAACCTGTGATCCGTGAACCTGTCCCTATACCAGAAGTCCCTGTGGACTGAGTACCTGAAACTAATGAACCTGTAACTTGTGACCCAGTCACCCTTGAGACCTGTGACCCTGTGCCCTAACTCGCTGAACTCTGAGATGCTGTCACTTATGGAGTCACAACCTGTTGCTCCACCGTCTCTAAATCATAAGACTTCCTGAAGGCCCGCTCCTCCTCAAACCTCACCTCCCTCCTTACCACAACTTTCCTCTATGCAGGAAGGTATAAGCGGAAGGCCTTTGAAGTCTCATCATAACCAACAAAGATGCCTTTCTCTACCGTGGGCTCTAACTTTGTCCTCTTCTCAGAAGAGACATGAGAATAAGTAAGGCATCCAAATATGTGGAAGTGACCTATATCAGGCCTCTTCCCAGTGAACATCTCCTCGGGAGTTTTACACCCCAATGCATGGTGTGGACTCCTATTCTGTACATAAAAAGCAGTACTACAGGCTTCTGCCCATAGAAAGAAAGGAAGACTCTGATCATGCAGCATGGCTCTAGCTGCTCCCACTATAGCTCTGTTCATCCTTTCGGCAACTGCATTATGCTGTGGAGTATATGGAATTGTCAATTGCCTCCTGATGCCCTCCTACATAGACATGAAAGCACGGCAGCACACCATCCAAACAAAGGATTACTCCCAGCTTCCATCAACACGATTCATTTAAATGTCTCGTACACCCGCTGTTGTCCAGACGAAAACTTGGAATACGATACAGTTAAAAACTTAGAACCTGCAAATTTTGTGACCGCGAACCCCAACCCGAACTTCAACGAATTTGGGTTTTTTCTCGAGGTTCGCCGAATTTCAAACTTCAAGGTTCAAATTCGGCGAACCCTGTGACATAGGTAGTAAGTTGAGCTCATATTAAATGACGTCCCAATTTGTTTGCAAAATTCTCTCCAAATATTTCCTTTAAACTTGGCATCTTTATCACTAACGATAATCTTCGAAAACCCACGTAACTCGTAGACGTTTTTACAAAAAACTTCGGTTGTTTGTTTTGTAGAATCTCTTTTTCTTACCCCAAAAAAAAGTTCATACTTGGTTAGTGTTGCCACCAAATATGCACCTCGGGAAGAGGTTAGCGTGGCAGAAATCTTCAAGCCACTAGGTGCGTCCTTGGGGGCAAGTCTCGAGTCAAGTGTTGTCACCTGATACTTGACTCTTCCATCTAGGCCAACTCGTAGCAAAGCCAAGGGGGGTGGTCCCTATGAAAATAAAACTAAGGTGTTTACACTAAGTTACGGAATGAGATTAATTCTAGGAGTTTGAAGATAAATTAATACTAAACCAGAGATTGCAACCATGAATTAAATCAACAGCATGAAAAAGATAAATCCATCTAACACGTGAAATCACTTAATTGAAAATCTGTGATTGCTGCAGACTATATCAGTGCCAAATGCAATCACAAAAGTATTGGAGTGCTACTGTGTCGTGAAAGTGTTGTAGTTGTCTCGTTGGTCAGTTTTAATTGTGATTATTAGATGCATGGATTAGGGAGTGAGTTAGTTCTTGGTTTGGCCCAAAGGCAGTTTAGTTCTCTAAATTGGGCACTTATTGCAACAGTGTTAAGTGTCCAACGGGGCGAGGCATAACCTGCTTAAAGTAGCCCCCTGACTCTATGATATGTTCAACGCAACCTCCTGAGTTCTTTGAAACAAACCACTCTCGGATTTCCCTATCAATCTAGTCACTTAACTCCCTTTCCGATGTGATCAATTGGTCGAACAAACCACAAAGATCTAGAGCATACAAGGAGGCTAAGCCTTGGTTCGTTTTAACAAAGTAAATTGTAACAAGGTAAATTTATTAATGGCTAAGAATTTATTTTCCCTTTCTGTACTTCGGGAATGCATAGCCGGTTTTAATCTTTTAAGTTTGTTAATTATGAAAGTAAAATACAATATTGTGAAAAGAAAGACAAATTGTGAAATTGAAAGGTGTTTTCTAATTACTACACTGTGAGTCTCTTTTCCCTTTCGATACTTCGGGAGAGCACAGTGGGAAAGTATTTATTTTGCCAAAAAAGAAATGCAAAGAAACAACAACAAATTAGATCTACTTATGAAAATTTAAGTTAATCTAATCTAACAAGCTAGCAAAAGAAAACTAGGCTAAAGAAAATCCAAACACACAAAACCGACACAGACCCCCCCAGGGGGAATGGGGGGTTTTGTGGGCGTTGGGTAGCCCACTTGCTTTATTTTTTTACAACCTTTACCAAAGAAGCACCAATTGGTCCTTACAGACTTGGATCCAAGGGTTTACAGCACAAGAAATCGATAAGACAAAGGAAAAGAGGTCTCAGGGGCCTTTAATGGTTCAATTTTCACGAAATTTTGCCAAAGTGCCTCTCTATTCTTTCATCAAATCTGCAAAACCAGCAAGCAAACAATGTTAGAAAATGATGATACAAACAAATAAAAGATAAAAATAAATTACATTTCGGTACTTGGAAAAATATTGGAAAAAGTTCTAAGTACCACTTTTAGCTAGCTTAGATCTTCTATAGAAATGAATCTAATGAAGCACTTTAAGATCTAGCTACTTAACATGCCAAAAATAAAATAGATCTAAAGAAATAAGGCTTTGTAAACTAGATCTACTTATTCATCCTATGATACAAAGTAATCGAAAAAAGAGAAATTGAGTTTAAAGGGATGGAAGGAAGACTTCAAGCCACAAGCTTGATCTTTTCATGAAGACTTTGGAATGCCTGCAAACAAAATATTAGCTCAAAAGTGTTGAAGAGGGGAGAGGATGCCGCTGAGCTCAAATCCTCCTTTAGATCTATAACCTGCACAACTATAAAAAACACTTGCCAATAATGGATTAGATCTAGTGTGTTCGAAGAAAAGAGATCAAGAGAGCCTCAGTACAATAGAATACAGTTGGCTACTCCTGTGTCTCTTAAAAACAAAGCACAAGTAAACAGCTTAACAACTATAAATGCTTACTCTATGATTATGAACAACCTTCTAAGCTAGATCTAACAACAGAATTGAAACAAGAGAAACTAAATCATGCACTATCACCTCAACCACATAGCATTCATTAGATGGCACATCACGGACCTCCAAAGTCTTTCAATTTTATTCATTGGATAACAACAGTATTACAATGGGAAGAGGTTCCACCATCCATCTGAAATGAGTGAGAATACCTTGCTTAAATAGAAAAAACCAGAGGGGGGGGCAATTGCCAACTAGAGACAAATTAGGGTGAATTTGGAGCTAATGAGGGAGTGAGGTCGAGATGCATGAGAGAAAGGAGTGGATTGATCCTTAATTAAAGAGTTAACATGAGAGGTAGGCGCCACCTCAACAAGAGGTGCACCCCTCTCCTTGGATTTTCCCATCCAACCGCACACAAGATGACAAATAAGCAAAGTCACCCTCCTTTGGAGAGAGGGCGCATTTCCCAACTCAAGAAGACTAACTCTGACTTGGATTTGATTGATTCTCCTCTCATCTTGATTGATTTAGCCTCTAATGTTGATGGCCAGTTGAGCTAGGCCTTTACTTGGATCAAATTCCTCAAATTTAGGAATTTGGATTTTCTCCATATCTTTATTTTTTTTTAATTTTTTAATTATTTTTTATCATTCTTGAGAGAATTATTATTTAAGTGGTTAATAATCACTTAAAACTTAGAAAAAGTGGGTTTAAGGGTAATGTGGGTGCTCTAAGTTAGAAAACGAGCACCCCCATGGCAAATTCCCCCTATGGACCACACTTTTATGCCTTTTTTGACTTTTTAATTAAAACATTAAAAAACTAACCCATTTTACGGGAAAATTTTATTTTTGCGAAACTCAATAAAAATCCTAGGGGACCTAGTACATGTTCATAACGACTCCAAATAATGCCTAGCATGGTAATAAACATTGACAATTAAACTTTAGTAACCTCCTAAGGCCTAACCACCCAGGCAACCATTCCAGCTTTGGAGCAGGTGAAAAACTCGAAAATTATACAATCCTTAAAAGTACGTATAATAATCAAGGGAAAAAACACCATGGAATAGCCGACTCAATGTAAAGCCAAGTCTGTTACATACATCCATCATACTACAACATATATTACAATATCCCCAAGGGGTATAAACATGCAATTATTAAAAAAGAGGCCAAAATTGGCCCTGAGGAGACTTGAACTTTTGGGCACTGATAATGAACAAATGGATTGTTCACAACTTAGGCGGCTCACAGGAAATCCACCTATGTACAACTTAGGGGGTAACAGTTAGTCTGTTTACCACCACCAATATTTCATCATTCTCTTTTGACATAGGTAATCCTTCAATGAAGTCCATTGAAATTTATTTCCATTTATGATTAGGGGTGTGTAGCAGGTGGAGTAGCCCAAGGGTTAAGACATTTTCACTTTTGTTTCTTTGGCAAATGTCACATTCTACTACATATTTTTGAATATCCGCGTTTGTCCCCTTCCAAAAGAATGATATCTTGCGTTATAAGAACTTTTGAAAAGCCCTACGTGTCCTACAGATGGACAAGCATGGGATTCTTTAAGCACCTTGGATTTAAAACTTGAATTGGGGCGTAAATAAATTCTTCCTTAATACCATAAGATGTCATTCTTCCATTCAAATTTGGGGTATTGATTCACATCATTGATTATGGAGCAAGTCTCTGGGTTCTTGGTGTACTCGGTTCGAATTTCATAACCATTGAAGAATTACTATCGACAATGCAAAAACTTGCACTTCTTCGTCTTTTCATGAAAGAGCATCAGCCACTATATTGTCCTTTCCCTTTTTATGTAGGATTTTTGTATCAAAGGTAGCAATTTTCTCTATCCATTTATATTGCTCGATTAATGTTTTTTGTTGTAGCAAGTATTGAAGATAGTTTGATCTGTACGAAGGATTTCTATAAACTTGCTTCCCAAGAGATACTGTCGCCATTTTGTTAATGCATGCATGATAGCAAGCATTTATTTGTTGTATGTAGACTATAAGCATTCCCTTTTATTTAGTTTCCTACTTTCAAAATTTATTGGGTGTCCTTCTTGCATCAAGATTGCTCCTATTCCAAAACCTGAGGCATCACATTCGATTACAAATGGTTTTGAGTAGTCAAGTCTGGCAAATACAGGAGTTGTCGACATAATTTTTTTCAACGCCTCAAAACACCTTCCTGCTTCCTCACTCCATTGAAACTAGTTCTTCTACAGGAGGTTTTTTAGGGGAGCAGTTAAATGAGCATAGTTCTTGATGAATCTTCGATAGTAACTTGCCAACCCTAGAAATCCTTTTAGATTGAATATATTTTTTGGCTTGGGCCATTCGCTGATTGCTTTGATTTTCATTGGATCTACCTTGACCCTTCTTTCGATATAATGTGACTAAGATATTCTAATTCTTGTTTGCCAAATGTACATTTTGACATTTTGGCATAGAATTGATTTTCTTCTAAGAGAGACAGAATGTGTCCCAGATGCTTCAGATGTTCCTTCCATATTTTGCTGCATACAAGGATGTCATCAAAAAAGACTAACACAAATTTCCTTAAGTATGGATAGAATAGTTCATTCATAACTACTTGGAAGGTGGCGAGGGCACTTGTTAATCCAAAGGGCATTACCTTGAATTCATAGTGTCCTTCATGGGTTTGAAAAGCGGTCTTAGCCACATCTTCTAATCTTACTCTAACTTGATAATAACCTTACCTCAAATCAAGTTTTAAAAAACATCTCGCTCCATGAAGTTCGTCCAACATGTTGTCGATGGAGGAATGGGAAAATTGTTCTTGATTGTTATCTTGCCTAATCCGCGGTAATCTATGCACAATTTGAAAGAGCCATCTTTCTTTCGTACTAATACTACTGGAGTTGCATATGGACGTATGCTCTTTGTCATAACACCACACTTCAACAGATCTCGAACTAACCTTTCTATTTTTGTTTTATGGTGATGGGGGGTATCCATAGGGTTTAACCTTGACCGGACTTGATCCTTGTTTAACTTCAATTATAGGTTCAATCCTTCTCTCTGGTGGTAACTCCATGGGAAGATCTTGAAATACCTTCTTGTGTTTTTGAAGTAATTCTTGGACTTCTGCTACTATGGAGTCATCTTGTCCTGAATCTTGTATCTCCATTTGGTGGCATTGGATCATCCAGGAAGACACCCCTTTCCGAATAAGCTTTTGCATTTGTTGAGATGACACAACTTGTGTATAGGGGGGTTGGAAACCATGTAGCTTATATTTTTTCCCTTGCCACTTGAATCTAATAAAATGTTTTTGATGATTGGCGGAATAAGTACCCAACTACTATGGAGTCATCTTGTCCTGAATCTTGTATCTCCATTTGGTGGCATTGGATCATCTAGGCAGACACCCCTTTCCGAATAAGCTTTTGAATAAGTACCCAATGTTTGTAACCATTGGACTCCTTAGACCATGTCTACTCCTCCCAGAGATACAGTGTAGAGTTATGATTCCAAATTAAAGTCTTGTACTTGGAGTTTCACTTTATAGCACTTTCCTGCATTCTCATTTTTTTTGCCATCTGCAACCATTACCTTCATGTTTGAAACTAGATATACAAATAGCTTAAGTTTCCATGCAATTCTTATGTCAAGGAAGTTGTGGGTACTTGCGATTAGTACTGTGACATTATCATTTTTTATATGTTGCTTTAATTTAAAAGTTTGTGGTTGGTTGATGCCTGTCATGGTTGCAAGCGATATCCTAGTGTGTTGTCGCCTTTCGAGTCCGATGCAATATTTTGGGGATTCTCTACTTCTTCACCTTCTGACTCTTTTGTATCTGACTCACCATTCCCTTCTGTTTCACATGTATATAATTTCTTTGAATTATATTATATGCAACACCTATGTTTGGGATCCCATCTTTCTCTGCAACATTTGCATTTGCCTTCTTTCATTCTTTGAGCTTCCAAACTTCTTTTATCGTCTCGTATGTGTGGAGGTATGCATTTATCTTTATCTGCATCTGTGGTTTGTGGTACATTCCTTCTTCAATAAGGTTTGCCAAATTTTGATTGGAATCCCTCAAGTTTGATTTATGTCGCCTTTGCCTTACACCTTGCTACTTCAACGGACAAAACGTGATGCATTTTTAATTTGTTTTGGATATGTGGTTTAAGACCTCCTCAATAAGTAGATAGCCCAAATACTCGTATGGAAAGAGCTTTCCATTGATGTTTGAATTCATTGACACTTCCATTTTGTTGTACTTTGGTCAATTTCAAGAAAAAATTGTTTTTGGTAATTCCAAGGAATCTCTTAAAAAAACCGTTTTTAAAAGAATACCAGTTGTACGAGTGATTTTCTTTCTTCCACCACATATACCAGTTGTATGCTTCGCCGTCTAGATGCATGGAAACATATTTTACTTTTTCTTCTTCTGTTGTAATGTTATATATATCAAAGAATTCTTCGACCTTGTCAAACCATGCCACACATTGATTTTCGCTTCCGCTGTATTTTGAAAGTTCTATTTTGGCCCTAGGTGGGTATATCATGATGGACTAATATTGGGGGGCTCCTAATGAATTATAGGGGGTGGCAGTGGTGGAGGTGGTGATGAGGAGATAGACGTGATTGAAGTACTTTGTCAATTGTTGCAACGTAGAGAACCTTGATTTTTTAAAAGGTTTACAAGCTCGTCATGCTTTTGATCCCGCTCCTGCTTCATGGCATCCATATTGTTCTTCATTTCGACCCTAACTTCTGTGACAATTTCATCTTTGAGTTTTTGCGTAAGCTCGTGTTTGAGTGTGACATTACTCTTTTTTATTTCTTCTCTCAAATCATCGCGGTTTTTGCTGACTACATCTTTGAGAGTAATGAATTCCCTTTCCATCTATTTAAACTGATTTCATACTTCTAGTGTGTGGAGGTGTATATTTTTGCGCAATTTTGACCTATGCAAAGATGGTTTTGTGGAGGGCTGAGGTTGAGAATGAATAGTTTTTTTTGTAAGCTAGTAGAGTTTCTATTGATTTATATAAAATATATATATACTGTCAAAAATTCAAAGTTTTGGCCAACCCAAAGGAAACCCAACCCAAATATTAAACATGGGTTTAACTATTACAACTCTACCTATCATACTAATATTTTTGTAAGAATTTAAATATAGACTAATAACATAATGAGTTATGTACCTATTTTTGCTTATTTTCCTCATCTTCAATAGTTGGATTTGCATGGACCTAGCTTGCCTAAGTGTTCAAGTGGTCTTCAAGAGGATAGTCCATGCCAGTAGTAGCTTTGTAGATACAATTTAACTTCATGTCCAATCTTTTGTTCTGAGCTAGCAGCTTGTTGTTCTGATCTATAATTTCCTCCATCATTAGGATTAAACCATTTCTTTCTTCTTGAGTGTCCAAGATGGCCTTGTTCAGTAGATATGTAATCAACCACTTGAACGCAATTGTCTTAAAATACTTAGTATCTCTGGCTCTTGTGTTTCGTGGGTCTTGTGCATAGCCCTCCATGTTTTCCAAAATTTCCTCTTCTAGAGTGCATTCCTGTTTTAGACGAGTATACTCCTCAAGTTCCTCAATTTTCCTTTGAATACAGGTAGGGGTGAGGTAGAAGTACTGAGAACGATTGTCTTCAGTTTCAAGCTTAATCCTACTATCAATCACAGGGCCCTTCCGCTTTCGGGGGTCGCAAGAGAGGAGCATTCTAGGCATAGTGAAGGAGGATGGGCTTGAAAAGGGGATGGGATCAGAGGACGTGGTCGAGCCTCTAAGGAGGGGAAGAGGAATCCACCTCTTAACAAAACATGGGGGAGAAAAATTGATAGGAGCCGTAGAGACCAGAGGGAAGGAGCAAGGAGAGGGTATGGACGCAAATGCCACAAAAGGAAAGCTACTTTCAGAAATTAGGGAGCAGGTTACAGACTAGCTGGGGAGCGAAAAACACAAAAGGGTGATAAAAAAGGAGAAATATAAAAACAAACAAGTGTGAGATGAACTCTGGAATGTACCTAGCCACTAAGCTCGTTCCCACCTGCTTGATTGTCAAATTCCCTAGAGCTAGTGCCCATCTTCTCTCATGATGCCGAAATCGAGTGCTTGGATGGTGGACTTCAATGAATCTCATTACAGTAATTGCCTCTATACTGGTAGCTGGATTGTTATCAGGCCAATTTGTGGGGTTAAGCCTGTAAAAAACATCATTGCAGGCATACTTTCCACCGGAGTGCCGAGTTGTTGCCATAATTCCGTTAACTGACTGACTGCAGAGCTGATAGATCTCACACTTCACTGAAGCCGAGAGCGAACGAGGAGGTTTGTGCATTGATTAAACAAGCACAAGGTTTGTGCTTGACTGTCCTTTCAACAAGATGATGAACAAGTGTTGTTGGTTCGGTCCTCTCCTTGGGACATGCCGCGTGCTACCATATTATCCTTCAGACTAGAGACCACCCAATCCAAGGGTTGAGAATAATAGTTAATAATAGCTATTATTAAAAATAATAATAATAACAATTATTTTTAACAAGGATGAATGGGTAATGCCGAAAGAGGAGAGAAAAAAAAATAATATAATAATTATAATTATAAAAAATATAATAATATAATATATCTATTTTTTTAACAATGAGGGTCTTTTTTGTTTTAAAATAATAATAATTAATAAATTTTTTATATATATATATATATATATATATATATATAAATGTGTTGAAAGTGCATTAGGGAAATGTTGTTAGGACACAACGGCTACAACAACAGTATTGAGTTACAGAGAGGCAGACGTGTGATAGGGTATGGACACAGGGAAGACAGGGGTTGGGCGCAGGGGTCAAGGAGTTGCAGTGGAGAGCAAGCGGGGAGGAACAGTGGAGTAAGCTAGAGATGGGGAGCCAAAGCAATGTGCGCAAACACAAGCAGATTGGGGTTGCGGAGAGGAGCAACTATGGGAGGCACACAAGGTGGAGGTGGAAGGAGTGGGTGTAGCAAGGCACGGGTGAATGGAGAGGGGCTATGGAAGGAGTTTGGGGGAGGAGTTTGACAATGCATGGGGTGGCTGGCGGAAGGGAGAAATGGAGGTTGGAGCAGCGAGGGTTGGAGCAAGGAACGATGGACGCAGGGGGAACGTGGGGGAGGAGAGCGAGAAGAAGCGGAGGAGCTGGGGCGTAAAGGGATGCAGAGGGATTAGCAAGTGAAAGTACGCAGTGACAGGAAAAAGAAGTTGCAGGCACAGGGGCTGGGAGGAGTGAGGAAGGTCGCGAGGAAAATGAGGAATGACATGGGGAAAGAATGAGGAAGGGGAGAAAGGAGGAGGTCGCAGGGGAGTAGACATCCACACAACAATTGTTTTTGACTTCATGCAGTGGTAGCAGTCCTCGCTTTGATACCAATGTTACAACCACAACTCCATAATTGAAATATATATATATATAATGATTATGATGATGATACAATGATCCTCGTGATAGTGTGCTTTATAAGCATTGACTGGTCACAAAGCCAATAGGTGTGTCCCTTGATTTCCCTTTTAATATTTAATCTTAATTTTATTAACTAATTAATTTACTTATATTTATTTATTTCATGTTTGCAACAGGCATCTTGGTTGCCCTAATTAGTTCAAGTGCTAACACAACCTAGGGTTTCTTATCCTTGCCCTAATTCATTAAAATATTGAATTGCCAATTCTTGGGAGAAGATGCTAGCCCTGATTTTTCTCATTTCCCAAAGGAATAAGACCTAGGTCTATTTCTCTCATCTTCACCTCTCCAATTTTACAAATTTTGTGTACTATATTGGAAAAAAAAACAACAACAACAAAACATAAATATAGAAAAACCCTGAAAAATAAATATTTTGCAAAAAAAATCCAAAAAAAATTTATTTTGTTCGTGTACTTTGATTTCTATTAAATTTACTTGCAAAAATCCAAAAGGTTGCTATTGTTATTTCTTAAAGTTAGTGCAGTTGCGAGACCCATTCTCAGATAGGATGGTACCCTAGTCAGTTAACTAGGGTTCCTGGTCAAGTTAACCAGGCAAAGTAAAGAGTAAGACCCTAGAAGGTACCTTAGGGCCCCCAGCTGTCTCCTGGGGTTCATGGTCGGGGACCAAGCAGGTTGATGCCATGGCAAAGTCCCTAGCATGTGGCTAGGGCCCCTATTTGTCTCTAGGGTATTCTGGTTTGGGACCAAACGGTTTCTTGGTCACGAGGACCAAGCAGGTCCTACAGGTTGAGACAGAGACCTCCTAGTCTGGGACCAGGCAGATTCTTGGTCACGAGGACCAAGTAGTTCCTGCAGTGACAAACCTGGTCAGTTAACCGGGTGGATCTTGGTCAGTGGACCAAGATGATGATGTGTGATGTCCTCTTCTCCTAGGTCTTGGAGATGGTTGCGCTAGATGGTCTTCTCAAGGTATTGGCCACCCCTTCTTGGAGCCACTAGCAATTGACCTAAGGAGCAGCCTGGAGGACCACATGATCACATCATCCAGTGTGGACCCTTATACAGTGATAATGAACTTTCAGGTAATGTATGGAACACTTGTACATTTGAGAGAGAGATGATTGGTTGTACCCACCTTGGTTGCTTATCCATGGTCTTTACACGTTGTTCTTGATCTTGTGGTACCTTGTCTTTGACTTATGGTTAGTGGGGTCATCTACCCACCTTGAGTTGTTTTGATTTGAACCACCTTGTTGTTTTGGTTTTATGGGTACTATGGTTGATTGCCCACCTTGTGGTATACCCTTTGGTCCTAGGGTTATGGGTCATGTACCTCACTTTTGCTTTTATGTTTTTGACTTGTACCAATGTGTTGGTACTTGTACCATCACCTAATTAATTATGTGACCCTAAGTACCCACCTAAGTGACCCTATTTATATTTTATGTTGTCTTAACCCTTTATGAGTTGGCACCCACTTAAGATACATTAATTTTTTTTTTATAAATGGTGAGATGTCTCAACTTATTGGTACTACCCTAATTTAATGGAATCCTAATGAATTATTTTATGATTCTTCTAGAAGTCCTTATTGTCCTATATATTGAAGTCTTTTGATCCTCAATTGTTAAGTTGAAAAACTATATATATCAGATCTGATTTTTGTTTTGACGTCAAAGGTATTTGGACTATCCTGCTACTTGAACCGCTTACCTGCTGGAGAACACAATTTATCTCAGATTCGATTTTTTTCTAGACGTGAAGGGTTCACTGCTACTCTTGCTTCAGTCGTGACCCAGTTGACGTCTCTCCAAAATGACTGCTACCCGATTTGTCTCCTGTGACACAGTCTATCTCAGTCGTGACTTTAGGAAGGCCTAACCTGCTGGTTTATAGTGACCCAAACTGCTAACTAAGACCCAAGTTGTTGGTTTGTCTTGCCTGAGGACTGATCTGTGCATTTTGACCTAGCCGTGAGCTCTTGGGTATAGTACTACTACCCATGAAGTATGTTTTAGGGGAGCCGTAACTTTGTGTGACTGTTGTTCAGTTTTGATGAAGATCGCATGCCTTGTGAAGGACACATCAGCCTGTTATATGCTCTAATCTGCTGATTAAGGGTCTGATCTTTTATATATCTACTCACTTGTGGTGGTTGTAAGACCTTAGGGTCTGTTTCAGTTGTTGGTAGCACACTTGTGAAGGTCGTGAGGCCATAGGGTCTGATCTAACCCTGCTATGTGTATACCTGTAGAGGACGTGAGTTGTTTTGGTCTAGACCTATATGCTAACAGTGCATTTAATGAAGACTGCAGATTGTTTAGACTAAGCCTTTGACTTGTTGTTTATGCTGAGACTTGTTGAGACTTGCATTTGACCAGATCTATATTTGATCCTTGTGCTAAGAACTATTTAGGGTCTGTCTGTGACCTAAAGTTTAACTGTGATCTGATTCACTGTGTTACTTGTCTGTAACCTTATTTTTGTTTTTGGAGTTCAGAACTATGGTATTGAGTCGTGTACTGTGTTTTAACTGTCATTGACAATCCTTGTTTGATTGTACCACACCTATCATCTCTCTCTCTCTCTGGTTTGTACTTACCCTCTAGCAAGGTCAGCTAGTTCCTAGTGTTGACTGGCCTCTGAGAGGCTCAGCTCATTCTGAAGGTAAAAATTTCTGAGTATAAAACAGGAAGGGTCCCACACTCCAGGTAAGTACCCTAACTTGCTCTTATTATAAATTAGATTTGGTATTGTTAGTCTTATACTGTTGGTTACATGTTACTAAAGATTACTTTAACACGGTTACCCAATTGGTAGTGTTAAAGTTGAAAAGTCGAAAGAGATGAAAATTATGTTTTAAATTATACACTCTGATTACTGTGTTTATCTACCTACTGATGTACTATTTCCTTTCAGTACTAGTTTGTTAAATGTAATTTTGCATTAAAGAACATTGATTTTTACTTTTCTGCATCAAACCCTAACCCTAACCCTAACCAAAATTTAACATTATTTACTTCTAAAGTTGTTTATCTTACTAAAAAATCCATAAAAGTCAAAATCCACAAAAAAATCATTTTGCAGCTTGTTTAGGGCCTATACTAGGATGACGTCAGCCCTAGGAGTGTGACCTCAACTTCTAGGGGCTGCTACAGCCCTAGCTCAAGTCTAGTATAATGATTTTGCAGGCCCATATTTGACAAAGGACAAACCCTAGGGGTTGCAAGTGTTTCATACTTCATCTCCAAGCTTGTTGGATGCCCTAGGGGGGTTTTCAAGGTGACAAATCAGAGTTACTCATCATTTTGCAGGCTGGTACAAATCTTAAGTGTTTGAACTGTCATAAATTGCAACAAGTGTCTATCAACATATTGAGTGCCCAATGAGGGCAAATACATAATTGGATGAACACAAACCAAATACGCAAGAAGAATAACCATAAGGACAAAAAAAGATAGGTGTCAAAGCACGATTTTTCTCATTCACAAATGTACAATATATTGCATGAGATGACCCTTGGGTTCAACTTCCCAAGTGGTCTCTTGGACTCCTGAGTCACTCTTCCTACTCACCTATGACTTTTGGTCTTCTCCTCACATGAATAGGGAAATAACATAATAGTTTTCCTAACAGTAAGGATTATGTTCCCAACAATTCCCCCCTTAATCTGAATGGGTGTATGTGAGTCCAAGAAAAGAGAGTTATATAACTGGAAGTAGACAGCTACCACTGCTGAACATTTCCAACTTGACAATCTGAATTGCCAAGCAAGTTAGCAGAAGCTGACTTCTCCTGCTAAATACAAGTGCTCTCTGAAGTGGTGGTTTTGGCTGACCACAAACTCTTGAACTTGGCACGAAGGCTCAAAGGTTTTGTCTGGAACTTGGCATGAAGGCTCAGAGGTTCTGTGTAAAATGGTGGTTTTGGGCTAACCACAAACCAAGAGAGCTGAAAACAGGAAGTGAACACCTACCACTGCTGAACATTTCCAGCTTGACAATCTTTTGCCAAGTAATTTAGCTAGAAATTGATGGCTTCTACTAATAGAAGGTGCTCTCGAAATCAGTGGTTTTAGGCTGACCACCAACCAATTGGAGCTCGATCGAACGCAGCTCTAAATCTAATCAGCCTTGCTTGTTCCGTCTCACTTGTTCTCGCTCGCTTGTTTCTGATTGTTCATCATTCCCCCCTGTCAGGAACAACGTGAGGATTGGAGAGTCTCATGGTGGTTATGAGAGTCAAAACTAGACAGAAATACCACAAACACATGAGTACTCTGGAGGAAGGTTATTTCCTATCTTCTTGCTACATCTCTAAATCTGGCCTCCGAAACTAGTTGTGGCTCATGCTCGCTTGTTCTGGCTTACTTGTGGAAGGCCATGATTGCTTGTTGTCAAAATGACAAGGCTTCAAAACTTGAAGCCTGACATAATGTCCCCCCCCTGCCAAGTACAAGAGAAGAAGTCTAGGAAGAAGAAAATGCTTCATCTGCAAGAAGATGTATCATTTGCGACTGAATGACATAGAGTTCATAGGACTTCTTACAACTCCACCCTTTAACAACAGGCTCAACAAATTAAGGGTGTCGGGTTCTACCAAGATTGCACCTAGATACATGAAATTCAACTTTCAAAACACTACAGGTAATCTTACAAAACAACTATTTGCAAGTTACAAAAAGAGATGTTCTGAACAAAACTAGCTCGGAATTCCCATTCTAGAGTTGAATTGATCTTCAAGTTTGGATGCTTCACGATTCTTTACAGTGCTCAAGTTTGATATGTCCTCGTTATCAACAAATGGAACATTACAATAACAGTTCCTCAAATTCTGCACCCCATCCACTATTGATTGTAGTGAGACTAAACGCCTTCCATATGATGCTCTCATATGTATTGGTAGCAATGAATAATGAAATGCCAAAACCCAATCCATAACCTTTCTGGAGTAACTTGTCCAAACATATCACAATTATACTAGCGAAAAAGGGTTGGCAATAATAAGAATGGCATTTATGCTAATGCTCAGTCACACAAAATACTTTGAATTCAAATGTTAGATGCCAATTTAAATTCAACATTGGGAGATACATGACCAATTTCAATTTTACAAACAAAACTCTACGCAAATGTAAACTTTAGAGGTATACCCATGCCTCACGAATAGAATCTCATGCAGTCAAGGGTACTCGCAAGCTCCACCAGTGTTCACACATCTCCCACACATCACAGATAACGATGTGCAACTCTCCAAAATAATGGCACGCACACAATCAAGCATCCAACATTCACTCTCACAACACAACAACAGTCAACAGTTCATGGAGTCAATCGTTCCATGTAGCAATAGGGGGCGTTCACTCCAGTCGCCAGTGTTTGATCAACAGTACACAACTTTCACAGTGTAGTACACAAAGCGGAGGAGTCTTGGGTGGAGCTAAACACAGAGATTAGGGTGTCCAAGAAATGTTAGGGTTCACACTGAAGAGATTCAACGATGGTTTGTTTGAAAGGATTCGCGCAAGAGATTAGGGTTCACAAAGTTGGAAAGAGGAAGAAGGCATGGCTCTCGTGGAGGGGAGAGCAGACAAGAGTCGCGGCCTAGGAACCACCAACCGATCAACTATGGAGGAAATGGCACAACACCAATTCTTTTCACAACTACATGTAGCATAGAGAGGCCCTCACGCAGGTATGCAACTCTTCAATGGTTGCAGCACTTCAACAATGGTACCAGACTTCAAGCATAACACCAGGTCACAGCACAATGGTCTCCACCATGGGAGAGCCAATGGCACGCGTTAGGGTTTCAATATATGCTTCAACGAATGGTTTAATCACGCACAGCTTCAATGGTCTAATCACGCACAGTCTCAATGGTCTTTCATGCTAAAAGGAGAGAGACTCCACGAATGTTACACGCCAGTCTTCACGCCATGGTGGAAGAAGAACCAGTCTTCTATCTCTTCAAATCCACAAACTTCCACGCAACTCGCAGCTTCTAGACATGTCATCAATAGCTCGCACCAATAGAAAGCATCTAACGTTGTGTCTCACCATCTTTTGGAATAGTTTTTCCTTCTTCAGAAGCAAGTTGATTCCAAGCATCTATCCTGAGAGTCTGAGTATCTGCCACAACATTGTCCCGGGAAAAAATAAGACCAAAAGCTTCATCAGATTTCATAGCATATCCTATTCTTTGAAGGCCACTTTCACGCATTCAGTCATTTAGGAAATCCACGTCAACTTTTAGTGGTCCATTTGGTCTATAAGCTTCAAAAGCCTCTCCATGTTCAGACCCAATAGCCTCTTGCATGAAGAGATGTTTTGATGATGGGTGGGTACCATTGGAATTGTGTTCATTGAAGTTGGGTTCTTGACTGCTCACCACCACCCATTTGCGCCCCCATGTTTTTCTTAACCTGGAAATTTTAAGTTGTCGCGATGGCTCTGTGGTTCGAAACTGGGACGATGGTCGATCTAACTTTACAGCAGCCGAAAGAAATCTTTGTGCAACTGACTCCATTCCATCTTCGTCTGACACTATGGCCTAATAATATTTTCAAAGTCCCATTCTTTCAAGAGCTGCAAGTAGATTTTGACGATCTAAGGCTGATGCAACAGTGCAACTTCACATGGGACACCAGCCATATAGAGAGCTTCCAGCCACTCTTTTAATCCCTCCATGGGTGCTTGTAATTTTAATAATTCCTCATAGAAAATTTTTGATAGATTTCAGCCTCTCCACTTCATTTTTTACTTCTCCCCAGCAAAGAACCTTACATAAGACATACTCAGCACCAGCAGAAAGGGCGCATCACAAGACAACCCATACAATTTCAAAGACGTGATATGCACAACTTTCAAAAATGCAGCAAAGTCACATTGGTCTTCAAACTTCACTACAGTGAAGGTTTCACGTAGATAGACCACATCACGGACAACAAACGCAGTTGCAATGCAACTCCAAATAGACTTCAATACGAATCGATTGTTGCATTAGAATTAGGATAACGTCGAGAGCTTTCACACAGATAGTAACGTCTACGCAAAGAGTTGTTAGGGTTTCTCTGTTTTTGCATGATTGAGTAGAGCACTCAAGTAGAGAGCAAAGCAGAGGGTAGACTGGCGAAGGGAAGACTGGCAAACAAAGAATATGGCAGATATGAGCACAGGCCTCAAAGCCAACAATAGCTCTGATACCACTATTGAGTGCCCAATGAGGGAAAATACATAATTGGTTGAACACAAGCCAAATACGCAAGAAGAATAACCATAAGGACAAAGAAAGATAGGCGTCAAAGCACGATTTTTTTCATTCACAAATGTACAATATATTACATGAGATGACCCTTGGGTTCAACTTCTCAGGTGGTCTCTTGACTACCAAGTGACTCTTCCTATTCACCTATGACTTTAGTCTTCTCCTCATGTGAATAGGGAAATAACATAATAGTTTTCCTAACACCAAGGATTATGTTCCCAACACAACCTAAGCCCCCTCAAGAAGCTACAAGTATATATTTGGTTGGTAAGAGATAAGAGGTACATATTGGTAAGATAGCGGGCAGCAAGCCCAGGACAACGAGCAACCACCAAGACAGCACAGGGCAGATGTCGTGAAGCCCTGGGCAAGTATCGAGGAGCCCAGCACAGACTCTGGGCAACAAGCAGAAAAGGACTAGGCAACCCATAAAAAAATCTTGGGCAGCTCAAAAAGGAATTTGGGCAGCAAAAATAGACTTGAGCAACAGTACGCTGCAAATCCGAGCAACAAATGTTCGGGCAACAAGCAGTTCGAGTAGTAGTGAAGATGGCTGCAGCAGGGATTCGATATGAAGTCAGGTTGGAGGGCACCTCCAACTATAGCCCTTGGAAGGTGCAGGTCACACTGGTTCTCATGGAGAACAACCTGTGGGAGTTTTGCAAGCACAGGGGTGACGCACCGACAGATCCTTATGAACTGGCAGTTCACAAGTTGAAGAATCTAAAGGCTAGGAGTATTATCTCGGACACGATGAAGAATCATTTGATCCCTCACATAGCTGAGAAGAAGTTATCCAAGGAGATGTGGGATGCTCTGACAACCATATATCATAGTAATAACCAAAACAGGAATATGGTGCTAAAGGAGGAGCTCAGAATCACCAAGATGTCCAAGACTGATATTGTAGATTCTTATCACACCAGGATCACACAAATTCGTGATAAGTTGGCAGCGGTTGGGGAGACAGTGGCAAATCCAAAGTTGGTGAGGATTGCCCTGAATGGCTTCACTAAGCCATGGGCATGCTTCTTCAAAGAGATCGTTGCATGGGAGAAATTTCTGGATTGGGAGAGGTTATGGGATGACTTCATCCAAGAGGAGATTCAGGAGGAGTCTCTGACTCTCTATCTAGAGGTCAACAAGAGGATAATGAGAAGAATGTTACTCTTGCCAGTCAAGAAAAGAGAAGCAGGAATAGTACAGGTAGAGAGTCAACTTCACAAGAGGTGAAGAAGAAGGACATGAGCAAAGTTAAGTGCTTTGTATGCCACAAGTGTGGCCACTATGCTTCACAGTGTCTAGAACAGAAGAAAGAGAAGAGCAAGTCTCATCAGGTAGCAACAACTGCAAAAGCTCAGGTTAATGAATTTGTTGAGAAGTTCGAGAAAGAGTTCTCGTTAGTCTCTTGTATTTCTGGCACAATTTTCAACAGTGCTTGGTTTGTGGATAGTGGGGCTTCTCATCACATGACAGGGATACATGAGTTGTTCACCAAGTTGTCAGTGACAGACCCAAGTTTGCATGTGGAACTCGACACTCATTCCAAGTGTGTTGTGAAGGAAGTTGGAATAGTCAGGTTTCAGCTAGAGTCAAGAGGATCTCTGGAGGTGACATGCATATTGTATGTATCGAAGCTTAGGATGAACTTGGCCTCAGTATTGGCATTGGAGGACAGTGGATATGCCATCTCTTTTGAAAGGAGATGGGTTCTCATTCGACCGATAGGATCTGGCATAGACTCAGCATGAGTTCTTGGTGTCAGAGAAAGCAAAGTTAACAGGTTACAAGGAAAGCCTGTAGTTGAATCCAAGGGGATCTTGGACCATGGATCAATGTCAGTGACAGAGGTCAAGGAGCAGAAGACTTCGAAGGGTGAGTAAAGTTCACAGACTTCAAGTATGGGGAGTAAACCTTCAGAGAGGAAGAGGGAGTTGACCCCTTCCAGTTATGCTAGGAGACCTAATTGGTACGAGATGACATTGATGGATGCTCAGGAGTAGGAACAGGCTTCTAGGAACACAATGAAGAAGAGGAAACCTTTAATGAAGTGTAGCATGTGTAGAGTCATCAATTTCGTGTCTTCCAATAAACAGGGAACAGCTAATCAACAAGGTTGGAGGAATGCCAATGTGTAGGATGATGTGAGCAACAGTGTGTCAGGGTCAGAGGGAGAGCTAGTTACAAGAGGCTCTCAGAGAAGTACCTTCCTCGCTAAGAGGGAGTGTTGAATTTTGTAGCATCAGATAGGTACTTCCACATGGACATTGCCTAATAGGTGGAAGGCATCATTATTAACTCTCAGACTTAGGAGAGAATGTACTTTTGTAATTACTTTATGTAAAGTGATCTAGTGGGCCCATGGTATTGGCCCAAGACATTTGCATAATGTAATGTTCAAGGCAGCCTAGGTGAGAGGAGGAGACACACAATAGTCACACAGAATGAGTGGGATCTCATTGAGTGGTTGGAGAAGGACTTTCAACCAAGTATGCAAGTGCAAGGGCAGGGTCAAAGGAAAGGAGCAAGGGGTAGTTGAGGGTTACCAACTAACAAGATCGAAGGATTGATCTTGATGTTTGAAGGATAGCATTCTATCATTGTATTTTCCTCGGTGAGCCATTTTCCCAGGAAGGGGGCCTAGGATTTTTATAATTAGTAAAAATCATATGTTGTTGGTTTGCTCCCTAGTTGGGGTTTTCTAGGGTAAATCTAAGTGTCAAATGCATGTGATTTCCTGTGTTTTTCCACTACGTAAATTTGTTAGATCTCAGTGTGATTTCAGTAATAATTGCAGTAAATTATTAGTGACTGTTTACTGGATCTGGGATCAAAAAATTAACAACGCTTACCTCATGATGATTTATATGTTCGCTACCATTTGCATGACTCCACTTCATTTTTCAGCCATACTATGATGAAGATTCCAACATGTGTTTTCAAGGTGTTGAACATAGCCTTGTTTTGGTTTATTGTCAAATAAGGGAAAACCACATGATATTGATAAGATGTTAGCATGGTTGCATTGGCTATATGATTTTACCTAGCATATGCATCCTTCTATGTTAGAGTAAGGTAGGATGAATATTAGATTTTATCTACATTCCCTTTAGCATTTTGGCTTATGCCTTCTTTGTAAAGTCAATTTTGAAATTTTGTAACTTGAAATAAAACATTAGAACTGTTGATGTGGGGTTACAAGATGAGAGTATGGACCTATCCTGCCACTTGTTCTCACCTATTTATTGGCAAGCTTTTAGTAGGTAAACGTAAATTCAAAAGTTCTCATACACTACCAAGCAGAGTGCATGTCCCCCATTGGATCCAAGTGTTACCCCATTAGTAGCATGAGAAATGTCTAATTTGAAGACTGCCCAAGCAAGATGCATTTGGAGGATATTGGCTTTGGAGCCAAAATGTTGCTACTTTGATGCATATTTGTTCATGGATAGTCACCTATTGGGCATCTTCATTTCATAGATGAAGGCTTGCATATTGCATTTGAATGTTGATGGAGCGTTATGCTTGATGATGGTCTTGCACAAATGATTTAAACATTTGTTGACGCCCTAAAGCATACATGGAGAGGGAAACCCATCAACTAAAAGTATTACTTAGGTTTATGGTTCATTACATGATTTGATATGCATTAAGATGGTGCACCCTCTTTCTAGAGCACATATCCAGTATCCCTAGGGCACATGTTTTGGGGAGTGTGCCATGCCATTTGTGGGTTGAGATACGACTTATGATAAAGTGTTTGGTCTATTAATGGTTGACTTGACACTTGGTTGTGTTCCCACATGCCTTACCACATATTTTGATGAGTGCTCCATTATGTGCACATATCTCTAGAGTGCCCTATTCTTTGGCCCATGGTATTGAGGTGTGTTTTGTTGCTATTAGCACATAGTTTTTGGTTATTTTATACATATTTTACAGAGTGTTTCACCTTCCATGCACTTTTCCCTAGAGCACTCACCTTCTTTCCATTGTTTGGAGGAGATATGCACGAGGTTCTAAGCTCTTTGCACACTTCTCTAGAGCACCCACCTTCTTTTGAGGGTTTTTGAAGTTAATTTAGTCAAATGCACATGGACCAATATTCTTTGCACATTTATTGAGTCCACCCACATTGAGGAAGTTGTTATAACAACAAAAGAGACACTATTGCAAACATATCCATGATCCATTGTTTGATAAGTTGGCTATTGCATAGAAGAAAGTGCCCTAACTAATTTTGTTATCTTGGGCATCTATTTGGCATCCCTAGGTGGTTCAACCCTTTGGTTTAAGGAGCACCTTAGCCCATCTTGTCACATTTGGCATTGTTTTGGCATCTCAAGGTTGTTGACTCCCTTGTCTAGTGGAGCATTCCCTTAATCATTGCATCATGGCACATTTATGGAAGCATAACTACCATTTGCACATTTATCAAGGGTGCCCACCTTTAGAGATGTATTTTCATAGTTTCATGATCCCAAAGCATCCTCTTTACACACATTCCAAGGGTACACTATTCTTAAGGCCTTTTGGGAGGACGAGTTGGTTATAAAGGCACATCGATCAAGATGTCATAGCTCCTCTGGCTATAATTAGCATTATTTTTAGCATCCCAAGAAAGAATAACTACCTTATTGAGCAATACCTTGGCATAGTCTTATATACATTGTTTATTGGTCATGGTTTGTGTTACCCCCTAAGTCATCTAACATGAGGACATGGGACACGGATGACACGAAAATACAAGTACACGACATGGGACACAACAACCTCGGAAACAGGACACAAAGGCACGATAATATATATATATATAATACAAAACACTTGGAATCCCTTCAAATCTCGATTTTACCCTTTACCTACACAAAATGAGAGACCGTGACATCTCTTTCCCTACAACTAAAAGTGAGAAAACACAATGGTTTTTAGAGTGGAACACGTCTAGGGCACATGTTGGACATGTGTTTAGCACATGTCTTGTTTACACGTGCCAAACAAGTGTCTAATACATGTCCTAGCATATTTGTGTTTGACACATGAGGAGGCCCCTAAGGAATGTGTAATGTTTCACAAGTTACCCCCATTTTGACATGGGTGTCCACATGTAATTTTTGTCACACATTCAACGAGGATTACAAGTTGATAGAGCTATGGATGGCCTAGGTTCCTTGATGCTATATTTTTTGCTTCGTCTCGAGATGATGTTGATGATGACCCAGCATATGGATTGGTTATTTCTTGATGTTCCCTATGGATGTGAGGCCTCCTAGTTAGAAGATGATGTTGTATCTCCCATTCACACATCACTTGTTTATGGCACATTAATCATCCTCTTAAGGAATGCCCTAGTACTTTGGGTTTTGTTTGGCATGTCGCCAATGAATTGTAGAATTACTAGAACTTGTTTCATTAGGCCCATATGAAAGGGTATATCCTTCATTGGAAGGGTTTTATTGAGAAGTATTTTCATTATTTCCCTTTGATGTCTTATGGATGAAAATATTAACTTGATGTCATCTTTCTAGAGTTGCTGATCTTTAATGTTTCCTTGCATAAGTCACGCCCTAATTAACAAGCTTTTGATGTGGCACCTTCTTGGGCCCTCCTGGTCTATCTCTACAAGTCATTTTCAACATGCTAGGATTTCATTATGGTATGTGTATGCAGCCCTAAATTCCCTAATCATTCATGAAGTTGCCCTCTTGGACTAACCTCCTTGACTCCATTTGCCCTTGTTGAATTGGCAATAGTCTTCATGGTCCTTCCATCACCCTTTTATTCCTCTATAGTCTAGCCTATACTACAAAGACAGACCATTTTGCTAATCTATCTCTTCATATCACCTTGTGCCTTATTGTTTAAGCTTTAACGATCCTATCCTAGAGAAGGACCCCTTGAATTGGAAAAGAGCCAACCTAAAGTGTAGGGAGGGAATTATTGAGGTGACAATGGGTAACCCCTCTTGGTTGGGGTTGGGCTAACATTGTTCTTTTGGACATTAATCACACATGCTAGTTTGAGTTGTAATAGTTTGGAAGGTGAGCCTCTTCAAGAGCAATCCAAGGAGCATGAAGACAAGTGGCATAACAAATTATCATGATTTGGTCAACGAAGCATCACTCAACAGAACACCTTGCATGAGAGGTTGACACATTACATCAAGACTCATTCCAAGCTTCTCCCATACATATTTTATTATTTGTTGAGAAGCACCCTCTAAGAAGAAATTTATTGGGCATGTAATTTAATAATTGTTCTAGGAGAGAAAAGTGGATCTAGAATCCACTAAATGATATTTTATTATGAGGAGGTCCAGCTAGAAGTCTATATAAAGACTAGCTTTCTCCATTATTTGGAATGGTTGGATTTGTGGAAGATCCCCCCTACTGAGTTTAGTTGAATATCTTGTGAAGGAAATGAAGAGTTAAGGGTTATTATTTATGTAAGCTTTTTCATTCTTCATCCATCTTGCTATTTTCTTGTTCTTAGAAATTCATCTAAATTATGTTGCAAAGCAATTTAATTCAATGGCAAAATCTGTCATCTTGGTTGAGGTGTTTCCTAGCCTTTTCCCTTGTTAATTTTTGTTATTAAACTAATTAATTTGTTGTTTTCATTTCAGTGAAAGGTAGGGCAGATTTCTAGTTTGTAGCAAGGTCACTCCTTCATAGTCATGCATATGTGTATTAAGAAGCACCTTTGTAAGAGACCAGTAATTTTCTGCAATCTGAAATATTCATAGAGATATTTTAGCATGTTGCAACAACACTATCTTACCCCCTCCATCAATCTTTTTTCGAACCCTCTTAATTCCTTTAAACTCCATTTTCCCTAATTGGATAAGCACTAGTCTTGGTCCGTAGTTCCATTAATTTCTAAAGGTTATCATACACTTTATTTAAGGGCACCTGTTGGAAATTTCAACGGAATGACACTTCAATGCAATTCAGAAATTTCACCTTCTTTCTAGAAGGTTCCTCGGATCTTAACCCCAAAATTTTCTGCCCTAGGACTGCAGTAAATTAAAGTACAAAACAGCAGTAGAAGAAGTACAATAACTCATTTTCAAACAGCCCTAAACTTCTTAACAATTAAGGATAAAAGACAGCAACCAATGAAATAAGTTTTCAGCCCTTCTAGGACAACTTATCAGTCAATATTCAGATCTGAAAATATACTTTTATGGCAAAAATAACAACAGTATTACAGCAGTATAATCAGCCCCTTTATCTTCTTCTTTAGTTGTCAAATAACTTAACAATTGCCCTTTTACTTATGTCCAATCAGCAAGATCATCAATAGATATAAATAGCAAAATATGAAGAACACATGAAGCTGAAAATCAAATCTGAAGTTAGCACAAGATATTTATGGCTAGAAACTTTATATATATGCTCAATGATGAAGTACATACCATGCTTCCTATAAGGTTACAAAATCAAACCATGCAAAACCCCCTAGCTAAGGTAAATCATCAAACCCTAGCTCCACCAAGAAGAACAAGTGCAAGAACCCCTTCAACGCTATCTCCAAAGTTAGACGTCATCTTTTCTTCTTCTTCACAAGTACACCCTAGGGCTTTCTCCCAAAACCCTAGTCTCAAATCTCCAAGGGTAAAATCCTAATCCTAAAACTCCAAGATGCTCCAAGAAACTCCAAAGAGACCAAGAAACCCTACCGCCCAAGAGAGAGAGAAAAACAAGTACAAGTGAAGACCTAGAGATAGACAAGAGAAGTGCACTTGTCTTCTAGGTCACATCTCTACACGAGTGAGAAAGAATGAGCACAGAATTCATATTAATGAAAGACTCTCTCCTTCCTCTATTTATACAAGAGGTATGGGGAGCCAACAATACTATGTGGGCACAAGCCCTAACAAGCAACCTGCATGAGCCCTTGTAGGCCAAATAAGTGAGACATCCACTCTAGAGTACAAGTGTCATGCTCCAACGATGATGCCGTGCACAATAAAGGACTCCAAAGTGATGTAGCTACACAAGGAAAGTCCACACCACTCCATCCCGAGCCTCCATGGACTTCATCTATCCTCCAAAGCAAAGTACTCTACTGGTGTAGCCACCTTCTACAAAAACACTATCAAAGCCCCAGGCATCCCCAAGCCATCTCCAATCCTCCAAACAAGAACCCAAGTTGCCACATGTCATCTAGGGCTTGAAGCCCTCCCCGATGATGCACAATATTCCACATCTCCTGTAGAGCGTTCTCCCACCAAGTGAATCATCCATGTGACCATCATGAAGTGTGCCCACCATCCAGGCAAGAGGTCTTCAACGCCCAAAGGAAGAACACTAAGCTAGCAATCAAATGAGGTTAAGCATCCATTAAGTAAGCTATCTCAAGTGTGCATATCCATCACATACCATCTCTCATCCTACAATCCATCTTAGACCATCCAAGGGCTGAACATACACCATGTAGCCAAATCTCATGAAGCACCCCCAAACATGAAGTAAATACTTTGAAAGTAACACAAAAAATCTAACAAGGTCAACCCCAGTGATTTTCTGCAATCTGAAATAACATTCATAAGGAGATTTTAGCATGTTGTAACAGCACTATCTCCCCCCTCCATAAATCTTTTTTCAAACCCTCTTAATGCCTTTAGACCCCATTTGCCCTAATTAGATAGCCACTAGGCTAGTGGGAACAGCATAGGAGGGGATCCATTCGATTAAGACTGGAAACAAGCCAACGATGGTGATGAAAATTGACTTATCAAAAGCCTACAATAAAGTCAATTGGTTGTTTCTTAGATGGGTTCTGATGCAAACTGGGTTGAACCTACAATCAGTTAATCGGATAATGGGGTGTTTAGACTCTTTAGAGTCTGCAAATTTTGCAGTCTTAATAAATGGCTTTCCATCAGGTTTCTTCAGGGACACAAGGGGTCTCAGGCAGGGTTGCCCCTTGTCTCTCTTCTTGTTCTTATTTGTTGTTGAGGGGCTAAGCAGATTGATAGCAGAGGCAAAGAGAGAAGGTTTCATCAGAGGGGTAAACATTGTTGGAGAAGTGAATGTAACCCATCCTCTGTTTGTTGATGACATATTACTTTTTGGAAGAGTCACTCTAAGGGAACAAAATTACTACAAACTCATTCTAGACTCTTATTGTAAAGCCTCCGGGATAGAGATCAACCTGAATAAATCCTGTATTCTAGTCCACAGTATCAGTGAAGGCCTGGAAAGGCACATATCTCAGCTTTTTCCTGTGAAGATTGTTCCTTATGCTAATGGGATTAAGTACTTAGGTTTTTACTTAAAAGTTAAAACCAATTGCTTACAAGTAAGTGGATTGGATATGGCTATTAAAAAAAATTGAAGACAGAATCACTTGCTGGCACAGTTACTGGATTCGGCCCTAGGCCTAACCGCACCCAAATCGAATTCTTCTTCACCGGATTCTCGGATTCTTCCACCTCATTTTGACTAATCTAAAGTTGTTTGCGTAGGATAATTAGGGTTAGGGTTCTGAATCCCCGATTCCTAATTTTGGGATAAGTGCCGGACCCGTATCGGATTCTTTAGTTGATTCCAATCGCACCCACGGTTCGTGTAACCTTGCTTGCTGGTGCTTCAGATGGTTGTCTCAGGGGGGAAGGCTAGTACTGATTAAACCAGTACTTGAAAGCATTCCGGTCTATTGGCTCTCCATTGCCCATGTTCCCAATGGCATTCTAGATAAGATGAGGAGAAAATGTTACAATTTTCTTTGGACAGGCAAAAAAGAAGTTGAAAAAACCTATTTGTTAATGGGCTAGGATTGCCAAGGCAAAGGAGTCTGGTGGGTGGGGTTTAAAATACCTGTTTGTTTTTGCTCAGGCTTTGGTATCAAAATGTCTAAGGACGCTTCTGTTCAATAAGGGGCTGTGGGGAAAAGTGATGAAAGTAAAATACTTAGAGAATAGAGATCCTGAAGATTGGATCAGACAGGAAGGGAAATCTTTTAAAGGGGCATCCAATGTGTGAAAAGGACCGATTAAGGCTTTTGACATTTTAGGAAGCTGGGTTGCTTGGAAAATTGGTCAAGGTAATAAGTTGAAGGTGGGTATGGACCCTTGGATTGGATGCAATGGAGCTTATAAACTGTCTGATCCTCTTTTGGAAATTCTTCATAATAATGGTATTTTCATGTTAGAGGATGCTTCTAGGAATGAGATTCAAGGGATAGTGATCTAAAGGTGGAAGACGGTAGAGGACTTGGGCTTGCAAGGTGACCAGCCTGCAGAATGGCTTCAATAAATTAACTAGCTTAAACATAGTGCTATTTGTCTTAAGGATCAAGATGATGAATTAAAAAGGTCAAAGAATAAAGCAACAGGGGTTCTCACCGCAACACTGGATTATGAAGCTAAGATAGAGGAAGGTCGGGGAGAATAGAAGCAGTGGTGGTGGAGAGTGGTCTGGAAGCTTGAAATCCCCCTCAAAGTAAGAATTTTTTGCTGGTTAGCTTTGTTAGTTTTTTTCTGTACCTAGGAAGTGTTCCCTAGGTGACTTTATTGCCTAAGTCACTTAAGTGGGGAAATAAAGTGACCCTTGCATTAAATGACTTGAGATGAGCATTTAATGTGACTTTATAACTTAAAGTCACTTTTGGGTAAAAATTTAAGTGAGGTGAATTAAAATTATTTTTCATGAGATTTAATGAGAGATTAATCTCATCCATCCATCTTATTCATTTCTCACCGTTGGATTGAATCTCTTCACTAACCCTAGGGATTCATCCAAAAAGGCAAGGGAGGCATATTGAGCATTCATTCTTGAGAGAAGATTGAAGTGAAGAGAGAAGAGAGCATTGGCACGATTTTCGAGGCAGGGTTTAAGGAAGTTTTTCAGCTGCACGTAAATCGAGACAGCAGCAACATTTCAGCACAGCACGAATCTCGAGGAAGGCACAGTTAGCACAGAAATCGAGGGACCGTACAGCAGCATTTATTGTTGTTTGTACAGCACGATTTTCAAGGTGTTCAGCTGAGCACATTTCCCGAGGAGAGGCACAAGTTTCTAGACAAAAATCTATGCACGCATTTCCAGAAATTACAAGCACAAATTTCGAGGTCTGTACAGTCCGTACAGACTGTACCTTCTACACAGTTTTCGAGATAGTCCTTGCTACATGCATTTCAAGGTGTTGGCACAGTTTTCGAGACAGTCCTGAGGCACAGAAATCAAGGCAGTTTGGTTCAGAAATCGAGCAACAGTTTGGCATAGAAATCGAGGTAGAATTCTGGGTGACCTTGGTTGGTCGAGATAAGTACATTTTGACTGTAATATTTGTACTAAAATATTTGCTGAAGAAATATAATCTCTCTCTCTCTCTCTCTCTCTCTCCAACTGGTTTTCCCCGTGGGGGTTTTTCCAGGGCTATTAAACAAAAATTTATGAGTCTGATTTTTTTATGGTGTGCATGGTTAAATTAATTTTATGCCTATTAAAAGTGTTTTTACAGCGTGTTTAATTGTTTGTAATTTTTATAAGTAATTTCTAGCCAATGCAAAAACTGGGTTGGGGATGAAAAACTATGAAAACTTGACATAAACCAGCAAGCTGAAATCACACAGAAAATTTACATGGTATCAGAGATTGGGGGCAGAAAACAGTAAAATTTGCAGACACACAGAAATTTCCAGAATTCAGTATTTTCTTCTGTTAGTGAACAACACCTTGTTGGGTTGATAGTAGAGATGGCTACAGGACTTAGGTTGGAGGATAGGCTAGATGGGACAGGTAACTTTGTGACATGGAAGGCTAGGATTTTGCTAATTTTAGAGGAGAATGAACTGTGGAAGGATGTGGTAAGAAACACTACAGCAAACCCTGTTCAGATTCCCGCTGCTACAGATGTAGCAGCATTATTAGCCTTCAACAAGAAGGACTGTAAAGCTAGAAGAATAATCCTTGATGCAGTTAAAGCCATATCATACCTCACATTTCAGGTAAAGCTAGGGCACATTTGATGTGGAGTGCTTTAACCAGTTTATACGAGAGTACCAATGAGAACCGGAAGATGGTTCTCAAGGAGAAATTGAAGAGTATAAAGATGAATGGTGGAGAAGGAGTAACATCTTACCTTACCAGGATATCTGCAGTTAGAGATGAGCTAGCAACAGTTGGGGAGGTGGTCACTACTACTGAGCTTGTGCGTACAGCAATGAATGGAGATTCCAAGCCCTAGGGTGCATTTGTGCAGGCTATAGTGGGCAGAGAGAACTTACCTTCATGGGAGAGACTGTGGGATGACTTTGTGCAAGAGGAGACCAGGAGAGGTCTCGTACAGGGCAGTTCTTCACAGGGTAGGGAAGATGAGGAGAATGTGGCTTTGACAACAAAGGGGAAGAAGAAGAAGGGTCCCAAGCAACGTGGGGCCAAGCAGCAGCAGCAGCAGGGCAGGCAGAAGAAGGACTTGAGTAAAATCAAGTGTTATAGTTATCAGACATTTGGGCACTATGCTTCACAGTGTCCAAGCAAGAAGAAGAAGAGACAGCAGACTGCAGCTTCAACGGAGGTTGATGACTTCGGAGACAGATTTCAGAGAGAGTTTTCTCTGTGTGCTGGACAGATTGAGAGAGAGAGAGCCTCTTTAGTTACGAGCACTGATGTGGATATGGAGATGGAGTATTCCTTATTGACAAGCCATCAAATGAGTGCATCCACCACTAGCACTTGGTATATTGACAGCGAAGCTTCGAGCCACATGACAGGTGCTCAAGAGATGTTCTCCGAGCTTTCACAGACAGGTACAGATGTGGAGGTTGTACTAGGCGATGACACCATTGTTAAAGCAATTGGTCGAGGGACCATTACATTTCAGAGGGAGTCTATGAGTCCCATGACTCTGAAGGATGTGCTATTTGTCCCTGGGCTAAAGAAGAACCTTGTATCAGTTTCCACCATTGAGGATAGGGGTCTTGGGGTTTGTTTCTTGGATGGACGAGTGTAGGTATTCCCCAAGACTAGGTATTCCCCAAGACTACAGGATTATCTACCTCCATGGACATTGGGGTTAGATGTGGAAATCTGTACAAGCTCTTATTTCAGCCACAGCACGCTCTGGCACACAGCAGCAGCAGTGAGCTTTGTGAGCTATGGCATCAGAGGATGGCCCACTTGCATCACCCAGCTCTGAGATTGTTGAGGAGCATGGTTACAGGTTTACCCGAGTTCAGCACAGAGCAAAGTGATGTGTGCAAGGGGTGTGCTTTGGGAAAGTACACCAAGATTGCTTTTCCAAGTGGTGACAGCAGAGCAGTAGGAGTACTTGATTTGATCCATACTGACATATGTGGTCCTATGTCATCAGTCTCTTTGACTGGATTTGAGTACTATATCTCTTTCATTGATGACTACTCTAGGAAGACCTGGATCTACTTCTTGAGGAGCAATAAGTCACCCTTAGTATTGAGTGTCTTCCAAGGGTTCAAAGCCCTTGTGGAGAAGCAGACAGGGAGGAAGATTCGAATGTTGAGATCGGACAATGGGGGTGAGTATACCTCCAAGGAGTTCGATGGGTTTTGCACTCAGGAGGGTATACAGAGACAGTTGATAGTTCCCTACACTCCTGAGCAGAATGGAGTAGCAGAGAGGAAGAACAGGTCGATTGTGGGAGCAGCGAAAGCAATGCTTCATGATCAGAGTTTATCGTTCTTTCTATGGGCAGAGGCATGCAGTACTGCAGTTTATCTACAGAACAGGAGTCCCCATCGTGCCTTGGGGAGGAAGAAGCCTGAGGTTGGCCATTTCCGCATATTTGGCAACTTGAATTGCTCTCATGTCCCTTCTGAGAAGAGGACGAAGCTTGATCCCACTGCAGAGAGAGGCATCTTTGTGGGATATGATGAGACTTCGAAGGCTTACCAGATTTACCTTCCTAGCCAGAAGAAGGTTGTTGTTAGGCGGGAAGTGAAGTTTGATGAGGAGAGAGCCTTCAGGAAGTCCAGAGAGTTAGAGCAGAGGGAGCCACCGGCTTCCACACCTCAGGTGACTCAGGCTTCTTCGATACAGATCTCAGGTCCACAGGTTTCTGGAGTGACTGGATCACAGGGTACAGGCACAGCTTCTACAGGTTCAATGGTTCAGGTGACAGGTACTTCAGGGACAGGTTCAAGTTCTGGTTCTCAAGTTACAGGTTCTTTAGGGACTAGTTCATCAATCACTGGTCCTCGGGGTGTTGGACCTTCTGCTTCTGAGAGTTCTTCAGATGAGGATAGACCAGTATGGGAGGAGCCTTCAAGGAAGAGGAAGCCTAAATGGCTTCAGAAGACCTTGAAGGAAGCAGAGGCATTTGGTAGGCCCCAGGAGGAGGTCAGGACAATTGTGATGCCGAATAGATTGGGGATGGCTCTTGTTGCGAGCCTTCGTGATTCAGAGCCTTCCACATTTGAGGAGGCCTCTCAGCATCAGGTTTGGAGAGATGCCATGATGGAAGAGTACCATTCCATCATGAAGAATGATGCATGGGAGATAGTGCTGAGACCAAAGGGGAAGTCTGTTGTGACTTCCAAGTGGATCTACAAGGTGAAACATGCTACGGATGGCAGTGTAGAGAAGTAATAGGCTCGGTTTGTGGCACGGGGGTTTTCACAGGTTGAGGGAGTTGATTGTGATGAGACCTTTGCGCCAATTGCTCGTTATTCTTCCATCAGGGCATTGATTTCTACAGCAGCAGAGATAGGTTGGAAGATCCACCAGATGGATGTGAAGACCACATTTCTCAATGGTCTTCTGCAGGAGGAGGTTTACATAGAGAAGCCACAGGGATTCGAGATTCATGGAAGAGATTCTCATGTGTATAGGCTGAGGAAAGCCTTGTATGGACTAAAGCAAGCTCCTAGAGCTTGGTACTCTAGGATTAATGCGTATTTGACATCGATGGATTTTCAAAAGAGTGAGGTTGATCCCAACCTTTACTACATTGTGGTTGGTGGAGATCCTCTCATTCTTTTGTTATATGTTGATGACTTGTTTATCACTAGAGAGGAGCGTCTCATTGCACATTGCAAGAGAGACCTTGCTACTGAGTATGAGATGACTGACATTGGGTTGATGCATTATTATCTGGGGATGGAGGTTTGGCAGGAGCCTGGACATATTTTCCTGGGACAAGAGAAGGATGCAGTTGATATTCTGAGGAGATTTCGAATGGAGGATTGCAGGCCGATGTCCACACCTATGATCACCAGCTGGAAGCAGCTTCATGCTTCTGAGGGTAAGTTGGTGGATCCTACACTTTACCGTCAACTCATTGGGTCGTTGATGTATCTGGTCAACACTAGGCCAAACTTGTGTTTTGCAGTGAACACTCTTAGCCAGTTCATGGTGGAGCCTAGGAGTGTACACTGGACTGCCGCAAAACATGCGCTAAGATACCTTGCAGGTACAGTGGACTATGGTTTGGATTACAGGGGTTCGGGTGGAGTCAGTTTGGTTGGTTTCACAGATTCAGACTGGGCAAGCAGTGTGAGGGATCGGAAGAGCACTTCTGGTTGTTGTTTCAGTTTGGGCTCGGCAGCAGTGTCATGGTTCAGTCGGAAACAGAAGTCCGTTGCATTGAGTTCTGTCGAGGCCGAGTATATGGCAGCCAGTCAGGCTACTTGCGAGGCACTGTGGCTTCGTAAGCTGTTGGTAGACTTGTTTGATCAGGAGCTTAGGCCTACGGTGATCTACTGTGACAATCATAGTTGCATTCAACTTTCAGAGAAACCAGTGTTCCATGACAAATCAAAGCATATTGAGATCAGGTACCATTTCATCCGTGACTACATTCAGAGAGCTGTAGAGTTGCAGTACATATCCACTGATGAGGAGGTAGCTGATATCCTGACGAAATCTTTGGGGAGGGGCAAGTTTGTCTTCTTCAGAGACAAGTTGGGAGTGGTACAGAACACTTTCCTCGGTAAGAAGGGAGTGTTAGTTTTTTTTGTACCTAGGAAGTGTTCCCTAGGTGACTTTATTGCCTAAGTCACTTAAGTGGGGAAATAAAGTGACCCTTGCATTAAATGACTTGAGATGAGCATTTAATGTGACTTTATAACTTAAAGTCACTTTTGGGTAAAAATTTAAATGAGGTGAATTAAAATTATTTTTCATGAGATTTAATGAGAGATTAATCTTCTCCATCCATCTTATTCATTTCTCACCGTTGGATTGAATCTCTTCACTAACCCTAGGGATTCACCCAAAAAGGCAAGGGAGGCATATTGAGCATTCATTCTTGAGAGAAGATTGAAGTGAAGAGAGAAGAGAGCATTGGCACGATTTTCGAGGCAGGATTTAAGGAAGTTTTTCAGCTGCACGCAAATCGAGACAGCAGCAACATTTCAGCACAGCATGAATCCCGAGGCAGGCACAGTTAGCACAGAAATTGAGGGACCGTACAGCAGCAATTATTGCCGTCCGTACAGCACGGTTTTCGAGGTGTTCAGCTGGGCACATTTCCCGAGGAGAGGCACAAGTTTCTAGACAAAAATCTGGGCACGCAATTCCAGAAATTACAGGCACAGATTTCGAGGTCCGTACAGTCCATATGGACTGTACCTTCTGCACAGTTTTCGAGATAGTCCTTGCTGCATGCATTTCGAGGTGTTGGCACAGTTTTCGAGGTGCTGTTTTGGCACAGTTTTCGACACAGTCCTGAGGCACAGAAATCGAGGCAGTTTGGGTCAGAAATTTAGCAGCAGTTTGGCACAGAAATCGAGGCAGAATTCTGGGTGACCTTGGTTGGTCGAGATAAGTACATTTTGACTGTAATATTTGTACTGAAATATTTGCTGAAAAAATATAATCTCTCTCTCTCTGACTGGTTTTCCCCGTGGGGGTTTTTCCAGGGCTATTGGCCAAAAATTTATGAGTCTGATTTTTTTATGGTGTGCATGGTTAAATTAATTTTCTGCCTGTTAAAAGTGTTTTTACAGCGTGTTTAATTGTCTGTAATTTTTATAAGTAATTTCCAGCCAATGCAAAAACTGGGTTGGGGATGAAAAACTATGAAAACTTGACATAAACCAGCAAGCTGAAGTCACACAGAAAATTTACAAGCTTTGGCGAATAAGATTCTAACTTGGGACAATGGACAGAAAAGGAATTGGATTAGGCCCGGTTAGTGTGCTTTATGAAAAAATGATAGTGAATCTGTTGATCGCCTCTTTGCAAAGTGCTCTTTCTCTAAGGCAGTATGGAAAGAGGTGCTACAAAAATATAACATTCATAATCTGTGGGATAAATTATCTCTCTTGGAATGTTTGTAATCTTGAATACTGGACAGATCTGTCTATGCTCACAAAGCACTTCCTTGTTATGTGCCATGGGGTTTGTGGTTAACCAGAAACAGGATGATATTCAAAGGAAAAGAGGGTCAAAAAGAATGGTTAATTCATCAAATTACTGTTTCTTATGGTGAGGGATGGAAGCCTCCCAAACAGGAATCCATTCACCAGTTGCAAGCCCCTTACAAGGCCTTGGGATTTTTTTGATGGAGCCTGTCAAGGTACTCCAGGTGGTTGTGGCGCAGGTGCTATATTATTTCTAATTTTCTAGACTGCTCTCATTTTTTCACTAGAAGTATGGAGCCAGACTTGGAACTAACAACAGAGCAGAATTTTATGCTTTATGGATTCAGCTGAAAGTAGCAGCAGACAAGCATGTAACCAAACTGCAGGTTTTAGGGGATTCAAAGCTTTTGATGAACTGGGCTAATGGGAAATGCCATATTAGTATTACTAATCTGGCCCTGTCTTCAATTATGGATCTTGTGTTGGAGAAAAAAGCTCTTTTTGAAGATATCTCTTTTGCTCACATTTTCAGGGAATGCTGTTCATATGTCTCTGTTTTGAGAACACAGGATTTTTAGCCTTAGTCTATGGTCTTTGAACTTTTTTGTAGTGTCAGAACTGCATTACTGTTAGTCATGACAGTAAAGTATTTTATGTCTGGTGGCTGAACCCTGCAAGGCTCCTTTTGTTTGGAAGAATGTATATTTATGTCATAGGTCTAGGATGATGTCAGTCTAGTAAGCATATGTACTGTGCTGCATGGCAAGCAAATGTGTATTTTGATTTTCTCTATGAAATATCAAATACAGATTTTTTTCTTGGGAAAAAAAAAGATCTCAGAAAGACATCAGAATAATTTTCAGAATTTTGGAGGAAGCAGTTCTTGATGTTGGGGAAGATAATTTGGTCCAGTTGTAGTCAATAATGCCACAAACTGTGTTAGTACTATAAATATGTTTATGTGAAAGTGCAAAACAATTTATTGGACCCTTTGTGTTGCTCACTGCATTGATTTATTGTTGCACGATCTACCAAAATTTCCATGTGCCAATGAGCCAATCTGCGAACTGAGAACAATCGCAAACTTTATAATTAACCATTGCCTCACATTGAGCATATACAAAGAACATGCATGTAGAGAATTATTGAGGATGATTCAAGATTCACCACGTTTTACATTACATTGAAAAGAGTGGTTGAGGAAAAAGCAAGCATGAAATCCATTGTCTGCTGTAACGAGTGGAAGAGAGCCAACCTTTCAAAAGATTCTAAAGAAAGAGTGTGGAAAAAGCCATTTTAAGCAAAAACTTTTGGAATAGTGTTTTTAAAATGTAGATCCAATTGTTAGATATCCTCAGTATGGTTGAGGATGACACAAATGGTATGGATTTTGTTTATGAGGGCATGTATCATTGCAAAGAAGCCATTGCAAGTGTTTTTGATAATGTGAAAGATAAGCACAAGGACATATGGGAGATAATTGGTGCAAGATACGAGATGACGCATATCTCTTTACATGCAGCAACATGCTATTTAAACACTGGATTATTTGGGTTAGAAAGAAATAATGATAGAGAAAGCATGTGTGGACTTTGTGAAGCTATTGAATCCGGATACAACTATTGTAAGGAAAATTAGATAGCAACTTGAGGCAAAAAGGTTAGGATGGGATATTTGGAAGCACCTTGACCAAGAATGATAGGACCACTAATGTTCCAGGAGTATGATGGAGTTTTAGGGAGCAGAATCACTTAAATTGCAAACTTTTTTGTAATGTCTTGAGCCAGGGTTCAAGTGCATCAGCTTGTGAAAGGAACTTGAGCAACTTCAGCCATATTCCCCCAAAAACAGAAATACGTTGTTATCTGGAAATTTGGAATATCTTATTTATGTTCACGATAATTTACACTTGACTTTAAACAATGTAGCCAAAGGTTCATCTAACTCCTCTTCTCTATGGTTCGAGCCTGTTCCAAATGCATTAGAAGATTGAGATGATCTTGACATCGATTGTCACAATATGAGTGGTGAAAAAGGTGATCATTATTTTCGTGACACTATTGCCCTACCTGCTCTTGATGATTTAGAGTTTAATGATGTAACAAGTAGGCTACAAGAGTACCAAGAATAAAAATTGTGTTAACGATCTAACTGTTTTTGGAATCTCAATTTTGACATTTTGTAAGACATTTCAATGTTATTGTTTGTGGAAGATATTTATTTTTAAAATATATGTTTAATGAGCGCATGGACTTCTAATTTTTATCATATATGTTTGATGAGTGCATGGAATTTTATTATATATATTTGAACATTTTGAATTATATATTTTACAATAATTAGTACCAAATTTTATCATATCCTTGTGCACTGTCAATGTTTTTCCAAACTTCATTGTAGCTGAACACGAACAATAACCAGGGGACTTCGGCTATGTATACACATCATCTGGAGAAGTGTCACCTAAATCAATCCATACTATGTATACACATCATCTGGAAATCGGCAAGCGAACAGACAGAACAGGGTAATCAAGTAAAGCCAACATTGAGCCTAGACAATGCAGCAGCTGGGTAGGATGGGATTTCAACACAGCAGTTTGGCACAGGAGGTTTGTACTAGTCTACCTTCAAATAACAGAATTTTAAAACAGAAAGCAACACTGGGAACAAAGTGACTATCCCAAATGTACTGTCTGAGAGCACATTAGAAGCGGGGGAATATAAAAAAATAAAAGCAAACCCTTTCGTAATCTTGTGGTTTCGAGAAAAAGGGAAAAGTAAAGCTTAAAGCAACTTCATGAAGAATTCCAATTGAAACCCTACCCAACAGAGATTGTCAATACAATAGCATTCCACATATATCATATAAACTTCTGAATTGCTGTCATGGTCGAAAAGTTGCAAGAATTTCATGTATACCGCTGATTGCAACAAGAATATATCTATTGAAGTCTCAGAAGAAGTGAAGAAGAAGCAATAACATACCGAAAAAGTTGCGTTGGTCTGCAAAATCGTGATATTCCTGGGACTGTGGAATGACAGGCGTGACGACCATCAGCGCAATGAAACAGAACAAGGCTACGCACCACACACCCGCCCTACTATCCTTAATTCTCTCCAGCTTCGTCATTGATTGATTTTCAATTCGATATATGCCAGATTAGAGATCCTTTTGCCTGTGGATTTATTTTTTATTATATCTAATTGTTTGGAATTTTCAAGACTGCGTATTTCTTCGTTACAGGGGGTTGGGGAATGAAAGTACAACGGTATAATGGGATATATTGCCCACCAATTCCTCCTCCTGACGTCGGATGGCCTTCGCTGTGAAGTTTCGTGCAAAATAATAACTACTATTTGACTTCTTATGGCTTCGCTTATTTTCCGACAAAACATGTATTGTGATTGTAAAAATATATTCTTTATTTTTCAATTTCACAAATTTAATTTATGATGGGTAAAAAGAATATGTATTATTTTGATTATTTTAAATATTTGTTTATGTTAGGAATTTATTACCTTGAGTGTTATTCTCTCTACATTTGTAGAATGGGGTCCATTTCCAAAAATCCTAGATTTTTGAAGATTTTTAATTGTCATTTTAACATTGTGACTTTTTATTGTGTGTGGGTTTTTAGCGGGTTTTTATGGCTCTCCCATTAGGCCTGTGGAGCTGCAACCTCTCATTCAAGTGCACAAGCCAGCGTGGCAACGAAGTGCCCTCGCACTTCCGCTCGCTCTCCTATAATGTTTCACTTTCCTCGTGCATCCTGAGTAGGATTATCGCCTATGACATTCACCAACCACAACTTAAGTGGTTGCGTTGGTTTGTGACTAACTTAGAGATTGCGATGTAAGTTAAATATCCTTAATATATTTTATTTGTTTTCCTATCACTTATCATTGTTTTTAAAATATTTAACAAGAGCCACGAAGTGGCAATGTCATACGCTATTGAAAATTAGATTTTTTTGAAATTTGCAAAATTGACATGTGAACCATGAATAAGTGGATTATCATTGTTGTTTTAGATTTCCCATGTATTTAACTTGGCTCTAGTGGTAAGCCCATGAAATGTTGTATATCCAAAGACAATGAATGTTAGAGGTATTTCTAGAGTGAACAAGTAGAGCATTGAGAAGATACCACAAACAACATCTTTCTCCATGTGATTTGGCACCTCCTTCTTGATGATATAGCATGGTTTTACACTTCTATTATTTTCCAGTATAACAACAACACCTTCATATATATAAAGCTAATAATTCTTGTAACAAAAAATCAAAAAAATATCAACTAACTAGCTAACAATAGGACTTCCCACAAATCAAACTAAAATTCTCCTTCAATCAAAATAGCGAGAGCTCCTTAAAGTTGAAACGTAAACCCTCCAAATTAGCATGAATCTCCAAATTCAACACATCGAATACAAGACGCATTTCATGACGAAGGATCAGCAAAGAAATATGGTATGCCTCCACACTGCATTTCGAACCTGGCTCATGTCTCATCCCTTGAGCACGACGCCTTGCAAGAGGGAGGACGTGGTAAAAGTCTGGTTGCGGGAGTGCTCCCTCGCCAGGTACTACAGCCTCTCCTCCTCCTCCTCCTCCTCGACAATGTCAACATCAACGACATAGGGGTTATGTTCTTTCTAGTGGTCGACTCCTAGTATTTTGCTCCAGTCCGGCACGTTAACGGCCGTCGATTAATGATGATGTCATAGCCAACTTGCACTAAATTCGTGATAATAATAATTACAATTGACGTCACCTTATACACATGCCCAAAAAAAACCCTTCACTTTTCCCCGAGGTTAACATCGTGTCCTTTTCAACCAATAGAAATTTAACAAATAAAAAATTACATAAATAAATTTAAATTTTCTAAAGTTTAACTTTGGACTGGCAAATATCGAGCTACTGTATGGACAGTTTTTTAGCTTCGACCGGTCCATATATGTCATGATGCACATGACATAATAATGATTAATAAATATCTTTCTCTCCGAGTTTAATTTAAATATTAAAATGTCTTTTCAAAAAGTATTACATGTACATATACACATTAAAAATTTATTCACTTTGGTGTATTGTTAAGGCACTCCTTGTGTTAGGTCATCGGTTCAAAACTCCGTGGGTACTAGCTTACAAAAAAAAATTATTCACTTCATAAGATTATGAAACGAATTCAACAATTCTTCTTACACAACGTCATGACATTTCTTACATAATGTTTTTATCTTTCGTAAAGATAAAGAAGCCATATGGATATGGGAATGCCAACACAAATAAACATGAAGATGCTACTACAAAGGAAAAAGCAATTTAGTAAGAAGTAACAAAAGTAAGCAAAGTTAATATGAAATCAAAATAATAAAGAAAGGAAAACAATAAAGGTGAGAACTTACAATTTGGATGGGAAGTACAAATATAGACGCAATGCTTTCTCAATTTGGGGGCATTCACCCAGGGTAACAAATTTAGTGTAAATTCAGTATTGAATATTTGGGAATATGTTCATGGAGTGGAATGGCAAGATGTTTTTGTGGTCTTGTTGGAACTTGCAAGTTGAAATTTCCAAAATCTAAAGGGTGACCTAGGGTAAGGAACTTGTTTAGATTTGTTACCTTTTATAAATATGTTGGTTGTTTTTCTCTTTTCATATTCGTATCTCAATTTAGTTTCATGTGATTGTAGCATCTTTTGATAGAGCATGAACTTTGTAGAAAATATGAGGCTATATAAGTATATGAGCAATGTAAGGCATTATTTATTTATATGCTTTTTAAAAGAATTAGAAATCGGGAAGGTAAGTTAAATTAATGCGTTAGCCAGTATAGATAAAAAAAGGCTTTTGAGTTCACTCCTTTTGATTAATACAATGTGTTGATGTGTTAGGAATCTAGCCATCTCATTTGGTTGTGCTTGAGCTTCTTTTTATCAACATGATGTAATGTGGGATTTATCCTTTCATTTAGTAAAACAAGATAGTACAATTCATTATAAGAAGCTTTTCATGCCTAAGGAGGAAAATATTCCCACAAACTAGCTAAACTCAAAAACTATATATCTCAGTTATGAAAGCTATAAGATCGCGATGCTTGCTCTCTATACATTTTAAAACAAGGAGAGTGTCTGTAACTAAAATAAGGTTATTTCATTCTTTCATATTCATAGATAGAGCATCACAGGTTTGAGCATATTAAGTATGCTTATTCACTTCAGTTTATAAGTTCCTTGTAGTGGCATATGGTGTCATTTTTTCACAACTTGAGCTCATCAGTTCTATAGGATATAAATAATTTAATAACCTTTTAGCCTTAAAATTTTGTATGGTAATCAAGTGCGTGGCTATGAGTTACCTTGACATGCATGGGATTATCTAGTAAGATCATTTATTTGCAACTAAGTTCATGTTAATAGAAGGCGATCCAATTCCTGGTCTTCTAATTTTATTTTTAATGTTGTGTAGTTATGGTCTAAAACTCAAACTGATTACTTTCCCATCTTGGTGTTTGTTGCTTGCATAAGTTGCTTCTATAGATCTATCTTCTCAAGATTTCGTAGGAAAACTATTGCAAAATTTTCAATGACATTTGTCCATCGTAACCATCATAACATACATATGTGTATGTTAAAGAGACAATATTGTACAATATGGTGCAGAAGACACATATAAGTTTTTTTTTTAATTGGTATGTTTCTTCTGTAATGCACTTATGATGACTCATCTAGATCTGGGAATGATGAATTAAGAGTATACAATCGCTAACGGAACACTGATTTCACAAATTTCTATAATTCCTATACAATATTAGAGGGACATATGAAACAACTATAGATATGTTGTATTTAAATTAAATAGGGTTGGTGATTATATATGCAAAAGTATAAATAGGCTATCTTAGGGTAATTATATCTAAAAAATAATTTAAGTATTAGTTTGTTTTATGAGCATATCAACAATAAACTTGGAGTAGTTTATTGTCTTTTACATTTGTATATTTATACTAATAATTATAGCTTATAAACATCTATTAATCAAGAAGATGTACAAGTACTTGTACATAAACTTGGCCCATACATGTACCAAACTCAATGCTTATTGAAATTAGATAGATGTGTTTGGAAGGTGATTCAAATTATAATCATTCAAGTATGAGTGATAATATTTGACTTTTAATTCTTGTTAACTTGCCTTAATCTTAGCATTGATAGTTAGGTTATGCTATTATGAAGTTTTTGTTCACCGCTTATATATATATATATATATATATGAAATAGTACATTGGTATCTTACATCAAGGATATCTATTCAAACTACTGGCCAACACTTCACAAAAATACCAGAGAATATGTTAGTAGAATTAACACAAGCTAATGAAATGATGTTACAACCTTAGATCTGTTTAGAACATTTTGAAAAATGGGGTTTGGACTTTGTTTTCCCAATAGATCCTCCATCAAATTTCTACATCCTTGTTTATGCATATTATTTCACCAAATGAGCAGAATTTCAAAGTAATGTCAAATTCCAAAGAAGAAAAAGTTGTAGATGTCTTGTATGGAAACACATTTACAAGGTATGGTGTCCCAAGAGAGATAGGAATGCACCAAGATTCACAATCTATATCCCAATTAATTTAAGAATTACTCCATCAACATAACATCATGCATAGGAAGTCTACTTCATATCACCTATCACCCACAAACAAATGGACAAGTTGAGGTTACAAACATGGAGTTGGAAAATATCCTCATGAATATAGTCCAGATCCATTGAGAGGATTGGGCAAATAGATTCACAGAAGCAACTTGGACATATAATACAACATGGAAAATAACAATTGGTTTCACACCTTATGAGCTTCTGTACGAAAAAAAATTGTTACTACCAATCGAAAATGAAATAAAACCCTTAGAATAGCATTCTAGCTAGTACTTGATCTTTCTATAACACAAAAAGAAATAATTTAGTGGCTCAGTGCCCTAGATGAGATTTGACAGCAAGATCTATTCCACATGAAATAGTCCAAAAACACAAAACTAGTTGGCATGATAGATTCATTAGGGTTAAAATTAAAGATGGAGATTGGGCACTCCTTTATAACTCTTGTTTCAAAGACTTAAAGGGAAGATTAGAACCATGTGGTTGTTTCCATATGATATTAGTCATATATCCAACAATGGATATGTTAAGATAGTAACAATTGACTAAGTTAGAACACCATGGATAATGATTGAAAATATATGAAAGATTAGTGACCAAGGAGGATTTCATCTAAACTCTATGGGGAAAAACATAAAACTTGAACGTGATTGAGGGAAACATGTCTATCAATCCAAAGTAATACCTTACATCATCGCTTGAAAAGAAACAAATCTCATAATGAAAACCTACAAAGGCATCATGAGACAAAGAAGCCTTTGGAAACTGGTTATTGGCAAGCTTCCTTTGCTAAATAAATTCTTATAGTGAAAACCCCTATGGTGCACTATAGGATAGTACAAACTTGAAAATGATATTGCTTAAGAGTTCCCCATTGAGGTACAAATTATATATATATATATATATTGTATTAGGGAAATCGACAACTAGAGTTGGGTTGGTACTCTCATGACAAGGGGTCCAGGGATCCAATCTCGTTATCCCTATACCCCTAGGTGCACCACAGGGCCTGAACCATAGTGCATGACAAGATTGGGGGGATTTGAACACGTGACCTTCCATTTACAACCAATTACAACTTCTCATCTTTACCACTTGAGCTGCCCCCCACAGGGCACAAAGTTGTAGACACCTACACAATCACTCCAACTATTGAATCAAAGACAAGTTCAAAAATAAAATGTTGCAACACTACACAAAATTTGTGGAATTCAATCCCAACTCAACAACACAGGTACAAGTATATCTCTATACTTATCATATTTATGCTACTAAAGTACCATTTTTGGTTGCAAAAGAAACCCTATCAATTCTACACCCATTCTCTAGCCTCTACCAAACTATCAACTGCCCACTTCCAACCTATTTCTATCTCAAATTCACTCACCTCTCCATAACAATATTCGAGATCAACCTTCATTTAAGTCCGTGGGGCAAGGGGGGCTGAGGGATATTTTCCAGCCTTTGCACTACACAGATTAAATTGAAATTTATGATCGACTTTAGCATCATCAAGCTGACACTTTACTATGATCCCTCCACTAGTTTTCTAGCTTGCATGTCAATGGACCCTCGATTTTGAATAAAATGACTACAAATTGAAGACACAAACAACTAATTATGGGTGATGATGGCAAATAATAATGATTTTAAGGCCCCATCATTCTATGAATGCCTAGTTGTTTGGATTGATGTGTTGGGTATGTGTTATATTCTTTGCATGTGTTTGGCGGGGGATGGTACGCCTGACGATCCCTCTGGCAACTTCACAGAAGCGGTCGTTTCCATCCGCGAGCGCCAAATTCTTTTGGGTTGTTTTCGACTATGTTTTGGAATTGTCTGAAAATATGTAATTTAATCCCGGTTAAGGGATCGGGGTCTATTTTATAATATGGGTTAGAAGACTAGGGATTGGATGTTGCATAATATCTATATTGTATTGTGAGTGATTCATAATGAGTATGAGAAAATAAGAGGTGCAACTCTAAGTTTTTTATGGTTTTCCCGATTAAGGGTTTCCAGGGTAAATCTCTGTGTATTATGTGTGAATGTTGTGGTGTAATATTTGTTTTGCTTAAAAGAATCTGTATGCTTTGATTCTCTGCACATGTTTAAAACTTACATGATGCCCCATTATTTTGATAAGTGGTTAATCAGTGTGATTCAATGACATGTGAGTAATATGAATTACTTATGAGTAGTTACATACATGGAATATTCACTAACCCTTTACCATTACAACAAATTTGGAATTGATTTGGCACAAATGAGTAGTAAGTGAAAAGCATTGCCTTGTAATATTGTTGTGGAGGTTGTCAATGTTGATCAAATGTTGTAGTGAAGAAGGTATTAGCAATAGGAAACAAAATTGTCCAATTGTATGTTATTGCATAGGTTACAACTAATACATAGTTTGCCAACAACAATGGGTGGATCATTGAATAGAAGAGAACATGAAAACATGAATTTAATCCATGACAACCCCAAAGTGAAACACATATTTGAACAAGAAGGACGAATGGTATTTCTTGATATACTCAATGGGTACATCGATGCAATCATTATATAGTTTACTCACTAGTTGTGCAAGAATACCACTGTAGTTCGAGGATTGATGGTGGAGGTTACAAAATAAACAATTTCTAAGTTAATAGGCCTTTCCACAACATGTGAGCAATGATTCAAAATTAAAATGGATTCCCATGATGCTGAGAGAAGCTTCCTACAAGTTGGAGAATTGGGCACTAATACAATCAAAGGTGTGAATAGATAAACACTATTGAATCTTAGGGACTAGGTAGCTCTACATGTTATGAGGTATATCACCTATGAAGGTAGAACGATATTCTTTTGGCTTGCCATTTTAAAGTTTAGGATCATTTAAGACATCAATGTTTCATAAAATATCCATATTACATAATCAAATTACTCCAAAAGTTGCCTACAAAATTCCAATCATAGAGAGAAGCGACTATAACACATCATGGATTGATTAAACCATTGATTGTAGGTGCTTTATGGAGGAAACAATTGTATGTCACATGGGAAATTTTCATCAATGAGCTTGAAGTGATTGTGACATCAAGTGACCACCAACTGAAGAAACCTCACTCATGACATAACCAATGTCAGCATGGACATCTAAAGAGCCCCTGCATATTATAGAGTCAAAGTTGATTGTTGTAGGGTAGATGAGCCTAGCAGTAGTAGAGTGTGAAGAAGAAGCAATATAAATATATCACTCTAACTCACTCAGGAACCAAACCAAAAAAACCATAGGTCTATGGAAGAAAAGTATCAATATTCTTGTTTCTCCGCGGTAAGAGGAACTTGCCACCCCACTAAGGGTTTCAATCATTGAAGGAAAACAATATATGAGAATCCATATTGTTGAAAAGCAATGTATGATAGAAGACACAAGCTGCCATGATACTTAACATATGCCTGGGAGGATAAGGAGATCTGTTTCAATTAGGATTTAAAAGGGATTGTGACAATTACTGTGGTCACAAGTTTAATTGGAGACTTGAGGAGACAACTATGGATTTGTCAGGGTGAAGCAACCAAGTGAAAGCAATAAATTGAATTAAGGCATGAGGACATCATTTATGTCCTTAAGCATCATCATATAATTACACGATTAGAATAAATTTTTACTTTGAACTCTTTTTAATACGCTGCAAATTTAGAATCCCTCAATAATAAAAATGCCAAGTTGAAAACTAATCTACTAAAACAAATACAAGAGACTATAGGAAAGCCAAGGAGATGGTAAGGTTGATAGATGCATGTGAATATATTGTTGAGCATGTTGATGAGATGTTGTCTTGTAGAACACTTGCTAGGGTCTACTCTCTATATCTAAAGGAATGATGACATACATTTTAGATTTAATGCTATGTATCTCAAATGAAGCCAGATTTCCAAAGTCCTTAGAAATTTTGTGAACTATATTTTGACCTTATCTTGGAGAGAACAAATCACCTTTGTGAACTCTACCTATACAATTATGTGTTATAACAGTGGCTAAGATGGTCAACAAATCAATATGTTCAGAACATGCAACTAAGGGCATTGGTGTCTTGTCTATAGAATGAAATCAACAAGTTTAAGGCTGTAAAATGTTATCAGGTTGAGGAGGTTGAGGAGAGGATGATAGATTTGAATGTAATATGAGAAGGTGCTAGAACAAGTAAGGTTTTTAAAATCATATGTATTTGATAGTATACCTAGATACCTAGCTGGTATTGGATCAAAGACAATTGGAGGTCATTGGACTCTACATCGAACTCATTAAAACCTCCTAAGATGAAATGTTGAGGAGTGCATAGATGAGGTGGCAAGAATTAACCTAATGTTTGCAACAAAGGGAGGCACACTCATTGCCAGGAGTTAGGACAACCCTCTACAAGGTTGGTTTATACATTGAAGGATTTAGGATAATTACCTCCAATTGGATCAACTTAAAATTTATTTTTACTCTCCTGCTACACCCCATTCCGTATTTTAGACGTTTAGGGGAACCTAACATTGAATTTGAAAAGGAAATGTGGAAGGAAATCGTCAATTTTTTAGGTTACCATACAAAAGAAGTAAAAACATATCCCATGACGTATGATATTAGAGATCAATTATTTGCAACACAGAAGATTGTAGAAGATTATATAGACGGGTAGAGGAAGATAGTACTCTATTCACTAGGAATGAGCAACATTCCACAATTCTTCTCAAGCTTAGTAGTAGTATAACTAAAAGTAGAGTCGGCATCAACAACAATATCAAAATCAAAGCCATCATAAACAACAACAAAGGAAGAAACAAATGATGGACCAAAAGGAAAGGAAGAAGCCAACAAAGTTGTTGAATAAGAAGTAGTCAAAAAACAACCTTGATTTCTACTTTTCTTGTTCACTTTTGCACAAGGATGCACAAATATCTAAGTTGGGGGGTGTGGTGGGATTCTAAATTAACATATCTTCATTATCTTGTATAGCCAATTAACTTCCTAGAATCATGAAGTTCCCATTGCTAAGGTCGATGTTTACAAAACTGACCACATTTATAGCCAATAACAATTTATTGATTAATTACTTACAATGGTTAATTATGGTTACATTTTATGAGTTGTTATATGAATAGATCCGAGTTTTCCTTTATGTTGATGAGTATGGAATAATGATATGTTTGATGTTGAATTTGATTTAAGTAGCCTTATTTACTATTCCTATAGAAAAGTTGTTTAATGACTTTTCCCAACATTTGGTTATGCTATTGGCACCTATCCTAGTTACAACAACGAGAAAGGACAAGTGAGAAACCATATTCCTTCCATTCTATAACCCATACATGTTCATCAATTTTAGAAGGGAAAAAATGCACCTAATGGCAAAGAATTACATCACACAAGATTGGTTTTCCCCTGCAATATAAATAGAGAAATAAATGGTGCTACATAAGCACACACCCATCATGTTCCAACTCGAGAAAATTAGGGATGGTTGTGAACTTTATAATATCCCATCAACTTATCCGACCATAAGGAAGAGTAGCTCCATAAATTCTCCCACAAACAATCTATTTCAATGCCAAAAGCAGAGCACATGCCCTAGAATATTGTTCCTCAACAAGCTGCCATAACTTATGAAGAGGAAGTTGGAAATTTTAGGGGCAAGACTATTAGTACATAGCCTAGAGTTCCTTAGTAGGAATTCAACACTTATTTAGTATAACTATGCTCCTATACATCTTGAGTTAGGTAGACAGTCATAGTTTTTGAAGCTTTCATATAACTAGATTTAGAGAGTTGTAGATTGAAGTTGAAGTTGTTGATGAAATAAAGAGAATGTTGTTTTTTATAGATAATTTAAGTATTAAGGAAGGGATTTATCATTCCCCTTCAAGCAGGGCCCACTTGGAGAGGTTGTCATGAATACACCCATGTACTTCTCTTTGCTTTTCACATGAATTTCATTGGGTTGTTGTCTTCATTTATGTAGCTAGAATGTTTATGTTAATGTGATTATCCTCGTTGCCAACATACCATGAACCTATGGTTGGAAGAGGAGTTGTTATTGTGATTCAACGCATTATAGATTAGGTTTATTTCCAAGCAATTAATTTACTCTTCATTGATCATTTTTTTCTACATCATTGAGTTTTGAATACTTCATTTTACTTTCAGTGGTCTTTATTACTACAATCATTTAGCTCACCAATTATATTTCATAAATTCACGAGGTTTGAGATGGGGTGCTCTTCAAATGCTACTGATTTGAATGAGGTTTTATTGCAGTCTCGATTTGACTCTCATCCAATGATGAACTCTCTTCTAGACATAGTTTCTTCAACTTCAAAGGTATTAGGTAAACTAGTTGAATATTTAAGACTCAATTAAATGGATCCGTCTATTTTTTTCATCTTCCTCCCCACCAAGATCATGCACTCGTATCTCGTCTTGGAGTACAAAGTGTTGTAGGAAAATATATAACACTATGGGTTATGGGACAAGATATCCTAGATTATTCTCACATGTGGTGAGATGGCTACTTTGTTTGGTTAAGTTTTCAGTTGGATCCATTGATTCAACTAATAATGGAAACTTGTTTCATGAAGATTGGATCATGTCATAATTGGGATTTGAACATGGACATAGAGGACAACAATTTCTTCTTTCAACCACCTAAACTAGACCCAATTGACCAATAACTATTAAATAATTATAGAAATTTTGATTTGAATTTTAAATTTTATAAAAGTAGTCAAATAAGAAGCAATTGATAATGGACAGGTCAATGCAGTTGCATATGAAGCCATTTCATATTCTTCAATAGTTTTTATAGGAAAATGGTGGTATCATAAAATTTGGAAGTGGAATATACCATTACAATTGAAATGCTTCTCTTGGTTATGTTTGGAGAACATAATCTTGACTTGGGATAATCTCATTAAGCATGGTAGAATTGACCCTAGTTTTTGTAGTTTATGCTCTAATGATGCGGAGACAATTAATCACATTTTTTTTCATTATAGCTTCACTAAGAAAGTGTGGAGTGAAGTCAAGTTTGGTCTTCAATTAGTTATGAATTGGGAAACTTCTTCCTTTGATAATATCCTGGAGACGTGGAATAGAAATGCTCCACTCTATAAAGAAATTCCAATTTTTATAAGTTGGGGGATCTGGAGAACTCGGAATTCAATTATTTTTTAGAATCTTTCAACAAATATATCGATCATCAATGCTAATATTTCGGGGATTTACAAGGAATACTTTAAAGAGGTGAAACAAAAGTTGCCTAGATCTATTTCAAAACCATCTATGTCAGAGGAGTTTCTTGTGGGATTTTTGATGGGGCGTCTCAGTGTGGTCTGTGTGGTGGAGGGATGATGTTACAAATTGACAATAGACACTACTTTCTAATGTGGATGGGTTGCACGGTTGGTACAAATACCATAATAGAATTACTAGCACTGTGGGGACTTCTTTATTTTGCATATAACAAACACTTTTGATCTCTACAGGTTCTGGGTGATTCAAGAATCATTATTGATTAGGCTATTGTGAAGTCATCACTACAAGTGGCTACATTGGAACATTGTTGTTATAGACTTAGAAGTCTTCAATATTATTTCAATGTTTTATCCTTTAAGCATATATATCGTCAATTTAATGCTTTGGCAGATAGACTGTCAAAGAGGGCAGTTGGCTTACCTTAAGGACATCTTTATTTTGAAGAGCTCATGGACACTTATGTGGTGTCAAGGGGATCTTTGAGTGCATATTAAGGAGGTTGTTTTAGCTAGTTTTTTGGTTCTTAGTTGGTATTTTCAGATGGCATATGTATTGGAGGACTATAATAGTTCTCTAAATTACTGTGTGTGGACTTTGTTGTAGTCGGTAGTATCAACTGTTGGGAAGTCTATCTAGATTTATGGTCTAGTTTTTTCAAAAGCTATATTATAGTTAAGGTAAGATCTGGATATCAATTTCTTTTTGAAAGAATTAGAATATTCTTATTAAGTTATCTTTGATTTTAATAGAATATCAACTAACTAAATTTTTCCTTATAAACAAAAACAATCAATTGATAATAAATATCGCTTGATTCTTTAATATAAATAGAGGAGAGGATAATATTTCCCATCTTCTATCAAACTTAATTCATTCCAAATAAGTGTTGAGATGAGATTATCTAATGTATAATTCATTACTTTGGCTTTTATGACACTTTACTAATTACGTGTCGCCTTATGTCTAAGTGATTATAAATCTTGCAAGACATATAAGGATTTAGTTTTTAATTTTAAACACCATTATTATAATATTTATAAAGGGAGTTGACTCTATGCATTGGTTGTGCCATCAAACATTAATGCTAAGGCATAGTGTCTTTTTAGTCCCTTCCAAGTAGCAGGAACTATAGAAATCATTTTGGGCGATTGTATTAGTCTCTGCACATGTTCCAACACGTTTTATCCAAAGTTTTTTTAGGTAATATTCTCTTTTTCCCAATCAATAATTTGTGAGCCTTATTTGGCCTCTTATCGAGTACTTTTTTGTTCTCCTACTATGTCTCCCTTCCCGCTATCCTTTATCCTTTTCCATGTTGCAATTTGCATGGAACAATTTAGGACACTTGTCAGATCGAACACTGCAGGCTGTGCACGGGCCGACACCCTTCTTCTTTTTCTCTACTGGTTTGGGTGACACTCTTTTATTCAGTGGGGACTTCGACGACCTTGTCTAGATTGTAGTAAAGCGAATGGTGAATGGTATGTAGTGTTGCTTCATTTGCCTCATTTTCTTCTTCACCTTCTGCATCTGTTAATGGTAGGCATTTGTTAATGGTTATAACATCCTTGTTAATGGTAGGCATTTGTTAATGGTTATAACATCCTTGCTTAGACTGAGCCTACACTCGAAAGGTTTCAAGGTTTGAGTTAGTTTGCTTCTCATGCGAAGGGATGAACCCTTGCTTCCCCATATGTGGTGATATTTACAGTCTTCGTTATGTTGGGAGCGGTTTGACATACATCTTACTTATGCTCTGTTGTTTTCTATATCATATTTTTTTTCTAAATCGTTCTGTCCGGAGAACCCGCATAAATTTGAGATCAGGGAAACATCGTAACACCTGCATAAATTCCATGTCAAGCACAACATTTTAATAACATAACTTCATATAAGATAGTGGTAATTTGCAGATTTTTTCATCTTCTCTTGCTTTGCAGTCTGGTTAAAGGTATCCTATTATAGACTCAATACTTTGTTATTCATTAATTTTAGGTAATATTCTCTTTTGCCCAGTCAATAATTTGTGAGCCTTATTTGGCCTCTTATCGAGTACTTTTTTCGTTCTGCTACTATGTCTCCCTTCCCGCTATCCTTTATCCTTTGCCATGTTGCAATTTGCATGGAACAATTCAAGACACTTGTCAGATCGAACACTGTAAGCTGTGCATGGGCTGGCACCCTTCTTCTTTTTCTCTATTGGTTTGGGTGACACTCTTTTATTCAGTGGGGACTTCGACGACCTTGTCCAAATTGTAGTAAAGCGAATGGCGGATGGTATGTAGTGCTGCCTCATTTGCCTCATTTTCTTTTGCACCTTCTGCATCTGTTAATGGTAGGCATTTGTTAATGGTTATAGCATCCTTGCTTAGACTGAGCCTACACTCGAAAGGTTTCAAGGTTTGAGTTAGTTTGCTTCTCATGCGAAGGGATGAACCCTTGCTTCCCCATATGTGGTGATATTTACAGTCTTCGTTATGTTGGGAGCGGCTTGACATACATCTTATGCTCTGTTGTTTTCTATATCAGAATTTTTTTCCAAATCGTTCTGTTCGGAGAACCTACATAAATATGAGATCGGGGCAACATCGTAACACCTGCATAAATTTGAGGTCAAGCACAACATTGTAATAACATAACTTCATATAAGATAGTGGTAATTTGTAGATTTTTTCATCTTCTCTTTCTTTGCAGTCTGGTTAAAGGTATCCTATTATAGACTCAATACTTTGTTATTCATTAATAGGTGATTCATAAATATAAAAAAGATTAATAAGCTTTACTTACCTTTGCACATATGAGTTATGTTTCCATGCGAATACAGATCGAAAGCCTCATTCTTGGGATACACCTTACTTCAACTTGCCGCTCTCCCAATTCTCAGAGGCACCTTGATCTGTTCATCCTCCAAGGCTGACTTGACTTGATAGTCTCAGCATTTATTAGTGAAACGCATAAGTAGAGGCTTTAGTTAGTTGCCAACTTACAGGCATGCATCTATCTATGCTAATATATATGTTAATGAAGGGTGGCCCATCATAATTCTATCTATGTTAAATTGTCAAGTTATTACCTAATTGTTTAACACCACACTTTACCTCAATGTTGTAAACGTGATATGGTTGTAGGCAAAAGCAGGTCAGAAACGAAGGCTATGATCACTAGCAAGAACCTCAGCCGCTTTATAGGAGGGATAGGTAGCCCAAGAGGAATTAAACGCCTACACTTGCTTCTCATCGCACATTCCAATTATTGATGGATCAATCTTTTGCACAACATTCCCTCCATCAAGACTCTTCGCAGTTCCAAAAAAAAACATTTCATAGTTGAGAAAGCGAGAAAGCATTAAAAGATCTATTTTCCATTGTTTGTTTGCTTTGAGATTTCTATTTTACTGTAATCAATGCTTCATAGAATGAGTGTTTAGGTCATACAAATATACTGTACATTAAATAATCTAATGCTATTTTTAGCCTTATTTTCCAATTGAGTTCAAGATTTTCTGCATTAGGACTTGGAACTAATGTTATTTTGATCCTTCGTAGTTGAGTATAGATTATGTGCTTTTGTTACAGTAACCTTCATAGAAATTTTTCTAGAACCTAGAAAAATATGCACAAATTTGACATAGACATGTGTCTGAACAGAAGCTGAGATCTTTCGAAAAGAATGCCAAAAAATGCATAAAATGTAAGCAAATCAATCCTTGAAATTTGCCCATCAATAATCTGTGGGGGCACCCTTGTCCAAAAATCGACCCAAAAATCATGTGGAAGAAGAAAAATAGCTACAAGTTCACCAACCTTTGTTGTTGACCAAGCATCTACTTCTATTTTCATTTTAAGGAACCAACAATTGTTTATTTCATTTCATATTTGAACTTGTCCTTATGGATGAATATCGCTCTAGTAATATTTCAATCTTCAGCTCCAGTAATATGTTGATGACTTCTTTCAAGAGTAAATCAATCGCCTTGCACTCAGATGAAATTTTGACACGGGGACCATATTTGAAGCACTGGTCTTTCTTTATTTCCTTTGCATCCAAGTCTGGAAAAATATAATCCCGTAAATGCAATGGAATGAGTGGCCTGCAAAGAAGCAAAGAAGTGGCATGCATTGCTATTTTTTGTCCGCAACCGACCTATTTTGTGCAAACATTTTGACTAACAATTGATAGTAAAATAGTCACAGATTTTTTTACATATGAATTTGCCAGTTGCAAATGGGATGCAAATCTACTGCTATGGCCATAAAATGTTTAAACACAAGCTTGGAACTATTGAAACACCTCCAATCCCAAGCTAAACACCTGAAAACCATGCAAAGAGAGTTGAAACACCTGGCACTTGGCAGCATTGAAAAGGATAGAGAACATGACAAGCGCTTAAAAGATGGACTATTGAAGTTAATTGAAATTGATGGTTGAGATCATTTCAAAATATATCTTAAGATGGGAACATAGCCATGTTGTCGTGCCTAACTTTAAATGTTCCAATAATTAATTCAAAAATATACTCATTGAAAACACATTATTGCAAATTACTACTTCACTTTTTCTCTCATTACAATAATTGGACTTAGAAAAAGCATATGATAGAGTGAATTGGGACTTTCTGAGAATCATCCTGATACAAATTGGGGTTCTTGCTATAACCTTTGATTGGATAATGGCTTGTGTGACAACGATGAACATTGCAGTATTAGTGAATGGAGCACCTACATGATTTTTTAGATTTACCAGAGGAATAAGACAAGGATGTTCTTTATCACCCTTATTATTTCTGCTGGTAATTGAGGGTTTGAGCCTATTGATCACACAGGCTAAAGAAGAGGGTTTAATTAAAGGTCTACATATTACACATTTACTCTTCGTGGATTATGTTCTCTTAGCTGGTGTTGAGACTTTGAATGAATGGAGGTGTTATAAAGACATTTTGGAACTCTTCTATAAAGCTTCAGGTATGTTGGTGAGTAAGAAAAAATCTTGTTTCTATCATTTTCATGCTGATGATTCTATAAGGAAAGAGATAGTGGGTATTTTTCCATATAAGTGGGGAAGTACTCGAGATGATATCACATACCTGGTTTTTTTTCTCAAACCCAATGGTTATCTCATTAAGGACTGGCTTTGTTAATAAGAAAGTTGGAGAATAGGATTACATAGTGGACCTTCCGTATGCTATCAATAGGAGGCAAGTTTACCTTGGTGAAGGCAGTCCTCACCGGTATCCTGGTGTGCTGGTTCTCTTTACTCTCGGTCCCTAAGAAGATTTTAAACACTATGAGGAAACTTATTTTCAATTTTTTATGGACTAGAGGTTTAAATAGATCTAGTTTAGTCTTGACAGGATGGGAGAAGATTTCACTGCCAATTAGTTCCGGTGGTTGGGGGATTAAGGATCTAAATGTTTTTAGTGAGGCTTTACGCCTTAAGAGATTTTGGAGGGCGTTATTTGGAAACACAGTCTGGTCCAAAGTGGTTCAATTGAAGTATGTTAAAACTGAGGTTTCTCATTGGCTCAGAAACCCAAAGAAGATCTGTAGAGGAATTTCGTCGGTTTGGAGGGGATTTCTTAAGGTATATCAATGGCTTGCTATGGACCTGTGCTGGCAGGTAGGTAATGGAAAGGAAATATCCATCAGGGTAGACCCTATTGTGGGATTGGAAGGAAAATATATGCTCTCAGCTGACTTAAAAAGAGTTGTGAATAATGTTGTCTTCGTTACTTTGAATAGTGTTAAAAATAACAGGAGGGGAGGGTACTGGTACAATGGAGTGGAATTAGGACTGATTGGAACACTGGTGACATAATGGGATTCATATATTAAGTCACTGAATGAAGCTGGTTGCAGACTAAATCCAGAAAAAGACAAGATTATTTGGTCTAGTAATGAAAGTATGGGGATAGTGACGACAAACAAAGCTTACAGATCAATTATTAAAAGAAAATGCATATTCCCGAATCATTGGTGGTATAAGGATATTCGGTGGTTGAAAATTCCACTAAAACTCAAGTGTTTCAGTTGGTTTATACTTATGGACAGACTGAAAACCTGGGAAAACTTATAATTAAAGGGCTGGTGTGGTCCGAGCTTCTGTGTTTTATGCAAGGACAATTCTGAAACTTCAAAGCATTTGTTTATGGACTGTATTTTCTCAAAGAAATTGTGGGAAATTTTTTATAAGGCACTTAAACTTGAAGTCCGTTGGGGTAGTGGCAACTTTGATAGCTGGTTAAAAACTTGGAACAAAACCTGCAAGGCTCATTTTACACTTCCATTTTTTATCTCTTGGACGATCTGGAATGTTCCTAAAAGGGTGATATTTGAGGATTACAGCCCAAATATTGATGCAGCATTTGTGCAGACTATGAGATTGTATATGCCATACAAACAACTAGAGAAAATACAATATCCCAGGAATGTGAGTTTTTTTCACTTTGTTATTGATGATCCTGTCATCTTCTTTGATGGAGCAGCAACAATGGGACAATGTGCGGCAGGGGGAGCTATTATACTTATCCAGGAACATTATTATACTTTTAGACTTAGATGTGACAGGGGCACAAATATGAAGGAGAAACTCTTAGCACTTTGGTGTTCACTCATGGTGGCAAACTATTTTGGTTTACCAAGGATCAAAATATTTGGTGACTCCAGAGTTACCATAAAATGGGCCAAAGGAGAATACAAGTTGCGCATGACAACTTTAACACATTGGTGCAATAGGATCAGAGCTAAAATGGAGCAGTTCAGCAACATTATATTCAAACATATTTATCGAGAGTATAATTACTTGGCGGACAAGATGTCTAAACAAGCATTTGATGGTGAAGATGGTATTTTATTTTGGGATGAATATTTTGACAAGTTGAACCAAGGAAATGGTTCATTATATTTTCTGGACTAATATGTATATTTTGGTTAGAAAATTAAATTTTGAATGATGAAGAAATGTATGTTGGGAGATACTAAAAAGTATGAAATTTTGTAATGTTAGCTGGACTGTAAAGATGTAGTATGAGATCAGTATCAGGTGATGACTGATCTATCATGTACTGTTTGATTCATACTTTTTGAATATCAATAGTACGCTTTTTTTCGCTGAAAAAAAAAATATAATTCCTCAACACTTCTGACGTTTTATATTATTTTTAATGCCATTATTAAAAAGTCACAAAAAGCACATTGAGCTTTAATTTATTTTTTTTTTGTATAATTGCTTTGAAGGAATAACTTATGTAAATCTTTCTTTCTTTTATGTTGGACTTAACTTATGCTTATATAGAAAATGATTGAATTAACACAAGTCCCTAACTTTCATAGAGGTGAACATAAGTCATAATGGTTAGAAGATTAAAAATGTTTAATGTTATGACTTTGTAATCCAAGAATGTTATTAGTATGGCAAACTTCAAGGTAATATTAATGATTTGATTTTGGAAAAATGACTTTGAAATTCAAACTAATTATCATAAATTCATATGTTAACATAAAATAAGGGAAGGACTAGTCACTTCTCGACTTATCTCCTTTGTTTAATAATTATAATATAGGCTTGTGTTTTTTGGATTAGTCGTTTTTATTGCCAAATATCAATGTTTGAGGAATTTTCATGCTAACCTATTTTGGGTGAACCTTCCATCCATCACAGTGAGAAGAAAAACACTTTGAGTGTTCACACTATATCATGGGACAATTATTCAATTGTAACAATTGAAATGAAATATGTGATAACCAAAACAACAACACAAGGTTTATCTAAGATTCACATTTTTAGATAATGACATTTCTTTTGTATTAAACACATTGTCTTCTTCTATGCATATCAATGTTTCTTCTATCCTTCACATTTAGTCTATATTTATTATCCCCTTTGTACTATATTGGCCCATGCCTTTACTTATGGATGTCTATGGCATTATATAGATACTTCAAGGTATGGCATGCATGTATTAGCAACTATGGTTTTCATTGTGTGGATATCTTTAGTTTTGGGAATAAAATTCCTTGGACTATGGCCAATTTTTTGTTTGATATCTAATAAGCAATAGAACTCTACTATAGTGTTAATGAAAGAACATTCATATAATTTAATGATAATAAAATATACATCATTAGAGAAGTCATTGTTATGTTGTGGAAAAACAATTCAAACTCAAAATAACTTGAATGTGTCTTTATCTCATATTCACTTTCATCATTAAGTTTGAAACCAGACACCATCACTAGAGGGTTGGAAACAATTGAAATAAAATTTAAGCTATTGTAAAATTGTTATCCATATTTCTCATTAAGAGGACTTCAAGTAGGTTTAGGCCAAACTTAAGAGACATCATAGAAAAAATTATGACGACGGGCCTATTGGGGAAGGGACTTTAGGATTGCCTCCCCTTCATTTTCTAGAGGGTTGTACTCTCTCCTTCATACAGACAACCCTTAAGAGTAGAAACCTAACCAACACATGATATTGCTACCATCTCTAAAATATCTTATATTAAACCCATTGGAAACTAGGGAGATATTACATAGCATTAAAAGGAAATAAGAAAATCATCTTAATAATAATTGTAAACATAAAAATTCTAAATATGGGTGGAAGTGATCATGTGTAGACGGTGATGTCCATTCTCATTCAATAAAACTAATACATATTACTATACCTCTAAACTTTAAAAAAAAAAAACACTAAACAATTAGAAGACATGAAACACATATCATAATATAATGAAAAACCCTCAAATGAAATACATCTTCATTTAAATAATAAGCTCAAAGGATCAAGTCATGTCATAAATAAAGGTTCAACAGTTTCTTTCTCATAAGTATGAAACCACGCCAAACTTAGAAAAATAACATAGCAAATCAAAATAGAAATACAAAAATGCTTTTGATTTTGACGATTTTCTTCAAATATAGTAGTAGATCAGGGATGAAGTAAAAGCGTTGAAAGTCTTTAGCTCTTAGACTCTCCAGTGAACCATGAAATCTTGTGAAAAGATAAGAAAATACATAATCTTTCACCATAATCTCCATTGAAAATGGACAAGGTGAAATAAGGAATTAATTCAAAAGAAATAATTGCAGAGGAGGAGTATAGTAGGTAGGAAGAAGTTAAATGGATGTTAAGAATCGGGCTACAACTGGGGATAAATTATATGCGTAAATCCTTTCTTGAGAAATGATTCTTTTTTATATACTTTGTCCATGTTGGAGGTTTTTTTGTCTTAATAAAAGTCTATAAAATTTGATAATTGTTTGAAATAGTAGAAAATATATTGAATTGACCTGAACATGCTTCAATTTGAAGGTGAAGCAACCATGGCTAAAAGGACACTTGTCATTTTCATGATGGTGGGTTAAGATTTTGAGGAGCACATGGGACCCATTGAGGAATTTGCTGAGTGAAACTATTTATGGTATTCCTCATAAGGTTAACACTAATTTTACCCTTAATCTAGAGTTGTAAGTAACTATCTTCTTATTGTTTTTATTGGGCCTTCAAGGATTCCATGCTAGTGTTTATCATATCTTTAGGCATTGCAAATTGTACTAGCCACTCTTTGATATCATGTGATTTGACCCGCTCTCCCTTTATTTCATTACTAAATTCAATTTTTGGTATTGTTTATAGTAGCTATATATTCATGTTCTTGGACTAGTTTCCCATCTTGAAATACTGGATACCCACCAAATTTCACCTTTGCTTTGTTTATATTGTCCATGTGGGTCACTCTAGCTTTATCAAACCAATTCAATTATTCCTAAGCTTTACTCAAAACTCTCAATACATTGTCCCAAGATCCCTTTATTTATCTAATATGATAATTTGATGGTAGTGCCCTGGGACCTCCCTATCACTCGAGCTCCTTTTCAACTAAATAATTTTGTAACAATAAAATTTATTACACAAACTTACAATCATTAGAATTTCTTCTAGTAATGAAGACATAAACAATGATTCCCTATGATTAATGGTATACAACACTTCACCAATATTTATAGCTTTCAACAAGAGATTATTTCTCTTCTAAGCATGGACTAGTTTCTCATCTTGAAACACCAAAGGCCCACCAAATTTCGTCACTGCTTCATTCTAATTGTCCATGTGAGCCACTATAGCTTTCTCAAACCCATTCATTTTTTCCTTGGCTTTACTAAAAACTCTCAATATCTTGTCCCAAAATCCTTTGATTTCTCTAAGCTAATAATTAGATGGCAATGCTCTTAAACCTTTGTTGCCCTCGGGGATCTTTTCAACTAAATTAATAAATAATTGAAAAATCTCATCTATAAATTTATTATCATCAATATAGCTTATGGTAATGAAAGTAGAAATTGTGTGTGTGTGTGTGTGTTTGAACAAGAGAGTGTCTTTTCTATGCATGTTTAGTTTAAATGGCGTGCTTCATACTAGTCAATGTAGTGGTGGTTAAATTAATTCTCCTCCTCCTCCTCCTCTTCTACGGTCTTTTATTATGATCAATGTGTGGAGGAGTAATTGTTCTTGATTACACTATTAAGGGAATATTGGGAGGGAACCGAGCCTAATTCTAGATTTGAAATTTCACATGTTCTTCTCTTAATGTCTAATTCTTTGTTGTTGAAGTTTCCATCTCCACAAATTTATCCCTCGCAGCCTTACTAGTGTCTAAATTAAGATACAAAATGACTGAAAGATTAATATATTTAAAATACAAGTTTACTTGCTGATTTTTATATGAAGTTAAGAGAAAATTTTCCTTTGCCTTTTTCCCCTTTAGCAATTGTTAACAATAATACTCTTTGATGATTTATCATATTTAATATCGTAAATGTCCCATGACAATATTATTTGAACTTGCATAGCCATCATCATCCTCTCAAAAGATTCATCTCTTGATTTACTTAGGGCCCAATCCTTTGTCTCTTTCCTTGTATCATATGTATAATCTCCTTCATTAACTTCAATTATTCTAGACTATGTTTATGGGTTGTTTGTTTTTGTATTTGAGAGTGGAGAGGTTTGTGCAATGACACCATTGGTGATGCCAATATTGGATTTCTTCATAGCATCTCCAAATTCTACAACATTCTTTCTCCCCTTCTTGTTTTCATTAAGGTCTCCTCCACCCCCAAATTTCCTTCTGCATATGTCTAGTCAATATTCTACAAAGGAAACAACACGAGTTGTATCACACTTGATTTTATAATTGATGTTGTGACCCCTTTAGGACGAACATGTGAGTTGTCACCCTTTCCTAAAGCAACTTCTTACACATGGATACTAGCAAGCATAGTAACTTTTTCATGCAAACCTCAAGTACTATCAAATATGGAACCAGGTACAATAGAAATGTTAGAGGGGTGAGGTACCACTAACCTAGGATTGATACCTAAGGGTGGCATGTTATAGTTGGTGGGGTCAAGTGGTTCTCCATTTTGTTCTACTATTTTCCCATGAGATCTTTCTCTAGACAAGACCTTATGGTGTCTTGTCATAATTTAGATAGGTGGAATATAACACACATATGAACTCAATCCCAAATCAAAATCCTAAAAAATCATAAGGACAATTATTTAAACACTAGTAAATGTGTGCGCACAAGTGACAAATATTTAATAAGAGAATTGACATGTAATTAAATTATAGACTAACTAAAAGGGGCAAGGGAGAACTTGCGGATGGATTCAGATCTCTCTCAATATTGAATGAAGAATCTTCAAAATTAGGCATTTGATATTATTACTTTATTTTATTTTTCCTTGCATTTGAGCCAAAACCACAATATACACAAGTATGTGATCTTCAAATAATGCAATGAAAATACATGTTATGTAGTAAGAAGTACGTAACATTATAACTTAAATCAAGCTTCATTAGGCATTTGGTCATCTATGCTTCTTATCATTACAAGAAGCGTCGTGCACCTTGTGTTAAATCTCATTGAGTATTTTAGTTGTATGAACCACACAAAAAATGTCCTTTTTAGATGCACCTGCTAAAACATCTCCAAATTAAGATTCACGGAGGCTTATACTTCTATTTTCAATGAAATATATTTTCTTGATGCTTATGCTATTTTATATAGCATCATTGCACAACTTATTTATAGGTACATTATGCGTCTAACTAAATAAGGGGCATCCTTTATTAAGAAAAACATTTAAAACTAGTACAGAAAAATGCCCCGGAAAAAAGACTCCACTCTTTTTTTTGAATCTACAACTAAGTTTACCAAAAACCTAATCCATTGTTGTGCCAAAAGTGAAGGGGGATTTGCACAAAGATTTTTACCAGGAAAAGATTAAAGGGAGAGGATTTTTTAAGAAAATAATTTGTAAGGACTAGTCGTAAGATGCATAAATACCTACAGAAGAGAAATTTCACGCACATGACTTCATTTTCTACTTCTCAACAAATTTTCCATCATTTTTATCACATTTTTCCTAAAATATTCATTTTACTCGTATGCAATTTACAAATTTTAAAAAACTAGAAATGTTTAAAGATCTCATTAACAAATATAATGAAAACTTTTATTTTCAATGATGTAAATCCTAGCATAGTTGTTGCATCCCTTTGTTGGAGTAGTTTAGGTTTATTTTCTCCTTTTCACAATGTTATTTTTGGTTTTTTTTATGAAGATTGCATTTTTTTTATCAAACTCAATGGTCATTTTGATGTAAACATTGTGGTTAATACTGAAGGGTTCACTCACTCTCTTGGATTTTTTTATATTTCAAATCCTATTTTTTTTCAGGGTTTTGTTCAAAAGTATTTTTAAATTACACAATGCACTTGATACAAGATTGTCGCACTAGTGTATCAGGTCTATATAGAGATAACGTCTAGTGAACCAAGATGGTAAAAAATTTAGAGATAAATTCAAACTCTTTTTAAGTATGGTTACTACCTCCTTGGACTAGTGAAAATTGGTTTTACAGACTTGAGATTTACAATGAAGAGTTGCTAAAACAAAGGAATGATGTTGAGCAATTCTGAGAGGTTATCGGTTCGCTTAAAGGGAAGTTGATATATGATAGATTATCTCTTGATTTTAGACTCCTCAATAGTATTACTAATTTATATCATAAATTTCCACCAACTTCATATGATCTATTTATAGAACTGGATATTGCATCAAGGAAAGTGGCAAATTTTAAATATCCAGAAGGAATCAAATGGAACATGATAGCTAGACTCCAGATTAAAAGTTCATCATCAACACAACAATATCAATTTTGATCCACTCCATCACCACTATAAAGATAGAGGAAGAGTCTATGGAGGCAGTGAGTCAACATCCTGTGATGGAGGCTATATTCATGCAAATCTTTTCGATGCATAAATATCGTGTAGTTGTGCTTCCACTTAGATTTTTGGAAAAGCAGTTTTGTGAATGAAGTCAATTATGTTATTAAGAGGATAAAACGAAAAGGAAGTTGATACAAGATCATATTAAGATCATATTATTTTAGAGACTTGATTTCTTTAAAAAAAAAGTTGATTGAAAGGAGATATTATTCAAAAGAGCATGAAATATTTTAAGGCTTATATAGTTTTGGGGATTTATCTCGCATTTAGTCAGTTTTGTAATCCTCTTGTGTTTTTATTGCTTCTTATTCCTCTATAATTACATGACATTTAAGAAATATCACTCTATTTCAATAAATATTTAAGACTTGTTCTTGGTCATTCTTGTACTTATGGTGTAATGATGTGCCAATATTTTAGTGCATTTAGTGCATGATATTTTCTACACTTATGTTGAGTACTAATTTTTATAATAATTTGTTAGTTTTAATGGTTACGATAGAAATTTCAGTATATAATGTTGTTCTATCTTTTCCAATCAGAATTAATCAAGTTTGGAGTTTTGTTGTATAAATGTCTTGTTGTGGCCACAATAGATTCCCATACTTTTCTTTACCTTGGAATAGAAAAGCATCCCCCCATATTAAATTTAGGTTTTTTGAGTGCAACCTAAATTGACATGTAAATAATCTTAACGAAGTTTGACTACTTGAATGTCTATCGATACCTTTAAGAAGATCTTCATTGATGTTATTGTTGTCTTTGAATGAGTTATTTGGACTATTTGATTTAGTTGTCTTCCCCTTCATTGATGACTTGATTTGATATGATCGATGTTAGGGATTTGATAGTTGATTGAGTGTTCTTAGTGTCAGTTTTAAAGTCCTCTACCTTACTCCTAAGTATCTTATGTGCGGTTCCCAATCATCGTCTTCCAATTCTGATTTTTACCTTACCTTGCCAAGTTTGAGAACTACATGGAAATTGTCAATCCAGAATAAGTTGCTACTCTATGGTCTATGGCGTAATATGACGATTTACCTGTTTGATCGATCACATCTTTAGAAATGTTGTTATACTAGTCATTAAATCCTTGCGCGATCAAATCTATTCATGTCACAACTTCATTTAGTCTATGAATGATGAGTCTCATGCACCATAACCATTCTCCCTGTAGTTCCTGACATAAGTGGTTTTACCTCATATTAAGGCCCTCTATCAGCTCAGATCATATCTATACGACATTTATTGGTCACTGGTTGACTTAGAGTTGGTTTCAAAAACAACTTGATCTTTCGCCAAATGTCAAGCATGAAATGCACCAAGTAATCGATTGACCCAGTTTGGAGATTAGTATCTCCCAATGATTGACGGATGGTGCCAATCCATACTAGCGCACATAAAGCATATATAACATAAATAGTATGGAAGATGACATAACTAAATTTGAGTAAATCAGTCGCAAAAATGAGGTCTCGACTATCATTAAAAAATGCTTTTGCATGAAATTTTGGTGGCTTGTGAAAGTGAATTTTTCACCAACAAACCAGGCCATATATGATCTCCTTCTCATCACGAATCCAACACAACTCGTGGAATTCAAATCCAAGTCCTGGAAGTACCAAAGCGCCATCGACGATTTCCCATCAAACTTAGCCATCCCTTCATGAAGAAAGTTACCATGTAAATATTGTCTAAATCTTCAATAAATATTTGTTATCTTTAGAGGACCAATCCACTGAAGATTTCATCGAGGTGAAATTTAACAGAGTGTTGACACACTCCGATTCAAAGTAGTGTTTCTTCTGTCAAGGTGGTTAAAATTTAGGTGTTAATCTACTAATCTCCATTATGTTGAAAATAAGTCCTAATTCTTCTTGCATTTTCCAAATTAAAAAGGAAAAAATGCTTTAAGGTAGAAAAAAAGAAATAATAAATGAATAAATAAGTGATTAAAAAAAACAAAGAAAACAAATAAAATAACATCAAAATTTCCTCACCGTTCCTTTACATTCATCCCTTTATATCACGTGACTTCCTCTTATACCTTTGGATCCCCACTCACTCATATGCACCCACCCCTTCAAGATAACGTGGAGGCTATGTTTTCTAGGTTATACACATGGTTAAAAAATTAAAGTAAGGATGGGGAGAGACGTTTGCCACATTATCCTATGTATTACATGGCTTGGTAGGATGTTCTACTCCTATTAGACAGAGCTGGCTCAAAGTTGACGATTTGGATTTTATAAATAATGTTAGTCTTATGGGAGGGATATGTCAAGGAGCTGCAAGTCTGTCATGTAAGATTGGTAGATAGACTTGATGAATTAATATGGTCTAGGAATGCATAGGGGTGTATAAATCCCTAGTGTTGGCTACAATGTGATTAGGGAGGAAGAAGACCTTCGGGATTGTTGGAGCCAAGGCCGCAGCTATGGTAAAAGCTGCGAATTTTGAGGAAAAAGCACAAGTATAGAAGAGAAAGTGCTAAATTTTGAATAAGTGCCAATTTTGGGACAGAAGCAGACGGTGCGCAGTACGGTGCCAGATGGATAATCTCAGCGTAGATTACGGACCGGAAATCGCGAAGCTCGCGCGCACGTCAGAAGAGGATGAAGGTAGCAGAATGGAAATCCCAGCTACCACAATGAATGAAGCAATGAAGTAGAGGGCTCAGCTACCCTCATTAAGGCTGAATACAGAAGTTATGGTTGCTCGGACCAAGGAGGAGCAACGGACCAAAGCATTAAAGGCGAAGGACAAGGCGCCCATACCCGTAAGCTGCGCCGAAAATCATGGAGCCTGCATGAAGCGGCGACATGACTATAAGCGGCGCCTACAGTACACCTAGCCATGTCTGGTTAGGGTTTTTGGGGATTACTGCTGGGAAAGGCCCACAGTTTTGTAAAGGTGTGACCGCCATGGCCACCTTTATATATGTATAATTGTAAAGGGTAGATGTTAGTTAGCTGGTTAGTGAGCTAGCTAAGATAGTAGATACTAGATGTAAGAAGGATTGATCGAGTTGATCATCCTCTGTTACGATCTTGTTGATTGTTTTCTACCGTGTTGCTAGAAAACAGGAGTTGGAGCTGGTTAGCAGTGAAGCTAATCCTTGAGTTGCAGACAGTCGAAGTTGACGTCTGAACTATTGTAACCTCTGAAGAGAAAGAGACTAGATCGAGGGAAGGACTCCCAACTGTGTGCGTGGAGTCTCCTGGAAAGATCTAAGGCTGCAGCTATGTGCGCAGCATAGTGTATAAATCTATCATTTTTTGGTTAATATAAGATACTCCCGTGGACATGGTTTCCCCCGTGGAGGTGGACTTCATATTTCTCGATGTTGTGATGTTGTGATTGAGTGATTGCCTGTTTTTAGTTTACTAACAGCGTATACAGGAATGTTGCATTAGCTTTATGAGTGTGTTAAGTAAGTTCTTGGAGCTTCCTTGGGGACTATAATCGCTAAGGGTCGAAGGAATCGGTAAGACGACGTCGCCGCAGCGATAGGAGAACGTGCTGCTGTGCCGGGCGCGCAAGCGAAACGACGCATAGAAGATCGGCGCAGGAGTGAACATCCCGCGCAGCCGAGCTGCTGAGCAGGAGCTTGAAAGTTGTTGCGCTCATAAGTCTGAAGAGGGGTCAGACATTCGCCTCAGAGGAATCGTCGAGGAGGAAAAAGCAGTCTTCGCGTCGCCTAGGTTAAGGAAATCTGATTCTTTAACCCCCCCATAGCCACTTCGGGTGAGACATCGAGCTGCTGCGCAGCTCGTTGCCGAGAGGGCCAGTGCGCCAAGGGGTTTTGTTGTTGCGCTTCATTAAAACCCGGGTATGTCCAAAAAGCAGCCAACAAATGGTTCCGTTGCCGCGGGATTGAGACTTGTTATTTCAGCGACACGCGAGATTGAGGCGAAACCCAGAGAAAGAAGGAGCCAACAAATGGTTCCATTGCCTTATGACTTTTGATCATGTCACTTCCGTTGCTTTGAACCCTGTTGTTGAGCCAACAGATGGTTTTGTTGCCTTGAGACTTGCTCAGCTAGCAAATGTGTTACTGGAATCCTACAGCTACAGAAATTCAGTAGTGGTTCGATTTAAAGGCTAAAGAGTTCGCTGAACAAGAAAATAGAAGCTCTAGGCTCCAGTCAGAAGAATGGTTGCAGAAGTATATCTATACTGACCTTCACAAAATTTTCTTTGTCACATTTGCACTTGAGTTACATGCTTGGATAGCCAAGTTAGCAGATACTAGACCCACTGTGCATATTGATCGACCAGTCGCTTGGACCCCTGAGCTAGTCAGTATTTTGAAGCGGGTAGATAATTCTGTGTCCCGCGCAGTAGACTTTTGGTTGAACAGTCTGCTGGAAGGTTTCATCACTGAGTTTGCAGTGGATACAAGAAAGAGTTTCAGTGAAGCTGAGAGGAGTTTATTTCAAGCACATAGAGGTAAGTTCTTAAATTCTTTGAACTTATGGATTAAAATGCTTCTGTATGAAAAAGCAAAACTATGTATAGCTTCAGATGAATAGCATAGACAAGTAATGTCCGTAGACTCTGATAGTGACCCTGAAGTTATTGGTTGCACTCGTAGTGGAAAACGGTATAAAGTAGGCCTTGACCAACATTCTTTTGAGTCGAGCCCAGAAGACAGTCAAGTTCCTAGAGCAAGCCACATAGAAAGACAAGGGAGCGCTCATATCCCTTACTACCCTTTTACACCGCAAAAGCCAGACGAAGCTCAGTATAATCCCGTAGTAACGCCTTCTAGTAGCCCACACGGTACTTCTAGTACCTCTGTGCCGCCTTTGTTCAACCAGCCCAGAAGAACTGCTACAGCACCTCCACCTCAACCTAGCGCAAGAAAGATGGGTGATGACATGAAACTACCAACTTTTAGAGGAACAGGGATAGAAGACCCTGAGCAACACTGGTTCCTATGTGAAGCCATTTGGACAATTAAGCAAATTAATGATGATGCTGTTAAACTGGTTCAGTTAGCAACCACACTAAGAGAGAGAGCCTTAACTTGGTTCATGAAATACTCAACAACACAGAATAGAATGCTTGCTGATGTAAGAAATGCAATGATTAGAGAATTCAAGAAACCTAAATCAGAATCACAGTGTATAACAGAGCTCAAAGACATCAAGCAGTTACCTACAGAGTCAGTATGGGACTTCGACCAAAAGTTCAAAGCCTTGATAGATCAAGTAAGCTTTGAGTTTGCACCACAACAGCATAAGGAATGGTTCATTGCTGCGCTGCTTCCACACATTAGACTTCCTCTTATGCAACAGAATCTCACTACTCAGGAACAAGCTCTAGAGATGGCTATGAAACTAGAAGCTTCACCAATTGCTGGAACAAGTAACGATGTTGCGCAGTTGCAGAACCAATTAGCAAACTTAACCTTGCAAGCGCATGATATTAAGAAAGGCAAGGATGCTAAGGAAGAGATATGGTGTACAAAATGTAAAGCACAAGGTCATTCAAAGGACCATTGTCCCGTTTTCATAGAGTATATTGCAACTGGAGCACCTAACCCTTTACCACAGGCACAGGGGCCTTGGTGTGAAATCTGTAGAACTAGAGGTCATAGACCACAAGAATGTCACTTACTTCAGAAATACGTACAAACTCCAAAGAATCTATATTGTAATTTCTGTAAATCAGTAGGCCATGATGAAAGCAATTGCAGAGCATATGACCTTATGATGGAAAGGAAACACGATGTTTATAGAGTACAATCAGAAGCACAAGGACCCGTAGCAGGTCCACAATATGACCAAAACCGCGACGGGCCGAACAGGAAATTATAGGGGCCGCGGACGCGCCACAAATTTTGGCCGCGGAAGAGGCCAGATCACTTGTTATAATTGTGGAGCGCAAGGTCATTTTGCAAGAGATTGCCAAAACCCTACGACCCTTTGCAGATATTGCAAATCTTATGATCATATCATTGAAGAATGCCCTCAGTTGATGGCTAAGATGCAAGCAAAGACGCCACAGGTCAACCAGAATATTCAATTGATTGGAGCAGAAAAAAATGGAACCAGACCATACAGTCAATATCGTGACGCGCAGTGGAACAACCACTGGTGCGCCAGAATCGGGAACTGGAAAGCAAGCGACGCAATGGGTGCGCCGCGCTAATATTAAACCAGCCCCACTTAATCTGCAGAAGCAAAAAGAAGCATTCAAGCAAGCCCGAGAATATTTCTCAGATCCCAGAGCTTCAAATTCTGTCGCAACCCCGCATAAAGATATTAGATCGCAAGTGCTAAGACAAGACAACTTGGTACAAGAACAGGCCACTACATCCGGAAGGCCTGATGAAGAAGATGCACTAGGCACTGTCCATACTTTTTTAAGGAACTGCTTAAAGTTGTTGCGTAATGAAAAAGCAACTATGGAACTTCAACACCTATTGGATAAATGTCAACAATCTACTTCGACGAACACGCCGCAGCGTGCCGTTCACCAGATTGGGAGTCACACTAGAACTGGAAAAGAGATGAGGCTCACAACGCAGATTGGAGCATTTGAGATGGACAAAGTCATTTTAGATTTGGGCTCGGAAGTTAATGTTCTCACCATGCAGACATGGGAACAGATGGGAAGCCCTCAACTTACAAGATCCCCCATCCAGCTAAGACTCGCGAACCAGCAACGAGTCTCTCCATTGGGCAGATTACCCAATGTATCTATTGATATCGAGGGAGTAAGAAGTTCTGCAGACTTTGAAGTAATCAAAATTCTGGATGATAGTAGACCTTACCCAGCACTTTTAGGTATAGACTGGGCATTTGATAATTTGGCTGTCATTAATTTGAAGAAAAGACAGATGACCTTCGAGGACGACCAGATTAGGGTCATTGCACCGCTTGATCCTATTCAAGGACCAAGGTATATAGAACCCATTCGGGCAGAAGAAGAAGCGCGCCAAATGGAAAGTTTGTATCAGATGACCGCTAGTCAGAGTGACTATGTCAATCCCACAGCAGATGGCCATATCAGCTGGCGATGCGATAGCTCGTGCACATCAGACTCAGATGCAGGATTGGAAAACTGGCAGAATCGCTTACATGAGGTTTCTACAAGACGTTGCGCCATGATGACTAAATCCATTCGATGGATTGGCACAGAATTGACTGACACTCCAACTTTTGATGGTTTAACTGAAGTAAGCGAATTCATACAGGCATATGAACAACAGCTTCCAGATCCGCTAGCTGCACTACAGGTAAGCGCAGTTGGGCCTGTTGAAATAAATTTGTCCCTAATTCCTATAGAGACTCTACAGCTAGTACATGAGAAAGTTTCTGTTGAGTGAGAGCTAGAGAGCTCTCTACATTCCAGGAAAATCAACGACTGCAATCGCAGGAGATAGAGCTGAAGGCAAGCCATAAGAATATCTCCGAGAAACTCTCACTTTATGAGGCGCAAGACATTGGCATAAGAAACGCAGTGGATGAGATTGCCCAGGAGTTGCCGGCTTGCGAGATTCAACCAGACCTCCCTCTGGTTGAGAAAGTTCAAATTATTGGAGGAAGGGTGAAAACCCTGGAGCATGAAATAGTTGCTATGGCTGAGAGCCATAGAACCCAAATTGCCGAGCTGGAAGCTCGTGTTGCTGCGTAGTTTACAGATGATGTGCAGGAACAATTTGAAGCGCTGAGCAGAGCTTCCACACACATGAAAGACAAAATGCAGGAAGCTGAGAACCTGATGAGCCAAGCTACGGAAGCTTGGACGGAGCTTGAGAAGCTCCCTTTTAAAGTTGGTCTTTTGGAACAGGTGCAAGCCGCAGAACAGTCCCTAACTGTTCTGACTGAAGAAGCTAAGGCCTTAGCAGGCTTAGCAAAAATGAAGAAAATGAGTGAAGTGCACAGAGTGCAACAGCAACTGCACAAGCTCAGAACTGAAGACGAGAAGCTCACCAACAGCATTCAGCCATTTATGGATGAATATGCTGACATCGTTGCCCAAGTCGAGGCAAAAATCAAAGAAGTTGCTGAATCTCAACAGGTGATTGATGCCATAACTAAAGAAGAAGCCACTACAGAAACAATGCAGACAGCTGTGGAATGTGTCGATGAATTGGACTCCGCTATAGCGCAGTGGAAGAAAACATTCGCGGAGACCCAAGCAGAAGCAGATGCGCAAGTAAAGCGACCACCCGCTAGTACGAGTGGCTCGAGGGCGAGCCACAAGTAAGTGTTAGGGGCCTGTTGGAGCCAAGGCCGCAGCTATGGTAAAAGCTGCGAATTTTGAGGAAAAAGCACAAGTATAGAAGAGAAAGTGCTAAATTTTGAATAAGCGCCAATTTTGGGACAGAAGCAGACGGTGCGCAGTACGGTGCCAGATGGATAATCTCAGCGTAGATTACGGACCGGAAATCGCGAAGCTCACGCGCACGTCAGAAGAGGATGAAGGTAGCAGAGTGGAAAGCCCAGCTACCACAATGAATGAAGCAATGAAGTAGAGGGCTCAGCTACCCTCATTAAGGCTGAATACAGAAGTTATGGTTGCTCGGACCAAGGAGGAGCAACGGACCAAAGCATTAAAGGCGAAGGACAAGGCGCCCATACCCGTAAGCTGCGTCGAAAATCATGGAGCCTGCAGGAAGCGGCGACATGACTGTAAGCGGCGCCTACAGTACACCTAGCCATGTCTGGTTAGGGTTTTTGGGGATTACTGCTGGGAAAGGCCCACAGTTTTGTAAAGGTGTGACCGCCATGGCCACCTATATATATGTATAATTGTAAAGGGTAGATGTTAGTTAGCTGGTTAGTGAGCTAGCTAAGATAGTAGATACTAGATGTAAGAAGGATTGATCGAATTGATCATCCTCTGTTACGATCTTGTTGATTGTTTTCTACCCTGTTGCTAGAAAACAGGAGTTGGAGCTGGTTAGCAGTGAAGCTAATCCTTGAGTTGCAGACAGTCGAAGTTGACGTCTGAACTATTGTAACCTCTGAAGAGAAAGAGACTAGATTGAGGGAAGGACTCCCAACTGTGTGCGTGGAGTCTCCTGGAAAGATCTAAGGCTGCAGCTGTGTGCGCAGCATAGTGTATAAATCTATCATTTTCTGGTTAATATAAGATACTCCCGTGGACATGGTTTCCCCCGTGGAGGTGGACTTCATATTTCTCGATGTTGTGATTGAGTGATTGCCTGTTTTTAGTTTACTAACAGCGTATACAGGAATGTTGCATTAACTTTATGAGTGTGTTAAGTAAGTTCTTGGAGCTTCCTTGGGGACTATAATCGCTAAGGGTCGAAGGAATCGGTAAGACGACGTCGCCGCAGCGATAGGAGAACGTGCTGCTGCACCGGGGCGCGCAAGCGAAACGACGCATAGAAGATCGGCGCAGGAGTGAACATCCCGCGCAGCCGAGCTGCTGAGCAGGAGCTTGAAAGTTGTTGCGCTCATAAGTCTGAAGAGGGGTCAGACATTCGCCTCAGAGGAATCGTCGAGGAGGAAAAAGCAGTCTCCGCGTCGCCTAGGTTAAGGAAATCTGATTCTTTAACCCCCCCATAGCCACTTCGGGTGAGACCTCGAGCTGCTGCGCAGCTCGTTGCCGAGAGGGCCAGTGCGCCAAGGGGTTTTGTTGCTCCGCTTCATTAAAACCCGGGTCTGTCCAAAAAGCAGCCAACAGGGATCCTCCTTGGTTGTCTTATGTTTTATGAAAATTTAAGTTCCCTTTAAAAGTGAAATTGTTCCTATGGTTGGCCATGTTCGATAAAGTGCTAGTTTGGGATTTTATGATCAAGAGATATTGGGTGGGTCCTAGTATATGCCCTTTGTGTAAAGAAAATAATGAAAATATTAGTCATCTATTTATTTATTGCATTTATTTGGAAAAGATGTGGGCACATGTCTTTTTGATCAAAGGCATTTAATTCATCTTGAGGAGTAATAATCTAGTAGGTGCACTTTAGGCCTGGGTAAACAATGGAACTTATAGGAATTTTCTAGCACTACCTCCTGTCCTCATCTTGGGGACTTGGATGGCTAGGAATAAAGCCATATTTGATGATGTAAATATATCTCCTACTGTGTATGCCTCAAAATACCTTGCTATTCTTTCACACTTCCCCCAGGTGGATGGTTTCCCTAAAGTGAGATCCATTGTTGAGGAATCTATTGACATAACAAATTGTTGGTCTTATTTTGATGGGGCATCTTAGGGTACCCCTGCTCAAGGAGGGGAAGGAGGAATTCTATATCTATTTGACTCAATGTGGGTGAAATTTGCCACAGGAATCGGCCCCAGTACTAACAACCGTTCTGAATTATTGGCCTTGAAACTCATATTATTGTTAGCCATTTCAAATAGTGTTAAGAGGCTTCAAGTGTTCGAAGACTCAAAGCTAGTGGTTGATTGGATGAGATTAAAGAGATCTCCAAAGAACATTATGTTGAGACCAATTTATGAGGAACTTATTAGATTGACAAGTTTGTTTCAGGAGCTATCTCTTTATCATGTTTTTAGAGAAAAGAACTACCAGGAAGATGAACTGTCTAAATCAGGGTTACAAGTTGGAGATGGCATTTGACACTTATGGGGAACAATCAATGACACTCTTTTGGAGCACAATCCTGGACCCCATATTGGATTAGGGTTATTTATTTTTGTCCTATCCTCTACTTTTGAGAACATCCCAATGACTAGTTTGACAACCAATATAGGGTTTAATTCAAAATATGTCATTATCTTGCAGAAAATAGGCTATATTTACTTGTTCAGAGAGATTTTTTCAAAAAAGGACTACTGTGTTTTTTGTATAAGGCCTTGATGGTCTACAAATTTACAACAATAATTTTTGTGAGGTCCTATGGGCCTATGAACTATTTGGTTTTTAATATAAAATAACTTTGACTTTTTTTCGAAGAAAAAACATGCTTTATACCTTTGCAAGGTTAGGTTAAACATTTTTCAGCAGAAGGCTAGGTTAAACATTGGAACAGTGCTCCCTCCACGATATGATTAATTTATCATATAGAGTTTCAATATTTTGGCAAGTTAATCTGTTGTCAATTTTATGACTTGAGGAGCGACACGTTAGAGGTTTTTATGCTATGCCTAATGATATGTTCGCAAGTTACTATGTCGGCAAGTTTACAACTAAGGCAACGACATGTCAAGATTCATAATGTTAAGGGAAGTGACACATCAAGGTCATAGAGTTAAGTTTAGCTCTATGTCGGGGATATTGAGGCAATCTAACCATTAATGTAGCGATAAGCCATTGGCATGTTTATCCATTATTATGGTGCCAACCTTGTGGAAGGTTACATGTCACAAAATTTCTTCAAGTTACGAAGTCAACAAGGGTTGCGAGCAGCAAAGTCCCTGCCTTAAAAAAATATAAATAAAAATAATAAAAACTAAGAAATGCAAAAGAGAAATATATGCCAATTTTCCCAAAAAAGTAAAAAAAAAATTATTGATCAATACTAGCAATCCATCTCCTTTGTAACTTACACAATTTTGATATTTTATTTTAGTTATTTTTAAGTGTGAAAGAAAACTGATTTGATTTCATATCAGAGTAATGATTTAATGTAGTACATTATTTCTGATACAATAAGTCCATTTGATATGATTTAATTTTGTACATTATTTCTCATGTAATCAGTCCATTTGATACTTTTCACTTAGAATGTCATTGATATTATACAAGTATGAGAAAGTTTACAAATATCTCATTTTTTAATATTTCTAAAGACAAGCACTTAAATATATTTCAACACGATTTGAGACTTGTTGCATACCTAGATTTGGTGCCCAAAACGTTACCAAAAAAGGACAATTCAATTAGGAAGTAAGTAAAGTGCAGATCCAGAATGAGGTTGTAAAAATATAAACCGGAAATAATAAAATCCTTCAAACTTTCACAAAGATTACAAAGAGATTCAAAGGATATTCAAGTATCCAAATAGAGTGCACTTTGGATACACAAATATTTCAGGAGCACCTATATGAAATATGTAACAAGGCAAAATCACAATTTAATGGTCAGGAATGGGAGACTGAGGATCATCACTTGTACACACAACTGTAGGATAGTCTCTTCTTTTCCTTGCATGAGGCAGTGGTGCATGTCCCAACACAGAGAGCAAGACAAGTAAGAACACCAATCCATTTAGAAACCCTAGCACTTCCATGAGCGTTAACATATCAAAGTAATACAACTCGAATGCATGATATCTGTAACACCAATACAATTGAAAACCAACCATATTTATGTCTTTAGCAGGTTTTCATGTCAGATTACTTTATCTAGATAAATGTGTTTAGTACATAGCATTTTAACTTAATTTCATCGATATCATGGGAGACATTTTTATTTTTTTATAAACTATAAAGAAAGATTTTTCACCTATTTTCAGAATGAAAATTTGTAGCTCAAATGGATTTTCAGAAATTATAAAATAAAATAAAAATATATATTGCAATGTAATGCATGAAACCAAGATACTGGTAGATAAAATCAAACTACCAATATACTTATGAAATCAATCTAAAAAAAGTTATATTTCAAGGAAGGAAAAAGCAATACACTACACTTTTAATTGTACATTTATCTTGTGAAATGCAACTTTTTAACACACAATCGTACATTTATCTAGTAAAATGAAAAAAAACCAACACGGCATAATCATTTGGGAATGACCGACAGGAAGCGGATGGGGAAGAGGCCACAGTTGGTGAAGATAGGGGGCTACCAGAATAGGTACTTTCCATGGATTGCGAACATTGAAAATACAATTTTGGTGGACTTTTAATCATGATATTTCCCTCACTCACATCGTCAACGTCAAGGGATCTCACCTGCATTTTTCCTGCTACTACATGTGATCATAACATGCAACAATTATATATATTATGTGTTGTTGCTACTAATAATAAAGCTACGCAAATGGTCTAAATGGATTAGATCTGCTACACTAATTACTCTGCCATCTAAATGTATTAGAGCTGCTTAGCAGATCCATGGGTAGTGTTGAAAGTAGAATTCTTGCGCAGCTTGCTAAGGCCGTTGTCTCGCTATGGACCGCCAAGAGTGTCATCTCATATTTATGCAACATATGAAATGCATTTAAGAAAATAAACAATCCAACAATAAAAAATTACGTCAGAACGCTAATTTTTGGCTCTCTTTATTTCCAATCCCGGAAGGGAATTCTAAAAGGAAAAAGCAATCGAAAAAGGAAAAAATAGAAAAAAACAAGAAACAAGAATGAAATCATAAATCATAAAAAACCAGGAAACATTTCCTCTTCACATTGAGGAAAGTTGTCGTGCTTTAATGTTAGGAATAAAAAAAAAATCGGTCAATTTTTTTAATCCTTATTTTCTATGGTATGGCACCAATGAGATTTCAAATAATTTCATATAGAAATAAAAAAATTAAATAATAGGAAAATAAATCAAAACTTTATGTTGCACATTATAATGCAATTTAAAAAACTAAAATATAAGTTTAAATGGAGGGAAAATGAGTATTTATTTTTTGTAATTTTCAATTATATATTTACAATTTTAGTAACTGATACGAATCTTTGTTTATGTTTCCAAAGAATCCATTAAGCATGTTAGAAAGTTGTATAATCCTTCTAAATTTATAAAGTGAAATATAAAAGAAATATATGATTATAGTTTAAGAAATAAAATTCATTTAATAGCAATAAAACAATATAGAACAAAATTATGCAAAATGCAAAAGAACAATATGGAACAAAATTATACAAAATGCAAAAAAAAAGAAACTTCCAATCCATATCTTATAGCAATATGGAACACAATTATACAAAAATAAAAACACGGAAACTTCCCTCCATAGCGTATGGGATTTTTCTATACATGAATTTTATTTTTTTAGTATCTCCCAATGATTGACGGATGGTGCAATTCATACTAGCGCACATAAAGCCTATATAACATAAATAGTATGGAAGATGACATAACTAAATTTGAGTAAATCAGTCGCAAAAATGAGGTCTCGACTATCATTAAAAAATGCTTTTGCATGAAATTTTGGTGGTTAGTGAAAGTGAATTTTTCACCAACAGACCAGGCCATATATGATCTCCTTCTCATCACGAATCCAACACAACTCGTGGAATTCAAATCCGAGTCCCGGAAGTACCAAAGCGCCACCGACGATTTCCCATCAAACTTAGCCATCCCTTCATGAAGAAAGTTACCATGTAAATATTGTCTAAATCTTAGATAAATATTTGTTATCTTTAGAGGACCAATCCACTAAAGATTTCATCGAGGTGAAATTTAACAGAGTGCTGACACACTCCGATTCAAAGTAGTGTTTCTTCTGTCAAGGTGGTTAAAATTTAAGTGTTAATCTACTAATCTCCATTATGTTGAAAATATGTCCTAATTCTTCTTGCATTTTCCAAATTAAAAAGGAAAAAATGCTTTAAGGTAGAAAAAAAGAAATAATAAATGAATAAATAAGTGATTAAAAAAAACAAAGAAAACAAATAAAATAATATCAAAATTTCCTCACCGTTCCTTTACATTCATCCCTTTATATCACGTGACTTCCTCTTATACCTTTGGATCCCCACTCACTCATGTGCACCCACCCCTTCAAGATAACGTGGAGGCTATGTTTTCTAGGTTATACACATGGTTAAAAAATTAAAGTAAGGATGGGGAGAGACGTTTGCCACATTATCCTATGTATTACATGGCTTGGTAGGATGTTCTACTCCTATTAGACAGAGCTGGCTCAAAGTTGACGATTTGGATTTTATAAATAATGTTAGTCTTATGGGAGGGATATGTCAAGGAGCTGCAAGTCTGTCATGTAAGATTGGTAGATGACTTGATGAATTAATCTGGTCTAGGAATGCATAGGGGTGTATAAATCCTTAGTGTTGGCTACAATGTGATTAGGAAGGAAGAAGACCTTCGGGATCCTCCTTGGTTGTCTTGTGTTTTATGAAAATTTAAGTTCCCTTTATAAGTGAAATTGTTCCTATGGTTGGCCATGTTCGATAAAGTGCCAGTTTGGGATTTTATGATCAAGAGATATCGGGTGGGTCCTAGTCGATGCCCTTTGTGTAAAGAAAATAATGAAAATATTAGTCATCTATTTATTTACTGCAGTTATTTGGAAAAGATGTGGGCACATGTCTCTTTGATCAAAGGCATTCAATTCATCTTGAGGGGTAATAATCTAGTAGGTGCACTTTAGGCCTGGGTAAACAATGGAACTTATAGGAATTTTCTAGCACTACCTCCCGTCCTCATCTTGGGGACTTGGATGGCTAGGAATAAAGCCATATTTGATGATGTAAATATATCTCCTACTGTGTATGCCTCAAAATACCTTGCTATTCTTTCACACTTCCCCCAGGTGGATGGTTTCCCTAAAGTGAGATCCATTGTTGAGGAATCTATTGACATAACAAATTGTTGGTCTTATTTTGATGGGGCATCTCAGGGTACCCCTGCTCAAGGAGGGGAAGGAGGAATTCTATATCTATTTGACTCAATGTGGGTGAAATTTGCCACAGGAATCGGCCCCAGTACTAACAACCGTTCTGAATTATTGGCCTTGAAACTCATATTATTGTTAGCCATTTCAAATAGTGTTAAGAGGCTTCAAGTGTTCGAAGACTCAAAGCTAGTGGTTGATTGGATGAGATTAAAGAGATCTCCAAAGAACATTATGTTGAGACCAATTTATGAGGAACTTATTAGATTGACAAGTTTGTTTCAGGAGCTATCTCTTTATCACGTTTTTAGAGAAAGGAACTGCCAGGAAGATCAATTGTCTAAATCAGGGTTACAGGTTGGAGATGGCATTTGACACTTATGGGGAACAATCAATGACACTCTTTTGGAGCACAATCCTGGACCCCATATTGGATTAGGGTTATTTATTTTTGTCCTATCCTCTACTTTTGAGAACATCCCAATGACTAGTTTGACAACCAATATAGGGTTTAATTCAAAATATGTTATTATCTTGCAGAAAATAGGCTATATTTACTTGTTCAGAGAGATTTTTTCAAAAAAGTACTGTGTTTTTTGTATAAGGCCTTGATGGTCTACAAATTTACAACAATAATTTTTGTGAGGTCCTATGGGCCTATGAACTATTTGGTTTTTAATATAAAATAACTTTGACTTTTTTCGAAGAAAAAACATGCTTTATACCTTTGCAAGGTTAGGTTAAACATTTTTCAGCAGAAGGCTAGGTTAAACATTGGAAGAATGCTCCCTCCACCATATGATTAATTTATCATATAGAGTTTCAATATTTTGGCAAGTTAATCTGTCGTCAATTTTATGACTTGAGGAGCGACACGTTGGAGATTTTTATGCTATGCCTAATGATATGTTCGCAAGTTAATATGTTGGCAAGTTTACAACTAAGGCAACGACATGTCAAGATTCATAATGCTAAGGGAAGTGACACATCAAGGTCATAGAGTTAAGTTTAGCTCTATGTCGGGGATATTGAGGCAATCTAAGCATTAATGTAGCGATAAACCATTGGCATGTTTATCCATTATTATGGTGCCAACCTTGTGGAGGGTTACATGTCACGAAATTTCTTCAAGTTACGAAGTCAACAAGGGTTGCGAGCAGCAAAGTCCCTGCCTTAAAAAAATATAAATAAAAATAATAAAAACTAAGAAATACAAAAGAGCAATATATGCCAATTTTCCCCAAAAAGTAAAAAAAATAAAATTATTGATCAATACTAGCAATCCATCTCCTTTGTAACTTACACAATTTTGATATTTTATTTTAGTTATTTTAAAGTGTGAAAGAAAACTGATTTGATTTCATATCAGAGTAATGATTTAATGTAGTACATTATTTCTGATACAATAAGTCCATTTGATATGATTTAATTTTGTACATTATTTCTCATGTAATCAGTCCATTTGACACTTTTCACTTAGAATGTCGTTGATATTATACAAGTATGAGAAAGTTTACAAATATCTCATTTTTTAATATTTCTAAAGACAAGCACTTAAATATATTTCAACACGATTTGAGACTTGTTGCATACCTAGATTTGGTGCCCAAAACGTTACCAAAAAAGGACAATTCAATTAGCAAGTAAGTAAAGTGCAGATCTAGAATGAGGTTGTAAAAATATAAACCGGAAATAATAAACTCCTTCAAACTTTCACAAAGATTACAAAGAGATTCAAAGGATATTCAAGTATCCAAATAGAGTGCACTTTGGATACACAAATATTTCAGGAGCACCTATATGAAATATGTAACAAGGCAAAATCACAATTTAATGGTCAGGAATGGGAGACCGAGGATCATCACTTGTACACACAACTGTAGGATAGTCTCTTCTTTTCCTTGCATGAGGCAGTGGTGCATGTCCCAACATAGAGAGCAAGACAGGTAAGAACACCAATCCATTTAGAAACCCTAGCACTTCCATGAGCGTTAACATATCAAAGTAATACAACTCGAATGCATGATATCTGTAACACCAATACAATTGAAAACCGACCATATGTTATGTCTTTAGTAGGTTTTCATGTCAGATTACTTTATCTAGATAAATGTGTTTAGTACATAGCATTTTAACTTAATTTCATCGATATCATGGGAGACATTTTTATTTTTTTATAAACTATAAAGAAAGATTTTTCACCTATTTTCAAAATGAAAATTTGTAGCTCAAATGGATTTTCAGAAATTATAAAATAAAATAAAAATATATATTGCAATGTAATGCATGAAACCAAGATACTGGTAGATAAAATCAAACTACCAATATACTTATGAAATCAATCTAAAAAAAGTTATATTTCAAGGAAGGAAAAAGCAATAAACTACACTTTTAATTATACATTTATCTTGTGAAATGCAACTTTTTAACACAAAATCGTACATTTATCTAGTAAAATGAAAAAAAAACCAACATGGCATAATCATTTAGGAATGACCGACAGGAAGCGGATGGGGAAGAGGCCACAGTTGGTGAAGATAGGGGGCTAACAGAAGAGGTACTTTCCATGGTTTGCGAACGTTGAAAATACAATTTTGGTGGACTTTTAATCATGCTATTTCCCTCACTCACATCGTCAACATCAAGGGATCTCACCTGCATTTTTCCTGCTACTGCATGTGATCATAACATGCAACAATTATATATATTATGTGTTGTTGCTACTAATAATAAAGCTACGCAAATGGTCTAAATGGATTAGATCTACTACACTAATTACTCTTCCATCTAAATGTATTATAGCTACTTAGCAGATCCATGGGTAGTGTTGAAAGTAGAATTCTTGCGTAGCTTGCTAAGGCCATTGTCTCGCTATGGACAGCCAAGAGTGTCATCTCATATTTATGCAACATATGAAATGCATTTAAGAAAATAAACAATCCAACAATAAAAAATTACGTCAGAACGCTAATTTTTGGCTCTCTTTATTTCCAATCCCGGAAGGGAATTCTAAAAGGAAAAAGCAATCGAAAAAGGAAAAAATAGAAAAAAACAAGAAACAAGAATGAAATCATAAATCATAAAAAACCAGGAAACATTTCCTCTTCACATTCAGGAAAGTTGTCGTGCTTTAATGTTAGGAATAAAAAAAAAATCGGTCAATTTTTTTAATCCTTATTTTCTATGGTATGGCACCAATGAGATTTCAAATAATTTCATATAGAAATAAAAAAATTAAATAATAGGAAAATAAATCAAAACTTTATGTTGCACATTATAATGCAATTTAAAAAACTAAAATATAAGTTTAAATGGAGGGAAAATGAGTATTTATTTTTTGTAATTTTCAATTATATATTTACAATTTTAGTAACTGATACGAATCTTTGTTTATGTTTCCAAAGAATCCATTAAGCATGTTAGAAAGTTGTATAATCCTTCTAAATTTATAAAGTGAAATATAAAAGAAATATATGATTATAGTTTAAGAAATAAAATTCATTTAATAGCAATAAAACAATATAGAACAAAATTATGCAAAATGCAAAAGAACAATATGGAACAAAATTATACAAAATGCAAAAAAAAAGAAACTTCCAATCCATATCTTATAGCAATATGGAACACAATTATACAAAAATAAAAACACGGAAACTTCCCTCCATAGCGTATGGGATTTTTCTATACATGAATTTTATTTTTTTATCAATTTATCTAATCTTTTTTTTCCCACGAAAAAAAGCATACTATTGTTATTCAAAAAGTTGAATCAAATAGTACATGATTGAGTCTATCAGAACCAGATTGTCCCAAGAACATCTCTATGAAATAGAGTCTCAATTTTACAAAATTTACACCATACGGATGCCAAATGTCCAAAAACCTAGATAAGCAAATAACCAAATCAAATCAAAATATTATAAGAACCCGAATCAATCAACTGATTCTCCCAAAATTCCTCCTAAAGCAAATAATCCTTCTCGCCTTCAAGTGCCATCTTTGAAAGACAGTCAACCTTGTCATTAAATTCACGGAAAATATGCTCCAAAGAAAAGGAACTAAAAGAACGAAGTTCATCCTTGATTCTCCTGCACCAGCTGACTAGATCCAAAACTTTAATGTCATATTCACCTCTGGCCCATTTGATAGTCACACGTGAATCCCTAATAATCTTCACACTTACAAACCCGAAGAGATTTGCAACTTTGACAACACACCACAAGGCCAAGAGTTCTGCCTTCATGTTAGAGCCTCTGCCACATTTTAGATGAAGTGAATAATAATGAGAATGATTTATAAAAATCACTCCACCAGCACCACAAAATCCAAAATTGGCAGCACCATCAAAAAATAGAATAGGCTCCTTGATATTGAAGTGAAATTCCCCAATATTTCTTTGAACAGAAACTGATAAATCTGTCTGATATTGCAGAAAGTGTGAGAGAATAAAATTGAATGAGCTTTGCACATTTGGAATATGATCTTCAAAAGTAACCTTATTCCTGACAAACCAACCGGCCCATCAGATGAAGATAGGCAGAGAAGAGATATACAATGGGGTGGAGTGCAGACCAACCGAGAGAACTCCTTCGTTACAAGTGAGAGCTTCAATGCCTGATACTACCAAATGAAGGGAGGTACCATACCTCTGTATAGTTTCGTGCGAGCAAGGACCTCGAAACTTCGACATTAAACCGCATGCTTCCATCTTACCTTCACACCGATCTTCATAAATGCATGGAGAATCCCAAGGACGGTCTTTAATGTTTGAGCTAAGGTGTAATCCACTTGTCCAAGAAATGGAGGGGGAACTACGCATGCACATCCCCATGAGGATGTTGAGGTCTAGAAGCATGGAGACCATTTGGAGTGGGGAGGACCTTGGTTTAGAACAATTATCCCTTCATTTAGCTTAACCCCTTGATTCTCCATGATGTCAGCCTCCACGTTATTGTGCCTAGGAGTATGAAAGAACCAGATCCGAGAGATGTCACCAATGGTGGAGACTATTCGTTTTTGAATTATTCTCATAGACTTTTCATGGCCTCTTTGTATACTTATCATTTTCTGAATAACAATCTTGGAATCTCCGAGGACGGAGAAGTGATCAGCGATATCATAACTTCAACCCCTTGGAGGAGGGCCGCCCATTCAACTTGATTGTTGGTTCTCCTTCCTAATCCCCATGCGAATTGAAATAACTTATTTCCTTTAGGGCCGTAAACGACCCCTCCCGCACCTGCCACCCCGGGTAAAAGGGAAATACATTCATAAGATGAGGAAAGATGAAAATTTTTCAGAAGAGGAAGCAATTGGACAGTTACTCAAGGGGACTTTTCAACTTCTAAGGAAAAAGGATTAAAGAGGGGAAAATCCATGAGAAAAGGAATTTTGACTCTCTAACTTTTTATGTACTATTGCTATACTATTAATGAGGAGAAGTTGCTTTCAGCGAAGACGTTTAAGGAAACTATGATTTCCATGTGTCATTGTTGTGTACTATTATGTTGCATTTGTATATATTGGAATTGTGTATGAATGTATCTTACGTTGTGGATTGTTCTCATGTGTAGTTGATCCATTCATATTTATGTTTTATGGAAATGTTTTTTGAATATGTGGGTGTAGAACTGTTAATGACTTTGTAACCATTTCTGTTGGAATATTCACCAATAGTGAGAAGGGGGGGTGAATCAGTATTCGACACTTTTCACCATTTCAAACTTTAGTATCAGATGTACACATTAACCATTAACAATAACATTCATCATCGCATAAACCATACACAATACATAAGATATTTTACATGGAAGCCCAAATGGGAGAAAACCACATAATGCTTTTCTTATATAATATAAAGATTACATTCAATTGATTTACCAGCTCCAACTAGAAGGAGGCTACAAATCACTAGTTTATCAACTCCAACTAAATCAGGCTACAACCCCTTGATTTTACCATAGGCTCCAACATGTAGTGATGAATCCAATCCTTAGTGAGCTCCAACTCACTAGATTTACCAGCATCAACTAGAAGGAGGCTATTATCCCCTATCCTTTCCCTGTCCTGCCACCCTTATATGAGTAAGAGAATTAACCTGTCACTATCATTGTATTTGTCAACTTGTACCTGTATCATTGTCTTTGTCAACCTGTATCTATATCAATGTATTTGTCAACCTATATCACTGTCTTTGTCAATATGTATCTATATCAATGTATTTGTCAACCTATATCACTGTCTTTGTCAACCTGTACATGTATCATTGTCTTTGTCAACCTGTACCCTTATCAATGTCTTTGTCAACCTGTATCATTGTCTTCGTCAACCTGTACCTCTATAAATTTATGTGTCACTTATCATTATCTTTGTCACTATCTCTACATCAATCTATATCATGCCTCAAATCTATCTTTCCAAGAATGCCAAAAAAAATCATCCATAGATTTCATTTGCATCTTCAAAATTTTACATCATAGACATTTCCAAACCCTAGGATATTCCAAGATAATCACCATGATATTTGGCAATATCATCACCATAATCACCATAACATATCTATGCAATATCACCAAACAAAAGGCTCTAACACATACACAAGATCCATACCATTTTCAAGACAACAAGAAGGACCCTAGTCCATGAGAGGCATATATCATCACAAGAGAAGCCCATAAGCAAGAACCATACCTTTTATAAGATGAAGAAACAATAAATAAACCCTTTTCCAAAAGAAACACTAGATTATTCCATCACATAGACCTTCCAATAAGCTTTTCCAATGATCCAATAAGTTCCTAATTATGATATCATATGAGAAAGTTATGCCAATTTTACCAATCTTCACCAAAGAACAAAAGTGATCCCAAAAATTTCCACATTAGCTCCTCCAAAAATTTTGCACTTTTTTTCTCCAAGAGTTGCGCAATTTAGAAGAGAGACTTCAAGAGCTTGAGTCATTATGAAATGATAAGTTTCATCTCCTATTTGTACCTTCCAAGGTTCCTTTAGTTTTCTTTAGGGTCAATGTTTCACTTATCCTTAAATTTAGGATCTCCATATTTTAAGGGGTACTTGAATGCGTCAATACCCCACTTCAAGGATTCATCATGGAACTTTAACTTGCCTTCATGATCACTTCATATCTTCATCAAAGGGGCTTTGGGGATTTTCCTCATCATACTTAGTGGACACATCATTATTCCTTTCGGGGTTTCTTTCCTCTTTATGTGGACCCATAATCAATACTTTGGGGTTATATGGACCCATCATTAATACTTTGGGGGATTCTTCATACTTCATACCAATATTGCTTTGGACCAAATTTAGGGGCTCTTTAGGGCCTTCTTCATAATGGGTCATGTGACCCCAACATCATGGTCATGTGGACCAACACCATTATTCTAGGGGTTTCTTCACCTTTCTCACCAACATTACTTAGGGGAAACCTTAGGGATTTCTTTAGGGATTTTCCCCATATGTGTACAACCCGAAGTGCCTTCCCATGAGGGCCATGCTTAAAGTTACGCCATAAAGGGACCGCTTTGGAGTTATATACACTAGGACTTTGACATCAATGACAACCTTATTCAACATTTCCCCCCTTTGTCATTGATGGAAATCATCATACTCCTGCTAGGACCATGATCCTAATCTTTCTCTCTCCCTTTGACATCAATGGAAAAGGGTAACTCCCCTTAACAATATCTCTTCTCCAAAAGTTTGTAACTTATTGTCTAGGAGATCTTGCCATGTTGTTGCTGCAATCTCTTGCCACGTGTCCATAGTCATGGCATTTGTAGCATTCAACATTATGATTCATCATGCTTCTACAATTTATTTCCATGTGTCATTAATTGTGGCACTTGTAACATTCAACATTGTAGTTCGACTGGACACCTCCATTTGCAATCTCTAGCCTTATGCCCAAAGCTGTTGCAAGAGAAACAATTACCAAGAAAGATGCTTAGATACCTGGGTGTAGAAGATCTTCTTGATGGTGCAACATCTTTGTATTCATCTTTCTTTGAACCTTGATGACAAATCATTCCTTTGTAGTATTTGCATTGATGGGAGATTATGATAATGTTTGCATAACTTTTATTCTTCTCTTCATTTCTCTTGGAACATTCAACTTTATTTGTTGGTGGTTTGGAGCTTTCACCTTCTTCGACAATATATGTTCACGATCTTCCTTCTAGTGTTTAAACTGTTCTAAAGGTAACCCGCTCTGATACTCCATAATGCATAAGAGAAAGCTACTGTCTATCATGATAAACAATTGACTAATTACTGAAATAAAATAAAATTTTAAATATGATGATATTTTCTCCTGAAAATAACATTACCTTGTTAGAAATAATGTATAAGGGAAATACATTCAGAAGATGAGGAAAGATGAAAAGTATTCGGAAGAGGAAGCAATTGGACAATTACTCAAGGGGACTGTTCAACTTCTAAGGAAAAAGGATTAAAGAGGGGAAAATCCATGAGAAAAGGGATTTTGTCTCTCTAAATTTTTATGTACTATTGTTAAACTATTAATGAGGAGAAGTTGCTTTCAACTAAGACTTTTCAGGAAACTCTGATTTCCATGTGTCATTGTTGTGGATTATTCTGTTGCATTTGTATATATTGGAATTGTGTATGAATGTATCTTCCGTTGTGGATTGTTTTCATGTGTAGTTGATCCATTCATATTTATGTTTTATGGAAAAAAAATTGAATCTATGGGTGCAAAACTGTTAATGACTCTGCAACCATTTCCCCATATTCATGTCTTTATCTCCTAGTAAACTATTTCATGGGCATTGACAGGCGCATGTATGGTTCTGCGCTTATTTCTTGTAACTTTTATCATGTCTGGATGCTTGCATTATGAACTTTAGATTAGTTTCATTTTATCCTTTAATTAGAAAATCATAAACAGTGGACCAAGACGCAACCGGTAAAACCCAAAATTAGTAATGGTTGCCGGGATAGAATCTATATAGGTTCCCTATTCCAAATGGTTTGAGGTCTAATTGGGGATTTTTACCAGGGAGAACCCCTACTATTGGCCAAGGTCATTTCGACCCGTAAATATGTGTTTAATTTTAAATTTTTTTAATTCATTTAAACGTATGCCCAATACACTTTCATTTCACTCTAAATAGTTGTTAGGTGTTTATCTCTATTGCATTTAGAGTTATTTTCTTTGTTAAAAGGGTAATTGCCTTGAGCGATCTTACCTCAAAGAAGTTTGGTTATTTTCTAGAGTATTTTCCATCTTCAAAATATGAATTGATCCCCAACTGAATGAGAATATGGTCCCCCCAATGTATCAAATATGTGCATATTTATTCATTTATGATCTTTGATAATAGTATCTGGACATTCAAAACAACCTTTGTTTATTGTTTTAGTTACCTTGAAAAAATTTCATGTTTGATTGAGCACATATTGTAAAGTTTTGTTTGAATAACTCAATCTGAGAGTTAACCCCTCTAATTGTTGAATTATTTCAGAACAATCTACAGCAAGTAGGTTATTTAATCTCAATAGAGTGCCTTGACAATGTTCTCTAGCTAGAAACATCTTGAGGAAAAACAAAGAGAACGTGGATCATAAGGTGATCAACATGCCAAATTTTCCTTTGATATTATTTTATATTTAAATTTATGACAATATTAACTAAGATATTCCAAACATTTTAAATTTGCAAATGTCAAAGATTGTGATGGCCACACCAATGAGGGATCACAATGACCTCTTATGAAAGAGGAGATTTACAAAGGATACAAATGATGATGAATTGATCCCTATATCATCTAGAGTAGTGTTGGAAGTTAATGAAAGGAGAAAGGATTTTATAATAACATGAGGGAATTAGTGGAATTAAGGTATATTTTTACTTTTCACTTACATTACAAAGTTTAGTTACATGTCTACAACAAATATATGCAGAGCAATTTTCAATGAAACCTGTGAGACTTGTAATAGATAAAAATTACAATAACAACACAAAATAGTGAGGAAGTAATCTTTCTAAACATGTTTTATTTTTTATATGTATATACTAGTTCAAAATATTACCAAATTGCATAATATTCATGTTATATAATATATTTACCTCATAGGAATATTAACTGATTTTTATGTTTATAACACTAGTACAAAATGAGAGATAAATGACCAAAAAAACGACCAAAATCAGCATATAAATGACCACTTTTGAGTTGGCGACCACTGGTAGAAAATTAGTGGTCATTTATCACGTGACAAAATATGTGGTCATATTTAGCTTGGTCGTTTATAGCTTAGCTTGTGGTTATATATTTGGTCATTAATTTGCTCATTAATTGTCACAGTTAATGACCAAATATACAACCAAATTAACGACCAAATATATGACCACACTGTAAGCTATAAACGACCAAGCTAAATATGACCACATTTTTTGTCGCGTGATAAAGGACCGCTAATTTGCTACCAGTGGTCACCATTTGGTCATTTATATACGAGTTTTTTTTTCATTTTTTTGTCACTTATCTCTCATTTTTGTTGTGGACATTTATCTCTTTTTAGTGGTCATTTATCTCTTTTTGGTGGTCATTTATCTCATTTTTGTCATTTGTAGTCATTTTATATATATAGGGCATGGAGGAATCGAACCACCAACCTCCTTCCTGTAAGGCAGGTGCTCTTCCATTGAACTAGCACCCTTAAATAGAATATATTATATAATTTTACGTCAGTGACTAAGAATTTGCAACTTCTAAATTTCTTGGGTACACTGCCTTTGCTAGCAACAATAGAGTCTACAATGAAGTTTTCCTGCAGTAAGGAGTAAACAATTACTAGTAGTTGGCTTAATTGTGCCTATTTAATTACATGGAACCAAAATACTACTTGATATTCTTACCTACGAACTACGTTGCACTATCATTTTCTTATCATTCTTTCAACATTACCTAGTAGTTGCTTTCACACTCTTACGTTTAACATTAATTGTATTCAAACTAGATGTATCCCTATCATCTTGGTTGGAGTAGATTTGTTGGTCAACCTACGTTTGTGGTTTTGAGCGTTGTGTCACCTTTTCTACTGAGCCTTTCATTGATATGGTTGAATGTGATGGTTCTCCCTATGTTTTGTTTTTATTTTCTCTCTGGCACACAATATAAATATGATAGTAAGGTTATATAAGACGATTACCACAAGAAGTAGAAGCTACATAAGGACCACAAGTTGTATAAATTTACATCTTTATTTTGTTAATTAAGAGGTCTTCGATGAAAATGCATTTAGGACTCAAAGTAGAATAATCGTTCTTTATATTGTAAAAAACGCCAAACAATATGAATAGACTAACAAAACTGAAGGCCAAACAAGCCTTTCAATGGCTGCATGATGCATTATTTTTCACCAGAGTTTCCACTTTTTGATCTAGGCACCTTAAGTTGCAAAGTCCATCAAGAGTATTAATTCATATTCAATGTTTTCCAAGTTGGATACTGAAGTCCTACTCGTAATAACAATATAAGAAACAAAATTGAAAAAATCCAGTGAACCAATAAAAAAGCATAATATATATTACCTTGGTAAACAATCTAGCATATATATCATTGTTTCATACCTCTGGAATCCTAACCTTTCAAAGGCTCTTAACATAGACTCTACTTTAAACCAAAGAGGAGAATTAAGCTACTGATCTTGTTACATCCTCTAAAGTAAATATATGCAATAAAAAATATAATAGACTGAGCACAACTGCCTTGTGAAGCCAGGAGAACACATAAGTGCACAAAATTTTGATTTGAAGTTCAAAGTTTACATCCATCGTCCTCCAAAAATGAAACAATGGATTACCAAATTTACATGCAATTTTTTTTCATAAAAACACTTCGCGAGAGTCCCCCCTCTTCCTCTATATATCCAGATAGAGGACGTTTTCAACCGCTAGCCACAAAAGTGGTTGGTAACCCTAAGGGATTCAACTTGATTTGAACCTCTGACCTATTGCCTTACAATTGGCAACACACCATTGGTGGATGGTTCAACCGACTGAGCTAACTCTTGGAACAAAATTTACACACAAATATATTTATTATAATGGCTAAATAAGCCTTATACAAAGGTTGTTTCTCTTGTGGAATCCATAGTTAACTTTGCAAGTAATCTACTTCTAGGCCATTAAGAACATCCATTGTATGGGTGTGATGGGCCTTATGAAGTATGGCAACCATTTATGATGACCTAAAACTTCTAAATTTTTTAGCTTCAATATGATGGTGAGGACATTTTTGGCAATTTTCTTGAAGTTGACACCATATACATCAAACTTATGTTGTCTTGAATACATAATACATTCAAAGTGTAGTATTTTACAAAAGCTCCTCCTACAGAATAACAAGTTTACTTTGAACAATTGTAAAAAACAAAACAAAAACAAAAGCCAAAATATTTTTGGAATTAAGCTAAATACAAATATTATGGTTTTGTATATTCTTTTCAACTCCCAGGAAAAATGTTTATACAACTTTGCTATAGAAAAAATCCAATTCAATAAACTAAAATAAAATCCAATGCATCATCAAATAGATGTAGGTGCACATTTACTCAACATACCTATTTTCCCCATTCTGATTCATTTCCATATCCACAGCTGATAACGTGAATATCTTCCTTCGATAAAGAAGATGGATCGACAGATTGTGAAAGACCACCATTTTTCATGAGAGTAGATTGAATAAACACCAAATATTCACTGAATCTTTTCTCAAATCTCCGTTGGGACATGAGCAATGATTTCTCATCGTCAAATCCTATCATAGACACAATTTCAATGAAGGCTCAAGTCACTGGTTTGGACTATGACTCACCTTCAACACCCTCTGATATGTCTTCTGTAAGGACCTTCCTCCTTAGGTGTGTTGATTTTTTTTTTGGGGGACTTATATCTATAACATAAACTCACAAGTAATTCTACTGAGCTAATGTGTAATAAGTTGATTCTTAAGCATAATGTAATCGTACTATTTCTACAACATAATTATGGAAGAAGTATTTGCAGAAGTTCTTTTTTCTGTTAACTCAGAGTAAACATATTCCCAACATATATATACATGAATTACTTCCTACAATTTAAATATAACTTTATCTATTTTAAAAACTCATAAAATAAATACTTTCTACAATCTAACATAACTTTTATTTATTTTAAAAGTCTTTTCACAATTATGTATGAGATCTTCAATACATAAGTCATATTCACAAGCTTTTACAATCAAAATAAAATCTCTCATAAATATGATTTTATATTCCTAATCTTTTGTAAGAATACATGAAACTCTAAACATATAAATTGATCCCTACTCTTTCATGAATATAAATATTTATTCTTCAATACATATACCATATTCATAAAATATGAAGTCTTCGTTATTTAATTTATTATCTTAATCTTTTATTCAATAAACATGAAACTTTAAATGCTTAAACTATAATAATAACAATTATAACATGGTTCTATTAATGCAATTATTCCCAAAGTGTAATATTTAAAAGTTCAATTTCTATGAAGACAAGCTACATATAATAATTAAAATCAGAATTCCTATAGCTAAGATTAGTTTCGTACTAGCCTTCTTTTCAATCTACGACATCACAATTTCATCTCTACTCTTCTAATACAAATTATGCACACCTATATATATATATATATATCATAAGCGAAATTAATATATCGGCTAATTCTAACCATTTCTTTTTTCAATATATATTATCCCCAACTTTCGACCATAATTCTAATAACAAACTGGGCACATAAATGCACATTCACAATTAACCAAAAGTAATAATACTAAAAGTCCTTCTTAGTAAAACATCACAAATTCTGAGAAACGCTTATTCAGTTTCGAAAGGATGTATAGAAAACTTTAAGATTTAGTAATCGACTCACTTGAGAATTTTGGATATGCCATACGAATATATACACAGAGAAATAAAGGTTAATCCCAAATCGTTTGATGAATTCTGGAGACGCCCAAAGAATTAGATTCATATGGATTTTTAAGAAACAAATTATCAACGAATTTATGAAATGTGGAAACACCAAAAGAGGTGAAACACAGGTCACACATGAAATTCTGAAAACGTTCTTCCCATTCCGCCACAATTTACAGAGATCTTTGGATTGATTATAAATTAGATCATCAAGCTGGAAAACGTCATCGAATCTTCGACAAAGGTGTACAGGAATTTATAAGAACTAAAAATAAATGCAAGTCATTAATGAATTTCTGGAAACGTTCTTCTCATTCCGCCACAATATACAGAGATCTTTGAATTGATTATAAATCAGATTTTGAAGCTGGAAAACGCCATCGAATATACAGAGATGTTTGATCAATTACTAATCGGATCGATGAATAACGCAGAGGGTAAGAAATCTAGAGATCTTTGTCGAGCTGCCAACACGCAGAGGGTAAGGAAATCCAGATCCTGGTTAATTGCCATTGCACAGAGGAAAAAGAATCTACAGGTCTTGGTCAAATCGGCAACACGCAGAGGGTAAGGAAATCCTGATCTCGTTAATTGCCATCGCGCGGAGGAGTTATGGGCATTAGATCTCAGTCATTTATCAATAAAGCAGAGATACCGTGACGATTCAAAATGAATCTTGGAAACGCCGATCCATTCTGAATTTAACTACAGAGATCAAAATTCCGAATGCTAAGAGTTTGGGATTTGCAGAGATTTTCCAGACCCGGTCACCATCAGATTTACGGATTGGTAATGCTCCTCGAATAAGAAAATGAACACAAGCTTTTAGGTGAGCGATAGCCATCACGACTATGGACCGGGAAATGCCCTTTCAAAATTCAAATTAGACACACAGAATTTTTAAGTAAGCAGATATAATCATACTGCAACTTCTGGAATCGCCGTTCAACAAAAACACAAAGATTTTTAAAAGACAAATACAATTGGTGTTACGATGGAAGGAAATAATATTGCATTAAAAACAAGAAGGTAGCCTTCAACTAGGACTGGATTGGATCTTAGATTTTTCCTCAAAACCGGATTAAAATATGTGTCAACAGAAATAAAATTCGACCGGAAGAAATGATGATCCATAAGTCGATAGTCCTTGATCTCTGGACGTATTCGCAGGGATTCGAATAGGTATCAATAATGAAACAAGTTATAAATTTATAAAATCGATTTACAATTATCGTTTTTCCCAAATTATCAACGCATTCTCAGGGATTTAGAAATTGTATGAATACTGGAACAAGTGATAAAGTCATGCAATCGATTTACAATTTGGGATTTATACAGGGGATTCCCACCCACGCGCAGATCGGTCACCATGCAAATGACAGAGAAGAAGATTTAAATCGAAATAGTAATTGGAAGAGTGGATCCCTTCTCATCAAATGAGGAATGCAGCGATCTCAGAAGAATTTCAAACTAAAACAGAGTATAAATTCTGGAGCATGGCTACCTTCATGACTAGTTGGAATATAGAGTGATCCAGAAAAGGAAATTCAATCGAAGACAGAGTTTTAAACAAAAAGCAACGATTTATAGAGTTCGATGTTCCATACAGAAATCTATCATTATAGAATGCAATGAAAGGGCAAGAGTTTCCTACATAGAACTAGATCGGATTGTTTTTTTGTCGAAATAAAATCAGAGTATTCATCTCAATATTTAATGGTAAAACAAACTTTGTTTAAAAACCCATCTACGAACTTTCAATGGAAGAAATACGATTATAAATTTATGAGATTTCATATTTATACAGAAAATGAAATAATTCAAAGAACTTGCAACCCGTCACATAAACTGCAATATTACACAGAAATGGTAAATCGACCCAGAAGTAAAACTCTAAGATGCTCGAACCTGATTCGCTTGTCGAGTCCAGAAGTAAAACTTTACGATGCTCGAACCCAATTCGCTTGTCGAATCCGGGATGGAGTAGATAGTTGTAGGAGCGGCCGAATCAGCTGTCCGGAGCAGTCCAGCGTTGATGAAGATACCGATAACCTCTCGATTGACCTCTCTACCATATTGGGGTTACTCTCTTTCACCACGAACTCCCGAGCTGATGGGGTCATAAGAACACACAAGCAAACTTTCCGACGGGATCTCCCAATCCCCGGTCAAGTTCGGGATCTCCCAATCCCCGGTCAAGTTAAGTCCAACTCACAAAAATCATAAACTGATTCTCGATTTCGGTGCCCATCCAGCACTAGGGAGCAAGAGATGTCCTTCTCTCCTTCTCCTCCCTCTCTTTATAACAGAAGCCTGTGTGCCATGTATCTCCACATGCACATCATTCATTTAATTTAGTAATTTATTAAAATTTACTCCCAAATTAGAAGTGTCTCTCCTATTTTGAGTGTGCACTTAATTCCTAAATTAGTGCAAGGTGGGTGTTTCTATTTTGAATGTGCACTTAATTCTCTAAATCAGTGCAAGGTGGGTGTTTCTATTTTGAGTGTGCACTTAATTCCTAAGTTAGTGCAAGGTGGGTGTTTCTATTTTGACAACTAGTTTTATTCAAAAGATCATTTTTTAAATAAAACTCCTAAAAAATAGAAACGATATTTTCTACATTCCTCTTTTTAATAAGACTCCACTATATACATTTTTAAGTTTTCTCATTTTTAAAATTTTTAAAAGGAATAATATATAAAAATAAAACTCTACTTTATTTTAAATCTTCTTCTCTAAAATAAATAAAATTTAGGATTTCTTTTTCAAAATAAAATTAAGATAAAAAGATTAAGATATTCCAAGAATATTTCTTTTAATAAAATTCCATTCTAATTTAAATTTTCTTCTTTTCAAAGTAAATAAAATTAAAATAAAAGGAGTAAAATATTTCTTTTATTAAAATTATAATTTCCTTCAAGATAAATTAATTCATTCCTTTAGTGTAATTTCAATTTGTATATTTTCATTAGATAACTTCCTCCCGTTCTTGTCTAGGTACCTCTTCGGCGGGTCCTTCCGATAGTTCCATTTCATTCTTCTTATGGGGAGTACCGCGTAGCGATCGAGAATCTTTATCGCGACCTTCCAACTACGCTTTCTTGGAGACTAAGGGTTGCTGAGGGATAAGGTCCTCTTTATCATGCGCCCCTAAACTCATCGTATGCGACCAAGTCATTATGGCCTTGCCCGTACGGCACACGCTTCCCCGGGTGAGCTGAAACGACTTCCTACCCGTATATGGATTGCTATCTTAGGGTCGACAATCTATCCCTATGTGTTCCTTCCGTTCTTACGACCCCTATAATTCCATTGTGGGTCAGTCGATAAATCATCTTACCTGCCACTGCACACACTCAAGCACACATTAGTAGTGCTGCACTATAAAATATTTCCATCATTCATTCTAGTATCTCAGTCAATCGAGCATACAAATTATTCATTATTTATCATCATGTCTCAGTCAGTTGAACATTTTCATCATTTTCATTATAGAGCATTTTCAACATTCATCTAATAATTTCTCAGTCAGTCGAGCATTTTCATTATTTTCATTATAAATCATTTTCAACATTCATCTAATCATTTCTCAGTCAGTCGAGCATTTTCATCATTTTCATTATAAAGCATTTTCAACATTCATCTAATCATTTCCATTTGATATGATAATTTCCAAAGCAATTTCCATGATCTAAGTTTTATAAAACCGAGACACTTCAATCTAGTGCCCTCAATAGTCAAGTCAGTCACAAGTCTCAATAGTTTAAACAAACACAGGTCTCAATAGTCTAACCAATCATAAGTGCTGAGGCAGGCGTTACATCTTCCAAACTAAATATGGTTATAGTAGATTCAGTGTGGTTTTCTCTCTTCTTATCATTATCATACATTTTGTTTTTCCTTTTGCTCTTCTTTCTGGATCCCTAACAACATCTCAGAAAACATGCTGGTTCAAGATCCTCCTCACTGAGAACAAGGTCATAACCATAGAGTTCTTGTCTATTGTTACAACACCCTGTACCCATCAAAACCTCTCAAGGTGATCTGCAAAGATTTTAGAATTAATATGCCAGTCTAAAAATATACATAAATTGCATACAAAAGGACATGTTAGGTGTTCATCAATGCTTACATCAAAGAACACAATGTTGCGATTAACATATCGAAGAGAATCACACTTTGTGATTCTCTTGGAGAGCATGCTCAATGCTTACATCAGAAGCACACTTTGTGCTTCTCTTGGAGAGCATGCTCAATGCTTACATCAGAAGCACACTTTGTGCGTTTATTAGATGATCAAATATTTGAAATTATTTCATCATATCTGCTTAATAATTATGAAAATGGATGTTCCATCCTTAGTTTTTTATTTACTGATGACAACAATGCCTATTATTGTGTTGGGACAACATATGTCTTGCCTAAGGTGAACGATCCTAACAAAGGTAGAATTTGAGTATTTTGTGTTGAAAATTATAAACCACAACTTGCTACTGAGAATAAAACCAAGTGTTATGTTTGCAACTCTATACCAGTCAATACTGAGTATTAGAGAAAAATATTTCTACTTCTATTTCTTCTAATTCGTAGTCGGAGTTCATTGCAATTATACTAGTCTCACTAACAAAGCTCATGACGAAAAGTATCGAACATGTCAAGATTTGAAGATCATAATGACCAAATTCCTTTTATGCCCGGAAGCTCTGCAGATGCGTGCTCATTGATTCCAATCCTATTTCGGAGTATGCGAAGAGAACCATCCTTGAATGCTTTGGAACAAGTCACTACTTGACCCTGATCTTGTCTCTCAAGATCAACAACAGAGAAGTCCTTTATGGGACCCAGGCTTGCAAATCTTTATAAAATTTCCACATGTGAACCTCTAGCATAAGGTTGTTGATGCAGTTTTATAAGCTTGAGTATCTACTACTACTTATGTAACACCCCGTTTTGACATTTCTACCTGAACTACTATTATATGTTGTATTTGTTTGACTGTGAGACCTCGTCGGTTGACGACACTGTGGACATATGGTTCTATTATTTTGCCGATATATATATGTGTGTGTATGATGATAGTATTATGATCGATAGTCATGTTTAGATATGTATCATGTGTTAATTATGTCAAATATATGGAAATTTACTAAATGATGGGTACGTGGATACCGTTACAGTTATATGTTGAAATAATGAATGTTATGCCAGGTGCATGGCGAATGAATGAGTTTATTGTCGTTATGTTATGATGAAATATATGTGTATACATATCGAGGATTTATGCACGATATTCTATATTGTATGTCGAGGACTGACTTACAGGTTGAAACGGCTAAGTGTTAGCTGGATCCTACGAGGTGGGAGGGCCTCGGGGACACGGACATCGAAAGATAAAATGGTATGCGAGTGATGCATTATTTACTTTCGTATGGTTATTATGTTGTTATTATGATGTATGTTATGACATGGGTAGGGTAGGGTTTCAGGAAACTCAACCGCCCAGATCGGTTATACGATGACAGACCGAGTACAAGTGCAACGCTGTTGTTATGTCGAGTAGACATAATCCCTTGTTCCATTAGGGGGGTGGAGGCTTTACCCACCGTTTATCCCCGAAACCCAGAGTCATGGGAGGGCTGTGCTACGGCGCGCTCCCCAAGGTGTGTGATGATGACTGGTGGTTGCCTGCTGGGGAAGCTGGTCGATGTAGTCGACACTTCCGCTTACGGGTTCTAGCTGGAACCGATCATGACTTGACATTCCAGGGTAGTCCAGCAGAGGACAGGATAGGATGTGGAAGTTAGTAATGATGTAGGTAGATAGGTGCAGTGTGAAGTAGGGGTGAAAACAAGATCTAACTGTAGGTATGTAAAACCCTTGTTTGAGTATGTGTCGTAACTCAGAAATGTATGAATTGTCGTAACTAATAAGACTTCAGTTAGTTAAAGGATTGTACCTTGCAAACTATGTTAAAACATGTGTCAGTAAATAATAAAGTTTTGTGATTATGATCGGTGTGCGTGAATTATTATTGTTAGTGTACTTACGCGAGGTATGTAAGCAGTAGCTACGCTTACATAACTCGCCTACATATTTATAAATTGTGTAAAATATTGTTGAATAATGATGTTAATTATTGTCGTTTCATAATTAACTATTGTTGATCAATGTTAATAATGTCGATTAAAGTTAGTAATGATGATTAAGGCTAACAATGTAGATTAATGTTAATTACTGTCAATTAAGGTTATTAATGTTGATTAATGTTAATTATTGTACATTAATGATTAATTATTGCTGAGTAATAAACAAGTTACGGTTAAATTATGTAGTAAAATAATGCCACCTAGTTGGTAATGATTAATCGAATGCTAATGAGATGTTTAGTAAAAAACTAAGGGTTAAAATGGTTAAATGATTATTGTAATGTAAAATTTAGTAGTATTAATTTGATAAGTAAAAATTAATTGCAAGGTTAGATAATTAATTAAGAAGTATGGATAAGAATTAAGTTATAAACCATTAGTTTTATAAGGATCATGCTTAAGATTAATTGGAAAACGGGATTATTATTGGTAATTAATAAATTGAATTAGTGAATTTATAATTAAAGAGAATTTACATATTAAAAATATTAGAAACCATTAATTAAATGATTAGGTAATTGTAATTAATGGTTTGATAATTACCGTTAATTAAATTAAATGAGGAAGCAGGCAAGTTTAAACTATATAATATGTATATAACATTTATTATTTATTAATTAAATGGTCAAATGTTGAAATATGAATAAAGATATGTTTAAAATTGTTATATTAAATAAATGATTAAATTTAATTGAATTAAAGGTTACGGTTGAGAAGTGACCCAACCAACACTTTTAATATTAAATTAATATTTAAAAGTCCAAGTCCAAGTTGAGGGCTGAATGGGTTGGAGGAAATTTAATTTAGGGATAAGGGTAGTAATGGGAAGAGTCGGCAAATTTGGTATAAGATGGTGAAAGGGGGAAGGAGAAGGGGATCCTCTTTTACCTTAGTTATTTTGGGAGGAAGTTTTGGGAGAGCAGAGATAGAAATTTGAGAGCAGAGCTGAAAGGAGCTGAAAGGGGGTTTTTGCTGGAGGTTTTTCTAAAGGGATATAACGGGTTGGCTTGTACTCGGTTTGGGCTCGGGGGTCCAAAGGGGTACCTTTGGAGCTGGGTGGTCGGCGAGACCTCGCCAGTTGGCAGGGTGGCAAAACTGGTTCGGTTGGTTGAGTTTCAGAACTGTGGGAAGGCTTTTGACTGCAGGGAAAATGGCAAGGAGAAACAGCAAACGGGGACAGCAACAAAGGGAATCTGCAAGCTACCTACAGGTATTTTCCAGCAGGTAAATTATTCATTTCTACTCTATCAAATTATTATTTTCGGTTATATGTTATACGTTATTTCACCTGCACATGCGAAATAGATGTTAGATTTTACATGTAAACTCAGATATAATTTACATGCATAAAAATAGACGTATGCAGAAAATCAAAACAGAAATTTAGAATAGTGTGAAAACAAAGAAAACACAGATTTTATTGAAGAAAATTAGAAAACCTAGGACAGGTTTTACATATGGTATCAGAGCCATGGTTCCAAATCTGGAACCAGAGGGCTCATTACATTGAACAGAACTGTGCGAAGAAAAAAAAGAAAAGAAAGAGAGATTTACTGGAAACCCATAACTCTTGTGCAAATAATTGACCTGCATGAAACACCACCTACAGTTAGAAAAATATAACACATTATATATGTATAGGTATATATACAAAAAAAAACAAGAGTGATTACATTTATGTTCAAACCTAAACTATTAAATATATATATGAATATAACATGTACAAAGAAAACAAAAGAAATATTTCATAAATAATGTTGCATAACAGATATGTATATCATTTAAACTTACGCTTTTTCTTTTGAAAAAAAAATGTATATCATTTAAACAGAGAAAATATTTGACAAAAAAAAAAAAAAAAAAAAAAAAAAAAAAAAAACATATATATGACATATGAATGATTCATGAGACAAGAAATACATATGTAGGAAACATGTGTGAATTTGTTTTCGGAATGAAGAAAAAAAAAATGTTTTTTTTAAATGACAAAAAAAAAATATAGATATATATATATTTATAACTTGGTTATACAAACGAATGTATTCAAAAAAATATTTATATATATATATAACTAAAATTCGCATATGTATACGAATTATTATGAAAAGAAATAATAACATGAGTATAAAAATAAAAATTGTTAGAAATTAAATAGAATAAAACAAAAATAAATAAATAAATAAAAACCATATAAAAATTGATATACAAAAAAAAAAAAAAAAATTAAATTTAACAAAACGAAATTAAATTTAACAACACAACAAAACGAAATTAAATTTAACAAAAAAATATATATATATATAATGAAAAAAAAAAAAAAAAAAAATTTTTTTTTGAAATCGGACGGAAGGGGGCGGCCATGGCAGCCCAGGGCTCGGCTCAGGGCGCAGCCCACATGGGCGCGGCCCACAGGGCTCGGCCCAGGGCGCAGCCCACATGGGCGCGGCCCACAGGGCTCGGCCCACAGGGCTCGGCCCGAGGGCGCGCAGCCCACAGGGCGCGCAGCCCGCAGGGCGCGCAGCCCGCAGGGCGCGCAACCCACGCAGGGCGCGCAGCCCGCAGGGCGCGCAGCCCACGCAGGGCGCGCAGCCCAGAAGGGCGCGGCCCAAGGGCGCTGCCCACAGGGCGCTGCCCACAGGGCGCGGCCCAAGGGCGCTGCCCACAGGGCGCGGCCCACGGGCGCAGCCCAGGGCGCGGCCCAAAAGGGCGCAGCCCACGGGGGCGCAGCCCGGGCGCAGCCCACACGGGCGCGGCCCACGGGCGCGCGGCCAGGGCACGGCCCGGCCGGCAGCGAGCTGCGGCCTGGGCGGCCCGGCCTGCAGCCCATAGGGCGCGCGGCCAGGGCACGGCCCGGCCAACAGCGGCCCAGCAAAACCAGCAAACAGAGAAAAAAAAAAGAAAGAAGAAAAAACAACAACACAGCGATATAAAAAAAAAAATTACAGTGAAAGGTTAAAACGTACAGACATTTACTCGCCGCGGCCATGGCAGCCCGGCTTACAGCTCGAGAGGTCGCCGCTTGAGGGCAGCTTGGGCAAAACAAACGAAGAGAAAACATAAGCACAAAAAAAATATATCAGTATAAAGGAAAAATAATAAAAATTGCAAGCTATACCTCCAGCCGTTGCAGAGCTTGCTCACCATGACCGAGAGCTGAGCCAGTTGGTGGTGGTGGTGGAGTTGCAGAGCTCACTGGCGGCTGCTCCCGAAAAATCCATGGAAGAAATGAGGAGAAGGGAGCGGGTATGCCCTTTTTAGGGTTGATTGAATATTTTATTGATTTAAATTGCATGTCGGCCGCGTGGCCACATGCAACCCAGCGTAGAGGCAATCTAGGGTTTGACTAAGTAAGCCATAGGTAAGGGTTTTAAATTATTTCATTTTTAAATTTAATTCAATTATAATTTGTTTCGTTTTTAGTTATTTCAATTATAAATTATTCATTTATAATTTATTTCTTTTATTTATTCATATATAATAAAAGTTTAAATTAATTTGAGTTTAAGTTGTTAACTATTGAATTAAGTTAAGTTTGATAATAATTAATTAATTTATTATATATATATATAATAAATTAATTAATTAATTAATTATTAATGAATTTAGAAATTATTTATTAATAATTAATTTTATTAACTATTGATTATTATACGTAATTTAATTGATTATAACATTTATTAAGTCAAATTAGTAAATTATGGGCTTGTTAATAGTATTAATTAATAATTATTATAATTAAACATTATATAGTTAATGTTAGCTTTTCACCTCGGAAATGCTCATTACCGAAACTTCGACGTATAGTCGAAAAGGCAAAACGGACACGAAATCTCGAAAACGAGACACCATAGAGATCAACATGACGAGCTGATCACTAAGACCCTGATTTTGCCCCATGACCAAAATGTTGATAAACACGACTCTAGACTTAAAACGTAGGTTATGTTATTATTAAATTATTAAATTATTAATTAATTAATGAGACCGAGGCAATAAACCTTAATTGAATATCTTGAGGAATTGATGGCGACCTGATGAGGATTGTGTGGAACCCAATACCTAAACCTACGTAGAACTGTTGCAGTATGTCTAGTACCGGGTGGCCTCAAGATGGCCTGATCGAAACGTACTGAACTATAGCTCTTAAAGTAAAACACTCGTAAAATTAGTCATGACGCACTTTTGAATTAATTGTTGAGTCGATAGTAAATTAGTCATGATGCCATTGTGTGCTAATTATCCTATTATTCCATGAGCAGGAATAATCATGGTAAGAACTCGAGCGGGTCGGGGGCGAGGTCAGGCAACGGCATTACCTGAACCGAATGTGCCGGCACCATCGCCAGAGACCATTCTTATACTGCGCTCGTTGGAAGCCATAAACGAAACACTCAGGGGACTAGCACAGAGAGGAAGTACTACCTCGGAGGTAGAGGTGGAGGCCCCTCCACTAAGGGAGGAAGTTCCTGTGGTAGAAGCGAATACGGTACCAAGAACTCCGCATCAGGATATCAAGAGGGAGCTTCAGAAGATAAGGCTTCCAGAATTTTCAGGGGGTCGATCGGGGATACGAGCAGAGTCGTGGTTGGAAGAGATGACCAGGTGCTTGACCTTGCAGGAGTACACCTCCACGTCCAAGTCCAAACTGGCCATATTTCAGCTAAAGGGGGCCGCTTTGAACTGGTGGGGAAACCAAGAAAGGCAGCTACACCTTACACCAGACACGGTTCCATGGGAACTGTTTGTGGAAAAATTCAAGGGGAAGTACCTACCCGCATCCTACCAGGAAGAACAGGCAGGGGCTCTTCATGCCTTGGTACAAAGGCATCTATCAGTGGAGGAGTATGAAGAGAGGTTCATGGAGTTAGTGAAGTACGTCCCTTACTTGGACAATGACGAACGCCAAGTTGAGCGCTTTGTGTATGGGCTCAATGCCAAGATCAGGGCTCAGGTACGGATGTGGAAACCGACTTCGGTCACCGAAGCAGTCGATTGTGCTCGTTACACTGAGGAGATGTTGGGTGCAAAGCCCATCAGGTCATTCAACTCTCAGCAGTCAGGGTTTGTGGGGAAGGCCCCTCGAAGCTACCCTCGGGGAGGATATGCGAGGCCACCTCCCTACGGGAACAGGAGCACACCAAGAGTCGCAGCGGTTGACAGATCAGTGGCAACTAGGGCGGTGCCCCAGTCGGCCACAGGGACTCACCAGGGTGCGAGGAATTTCAGAGGAACAGCCGGTAGAGGAAGGGGTCCTAGGGGGAGGAACCCCTCTCAGAGGTCTGAGCAGGTTATCTCGCCCGCTCCATTACAGGTTGCTTGTTGGGGATGTGGAGGTCCACATTACCAGCGTGACTGTCCCGAATTACGATCCGGTACAGTGCAGCGAGAAGGAAAAGCTCCAATGGGGAGTGGGGGTAGTAGGCATCAGATCTCGGCTGCAGTAAACAACCATCAAGCAGAGCACCAATCCACTGTGGTCGAATCATCAGGTACGGTCAATAATGTCAAGCTTAGAATATTGTTTGATCCTGGTGCTACTGATAGTTTCATTTCTCCATATGCATTAGACAAATGTGGGTTGGCAGCCTACGAGCATGATGATTTCAGCTTAGTCGAAATGGCTTCAGGGGTAAAGCAAGCAGTAGGACCTAGTGTCGATAAGTGTGTAGTGGATCTCGGGGTGTGTGTTACACAAGTCAAAGTGTACGTCACCACCCTTGGAACTTATGATCTCATCATAGGTATGAATTGGCTTGAGGAACATCGAGCTTTCTTGGACTGTTATGGGAAGAAAGTTCTTTGCGTTAATGACAACGGAGAGGCCATCAAGATCCAGGGTATCAAACGGAAGGTGTCCCTACGTTTCATATCAACGATGAACGTAAAGCGATGTATGCGACAAGGATGCCAGTTGTACATTGTTGAAGCGGTAAACAGTGAGAAGGGACCCTCCTTTGATGACTATCCAGTGTTAGCTGAGTTCAGTGATGTATTCCCAAAGGAATTACCTGGGTTACCTCCTAAAAGGGAACTTGATTTTACCATTGAGGTAAAACCCGGTTCAGAGCCAACATCGAAGACACCTTACAGGATGACGGCCCCAGAACTTTGTGAGTTGCAAATGCAGTTGAAGGAACTGTTAGATCTAGGGTTCATCAGACCAAGTATTTCACCGTGGGGTGCACCAGTAATCTTTGTGAAGAAGAAGGATGGTTCCTTGCGTCTTTGCATAGATTACCGAGATTTGAATAGAGCCACCGTGAAGAATAGGTACCCGATCCCTCGAATTGATGATCTCTTTGATCAAATGAAAGGGGCGACAGTCTTCTCAAAGATCGACTTACGATCAGGTTACCACCAGCTACGGATTAAGGAAGGTGATATACCTAAGACTGCTTTTCGAACAAGGTTTGGGCACTATGAGTTTGTGGTGGTACCCTTCGGTTTGACCAATGCCCCAGCCGTATTCATGAGTCTCATGAATAGCGTGTTCCGAAAATACTTAGATCAGTTTGTGCAAGTCTTCTTGGACGACATTCTCATCTACTCCAAGAATGAACAGGAGCACGAGGAACACTTGCGAATAGTGTTGTCATGCTTAAGGGAGAATCAGTTGTATGGTAAGTTGTCCAAATGTTCGTTCTATCAGAAGGAGATCCATTACCTAGGGCATATAATTTCCGGTGAGGGAATTTCTGTGGACCCTGAAAAGGTGAAGGCCATAATGGATTGGCCCGTGCCAAGGAATGCGCATGAAGTAAGGAGCTTCATGGGGTTAGCTGGGTATTATAGAAGGTTTGTTGAGGGCTTCTCAAAAATCGCAAAACCCATAACTACCCTACAACGTAAGGGCACTAGGTACGAATGGACAGATGAATGTGATGCCGCATTCGCCGAGCTGAAAAGACTATTGACGAGTGCACCAATTCTACGGGTTCCGGATATGGAGAAGGAATTCACAGTTTGCACCGATGCTTCAAGGCAAGGTTTGGGTGCAGTGTTGATGCAGGAAGGTGGGGTAATAGCTTATGCGTCGAGAAAGCTAAAAACACATGAAGAGAATTACCCTACTCATGACCTAGAGTTAGCTGCAGTGATGTTAGCTTTGAAGCTTTGGAGACATTACCTTGTTGGACGAAGCTTTGAACTCAAGTCTGATCACCAAAGCTTAAGGTATATCTTCACTCAGAGAGACCTAAATGCTAGGCAAAGGCGATGGAGTGAATTCATGAGCGAGTATGATTTTGGGATTTCCTACATCAAGGGGAAGGAGAATGTGGTAGCGGATGCCTTAAGCAGAAAACCAAGACTTTTCTCCCTTATACCTTTGAAGGTGGATTTGAGGGAAAGAATTTTAGGGCAGCTACTTGGGGATAGTTGGTACCTAAAGGTCACAGCGGCACTCCAGAATGGGAAACCGGTGGGACCAAAGTTCGAAGGCTATGAGTTGGAAACCGATGGTTTGTTACGGTATCAAGGGAGGATGTATATTCCTGAGGAGGGAGATATTAGAGAGACTATCCTTAAGGAAGCCCATAGAGCAATGTATTGTGCACACCCGGGTGTAAAGAAGATGTATGCCGACATGAAGCAACTCTTCTTTTGGGCAGGGATGAAAAGAGACGTGGTCAAATTCGTCGCTAGGTGCCTGGAGTGTCAGCAGGTAAAAGCTGATCATCACCACCCGGCAGGTCTGTTGCAGCCACATGAAATTCCTATGTCGAAGTGGGAGGTTATCTCCATGGACTTCGTGGTGGGATTACCTCTTACCTCTCATAGGCATGATGCCATTATGGTCATCGTTGACAAACTAACCAAAACTGCTCACTTCATTCCAGTTAAGGAGACCTATGATGTCACGGACGTAACACGTGTATTCATAAATGAAGTTGTTCGTCTCCATGGGTTTCCCAAGAAGATTATATCGGATAGAGATTCCAGGTTTACATCCAAGTTTTGGACGAGTTTGCAGTCAGCATTGGGTACTCAGTTGAACCTAAGCACTGCTTACCATCCAGAGACAGATGGACAAACAGAAAGAGTGAATCAGGTGATGGAGGACATGCTTAGAATGTATGTCATGGATCAACAAACTCACTGGGAAAAGCACTTACCTTTGGTAGAGTTTGCTTACAACAACAGTTACCATAGTTCAATTGGGATGCCTCCATATGAAGCTTTATATGGAAGGCCATGCAGGACACCATTGAGTTGGGAAAGGTTAGAGGATCGAGTAATTATAGGACCTGAGTTGATTCAGGAGATGGAAGAGCAGGTTGTTCAGATTAGACAGCGGTTAAAGGAAGCACAGGATAGACAAAAGAGTTATGCCGATGCGCATAGGGTTGACCGAAGCTATAAGGTTGGTGATGCAGTGTTTGTCCGCATCAGGCCTAGCAAAAGTACCATCAGGTTTGGGAAAGGGACAAAGTTGTCACCACGATTTATAGGACCCTTTGAAATTTTAGAAAAGGTTGGACCCGTCGCGTATCGTCTTGCGCTGCCACCCCATTTGCACAAAACTCATAATGTTTTTCATGTATCTGTTTTACGACATTATGTAGCTGATGAGTCACATAAAATAAATTGGAAGGAACTGCAGGTTTCGGACGAGGGAACCATCAGGGTCGAACCATTACTTATATTGGACCGCAGGGTTAAACAGTTGAGGCACCGTTTGGTGGACCAAGTTAAGGTCCAGTGGGACCGATATAGCCCAGGTTCTGCTACCTGGGAGGACGCAGAGACTATGCGTCGTGATTATCCCACACTATTTTGATCATAACTTCGGGACGAAGTTTCCTGAAGGGTGGGTGTATGTAACACCCCGTTTTGACATTTCTACCTGAACTACTATTATATGTTGTATTTGTTTGACTGTGAGACCTCGTCGGTTGACGACACTGTGGACATATGGTTCTATTATTTTGCCGATATATATATGTGTGTGTATGATGATAGTATTATGATCGATAGTCATGTTTAGATATGTATCATGTGTTAATTATGTCAAATATATGGAAATTTACTAAATGATGGGTACGTGGATACCGTTACAGTTATATGTTGAAATAATTAATGTTATGCCAGGTGCATGGCGAATGAATGAGTTTATTGTCGTTATGTTATGATGAAATATATGTGTGTACATATCGAGGATTTATGCACGATATTCTATATTGTATGCCGAGGACTGACTTACAGGTTGAAACGGCTAAGTGTTAGCTGGATCCTACGAGGTGGGAGGGCCTCGGGGACACGGACATCGAAAGATAAAATGGTATGCGAGTGATGCATTATTTACTTTCGTATGGTTATTATGTTGTTATTATGATGTATGTTATGACATGGGTAGGGTAGGGTTTCAGGAAACTCAACCGCCCAGATCGGTTATACGATGACAGACCGAGTACAAGTGCAACGCTGTTGTTATGTCGAGTAGACATAATCCCTTGTTCCATTAGGGGGGTGGAGGCTTTACCCACCGTTTATCCCCGAAACCCAGAGTCATGGGAGGGCTGTGCTACGGCGCGCTCCCCAAGGTGTGTGATGATGACTGGTGGTTGCCTGCTGGGGAAGCTGGTCGATGTAGTCGACACTTCCGCTTACGGGTTCTAGCTGGAACCGGTCATGACTTGACATTCCAGGGTAGTCCAGCAGAGGACAGGATAGGATGTGGAAGTTAGTAATGATGTAGGTAGATAGGTGCAGTGTGAAGTAAGGGTGAAAACAAGATCTAACTGTAGGTATGTAAAACCCTTGTTTGAGTATGTGTCGTAACTCAGAAATGTATGAATTGTCGTAACTAATAAGACTTCAGTTAGTTAAAGGATTGTACCTTGCAAACTATGTTAAAACATGTGTCAGTAAATAATAAAGTTTTGTGATTATGATCGGTGTGCGTGAATTATTATTGTTAGTGTACTTACGCGAGGTATGTAAGCAGTAGCTACGCTTACATAACTCGCCTACATATTTATAAATTGTGTAAAATATTGTTGAATAATGATGTTAATTATTGTCGTTTCATAATTAACTATTGTTGATCAATGTTAATAATGTCGATTAAAGTTAGTAATGACGATTAAGGCTAACAATGTAGATTAATGTTAATTACTGTCAATTAAGGTTATTAATGTTGATTAATGTTAATTATTGTACATTAATGATTAATTATTGCTGAGTAATAAACAAGTTACGGTTAAATTATGTAGTAAAATAATGCCACCTAGTTGGTAATGATTAATCGAATGCTAATGAGATGTTTAGTAAAAAACTAAGGGTTAAAATGGTTAAATGATTATTGTAATGTAAAATTTAGTAGTATTAATTTGATAAGTAAAAATTAATTGCAAGGTTAGATAATTAATTAAGAAGTATGGATAAGAATTAAGTTATAAACCATTAGTTTTATAAGGATCATGCTTAAGATTAATTGGAAAATGGGATTATTATTGGTAATTAATAAATTGAATTAGTGAATTTATAATTAAAGAGAATTTACATATTAAAAATATTAGAAACCATTAATTAAATGATTAGGTAATTGTAATTAATGGTTTGATAATTACCGTTAATTAAATTAAATGAGGAAGCAGGCAAGTTTAAACTATATAATATGTATATAACATTTATTATTTATTAATTAAATGGTCAAATGTTGAAATATGAATAAAGATATGTTTAAAATTGTTATATTAAATAAATGATTAAATTTAATTGAATTAAAGGTTACGGTTGAGAAGTGACCCAACCAACACTTTTAATATTAAATTAATATTTAAAAGTCCAAGTCCAAGTTGAGGGCTGAATGGGTTGGAGGAAATTTAATTTAGGGATAAGGGTAGTAATGGGAAGAGTCGGCAAATTTGGTATAAGATGGTGAAAGGGGGAAGGAGAAGGGGATCCTCTTTTACCTTAGTTATTTTGGGAGGAAGTTTTGGGAGAGCAGAGATAGAAATTTGAGAGCAGAGCTGAAAGGAGCTGAAAGGGGGTTTTTGCTGGAGGTTTTTCTAAAGGGATATAACGGGTTGGCTTGTACTCGGTTTGGGCTCGGGGGTCCAAAGGGGTACCTTTGGAGCTGGGTGGTCGGCGAGACCTCGCCAGTTGGCAGGGTGGCAAAACTGGTTCGGTTGGTTGAGTTTCAGAACTGTGGGAAGGCTTTTGACTGCAGGGAAAAGGGCAAGGAGAAACGGCAAACGGGGACAGCAACAAAGGGAATCTGCAAGCTACCTACAGGTATTTTCCAGCAGGTAAATTATTCATTTCTACTCTATCAAATTATTATTTTCGGTTATATGTTATACGTTATTTCACCTGCACATGCGAAATAGATGTTAGATTTTACATGTAAACTCAGATATAATTTACATGCATAAAAATAGACGTATGCAGAAAATCAAAACAGAAATTTAGAATAGTGTGAAAACAAAGAAAACACAGATTTTATTGAAGAAAATTAGAAAACCTAGGACAGGTTTTACAACTTACTTGCAGTTCTTTTGTTATTATTCCTAGTCTGTGGCTCAACCAATCTGCCATAAGCTTCTAAATGAACCGAATTATTAGAAGGATTTTCAACTAGAGAAGAGTAGGAATTTCCAGAGGCTTTTGGGATGCTTTGTAGACAAGTTTTTGATGCAGAATTAGACCTTTTCTGGGCACGGTCTTCTTAGCAAGAAGATGGATGAATATTTTAGCAACCATTCCCCTGACCCATACAATCTCCATGGAGGCAACTTGTGTGTTAAGAGTGCAACAAATGTAAAATCCTTGGTTGCATTCCTATTGATCAGAGAGACTGTTCAAGAACATGCTTCTTCCCAAAACTTCAATTCTACATTTTTATATTCAACATTCAACGTGGCATAACTTAAGAAGTTGAATGGCACAATTTCCCTTTTTGCAACCCCATTCTGCTGAGATGCATATGAGGCTTTAAACCATCTTCTACTCCGTTGCTCTTTGCACTTGTTTTAAACTCCTTTTATTTATATTCATGACCACTATCATTTCCGAATGTTTTCAAAGATCTTCCTTCAGGTTCAGATTCAGATTCAATCTTCAATGTTTTTTCAACTGTTTTAGATATTGGAACATTTAAAAACTTTGACACAGTTGAAACCCATAATTTCTTGAAGAAAATGGTTCTAGATAAAAAGTTCCTGCACTGTTAGGCGTATTTTGCTTTAATGTGGATGTGCTTCCCTCATCAAATATAACATTTCACTTTTTTTCTCAAGTTTTTGATTCCACATCATGTGGTCAATATGCCTTAACTGTTCATCATATCCCAACAACATACATATGTGTCCTCTACCAGCAATTTTTCAACCACACCGTTGCTTAGAAATATGCACATAGGCCATACTTTGAAGTTTGCTCAAATGTTTCACTATAGGCTAGTGCCCACTCCATGCTTCCTCACCTATGATCAACAATTCTTGGTTGGAATCTCGTTGATCAGTTAGATTACATGACGACATCTTTCTGCCAAAAATTTCATATCTACATTTTTATATTCTAGCCTACATTGCCATATCACCAGCATAGATCCATCTTAGCTTTGGCTCTATGAAGGGCTGATAGGGATCAAATCTCTTGAGGAAGTTTAGGACTCTAAAAAGGGGTTTTCACCTCAAGGGATTTGATCCCTAGTTTCATATCTAAACACCAACTATTCCAATTTGGAATCATGTTGTAAATGCTAACACATAAACACTACAAATAAGAAAGAATTTCATTAATTAATTAATTATGAAGTAACATAGTTATTTACCCAAATTTAATGTTGGACGTGCCAATTGTTACATGTTCTAAAGTATAACACATCAATCCTACAAATAGGAAAAAATTGCATTCATTCATTGGTTATGAATACTAGAATTTAGATTGCACAACAATCACAACACTAGGTTCTGGTTCTGATACATGTGACAATCCAACCTAGATCTAGATAGCGAAAACAATCTCACTTAGAATTATTTGCACAAAGAGATAGCAAGAATAGAGAAGAAATATTGGAAAGAAGACTAGAGGAAAATCACTCAAGTGGGAAGAATTCTACTCTTATATTATTCATTAACATGAGTACAATATATAGATGCTCTCAAGAGACAAAATCGAGAGGCTTAGTGGCAAGTTGAGTATCTCACAATAATGAGGCTTAGATTGGACCAATTCACCCATTAATGACATGAGACAAAGCATAACACATAGATTGGGCCATAATGAGGTTCAATGAACATAGATGGACCATGAGGAGTTTAGGCTAGTCAAAATAGTGTGAAAGGTACCATTATGATGGTGGATGGGTGAGTAGTTGGCTAAGTAGTGGCCATTAATGCACAAGTTGACCAAATAATTAAGAGGGTGCACTTCATCTTCTTAAAATAGGGAAATGCAATAACTCCCACATAAATGCAAGATAGTGGGGCACATTGACTCCTAAAATCATGGAAATGAGTGGACAAGTGGACAAACAAAGCTTCATGGATATATCACTAGTCTAAGTAGTCAAATGTGGACAAACCATGGTTCAAGACACTAGACTAGGCACTAGAAGGACAAATAACACAAGGTAGAACAACATGAAGGTCCATGGCATGTATATGATGGTGATATTGTTCTAACACCCCCCCCTTAAGCCAAAATGGTAGTGAGCATGAGAAATAGGGCCCAAGCAACAAAGGCTTATGGCCAGCCTTTACATTATTAATCCATATGGAACGAGGAAAGAGGCAAAACCACATGGGGGAAATTCTCCCTAAAAAATGAACATGAAAGAGAAACCAAAAACTGAATGCACTCCAAACTAGATAAATATGTCTGGAGGAATCTTCTTCATGGGAAGAAGAAGAATGTGCTCAACTAGATCATGTACATGTGCAACTGCATGATGGAAACTGAAGCAATGTAAAACAACTGAGTAACACTGATAGTAAAGTGAAGGCTGCTCTTCAGACTTTATCTTTGAACCAAACAGGGTGCCAAGTCCAAAAGAGACTTGAGGTGCTTGAGAATAAACGACCCCAAGCGAATCATAAGGCTCTCGAAGCATCAAATTCAAATCATGAGAGTTGTAATCAACTCCAAGAAGGAGGAACAAGAGTCCCAAGTGTGCCAATGTGGTGGCTAAGGCTTCTTCATCTTTTGTTCAACTCTGAAAATCGATGCTAGCAATCATATAGGAATACATAAGAAGCATGGATCCAAGGAGGGCGAATGCTACAACTACAAGCTTTGATCCTTCTTCCATACCATCCAAGGGATCACTCTTTCACACACTAGCATCGTCAATAGAAGAATTGAAGAACAATGATGAGAGATGGAAGGACTTCTCTTCAAAATTATTGATGGCAACAACTCGTATTTTATCTTCATGGAAAACAACTTCATGCAAAACAGAGGAAGCCACAGAGGAAGAAAGTTGAACTGGGTCATTTGTTGAGTCTTCTGCCATTTCTTCATGTACCTACAAACAACACTCTTTGAAATTCCTTCCTTCAACAACATGCATGAGAAAGGCCAAAAGGCAAAACCAAATGACCAAAGGTAATAACTTGAAGCAACTATGGAAATTATTTTGCATCAGACTAGCTCTGATACCATATTAGAATTTAGATTGCACAACAATCACAACACTAGGTTATGGTTCTGATACATGTGAAAATCCAACCCAGATCTAGATAGCAAAAACAATCTCACTTAGAATTATTTGCACAAAGAGATAGCAAGAATAGAGAATAAATATTGGAAAGAACACTAGAGGAATATCACTAAAGTGGGAAGAATTCCACTCTGATATTATTCATTAACATGAATACAATATATAGATGCTCTCAAGAGACAAAATCGAGAGGCTTAGGGGCAAGTTGAGTAGCTCACAATAATGAGACTTAGATTGGACCAATTCACCCATCAATGACATGAGACCAAGTGTAACTCATAGATTGGGCCATAATGAGGTTCAATGAACATAGATGGACCATGAGGAGGTTAGGCTAGTCAAAATAGTGTGAAAGGTACCATTATGATGGTGCATGGGTGAGTAGTTGGCTAAGTAGTGGCCATTAATGCACAAGTTGACCAAATAATTAAGAGGGCACACTTTATCTCCTTAAAACAAGGAAATGCAATAACTCTCACATAAATGCAAGATAGTGGGGCACATTGATTCCTAAAATGGTGGAAATGAGTGGATAAGTGGACAAACACGACTTCATGGATATATCACTAGTATAAGTAGTCAAATGTGGACAAAGTATGGTCCAAGACACCAGACTAGGCACTAGAAGGCCAAATAACACAAGGTAGAACAACATGAAGGTCCATGGCATGTATATGATGGTGATATTGTTCTAACAATGAAGTAAAATAGTTATTTACCCAAATTTAATTGTCAAGTGTCAACTATTTTATGTTGTAAATTATAACATATAATATCTACAAATACACAAAATTTGCATTAATTAATTAATTAATTGTGAAGTAAAATGCTTTTTATTTACCCAATTATAGGTTAATTTGCAATTATCACAAAACTAATATCTTATTTATTGTTCTATTATTAACTTAACATTACATAATATGATATATTCCAATATATTCATCCACGTGCCAATTATACCAATTTGGGATCCTAAATAATAACACATAAACCCTACAAATATGAAAAAATTGTGTTCATTCATTGATTATGAAGTAAAATAACTATTCTTGTAACTCTTTATGAAAAAAATTATTTAAAATGTGAGGATGCATGAATGGAAATTGAAATTGAAATTCAATGTATGTGTATACTAATGTATTTTACAATCTAGCCAATTTAAATTTGGAGCCGACATGTGACAGACGTGACACATCTCATCCACATTGGGTTGTAGAAAGGGCCTTTCGGCCCAACAAATGGCATGATCTTCCCTTTCTGCAACTCCATGCTGCTCAAGGGTATAGTAGGTTTAAACTATCTCTGAATATGTTGCCAGTAATTTTCAAGCTCTCTTGAATTATACTCCACCACTATCATATGGGAATATTTTCAAAGATTTTCCATTTAATTGTTTCTCAATGAATGCTTTGAATTCTAGGAAATATTTACTCTAATTTTTGAGCCAAAAAATAACTCCATACCTTCATGTTGTGGTCAAAAGTGGATGTCATGAAGTACAAATTTCCTCCTTCAAAAGGTTGACTCATAGAACCACACAAGGCACTATGCAATAAATCTAAAACTAGTTTCACATGTCATGTCTTACCCTTAGGAAAATACTTATGCATATGCTTGCCAATGATACAAGCTTCACAAAGCTCTGAATGATTTTGTGTTTTTGGTAACCCATGAATCATGCAATAGATGTAAACTCATTGGTTGGAATCCTATTGATTAGATAGTTGTTCAACATGCATTTGCCCAAAAATTCGAATCTACATATTTATATTCAACATTCACTGTGGCGTAAGTTCAAAAGCTGAATGGCACAATGTACCTTTATGCTAAAGTGTATAGGTGGTTTTAAACTACCTCCTATTGTGTTTCTCTTTGCACTAGTTTTAAACCCTCTTATCCACAATAAAAGGGTGATTATAAGCTCAACCCAAGTTAAATCAACAATTTCTTGTCATATCCTCACCACTTCTTTGAGTTTCACTAACCTTTGTTAATGAGCAGGTTTGGTAGCTTGCTCCATAATATCAAAGTTTTCGTTTTTCCATTTGCACTTTTTCTTTACTCCTATTTTGAAATGTATACTCACATATGAAATCATTCAGGGCTTGTAGGGTTGATTGGTGGTATGCATCTATTAATGACACCCTTGGCACCTTTTATTGATGTGTCAACAAAAGCGCAACTTACCTTAAAGAGAGCCCTATCATGCAGAATCCTCTTATATAACATACATAAAATGACATTGGTAAAATATATAAAGGAATCATGCCATATAGAAACATCCATGATAACCAAGTGGCAGAGATCACACGGACAAGCACTGGAACAATCATGCCTATATAATTCTCTACTCCTAATATCATGTAAAGGATATATTGTACCTATCTTGAAGGGATTTACGAGAAAATTTCCTACATGATTGTAACTCCTCATTCCAGTCTCCTTGCATGCCCATCGAGTCAGACCCATAAGGTGGAGCCAAATCATCCTCAGCTCTAGAACATCCTGCCTATGAGTTGGCATAAAATAGTACATGGTACAATGTTATTCCTGACTACATATCTCACATCTGCGCAAGTTTCTCACAAATTTAATCTTTTTAAATGTACCCAAATAATCAAAACAATGCAAACATGAATTCATAAAAGACAACAACCTACAATTTATAGGAACTAAGTACAAATCAACATCTCTAAGATTCAATTTGGACTTGTAGGAGAGTATAAGTAGTAGAATATAAACAAATATTTTATTTGTCATGATGCTTCAAAACCATTTGTTGTTCTAATTAATTTTGTCCTCACGATTACCGTATTTGTTTAACAAGTAAATTAAATTTAGAAACAAATATCATCACATCATTGTTCATAGCATACTAACACAAAGATGCATCAAGGACATTTATTATCAATATCATGAATTACATGAACACAACAAAGTTATACATAACATGGCACACCCAAATCTAAAATTTAGCAATCCAAATGTCAGTTTTTCCTATTGGTGTGGTGATTAGATCATAAGTCCTGTCATGTATAACATAGAATGTCTGAAAATTATGGACCAGAGAGTTGTGCCATGATTGTCTAGTGTCTGCAATAATCTAGTCAGTAAACTCACAATTACAAGTTCAGATGAATATCAACATACCAGTTTTAAGGTACTGCAAAAATCTCAGGACACTCACTGCAGCAGTAGTAAAAGAAAACCACGAGCTAAAATACACGTCTTACTTTTAAGAACAAGTACATGTCATTCTATAACCTCTCCTCTGCACCTCTCTACCATGAGTCCATTTTGAGTATTCTCCCAAGTTATACGAGCAACCAACATAAAAATCAAAACAAAGGAAGGATTGCCAAATAATTTATGTGGTACCATAAGAGCAAAGCAAATTTTCCCCATCCCCCCAAAAATTTCGGCTCTACATAAACAAGTTACAAGAATGGATAAATAGGAAAGGTGCAGGGTAAATATGGCAGAAATTGTAAAAATCATATTAATTTTATGCAAATGATGTAAATTGGATATCCAAAACATTAGATAGATTACCTTTCCACATTAGAGACCTTTTGTGTAGTGGTGGGGGTGGATGTGACCACATGCATTGGATTCCTGTTTAAAGGTGGGAATGGACATGGCACGAGCAAGACTAAGGTGGTGATATCTTCATGAAAAAAGAAAACAAATCAGGCTCAAATCAACTTCATAAATGAGCACCTAGGGATCACACAAAACTAGAATCTCTTTGGGCTACAACTCAATGAAAAGTTAAAATAAGGGGAATACTATGGTCATTATATTTTTTGATAAAAAAATAACAAATCAAACCCAAATCAACTTTAGAAATGAGCACCTAGAATTTACACAGAACTATAAGCACTCGAGGCTAAAATACAATGAAAAAAGTTAAAATAATGATGCAAGTGCAAGGAAAGGAATTCAAGGCAGATAGAAGGTGATTTTATAGTTTACTCCAAACGAGATGCATGATAGCAAAAATTTAGGATTGGAGCATGTTATGGGTATCATCATGTCGATATATGATATGCGATATGGAAGGCAAGCACAACTAGGAACATATAGAATCATACTAAGATGGTGCATAAACGCTTGATAACATCCTTCCTTCTAATAAAGGTAATCCTACATATGAATCTGGTAAAAAAAGTTGTATACCAAATTGAACTCCATGCATTAAGGAAAATCTAATACTACACAACAGAAATTCACAGACATGGACAACAGAAGGATACCCAACCGGATCCTAGAAGAAACTTAAAGAGGAAAAACACATCGGAACTACAATGTAAGAAGTGGTTCAAGAGATGGAATATAGTAGAAAAGAGTTGCACAATAGATAGGAGCTAAAAATCCCCATGCAAGCAAGTTACAAAAAAGTGTAGTGGAAAGTATTGGAAACAAAACCATAAAACAAAGCATCAATTATAAACAATAGAAGAAAATAAAGTTTCACATGAGAATTCACGCAAAGTTACTGTAATAATTGATTCATATATTTGATAAGATGATGATTTTACAATGTAGGTGACTTGTATAAATACAAGTCAAAGGGTGAGTCAAGTAATGTAACTTTTCATTAAATAAGCCAATTTATTGTATTTAACTAATAGAGTGTTTTAGTATATTTAAATATTAAGTTATACCTAAGATAAGATAAGATAATTTTATTAATGTCCAACTAATGGCCACAAAAGTGGGTCAACGGGACTGCTGAGTACAATGATGTCATTACAAAGCAATATATTTTCTCTGCTGGATTCAAGTACTTCACATATAAACAAATATAGTTGCACAGTTAAATTCTTAAACACATCTCATCCAACCTTGGAACATAGCACTTGTTTATGCACTATTTGGCCACACAAGAATAGAAGATGCAATAAGTTAAAATACATTTCAGGCCAAAGCTACTAATCATACTGGATGAGATAATAGTATTTGATTCTCTTTCAACTAAGAAATGTTGCCACACTATAGATGAAAGTAGTCCCGCTTTTAACATTTATAGATGCAACTTTCGATCTTGTTCTTTCAAAATCCTATGATCTTGTTTATTTTGCTTGATCTTTCAGGTGATGGGCAAAAAAAGAAGTCATCACTCAGCTATCTTAGATTCTTCTATAGAGGGAGATTGATGAGAACACTCGAGGCATGATGAGAAAACTTGATTAATTATTTGTCTCCAATTATATATGCAACAAAGAGTATTAACGTGGAATGAAATCCCAATTATGGATATGTTACTATAGTTGCAAGACTTGTAATTATTATAGACATCACATAACTAAACACCACAAACCCAAGAAGGCCTGCGATGCAAGACAACAAAATCATTGGCAAAAACTACTCTCTAGAGATGAAAAAACTAAAAAATATAATGATGGAAATGTGGGAAGTAGAAGAGAATGGCCGTGATAACAAATTGACAATGTACACTTTTTCACTTAACTTGGATTTCTAAAAGGAACTAAAAGATATAAAAACCTTCCTCACATTAAGATAGAAACAAAAATTCTCAGTTGGATCAATATAATGTACATGAACAAAATATGTTCTAGTTGACATAACCTGCATTATGAAACACAACAGATCACACCAAACTCCATGGGAATATCACTTATTCAACAAAACTACAAATAGAGCATACACTTGTGCAAAGCCTTGAATATTATCTAGTTTATTGCATCTAGCTCGACTGGTATAGAGGAGATATTGTTAATCTCACTACCCAGGTTCAAATCCTGCTTGTGATATGTTGTCTCTTTGCGAGAGAATTGTTGAGTGGGGTTGGAAAGGTACAAGCAATCTCATTCGCACTTACGAGCTTGAGGGCGGATGAGAAGTTACATGTTAAAAAAAGAATCCCCGAATGCTATCTAGTATGAAAATATAAGATAATTAATAATGTTATCAGAAACATACATGAGATAACTAACAACAAAATATCACTCTTCAACAACTAGTTTCATGAGATAAAATCTCCAAGTAGGAAAGTATTATAACAAAAAATTAGGTACAAGAATATCCTAACAACAAATTAACTGACCACTGAAGAATCCCTTATTTCAATGGATATTTAGGAGTGCTAAATGCTAATTAAGGAGTGCATTATCTATTTTTAGGTTTATGAAGGCCATGATCCTGGTTGTTAAAGCTTGTTTGATTTTATGTAACAAAGATACATGTTTCATTGTTTCATGCTGTTGAAAGCTGTTTCTTTGACTGTTAAGAACTAGATATTTTGTTTATCATGTTTTCAATATATCATTTTAAATCTCTACAGTGAGGAAAGGATTTGGAGGTATTCCACGGATTGAATTGACTTCAGAAGGTTTGATATTTTTCTTGGGGCACAATATGGCTTGGATTAAATTTTGGGATAATTTGTTTAAATACCAGTTTTTGAATCTCAGTAAGGTGTGTCCATTGTCCCACAATAACGTAAGTACCACCAGGTGAGGGTTAGAGGAAAGATGCAAGTACCATATGATTTTGGTGGAATAGATTGTGAAATTATAAATCACGGCAGATCTAAGAGCTGAGTGTACCTCACAGAGAAAGAATGAGCAGAAAAGATGAATTAGAGTGAAAACTGCAGTAAAAATGAGAAGGCAATTAATCATGCATGAGAACTCAAATAGGACCAAAATAATGTCACATGATCCAATAATCAATATAGTCAACAATGGCGTTACAATGGAGAGAATTCGAATCACACAGGAGAATTCGAACCTCAATTGGTCTAGCATAGGAATTGTCACCATTGGAGTGCTCCGAAAGACTCAAGCTCAACCAACCTGAACCTAAAATCAGTTAACTAAAGACACAATTAGTTAACTGACCAAGGAGGGAGCATTAGTGAGTTTGTCATGCAAAACAATCAGAAAAGGGTGCATGAGGAAACAATCAGTGGAATTCAGAGCTCTACACCCCCACAAGAGTCAACGAACTCAGGTGGACTGAACTGGAACACTGAATAGGTTCCTATAAAATAGGGAATTGACTAAAGTGGTCCTAAAATGATGCATGTAGGGCTCGAAAGGTGGTAGATGGATCTTGGATGACATCTGTTAGAAAAACAGGACCGCAGAGAAATAACAATAAACAGAATGCAAATATAATCACACACACATTACAAGAGAGACACATATATATTGTGGTTCACCCCAAGATGGGCTACGTCCACACTGAAGTTTCCAGTCCTTATTATTATTCCGTCCAGCAAAGTGAAGGGATACAACCTGCAGCACAACCACTGCACTTCCTCTTCACTATCTCATAGTCTCTCGTTCCGATCTCAGAGATCTTTACAATGCATAAAACCTAATACATCAACCCTAGTTGTGTTACAATGTCTTTCTTTTATAAGGGAAATACAATGGGAAAATACCACGGGATACCCAAAACCATGGGCTCGAAAACTGTTGGCGAAAATAGCCCCCGAACCCCAAGGTAGGGGAATGAGTGTACAGTCCTCTCGGGTGCATGGCTGAGACAATATCATCTATGAGATTGGAAGATCTGGCTCCACAACCAACAATCTCCCACTTACAGACTAATCACAGCAACTCCACCACTGCTGTACTTGCTGGACCTTGGACTTGGCAACTTTCTCCTCTTCACCTTCATGCTAGAAGGCCAACTGAAACCGAGCAGGAACTTAGTTTCTCTCTGGTCACTACCTTTGTGAACATGTCTGCAGGATTCTGGCTAGTATGTATCTTTTCCAGCTTCAACAGTTCATCTTCCAGAACAGAGCATATGAAATGGTACTTGAGTTGTATATGTTTAGTCCTGGAATGGGATGCTGATTTCTTTGCAAGATGAATGGCACTCTGGCTGTAACTGTACAACCTGCTATCCTTCTACTTCTTACCCAATTCCTCCATAAACCTCTGCAACCAAATCATCTCTTTACTAGCCTCTGTAACAGCAACATACTCTGCTTCTGTTGTTGAAAGTGCAACAACCTTCTGCAGTTTCGAAATCCAACTTACTTGTTGTTCCACCTACAGTAAACACATACCCTGTGGTGCTCCTCCTGCTATCCTTATCACCTGCCATATCCGCATCAACATATCCTTGTAGAACAGTGTCTGAATCTCCAAAACATAATGCCTGAGTGGTAGTACCTCTCAAATACTTGATAATCCACTGTACTGCCTTCCAATGTTCTTTACCTTGATTGTTCATATATCTGCTCACAACTTCCACTGCTTGTGCAATATCTGGTCTTGTGCACACCATGGCATACATCAAGCTGCCAACTGCTGATTGATAGGGAATCTTGGACATGTAATCTGTCTCTTCCTGTGCCTTGGGACACATTTCCTTACTTAGATTGAAATGGCTAGCCAAAGGTGTACTTACTGGTTTTGCATTCTGCATTCTGAACCTATCCAACACCTTTTGTATGTACTCACTCTGAGACAATGTCAATTTGCGATTTTTCCTGTCTCTCGTTATTCTCATACCAAGGATTTGCTTTGAAGCACCCAAATCCTTCGTCGCAAATGAATTAGCTAGCTTCCTTTTGAGTACATTTATATCCTGCATGTTAGACCCTGCAACAAGAATGTCATTCACATACAATAACAAGATAATATATCTTTCATTGTCTAGCTTCTTGAAATAAACACAGTGGTTAGAATGCCATCTACTATAACCTTGTTCTGTCATAAACTTGTAAAATTTTAAATACCACTGCCTTGGAGCTTGCTTCGAGCCATACAAGCTCTTTTTCAACCTGCATACCAAGTTCTCCTTACCTTTGACCTCATACCCTTGTGCCTGCTGCATATATATCTCTTCCTCCAAATCCCCATGGAGAAAGTCTATTTTTACATCTAACTATTCAAGATGCAAATATTCTATCGCCACTAGACTTAAGATATTCCTAATTGAAGTCATCTTAACAATAGGAGAAAACATTTCATCAAAATCTATATCTTTCTTCTGTGCAAACCCCTTTACAACAAGTCTCGCCTTGTACCACTTCTTACCTCCTTCTTCTTCCTTCAACCTGTAAATCCATTTGTTCTGCAATGCTCTTTTACCAGCAGGAAACTGAACCAAATCCCAAGTCTGGTTTCCTACCAATGAGTCCATCTCCTCATTCATGCCTTGCTCCCACTTATTTCTAGTTTCCACCTGCATTGCTTCTTCATAACATTCTGGTTCACCAACATCAGCCATCAACAAATAATACATTGAAGGAGAGTATCGTTCAGGGATTCTACTTAACCTGGTAGATCTTCTTGCAATTACATGAGTTTCAGGTACTTGTTGTTGTTCTTGATTTTCTGGCACCTTTGGAACTTCATTTTCTTGAATTTCATCAAGTACTGTGTACTTTGTGTTTTCCTTTTCCTATTTCGGTCCCTGCAACTGATCTTTATACATGACCTTTTCATTGAATATGACATCTCTACTTCTAATGATTTTGTGATTTTCATAATCCCATAAGCAATAACCAAAATCATCAACCCCATATCCAATAAAGGTACATTTCTTGGATTTAGCTTCAAGCTTTGTTCTATTATCTTTATCAATATGAACAAATGCTTCACAACCAAACGTTCTCAGAAATGAGTAGTTTACTTTTTTATCTGTCCATGCCTCCTCTGGAATACCACCATCCAAAGCACTTGAAGGTCCTCTGTTTATTAAATAAACAACAGTATTTACAGCATTTGCCCAAAAATGTAAGGGAAACCCTGCATGTAGTCTCATACACCTTGCACGCTCCATGGTCGTTCTGTTCATCCTTTTTGACACACCATTTTCTTGTGGTGTTTCTGGGACTGTCTTCTCTCTACGGATCCCATGGTATGAACAGTAACTATCAAACTCCTTGCCACAGTACTCACCTCCATTATCAGATCTGAGACACTTCAACCTTTTTCCTATCTCATTCTCAACCAAAGCTTTCCACTTCTTAAATGTAGCAAACACATCAGATTTCTGTCTAATGCAATAAACCCAAGTTTTCCTAGTTGCATCATCAATAAATGTAACATAATAATGAGAGCCACCAAGAGATTGTACCTTAGCTGGTCCCCATATATTTGTATGCACAAGCTCTAACTTTTCATTCTTCATCTGTTTCCCAACCCTGAGAAATCTGACTTTCTTCTGTTTTCCATAAACACAGTTTTCACAGAATTCCAAACTTACCTACTTCAAATCTGGCAGCAACTTCCTTGAGTGGAGAATCTGCATCCCCTTCTCACTCATGTGGCCAAGCCTATGATGCCACAATGTTGTATCTGTTCCTGTGGAACTAACGAGATAGAATGGTCAGTATTATGAGGACATAAATACAACGTACCTACCCTGTCTCCTTTTGCTATCACCATTGATCCTTTAGTGATCTTCCACCACTTTTCTCCAAATGTAGATAGACAGCCGTCATCTCCCAACTGCCCTGTTGAGATCAGATTTCTTTTCATAGCAGGAATATGCCTAACATCTTTTAACAACCAGTCAGTTCCATTTGTAACTTTTATCCATACTTACCCATTCCAACAATTTTACATGTCTCATCATCACCCAATAAACCATGTCCAAAATCTTCTGGAACATAATCATGAAAATATTTCCTATGGGGTGTAGCATGACATGAAGCCCCTGAATCTACTACCCAATAATCACTAGTATTATCTAATGAAAGAATCAAAGCATCTTGTAACACATCACCTGTTGCGTTTGCTTCCTGGGTAGTTTCCTTCTGTCCATCTCCTTTCTTCTTTAGAGATTTGCAGTCTTTCTTTCCACAGTTCCAACACTCTATTTTTCCCAGTCTGGACTTGGATATTCCTTTTTTAGAGTTGTTGCAATTACCTTGGCTCTTTCCTCTCTCCTTTTGTCTTCCCCTGCTCTCCATGGTCAACGCATTACCTGATGTCTCACATGTTCTTTTTCTTCGCATTTCCTCGCTAAGAATAACACCAATAACATCATCAAATTTCAAGGTGTTTGAACCAAAGACAGAGTTACTTACAGCCTTGACCAAGCTATTCCAGCTTTCTGGCAATGAACACAAGATTAGAAGAGCCCTAACCTCATTATCAAAGTTCACACTTACAGAACTTAGTTGATTTGTAACTGTATTAAACTCATTTAAATGATCAGTAACAGATGCACCTTCAGACATCTTCATATTAAATAAACGCTTCATTAGAAATACCTTGTTAGAGGCCGAGGGTTTTTCATACAACTCACCCAGTGCCCTCATCGAACCCTCCGTTGTCGTTTCTTTTGAGATATTGAAAGCCACCGACGAAGCCAGGCTCAGCTGTGTTGTTCCCAAAGCCTTTCTGTCAAGAACCTCCCATTCTTTGTCCTTCATAGCCGCCGGCTGCTTTGCTCTTCCTCCCAACGGTAGGAATAGATCCTTCTGGTACAAATAGTCCTCCATTTGCATCTTCCATAACTGGAAGTTTTGGCCGTTAAACTTCTCAACCTTAAACTTTCCTTCTTCCGCCATTGCTCCGACTCGAAACAGAAACCCTAGCTTCCTACGGGTTTATCTGCCAAATAGACCTTTGGCTCTGATACCAATTGTTAGAAAAACAGGACCGCAGAGCAATAACAATAAACATAAATGCAAATATAATCACACACACATTACAAGAGAGACACAGATATGTCGTGGTTCACCCCAAGATGGGCTACGTCCACACTGAAGTTGCCAGTCCTTATTATTATTCCGTCCAGCAAAGTGAAGGGATACAACCTGCATCACAACCGCTGCACTTCCTCTTCACTGTCTCACAGTCTCTCTTTCTGATCTCAGAGATCTTTACATGCATAAAACCTAATACATCAACCCTAGCCGTGTTACAATGTCTTTCTTTTATAAGGGAAATACAATGGGAAAATACCACGAGATACCCAAAACCATGGGCCCGAAAACTATTGGCAAAAACAACCCCAAAATTTTTTCTCAGGGGCGGCAGGGGAATGAGTGTACAATCCTCTCGGGTGCACGGCTGATACAATATCATCTATGAGACTAGAAGATCTAGCTCCACAACCAACAACATCTGCACACCACTAGGGGGAAAATGACATCATCAACTACTAGAAAAATTAAATAATGCTAGGTAGGACAAGGATGGAGTATTAAAATATCCTAACACCCCCCTTAATCCATACTTTTGCATTTTGGTCTCTGGTTACTAAGACCAAAGGTCACCCATACAAACAAATAAATGATAAAAAATAAAAATTGTGCATGAACCAAGGAAATGGGGAAAACCTCATGGGAAATCCCCCCCCTCAAAATAGGACAGCAGGAAGCTCAGACATCTTTCACACCAAGTAGAGATATGAGATAGAAAAATATCTTATGAGTGAAAAATTTAGTGGATATGTGTGCAATCATATCCTATGTCGGACAATAATGCAGTGAGATGGTCCTGTTGTGCACTAGCTCCTTGATGTAGTGTGTGTGAACTTCAATATGTTTGGACCTTTGCTTATGTATTGAGTCACTGGAGATCCGGATGGCACTTTGATTATCACAAAATAGGTCAACTGAAGGAGAAGTGCGAATGCCAAACTCAATCAAGATCCCATGCAACCAAACTGCCTGGATGGATGCATTCATAGCCCCCCTGTACTCTGGCTCTGGTGAAGATAATGCAAGTGTTGATTGCTTTTTGCTTTACTAGCAGGTTGGTCTTGATTCAATCATGAATACGTACCTTGAAGTGGAATTCCTATCAGTACTATCTCTAGCCCAGTCTGAGTCAGTAAAACCAACCAGATCTAGTGGAGCACCAGCAGAATAATGGATCCCAAACTCTCTTGTACCTTGCACATAGTGCAAGATCCTCTTAGCTGCTTTCCAGTGCATCTCATGTGGCTCCTACACATACCTTGCCACAACACCAACAACATATGATATATATGGTCTCGAATGTGTCAAATACAACAAGATACCAATCAACTGTCTGTAAAGAGTGCTATCAACCAAGGGTGTGGAACCACCTTCTTCCAATCTAATGCCAGATATGAAGGGAAAGGATGTGGCTTTGCAATTATCCATATGAAACTTTGTCAGTAAATCAGATGCATACCTTGACTTTGAAATAATTATCCCCGAATCAGTTTGAGCTACTTCAAGACCAATGAATTGCCTCAACAGTCCCAGATCTGTCATAGTGAATGCTTTGTTCAAGGAAGACTTGATGTGCTTCAACCCAGTAGCAGATCCACCGGTGATGAGAAAGTCATCCACATACAAAACAATCAACAGTAGACATCCTCCCTTCTGTTGCATGTACACATTGCAATCAGATTTGCATCTTTTAAACTTTTGTGACAGTAAGAAGGAATCCATCTTGCATACCATGCCCTTGGGGCTTGCTTGATCCCATATAATGATCTCCTCAGTCTACATACCAAGGAAGGATCATCAGTGTACCCCTCAGTCTATCTCATGTAGATCTATTCTTCAAAGTCACCATGGAAGAAGGCACTCCTTACATCCATGTGATGTATCTCCAATGTATACGAAGCTGCAATGGCCAAAACCACCCTCACTGAATCCATTCTTGCAACAGGAGCGAATGTGTCATTGTAGTCCAAAACTTGGACTTTTGAGTACCCCTTTGCAACCAACAAATCCTTGTACTTGGTTGTAGTTCCATTAGATGCAAGCTTAGTTTTGTAGATCCATTTGCATTGAACTAGTTTCCTCCCTGGTGGAAGAGGGGCAAGATCCCATGTTCCATTGTTTTGCAGTGACTCATGTTCTTCATCCATGGATGCTTGTCATCTAGGATCATGGAAAGTTTCTCTGTAAGGCTGTGGATCAGACCCCACCATCATGAAGCACCTCTCAGGGAGAAGTGGATTTGTATGGAAAAGTGCAATGTTTGCATATTGGTATTGAGATCTTGTTCTTCTGTAGTCAGATGGATCTCTAGCAATAACCCTAGATGCCTCAATAAGATTTTGATCCCATTTAGGATTTGGATTAGGAGTAGGTGCTGGATCTAGATTTGGATCTTCTATATCTTCTTTCTCAATATCTGGATCTGAATCATATTGGTCTTCTTCTTCTTCTTCTGAATATGGATGTAACATCCCGAAATTTACAAAAATTTAAAATTTTTCGATCTAACTTTTAATGTGTAATCTAACTGTGCAGAAATATAATAAATGTTTAAATGTCGTCTTGCTGTACTAAAAGTTGTGTTGGTCGAAAGTGTAATGTTGCGACAAGATAATTAATATCTTCATTTCGATGTTAAACTTACTCAACTGTACTTTCACAATTCATTGTTGCTGATATAATGATATAAGTTTATATGTGTTAACTATTGTTTTCTTCTGTTTGATGATGAAGGGGTCCTACGGATGCCCCAAGGCTTACTTAGAATTTATGCTAAAGCATTTGAAACGTACTTTTCACAGATCGTAGGTAAGGACAAGTTTTAAAGTGCAGAATCTAAACGTCATTGTTTAAATTTTCCAGTTATAAAAGAGAAAAAGATCGCCTAAAAGGAAACTCAGGGTGAGATCTAAAATTGTCGTTCTTCACTTATAATTTCAATATGTTACTCATGCGAGTCTACATTTCCAAATTTCACTGTACACAATGTATGTACTTCACTTGTAAATATCAAGCATTAGTTACGGGATTAAGATGCTTTCTGTAATTTTCAAGGTGAAAGGACATGCCTCAGTTTAAGGAGTTTTAAAGTATCTCTATCCTTGGTCTTTTAGTCCTATGAAATATAACGGATAGCATAGTAGTCATTTAGATACAAAATAACAATTCAAGGTATTTGGGATAAAGTCTAAACTATGGATAGAAATGATGTATAGAGTAATAATGCATTCAACTTTATAATGAATCGAAGAAATCCTTACACTCATGCTTAGGGTTCGTTAAAAGTGATTTCACATAATGTATAGCGTAATACTTTAGTCTTATGTATATATATATGTCCCGCTATATAACTTGTAGTGATGAAACGAAGAGTGGTTAATAAATAAATTATGATACCACAAAGTTTGGAAACCAAGCATATCATAAAACATTACAATGATAAATTCATGGTGATATAATATCGGATCTAACTCTAAGTCCTTCGTGATGACAGGTTAAACGTGTTAATACATCAAGGTTTGAACAAAGGGAAACTTAGGGTAATATAGATATGTAAATCCCGATGCATGATCCCGTAGCAGGGATTCTCAATACTGCGATAATCCTGGATTCATAAAGTGCATTTAAGAATGGTTGAATGCAAAGTCTACATGGCATCTACGTGGCGATTCTCACGTGATAGCTTCCTCGAGGTTGACAATACCCTAACACCTCGATACCCTAACACTCCTTCGGTAATACTTCATTGTATTTGTCATTCAATGTGCAGGAGTGGGGTTTTGAGGCAGGCCAACAGGCTGCGGGCTTGTAGGGTTTCTGGTAAGTTGAGGACGTCTCCAGGAATCTATGTATGGACCTGTGGCTGAGAAAACTAAACCTCAGAGCCGAACCCTTACTGTATAAGTTTAGTAGGTTGAAAGGGTTCAGAGTTCATGGTGGTAGTTTTTAGATCGTCAGTTGTTTTTCACTGCGTGTAAGGTAGATCTCAGAACTAAACACGGTCGTCGCTGCGTTGTTTAAGAGGAGATGGATTCTGGTTTTTCGTTGGCAATGGCAGCTCTGCTACCAAGAGGAAACTCTGCGGTAATGCTTCAAAATTTACTTCTATTATTTGCTTATACAATGGTTTCTTCATTTCCAGAATGCGATACTTTATCTATTGTTTGTTTAACTGGAAGGTGTTCTTCGTCTTTCTGGTATGTATTCTTCGTCTGCGAGTCTTCTTGCTGAAGTTGAGGGGTTACTATGTTACAAAGGTAAGACTCGGTGGTTCGCCCTCTTAGCCACTGTTGGTTGTAGTTGATGTTTAGCAAATATTTTGATTCTGGGCTGAGAGTATGGCTGTCGTTGCTAAGTTTTGTGGTAGCAACATTTTATAGAGATCCGTGGCCTACTTGATGAAAGAAATTTCTTTGGAAGGGTTAAACCCTCATATGTTTTATGAAAAGAGAAGTGTTAGATACAGGGTTTGTAACCGTTGTACTGTTCATACTATCGTAATGTACCTATCTTACAGGGTTTATACCTTTGTCGTTTTATGAAATGGTTTTAAGTCTTATTTGTAAACTAAATGATGCAATGGGGTTTCGTCCCAATAATGTGACTGTAAAAGAAATTATGGCTTTCTATTTCTGTGAGGTCAGCTACGACTCATTTTCAAATGAAAATGTTAATGGTTGATAATGTCGACTCTTGGCTATTTGATGTATGAAATAATTTTGATTATTGAGTTTTCTACAGTCACGTCTCTACTACTGTTTTGTTTTACAAGGGTTTAATACCCGCGGCTAAATCCTGTAAGGATTAGTGAATTTGATGTTTTCCTTGAATAGGGTTTGCAATGTTTACATATTGTATAAATAATAAGGATTTCATCTATGTCATGGAATAGATGTCTTAAAAAGAAAATGGCCGTTCTATGTTTTAAGTAGTATTTGATAAAGATTGAAATACATAATACAATATTTGGGGTGTGATTGAAAACGGTCTATTGAGAACATATCAAATCTATGTTTGAGGATCTGAGTTCATACTGAAATTGATTCCATATACTACTGTATATAATAATAGATAAATTTAGTCTGGAATGCAAATAACTAAATTTGATACTACTGAAAGGACAAATGTATTTTAACAGTGTAATTGTAGAGTTTAAAAGAAAGGATAATTGTAACAGAAAAACAGAACTCTAGATAACAAAATATGGAAAGAAATAAAACCCTAATTTAAATCTATGACTGTCAGAATAGAATGTAATGTAATGCTTGTTGATGCTATTAAATTTGTAGCTATTATGATTTCCTAAAAACTGTGTAACAGAAAGATCATTTCAATACTTGGATATGAAAACTGTTTGTTTTCATGATGTATAGACTTGTTAGCAGTAAAGGATAACAGTACTGTATACTTAGGAAATAAATGTTTTTGCAGCTGTTATTTCCATATAGACTGGTGAAAGAAATACAGTGAACTTTAAAACATTTAACTGATGAAAAGAATGATAAAAGAAAAACATAGAATTATATTATTTAATACAGAATATTAATGGTAAGAAAAATTAATGGAATACAGTAGTATTAACCTTCTCATTCATTTGGCAATCTACCTATCAATTATTCTACCTTAATCTCTTCTCTGTACCAGAGTACGATGCAGAACCGTTAGCATGGGGAAAAATGCAGAGAAATATTCTATTCAATTCATTTTACATAATCATTACTATACAGAATCCTAATTAGGTCAGAAACTAAAATAAATGCATTTGTTTAATAATATCCTTGAAAACAGTAAATCAATAATTGCAGATAGTAATTTTAACTACTTAGAATTAGAAAAGACAAGTAGAACTTGTAAATGAAGATAGGGTCGACAAACACCCAAGGAGGCCTGTTCCTCCCAACCTTTTCCAAAAGAAGGAGCCAAACCTACTTGCTTCCTTTGGACCCCCGAGCTTGCTTACTGAACCACTAAGTAGATGGAATCTGTGTAGAAGCAAGGCACATAGTAATATAACTTCTGCACTCAAATATGCCTTCTGCACTCAGCAATATAACTTCTGCACTCAAATATGCCTTCTGGACTCAGCAATATAACTTCTGCACTCAAATATTCCTTCTACACTCAGTAATATGACTTCTACACTCAAATATGCCTTCTACACTCAGCAGTATAATAGGTAGACTTACACCATGATAAAAAAACTCAGCATATCCCCTCATCGAATCTTTTGGGTGCAAGCACAACAGAACCCCAAGGTAAATTTCCTTGTCAGGAAAAGTGATGAACCTCAGTTCATAAATTGATGGATCTTATATAGACTGCGTAGGTCTTTAGTGGTCAGTTTTGAATAAATGAGCCTCAAGCTCCAATCCCACCTTCCAGGGCACTATGACCACATTTCAAGGGAGTTGTCCCATACCAACAACTAGTTAGTTGCATCATGATGCTGCCACTTGTCCATTGCCTTCTACCCCAGATTCCATTCCACCTAGTGGGTCATTAACCAATCTTTCAATAGTCCCCTTAAGTGTTTGTCTCCTATTTTATTTATTAATTAATAAAATATTGTGCAATTACAGTCATCCTTGGACACTTGTCCAATATAAAACTTTACAATAAAAGTTAACATAATGTTTCCAACATAAAATGTTTTTCAGCAAAAAGGGTATGTTACAATGGATCACCTGTAGAAACATCATTAGGAGCAAATGGAGGAGGTAGATCAGTTATACCTTCTTCATGCGTTGGTTGTAGATCATGAAATGGATCCTCATTGAAATGCGCACTTCTTTCAATGAAGCATCTCTTGGTTGCAATCTCCATCAGCTTGTAAGGCTTTGCATCTTCTGCATATCCAAGAAGGTTGCATTCGCTACTTTGAGGTTGAATTGCTTTCCTCTTGCTAGTGGGGATTCTTTCCCATGCCATGGATCCAAAAACCATAAGATGAGAGACATTAGGTTTGTGTCGCTTCAATGCTTCGAATGGAGTGACCCCATCAACAAATTTTTGGGGTACCCTATTCTGAATGTATGTGGCACAGTTTACTGCTTCTTCCTAGATATTTGATGGGAGATATCTTGCTTCTACTTCAAGCAAGCAGGTAGCCATTTCTTTCAATGACCTATTCTTCCTCTCTGCTACACCATTTTGTTGTGGTTTGTATGGAACATAATGTTGCATCTAAATGCCCTCGGAAGCACATAAATTCTGCAAATAATTTTTTATGTACTCTCCTCCATTATCAGATTTGAGTGCCTTGATATTTCTTCTAGCAGTGTTCTCAACTAAGGTTTTGAAAAATTTGAAGCATTCAAACGCCTCATATTTCTATTTGAGAAAGTAGATCCAACGGAACCTAGAGTAGTCATCAATGGAGGTCAAAAGGTATCTGGATCCATTCATTGAAGCAGTGGGCATCAGTCCTGAAACATCACCATGAAACAGATCTAGGATGGAGGAAGCTCTCTTTGCCTTCCCAACTTCATACTTTCACTCTGGGTGCTTCCCTACCAGAAGCCTTTGTAGATCCCTTGAGAGAATTTCATGTTCGGTAGACCTTCAACCATATCTTCCTTGTGCAACTGTTGGAGGTATTTAAAGTTTAGGTGCCTGAATCTTTCATGCCAGAGTCTACTTGTCTCATTTTCACGAGTCAAGAGAGCACTTTGATGGGAGTATGGAAAGAAGCAGGAGAACTCATAAGTCTTAGAGGAATGATGTGCAACTCCTTTGGCTATCATCTTCCCATATTAGATCTCAACAACCTTAACTGAATCATATCCAAATACTACTTTCTTTGGAGGAGCTGTGTGTGTCATCTGGTAAACATACAATAGATTAGCTGCTAGAGAGGGCACATACAGTACATTGTTGAAACTTCCATGCTCAGGCTGTATAGTACCCTTCCCTTCAGTAAATATTTGAGAGTCATCTCCCATGTGTATACTTGGTCCATCAGTGAGATCTAATGAATAAAATGGCTCTCTGGAGGAAATCGTGTGGTTGGAGGCTCCAGAATCAATAAGAAATGTTGGGCATGGCCCAAGTTGGCACAAAATGATGAAGAACAGTTTTGAAAAACTGCATAGTTTGGACTGTGAAGCTCAGATGTCACAGTTTTGTCGATGGTGCAGCCCAAAGTACGAAGTCATATAAGAGCAGCAAGCAGTGTGAAGTTGAAGCACTGCACAGATATGTTGATGCGCAGTGCCAACACATCAGCTATTTTGGGTAAAGAGTATAAGGGAAGGTCGAGCTAAGAAAGTGACTTGTTTTTGGTAAGCGACTCCAGGATTCCCGACAGTTGGGTAAGGAGCAGAGTGGAGATAAAGGAAAGTGACTTGTCAAAGAGAGTGGCGGAAAACCATTAGAGGCTAAGCTACGAGTCGATGACGACAGCAAGGCTAAAGGGGCAAAAAGCGACAGGCCACGATGTGGTTGTAACCGTTTTTATGATGACTGCGGCTGTCAGAAGGGTGTGTGAGCCACGAGGGGCCCAGCAAGGCGGCTTGAAGCGAGTGGAGCAAGTTGTTGACGACGATAGGTAGGGTGGCGAGTAACTACACCAGTTTTGGGAACCTTAGGGTTTTTGGCCGCCATGATTGTAACAAACATGACCTAAGGGCACGATCTCTATAAAGGGTATTTTTGTAAGGGAAAGGGTTAGATTATGTATGATATTATTGTGAATATTGATCTCTGTTGAGAGAAAGATTGTAAAAAGGCTCTGCAGCTTTGTGCGCAGATACCTACTGAAGAGAGAAGAGAGTATGCAACTGTGTGCACAGACTGGAACTGTTGCACCCTTCCCATTGATAATATAACAACAATTCTCGTGGACGTAGATCCCATCCTCGGGGTAAACCACGTTAAATCCTTATGTTATGTGACTGAATGTGCTTACTTCCGTGTATTTGCTTATGTTGAATGGTTAAGTTCATGTTATGAGTTCATGTGTTCTTACTTTTATATGTATTCTCCATATGGATAAAAGATGGGAATAATATGATAAGTATCGACACATGTGAATGAATGTTGAATGCACACGTAATTCTAAGTCAGATGAATGCATAAGATGAGTAATGGGTAACACTTAGCCAGCGCAGTCTGTATAGTGCGATTCCCCAAAGCACAGCACTGGAAGTGCGCAGCCATTTCAGGTCATCATATCGTCTAAGTCTGCAAGGTTTACAGTTAGATGCACATGAATGAATAATTTTACTCTAGTAAAGTCTATTGAAGTTGTGTGATTGCCGAAGAGGAAGCACAGTCCTCTGTTGCGTTGTCCTATTGTTAAGCGACCATCCCGCATCGCGCAGTCCTTGGATGCGCGATAGCATAAGCATTAACTGCGAAGTAGGAGAACTTCACACTGTCCACCATTCTGTTGAAGCACGCATCACCCGGTTGTGGAAACCTGATTCCGCAACCTCCCCATAACTTTGCCTCGGGTGAGACCTTAGTCTATTAGCAGACTATTGCCAAAAGGGCCAGTGAAAAGGGGTTTTTTTGGTTCCCTGAACTGCGCATAACCTGGGTCTATCTACCTCTCTGAACTTAAAGAACACATCTAGAGCCAACAAATGGTTCTGTTGTTGGGCTAAGAATCGATGATGAGCACGGACAAAATGGTTCCGTTGCCGCGCTTGAACTGGTGATGAGCACCGAAAATTGGAATCTTGAGAAAACATAAATATGGAACTGGGTGGACAAGACATAAAGAGATTTTGCTAGAAAGGAGAATAGACATCCGCGTTTATTTGGCGTTGAGTGGTTAGACAAATACTTGTGGCTGGATATTCACGAAATTTTCTTCGCAACCTTTGGAAACGAGTTGCACGAGTGGTTATCAATACTCGTAGAGCCAAAGAACTGTTTCCAAGAAGGAGCACCGACCGAGTGGAACCTAGAGCTCATTCAGAGGCTTAAAGAAGTGGATAGTCCACTCTTGCGAGTAGTCGACTTTTGGATTGACAATATTTTAGAAGGCTTCATGACAGAGTTCGCTGTGGACACCTTGAAGTCCTACAACGCAGCAGAAGCCAAGTTATTTAAAGGTTTCAGAGGTAAGTACCTCAACAATCTGAGTTTATATATCAAAATGCTTTTAGTTGAGAAAGGAGTTTTAAGAATGCTGTAAGATTCATAGTTGTTTTGAATCTATAATGGTAGATAACACATATAGTGACTCTGACAAAGATACACACAATTTAAGAAGTGGTAAAAGATATAAGTGTACCAAAGAAAAGAACCTTAAAGAACATGAACTCCGCATAGAGACTGAGTTCCAAGCTAAGACTGATAGCCAGACAACACCTCCATCACCTACCTATCAACCCATTACACCTCAGAACCCTCTAGTTGTTAATACTGCACCTCCTATTCCACACAATCCGTCAGTACAGAATCCTCCAGTTGTTAAGATTCCCAATCCTCAGAGCGTCAATACTAGTAACACCGCAGGAGTGAGTACCCAGAACATTCCGCGCAGTAACATCCCTAACACCACTCCGACTACTGCACAGAACACTGTACCACCTAGAAGGAGAATGACTGATGATATTAAGCTGTCGATATTTAAAGGTACGGGTCTAGAAGACCCTGAGTAGCACTAGTTTCTATGTGAAGTTGTGTGGAGCGTCAAGCAAGTACAGGATGAGTCTATTAAGCATGCATAGCTCATCACTACATTCAGAGATAGAGCATTAACTTGGTTTATGAAACATTCTGTTGAACAGAATAGAACCCTACAAGAAATAAAGGCTGCTCTCTTAAGAGATTTTAAGAAACTGAAATCTGAATCACAATGTATAACAGAGCTAAAAGAGATTAAACAGAAAACAACTGAGTCAGTATGGGAATTTGACCGGAAGTTTAAAGCATTATTAGACCAAGTCAACTTTGACATAGCACCGCAACAGCACCAAGAGTGGTTCATAGCTGCGTTGTTGCCCCATATCAGTTTGCCGCTGATGCAACCAAAGGTTGCGTCGTAGACATAAGCATTAGAGATCGCGATGAAGCTAGAAGCTTCGCCGATAGGAGAAACAAGTCAGGGAATGATCCAGATCCAAAACCAATTAGCAACCTAAACATTACAACTCTAGGATATTAAGAAAGGAAAGGAAGTTAGAGAGGAGATATGGTGTACAAAGTGTAGAGCAGAGGGACACTCGAAGGAGCACCAAATCCACTAAATCATGAGGAGGGATTTAGTGGAGTACCAAATCCACTAAATCAACAACAACAAGGACCATGGTGTGAAATCTGTCGATGCATAGGACATCGACTAGAGGATTGCTATTTGATCCAAAAGTATGTCAGGACACCTAAGAATTTATATTGCAGTTTATGTATGTCAGTTGGACATGATGACTCCAACTGCAGAGCATATGACTTGATGATAGAAAGGAAGCATGATGTGTATAGAGTGTAAGAAGAAACACCGCAACACCATGAAAACGCGCAGTATGATCAAGGCGCATATAGAGGCTGTGGTGGATTTCGCAGAAGAGGAAGAAAAACCAGACAAGGACAAGGAAGAGGAAGAGGTCAGATGATTTATTATAACTGCGCTCAACCTGGCCATCATTCTAGAGACTATACAAATGCCACTACTACATGTAGATATTGTAAATCTTTTGGCCATGTTATTGAAGCATGCACGATATTACAAGAAAAAATGCAAGAAAGAAGACAAGAAGCACTGAACCCAAATGTTTAGATGATTGCAGCAGAGAAAAGAGATCCAAATGTCAATGTTGTGACATGAAGTGGTATTGCGACAGGAAAAGATAAAGAACCAGAACCTTTGACTTCTGGAGAACACCACGCTAACCAGATACCTACTGAAGGGGTCTGGATAAGAAAAGCTACCGGGAAAACCTCTATTTTCGATCTAGCAAGAAACAAGCAAGTCTTTGAAGAAGGAAGGGAAACCTTCAAAGAACTAGCACCTGTAAGTCCAAGAATCCCATTACGAAGCAAAACAGTGCATACGAAGGATATGCCAGCAGCGTATGATCAAACAAGTACCGCAGCAGCAACAGGGACTTCTGTTGCGCAGTTCCTACGAAGCTACTGAAAAGAGAAGATGCTTTGGTGGAAATACAAATTTGTTGAACCACTATGAGCAACGCAGTTCCACGGATACTGCTCATAGCGCAGTTCACCACATCAAATGCCATAAGAGAACAGGCCGAGAAATGAGGCTAAGTGCACAAATTGGAGATTATGAGATGGATGAGATCATCCTTGATATAGGATCTGAAGTAAATGTCTTGACCAAGTAGACATGGGTATATATGGGGAAACCAAAGTTGTCATGGTCACCCATACAGTTGAGACTGTCAAATCAGCAAAAGCTTATACCCTTTGGAAGGCTAGCCAACATTCTTGTAGATATCGATGGAGTAAGCACTTCAACAGACTTTGAGGTTATTGAGATCATCGATGACCGTAACCCATATCTAGCTTTATTGGGGATAGACAGGGCGATGGATAACCTCACGATCATCGACCTAAAGAAAAAACAGATGATATTTGAAGGGACAGATATTAGGGTCATCGCACCCTTGGACCCTTCACAAGGACTGAGATAGACTGATCCGATCAGAGAAGAATGTATAGCTCATAGCTAGATCACATCTACAAGATGAAAGCAAACCAAGCAAACTACATCAATCCTATAGCAGATGGAACGCTTAGTTGGTGCTGTGACAGTTCTTGCGTATCAGATTCTGATGCAGTACTGGAGAATTTGCAAGGCCGATTGCATGAAGTATCTGCAAGAAGATGCTCACAGATCACCAAATCATTGCGTTGGGTTGGAACAAAGGTAAGTCCAATCCCAACTTATGATGGTTCAACTAACGTCTATACATTTTTGCAAGAGTATACTGTATCAATTTCAGCTGAACATTGCATACCAGCATTGGATATAGCAATGCGTGCTACACCTGCCAGATGGTGGGCCGCGCATAAGGAGACTTTGACCACATGGGATCAGTGCAGACATATGATGCAAATCAGATTCGTAGAGAAAGCGGCGCTGACCATGGTAAAGTATAATGGACAAACAGATCCTAGGGATCACATAGAGACTTATTCACAAGCATGGATAAAAAGACCACAGACAGAATGGATTCATCTGTTTGTGCACACACTAGAGAAGATTCCAGAAAATTGGTACACAGATGCAGAACTTCGTAGAGGAACCATCGATTGGTCTATTTTAACTGCGAACTTTGAAAGAACCTTCAGCTTTGAAGATGATTGTATAAGCATAACTGAGGCTCTGCAGGTTATCAAAGAAAGAATATTCAGACAAGAATTCCCAAGTACAAACAAGGCATTAGAAGCGATCAAAGAAAATATATTTGAATACGTCAAAGTACCTATGAACCTATAGCTAGAATTGGCAAGAACAATAGAACATGCCCTTGAGTGTTATAACCTCGCTGAAGATGAAGAAGATACAGAAGAGAGCGATGAGGAGGATCCGCGCAATGTCAATATACCTTAACCAGAGGGAGTGCGCGATGTAGAGGGACCTCCACTAGAAATTCCAGATATGAGCGGCCCTGTTAAGACGAAAAATTTAACATTGGCACGAGCAAAGAGCCAAAGTTTGCATCCATTGGAGACTTCTAGGATGATGAAACAGTCATGTAGATCTCAGACCTTTTACATGAATACCAGGATTTGTTTCCGACGAAGTTTGTCGAAATGAAAGGCATTTTGGGCGATTTGGGAGTGATGAAAATACCTCTCAATCCAGGCACGAAGCCTATTAGACAGAGACCTTATAGACTAAATCCTAGATATAAAGAACGAGTCAAGGTAGAACTAGACAATATGCTTGATGCAGGGATCATCGAGCTAGTGGAAGAATCCGAGTGGATAAGCCCTATGGTTATCCAAGACAAAAAGACTAAAGGTGAGATAAGAATCCGTGTAGATCTGAGGAAGCCGAATGATGCTTCACTACATGACCCATTTCCTACTCCGTTTACAGATGAAGTATTAGATAATGTGGGAGGAAATGAAGCATATTCATTCACTGATGGATTCTCTGGGTACCATCAGATCATGATTGATGAAGCAGATATGCATAAGACTACATTTGCTACTGAATGGGGATCATATCAGTATACAGTTATTCCATTTGGGTTGAAGAATGCACCTGCTATCTTTTCCAGAGTTGTTGTTGCAACATTTAAAGACTTTATCCATATGTTCTTAGAAGTCTATTTTGATGACTGGACTGTCTTTGGTTTACTGAAGAACCATTATGAGAACCTAAGAATGATGCTAACTAAGTGCAAACAACATCAAATCTCCTTGAATCTGAAGAAATGTATTTTCTGCGTACCCTATGGTATACTATTGGGACACATTGTATGTAAGCAAGGTCTGATGGTTGATCCTGCGAAGATCACATTGATTGTGAATTTACCTCCACCTAACTCAGTAAAGTAGCTTCGCACAATGCTTGGACACACCAGATATTACAGAAAATTCATCAAGGGTTATGCGTAGATAACCGCGCCAATGGAGAAACTTCTGAAGAAAGAAGCGTAGTTCATCTGGAATGCAGAATGTGAGAAAGGATTAGAAAAATTGAAGGCAAAAATGGTAACTGCGCCGATCCTTGTGTTTCCAGATTGGAATAAGCCATTTCATGTACATTTTGATGCTTCATCTATAGCGTTGGGAATTGTGCTCGCTCAACCAAGTGAAGGGGGAATTGATCACCCCATTGTATTTTCAAGCAGAAAGCTATCTTCAACTGAAAAGAACTACACGACCATAGAAAGAGAAGGTCTAGCTATGGTTTACGCACTCCATAAATTCAAACAATATTTACTGGGTGCACACTTCTCCATGTACACTGACCATTCAGCTCTGAAGTACTTGGTCAATAAGCCAGTGTTAGGGGGAATAATATGCAGATGGCTTCTACTTTTTCAAGAGTATGACTTTGAAATCATTGTTAAGCCAGGAAGACTGAACTTAGGACCTGACCATCTCTCAAGGATTGAGTCAGGCGAAGAACCCACCAATCTTGAAGACAATCTGCCTGACGCACAGTTATTTTCCATACAGATAACAGACAAGTATTACAAAGATATCGTCGAATTTTTGACTACGGGATTGGCACCTACAAAATTTACTACACATCATAAGAAGCAACTAGTAGTTGAAGCAGTAGACTTCACTATCATCGCAGGGCAGTTATACAAGTTGGGACCAGATGAAGTGTTGTGCAGATGTGTGTTAGAGCATGAGAAGCCATTTATTTTGGCCGAGGCACACTCAAGTGTCTTTGGAGGTCACTACGCAGGAAGAGCTACTGCGCAGAAGATGCTAAGAGCAGGGCTATGGTGGCCAACATTACACAAAGATTCAAAGGAACATTGCCAGAGTTGCGATGTATGCCAAAGGACTGGGAAGCCATCGCGAAGAGATGAAATGCCGTTAAAACCGCAATTAACTTTACAGGCATTTGACAAGTGGGCTATTGATTTCGTGGGACCTATTAACCCACCAGGAAAGAGGACTGGTGCGAGATACATTATCACCGCAACTGATTATCTCACCAGATGGGCAGAAGCAAAACCAGTGAAGGATTGTAGCGTAGTTACTGCTGTGCAGTTCATTTTTGAGAACATTCTTACCAAATTCGGATGCCCAAAATTTTTAATGAGCAATCAAGAAACTCACTTTTTGAACAAAACCATTGAAGCCTTTACTGAGGAGTTCCACATCTACCATCAGAGGAGTACACCGTACCATCCTCAAGCCAATGGAACTATTGAGGCATTTAATAAAGTGTCGGAGAATGCGCCAAAAAAAGTATGCAACACAAACATAGATGATTGGGATCTGCGCATTCCAGCTGTATTATGGGCATACAGAACAACTTGTAAGAAGCTGACAGGCCATACACCTTTCATATTGGTCTATGGATAGGAAGATGTGATGCCAATGGAGTACATTGTACCAATCTTAAGGATTGTTGCATTCAAAGACATGGCAGATGAAGAAACATTGCAAGAAAGGATTCTACACTTGGTTGGATTGGAGGAAGATCGCTTCATCGCAGCCTTTCACCAGCAAGTGCAGAAGGACAGAGAAAAAGCATGGCATGATCGCCATATCAAGCACAAAATCTTCCCGGTAGGATACCTTGTCCTCCTGTATGATAGCAAGTTTATGAAATTTCTTGGCAAATTTAAAACACACTGACTTGGCCCATATACTGTTATGCATGTTGCTAACGGTGGCGTAGCTCAGTTAGCCACGTTAGTTGGAAACAACCTACCAGGATTGGTTAATGGAAGTAGACTAAAACCCTACCAGGATAGTCCTACTTCGCAGAACACTCAGTGAAATGTATCTGCGCAGAGCAAATAGGAAAAAAGAAAAAGAAAAAGAAAGGAAAAGTAGCACCACGTAGTTATGAAGCTCAAAATATAGCTGTGCAAATCAAATGGAACAGGACAACTGCGGAATACGAGAAGTTGCAATGCGAGGGATGAGGCGGCAGCGTAGCTGCGAAGTTAAAAATGAAGAAGCACATGTGCACAAGAGAACCACACAAGCACCTTTTGACAAAACTGCCAGCGTATCACGATGGAAAAAGGTAACCATGATAATTGTCGGCTGGTTAGTGAGCACTTAGTGAGCCGTTATCCAAAATGGTGGCACCAACAAAATCCCCCATTAATAGAAAATTTGGCCATTCAAGCACAATTAATAATGAAATGACCGAGATCATACCATGATCCGGCCAACAGACTTAGCACTTAATGGTTGATTTAACTGTCACACAGTCTGGCGACACCGACAGCGTTTAGCATTTAAAGAAACATCACCGGATCAAAATTAATGATTGGAGGAAAGGACTGAGATCGTAGGCGAGATCTGGATGAAGGATACAACATTAAACGACCCGCTAACGGTTAATCGGCACATTCCAAGATAGAAGCAGTTCTATATAGCCATCAACTCAGAAATTATAGGTTTTTACCAATTACTTGTTATCCTTCGTCTCTGCAACTCCCGAGTTTGAACACCAAGTGCTTTGTAAGCGAATGAACGAGCCATTCACAGTAGACGAAGTTGTGAGGATATTTAAGCAATCAGGTATTCCAGGAGTAACGTCGACGCCAGGAAAGAACCCTGTAGCAGAGAAATGCGGGTCATCCTGAATTTCACCAAGAAATACAACAGCAATGCAGAAAGATAAGCAGATGGCTAAAGAACTAGAGAAGACGAAGCTAGCAGGTGTGCAGATTCCACAACCATCAGAGTTACCTTGGGCTCGTCCCATTTGTCTGTTTCCTGAGTACATGACACTGAAAAGAGATGATTCGCCACTCATCGATCTCGAAAGAAATTCCCACTATGAGATTCCAGTACCACCCATCTCTAGTCATGTAAAGGTTGTTGAGAACCTTTTAGGGAGAGTGGAGAACTGCAAGTTTGAGGATTGTGACTTGCTAGAAGCAAAAGAGCCGAAGGAAAGGAAATACCAGCAATTCCATCCTGACCGATACATGATTCGGAAGTGTGACGAGCAAGGCACCGAAACATTACAAGTAAAAGATGAGCTTTGAGGACTAGAAAAGTCAGGGTTGCTTAATCTGCTCCGCATTCCCCATTTTGACAAAGGTCCAGAATTGAATGCAGTAGTGTGCACACTGTTGTCATGCACACATTCAGGATATCTATGGTTGGACAAGAAAATTGATATCAACATCGATTTGATACACGGGATCACACTGCTCAGTAAGAGAGGCATCGATCCCAAGCTCGAGTTCGTCGACAAGACACAGGACAAAGAGCTCGTGGTAAGGATGCAAGAAAAATTCGGTGTGATTAGGGGAAAACGTGGCTTCCCTACATCCGATATTAGTGATGAAGCTATGCGCTTCACAGTGAAACTACTTGCAGGGAAGATACTGTGCAAATGATGACTAGCAGAGGTGTTGGCCGCAGCAATCCTCCTCGCATCCCAAGCGAAGAACGAAACTGCATACAATTGGGAGAAGTACACGCTGAACGAGCTCTTGGAGGATATTCGAGATACTCAAGATAAAGGGACACCGTTCCATTACATTTGGCTCCTAGTACTAATTGCGTTCGTTGGCTGGAAAGAGCCACTTTTCTACCAGGGTTATACACTTTACAACGAAGAATGCAAAGGAACATGCTATGCCAATCTATGGGCAAATGCAAAGTCTGACAGACAACGCAAAAACAATGAGATATTTCATAGCTATTATCAAAGTCTATGCGATGCTATTCATCGAACACCGTGCATATCTCAGCAGGTTACCGCCGCATACGGAGGAAGGCTAAGGTTCACGTTCGACCTCCATTTCACATACATTTAGCCAAGGGTTGATATAGAAAATGAATTATGGTATCAAGGCTTCTATCAGCTGGATGTTTAAGCCTTAGAACAGATGATGCAAGATTGGCCAGCGAATTGGAAGGTAGACATCCTCGAGGATATCTACTCCGACTACGAGGAGGACAAAGATAAAGAGAAAGATGAAGATCAAGAAGAAATCAAAGGCACACCAATTGAACAGGAAGAAGGAGCTGCACAGGACAAGCCGGAAGGCCAGGCGGCAGGGAAGAGAAAAGCAACTGCGAGCCCTTCATCGAAAAAATGCAATCTTAAGAAGCGGAAGGCTATTAAGCCCAAATTGCAGCCAATGCTGCACGTAGACGATTGTGAAACCATAGCAACAAAAGTACAAGAAATATGGGAAGAAACGCGCATTGAGAAGGAAGCCAAACAAGAGGAGCTGCAAGTAAGCCTCCTGCAGACTGTCGAGTCAATAAAAACGATGGTCGAAAAGATTGGAAAGGCCAAGCAAGACCCGATCTGAGAATCAGACTCAAAAGGAAAGCCAGGTGGATCAAGCAAGCGGAAAAGGCAATCCCCTGCTTTAAGCGTGCACCCTCGGGTGGCGCATATTGAACCTACGCACCTCATTTTTTCAAATGATGAGGTAACCAAAGCAACAAAGAACTTGGAACATTTTGACCTCAACATTGGGTCATTACCAATTGAGGACTTGAACAATTTGCACATGCAGATTGTGGAGGAAATTCACGAAAGAGGAATCACCTCATATGACCAGAATGTCCAATTGTGGGAAAGCCTTGACGAGCTGAAATAGGAATTAGTGCGGAACAACAGGGAATTGTTCGAGGCTCAAGAAAGGAACGACACAAACTCAAAGAAACAGTATCAGCGGTGTGCGCCAAGATCAAAAAGTGCGAAGAAGAAGCAAATGTTGAAGAAACAATCATCAAGAATGGGGCCATAGTCGAATCTCTTACGGCAGAAATGATGGAAATGGAGATTTCCTACAAAGGAAAGATCGCAGACTTGGAGGCTATGCGACCCAGTACCCCATTGGATAAACGTGCAGCTCCAACTGAGGAGGTAAAAGCCACTATAGACAACATTTTGACCGAGGTGGCGAAGTGTCAAAATTTGCTAGAAGAAGCAAACACAGTGTTGACTAGATTGAATGAGGATCCAACCCTTCAACAAGTGAAAGGGGACCTACAACAAAGGCAACAGGAAATTGATGCCTCAAACGCAGAAATGAAGACTTTGCCGGCAAGGCAAAAGATGCAAAAATTCAATGAGGTAAAAGAGCTGCAAAAAGAGCTGGTAGTGTTAAGGGAAAAAGAGGTTGTCGCTTCTGAGAAGTTGCAGCCCGTTGAGGAGGAAGGACTCGCAATAATGCAACAGATTGATGACAAGTTTGTAGAACTTTAAACTACGGAGGGAACATTGAAAGAACAAGCCCAGGAGCAGTTCTCACAGGTGATGTTGGATACCATTAAGGAATTTGAGAACAAGGCAAAGGTAATAGTTGCGGAGCTCACTGTTACTTTGCACAGCTTCACTGCTAAGCTAAGTACCTCCGAAGAAGCATAGCCGAAGTCGACTGACAAAAGTGGATTGGGGATGATCCACAAGCAATTGTTATGGGCCTGTTGGGCATGTCCCAAGTTGGCACAAAATGATGAAGACCAATTTTGACAAACTGTGAAGCTAAGATGGCACAGCCCGAAGTACGAAGTCATATAAGCGCAGCAAGCAATGCGAAGTTGAAGCACTGCACAATTATGCTAATGTAAAGTTCCAACACAACAACTATTTTGGGTAAAGAGTATAAGGGAAGGTCCAACTGAGAAAGCGACCTATTTTGTGTAAGCGACTATAGGAAAGCGACCTGTCAAAGAGAGTGGCAGCAAGCCGTTATAGGCTAAGCCACGTATCAACGATGAAAAAAAGGCTAAAGGGGCTGAGGGCGACAGGACACAATGCGGTTGTAACCGTTTTTATGATGACTGCGGCTGTCAGAAGAGCGTGTGAGCCACGAGTGGCCCAACAAGGTAGCCTGAAGCGAGTGGAGCAAGTTGTCGACAGCGACAGGCAGGGTGGCGAGTAACTACACTAGTTTTGGGAACCTTAGGTTTTTTGGCTGCCATGATTGCAATAGATGTGACCTAAGGGCACGATCTATCTAAAGGGCATTTTTCTAAGGGAAAGGGTTAGATTATGTATGAGATTATTATGAATATTGATCTCTGTTGAGAGAAATATTGTAAAAAGGCTCTACAGTTGTGTGCGCAGAGACCCACTGAAGAGAGAAGAGAGTCTGCAGCTGTGTGTGCAGACTAGAACTGTTGCACCCTTCCCATTGATAATATAACAACAGTTCTCGTGGACGTAGCTCCCATCCTGGGGGTGAACCACGTTAAATCCTTATGTTATGTGACTGAATGTGCTTACTTTTGTGTATTTTATTATGTTGAATGGTTAAGTTCATGTTATGAGTTCATGTGTTCTTGCTTTTATATGTATTCGCCATAAGGATAAAAGATGGAAATAATATGCTAAGTATCGAAACATGTGAATGAATGTTGAATGCACAAGTAAGTCTAAGTCAGATGAATGCATAATATGAGTAATGGGTAACACTTAGCCAGCGCAGTCTGTATAGTGCGATTCCCCGAAGCGCAGCACCGGAAGTGGGCAGTCATTTCAGGTCATCATATCGTCTAAGTCTGCAAGGTTTACAGTTAGATGCATGTGAATGAATAAGTTTACACTAGTAAAGTCTATTGAAGTTGTGTGATTGCCGAAGAGGAAGCACAGTCCCCTGTTGCGCTGTCCTGTTGTTAAGCGACCATCCCGCATTGCGCAGTCCTTGGATGCGCGATAGCATAAGCATTAACTGCGAAGTAGGAGAACTTTGCACTATCCACCATTCTGTTGAAGTGTGCATCACCCGGTTGTGGAAACCTAATTCCACAACCTCCCCATAACTTCACCTCGGGTGAGACCTCAATTTGTTAGAAGACTGTTGCCGAAAGGGCCGGTGAAAAGGGTTTTTGTTGGATCCCTGAACCGCGCAGAACCTAGGTCTATCTACCTCTCTGAACTTAAAGAACACATCTAGAGACAACAAGAAAAGATTGGGATTGTGAGAACCCAGCCTTTAATGCATGGAATCTCTCATGATCTTCTGAATTGCCACCTAGATCATCCTTCCTTGTGCCTTCAGGGAGGGAAATGTTATGTTGCTCAAAGATTTTTTCCATTAGATTTATGGTCTTCTTCATACAAGAACTCTCAGGTTGATTACCCTCTTGCGATATGTACATTTGGATCTCTCAAAATTCTTTTGTTTGTCCTTCTTGGAGCTGGAGACTCCTTCTGATGGACTTGACTTGGCATTCTGCTTGGGTTCAGATTTCCTCTTCTCCTTTCCCTTGTGCTTCCCCTTTCCATTCGCACTTTTTTCTTCTCCAACCATAAGAGCTTGATTTTTGGATGCCTTCAAGGCGCCCATCTGGATGAACTTATCTTGCTCTCGGATGAGAGACTCAATGAAAACACATAAGGATGGCATCTTCCAACCAAGAATTTACATTCTCACTGAATGGAAGGTAGAGACAAAGATGGAGAACTCGGGACCTAGCTTGCTCAGAATGGATAGAACCAACTGCGCATCCTTCTTCTTAATGCCACACTGCTTGCCTTGCAAAACAAAAGATTTGGATTTTGAAAAGAATTGCTGGATGGTCTCGAAACTGCGTGGTGGAAGAGAAATCAACTCATTTTCTGGAATATGGCCTCTTAGCTCATCTTGTTTTCCAAATAGGGTCTCCAAATTCACCCAAACCTCTTTTGGAGTCTTCAATCCATCGAGGTGGAAGAGTAGATCTCTGGAAATATGAATACACATGAAACCGAATGCTTCATCCAATCTACTCAGATACTTGGCCTTCTCCACAGCTGCTTGGGGTTCGAACTCCTTCCCCATAGTTACCTTGTACAATGAATTTTTGCGCAATACCATCTACATATCATCCCTCCAATCAAGGTAATTGAAGGGTGTCAGGCTCCTGGGAGAGAGAGGAGAGTTCAAATTGTCCATGAGAACTGTTGGAGCGAATATAAGGTGAAACTGCTGTTACTGCTGCACTCAAAAAAGCTTTGAATAACCTGCAAAAAAATCTCAATTTTGGAGATAGAATACTACTAAGCACTGCTTTAGGACAATAGGCATATTTTTCGGATCCTTCACACCTGGCTAGACCTCAAAGGATTTCTCCAATGAATTCAATGCAATGGCACCAGGATTTGCTGTGGAAATCTAGAGGCTTCTGGTGCACTACTGATAGAATATGCTCAACCTACACTCAAAGGCTATGATACCATGTGAAATTCTAAATCACAACATATCTAAGAGCTGAGTGTCCTCACAGAGAAAGAATGAGCAAAAAATATGAATTAGAGTGAAAACTGAAGTAAAAATGAGAAGACAATTAATCATGCATGAGAACTCAGATAGGAGTAGAATAGTTTCACATGATCTAATAATCAGTATAGTCAACAATGATGTTACGATGGAGAGAATTAAAATCACACAGTAGAATTCGAACCTCAGTTGGTCTAGCATAGGAATTATCACCACTAGAGTGCCCTGGAAGACTCAAACTCAACCAACCTGAACCTAAACTCAGTTAATTGAAGACACAATCAGTTAACTGACCAAGGAGGGCGCATTAGTGAGTTTGTCATGCAAAATAGTCAGAAAAGGGCGCATGAGGCCACAATCAGTGGCATTCAGAGCTCTAACCCCCCAGAAGAGTCAGCTAACTGAGGTGGACTAAACTGGAACACTGAGTAGGTTCCTATAAAATAGGGAACTGACTAAAGTGGTCCTAAACTGATGCATGCAGGGCTCAGAAGGTGGTATATGGATCCTGGATGACATCTGCACACCACTAGGGGGGAAATGACATCATTAAATACTAGGAAAATGAAATAATGCTAGGTAGGACAAGGATGGAGTATTAAAATATCCTAACATAGATACACCTAGAACATGGATCCCAAGCCTAACCCATTTTAATTGAATGACAAATTCAGTGACCAGTAACCATTATAAAACAAACATTGGTAGTAGTAAATCCAAAGTTGGAAACAGTTCGAATTTCAAAAGAATGTGCAAGAACCCTTAGGTACCAGTGCCTTTAAGTGTCTAGTCAATGGACAAAGGCCTTTGATATAATATTTTGAATTAAATCTGACAACACTTATATATATTCTATTGATTTTATGATGGGTGCCTAAAAAACTACCAACGCCATGGACAAAAGTTAGAAATGTGCATAAATTCCGTCGAAGGGGTGTTGATCCCTTGATGAGACCAAATGTAAAGATATCCAACACTCTCGCCATGGTTTGTCCCATCCCAATGGCATGAGTATTGAAAGCGATGAGATTGGGTGCAAGTCTCAGTAAACAAAATCTAACACAATAATTTGACTCTAATATGACATAACTTATATAAATTCTATTGATTCCTAGTCCCCAAAACTACTAGATTTAGGAACAAAAGTGCATAAATTATGCCAAGGGGTATTGGTTCATCGGTGAGGTCAACAGAGTTATAACCCATCCAACATTCCCACCGTGATTTTCTCCATCCCAAAGACATGAGTACCAAAAGAGACGAGGGCAGGTGCAAATATGGGGTAATTTTAGTGGAATAAATACTTGTCAGTTGTAATAAGGTCAGGCGCAAGTCTCTAGCAATTTTGGTGGAATAGATACTTGTTAATTGGGGATGAGGCCAGGTGCAAGTCTCTGGGAATTTTTGTGGAATAGAAAACCTAAAAAGGATAAGAAGATGACCTTCAAAAGGGATAAAGCAAGGTCCAAGTCTCTGTAAATTTCGTTAAGAGTAGATACCCAGTATAGTTGGTACCTAAACCAAAGAAATTCCTTCCTTTTATAGTGAAACTCTTGGGATATGTTTGTTTAAACACTTAAACTAAAACACAGAAACATGAATTCTAATGGATTTAGCTGTAGATTTGAACAAATGTCAAAGAACATACATGCCCTTTTTCTGCAGTGACCACCAAATCCTCTTTCTTGTCAGCGCATGACCTTGGATCATGATCAATTTTATCAAGATCTTTGTCCAATACCCAACAATCATTCTGCTCCAATTTTTCAACTTGCCTTCTATTCTTAGGTTTCTTACAATGCTATTCTTCTTTTCAAACCAAACATGCTTATCAATCACAACGACCTCATCATCATCATCATCTAAGACAGATGCCAATGGCCTTTTGAAGGAAGAGGACCTTATATTTTCTCTTTCATCATCCGAGGAGGTTAATTCTACTACTGCAACCTACATATTTTATGATACCAGACTACGACTAGCGAGAATATTATGTTATTCTGGTTTTTCTTAAGCACCATCGATCCTTTCTCCTATGTGTGAAATGAAATGACATGATGTTTTGTAGAATAAGCCAAATGATCTTGGGGATGGGTGTGAAAATCCTCACAACAGATCTAAGAGCTTATGTATACCTCACAAGAAAGATTATGATTAAGCAGGAAGATAGAAGAAGATTGGTCAATGCAGTGTAAATGAGCAACATAATAATAATACAGTAGAACTCAGATAGAAGCAAAATAACTTCACACACACTAATTCATTAATCACAAATATGAACAATAAATAGTACAATGGTGGAGAGGATTCGAATGCCAAGGTGGCAATTTGAATTATCCTCTCATAGAGTGATCATCATATCAATAGAGTGTCATCAGAGCACAACTAGGATTCCCCATCATCATCAATGGAGTCATCAATGCACAAGTAACTATCAACCAGATGTCAAACTGAGTCTAACTGAGTGTGGTAGGTGTAACTGGCACATGGAGGCACTATCTGAATGAAGGAGGCTCAGTGGAGGGTGCATGAGGAGCCAACTGGAGTTAGAATGGGCAGTCTAGTCTCACTGGAGGTCCATCGGAGTGATACAGTTAGTTGAGAGTCAATCTAGCCTTAAATCAAGGAAAGAACTAAAGATAACTCAACTAGCTAAAGTGCAACTGAGTGGTAGGTGAGAGAGGGTGCATGAGATGCATGCAACTACATGCAAGGCGTACTAAGCACTAGGAGGGCCAAAACTAATCAGTGAGAAGCTCCCGGGCCTAGCTAGCTGAGGGCTAGGTGCTGGGACTGATGACTGGGATGTATGAAATTGCATGCATGCATGAAAAACCATGACTGCATGCAAAATGCATGCATGATTGAAAATGAAAAAATGGATAATGCTGGTAGGACTAGGATGGAGTATAGGAATATCCCAACACCCCCCCTTAATCCATCCTGGGCCCTGGTAACTAAGACCAAAGGTCACCCAATACAATGAATAATAATAATAGTCAATAAACCGAGGAAATGGGAAAAACCTCATGGGAAAAATACCCCCCCTCAAAATAGACTGTAAGGCACAAAAAAAAAAATGCTCCAAACTCAAGCAGGTGTGATGCTTGGTCATATATCTGGAGGTATCTTCTTCTTGGGAAGAAGTGGTTCATGCTCAAAAAGCATGTGCTTGTACTTGCTCTTCATATCGAATGTGATGAGAACAAATCCAAAAGTATGAGGATGATCTTGGAACCTGTGATTTGAATCAGTTGAGGTAGGATCAAAACCATGAATGTGTAGATAGTATTTTGTTTTCTCCTTCGAACCATCATAGGTTAGATTATGCCCAAAAGAACCATCAGATGATAGTGAATGCTTTGAATCCAAATCAGATCCAAGACTTGAAGAATGGTTTCTTGAGATCTCCTTTGAACCATTAGAGGTGAGATCTAAACCATGAAATGCATGAGAAATTATCCCAAGCGAATGGAAATGGCCATCATCTTCAATAGCCTTCTGAGAGCATGAAATAATGATCTTACAGTAGTAAATAAGAGGTGATTGATCAAGGAGAGCGAATGCATTACCTCCAATGGTTGATTTTACCTCCGAAACATTCAGTAGATCATGATACAAACCAACAGACTCTGGTGCAAGAAAGGATTTAGGAATCTCTGCAATTTCTAGAGTGTGAGATGGCACATAATTCAAAATAGAAGAAATTTGGAGCATGAGTGTAGAATCTGCAAGTTCTTCTTCTTTGTGGACAACTTCAATATGAGATATCTTTGATATTGATTCATGATCAATGAGATCATCAAGGAGGGGGAATGCAACAGTGGGCTTGCTCTCGAAATGGATTTGACCAATCCATTCATTCTATTTACCAAATATTTCATCGAGATAGGCCCATAGCTCTTTTGGAGATTCAGCAGAATCAATGAAGTGGGTTAACATACAAAGAGACATAGCAAACAACATGGCTGCATGGGCTCTTTCACCTTCATTTAACCAGTCATTCTCTTCTTCAGAGGATTCAAACTCTCTTTCAAAACAATAATCAAAGAGATCATGGCTCTTCAAATATGCTATCATTTTTGGTTTCCATTCATCGTAGTTGAATGGAGAAAGAGGAGGGATTTCTTATGAATTCATTGAAGCTGTAGAAGACCTGCAAAAACAATAGAAAAAGTTTGCAATTGCTACTGTTGCAAAAGTGTAGAAACTGCTGCACTCAAAATATTGATAATAACCTGTAAAAAAATCTCAGGAATGGAGATAGACAAAACTCTCAACATGATCTGATACCATGTGAAAATCCTCACAGCAGATCTAAGAGCTAATGTATACCTCACAAGAATGATTATGATTAAGCAAGAAGATAGAAGAAGAGTGGTCAATGCAGTGTAAACGCGCAACAAAATAATAATACAGTAGAACTCGAATAGAAGCAAAATAACTTCACACACACTAATTCATTAATCAAAAACATGAACAATAAATAATACAATGTTGGAGAGGATTCGAATGCCAAGGTGGCAATTTGAATTAGCTTCTCATAGAGTGATCATTGGATCAATAGAGTGTCATCAGAGCACAACTAGGAGTCTATTGGGTTATACAAGAGCATACATATTTTAACTTGCGAGAGAAATAAACAGAAACAAGCAATCACATAATAGACACATAATTTTCCTTGGAAACCCCATGCGGGGAAAACCAACACCCAAAGAAGATCTTCATTACATGGCCAAAACTGACCATCCGGGCCAAGTGAGCTAGCCACCGCTCACCTCCAGGCCACTTTAAAATGGAGGCTCCTCAAGCCTTATAAAGGCTTCCTTACATGCAATACCATGGGGAAATACCATGGGCTACAACAAACCATGTGACCAAAAACATGTGCTAGACCTAACCAACTTTGACTCAATCCCGAGTCAAGGTTAACCCTAACATTCCCCCCTTTAAACTTGACTTGGAGTAATCACAAACTCCCCTCAAAGTTTTAACTGGGGAATCTCACATACACCCCCCTATCACCTAGGTCTTTCTTCCGACTTTACCGATGAGTTACCAGGGGTATGCATGCCTTACCAGGTCTTACAGCCATATGCCCTTTTAGATGCAAACAGCTCCATTAATTTTTTTTTCATGTGTCTTCATGGTTACTACACCATCATCATCCATTGCTTCATCCTCTCGCTTTTCCATGCTCGCTTTCTTGCTCATTTTCTGACATGCTCCTTTTATGAAATATCATTATAATAATATTTCATTCCCATTTTAATTTTAAGGACACCTCTTCATGATCTCCACTTCCTCTCATAAAGAGAACTATTATTTTATTGCCCTTTAACTTTTACATTTTGTTGGCATTCTCTTTATGAAGAGTTCTCCTCTGAAAAAGTTACCACGTGGAGGCTTTATGGCTTTAAGGCTCGAGCAATGTCCATTATACTTTTTTTTTCGAACAACTTCTCTTTACCCGATTCCAGCGACGACTTCGACGATCTTCATTACCCTGGCCTACCAGTGTTTGGCATGCAGACTTCATGTGTCTTAAAGAGTGGCGGCCCTTCTAATTCTCAATCTCTACGCAGACTTCTCTTTACCCGATTCCAGCGACGATTTCGACGATATTCATTACCCTGTCCTACCATTGTTTGGCATGCAGACTTCATGTATCTTAAAGAGTGGCGGCCCTTCTAATTCTCAATCTCTACGCAGAGTTCTTCATTCTGACAGATCGTGGGAACTATCCACATGGGCAGCATCACAAATAACAGTGCCACCTTGGCGTGGCTTTGTCGATTGTGCTAGGGCCTTCTCCTCTGCCGGCTTTCACATTTGCAAATGTTTTCATGTTGCAGCAGAGATGGATCTCCACGGCTACAGCAATGCCGGCTCTTCTTATCCCTTGCATCCTTTCTAAAGGCTGCCACATCCGCCTCCTCATATTCACGCCTCACGTGGATGACATTGGATCTCTTGTCTTCACAGTTCTGCATTCTACATTCGAAATAAATTCAAGCAGGCATCACTTCTGCATTCAAATCCGCTCCTTCACGCCCCTCATGGATCTCTTCTTTGATGGAAGTTAGCTCTTCTCCCGGTTGGCAGCTTCATCCGGGCATGTCCTCAATAAATCAACAACCAGACACGAGCTGTGGTTTCTTCATGGCAGTTGCACATTCAACTGTGGCACCAACAGATCTACACTTTAACCAGATCTGCTATTTCTCCTTGCAGGCAGTCTCATCTACACACACCAAGATTACAAGCAACAGCAATATACCATTCCAAGCTCTGATACTAGTTGTTGGGGTTTATACGAGAGCATACATATTTTAACTTGCGAGAGAAATAAACAGAAACAAGCAATCACATAATAGACACATAATTTTCCCTGGAAACCCCATGTGGGGAAAACCAACACCCAATGAAGATCTTCATTACATGGCCAAAACTAACCATCCGGGCCAAGTGAGCTAGCCACCGCTCACCTCCAGGCCGCTTTAAAATGGAGGCTCCTCAAGCCTTATAAAGGCTTCCTTACATGCAATACCATGGGGCAATACCATGGGCTACAACAAACCATGTGCCCAAAAACATGTGCTAGACCTAACCAACTTTGACTCAATCCCGAGTCAAGGTTAACCCTAACAGAGTCCTCATCATCATCAGTGGATTCATCAATGCACAAGTAACTATTAACCAGATGTCAAGCTGAGTCTAACTGAGTGTGGTAGGTGTAACTGGCACACGGAGGCACTAACTGAATGAAGGAGGCTCAGTGGAGGGTGCATGAGGAGCTAACTGGAGTCCGAATGGGAAGTATAGTCTCACTAGACGTCCATTAGAGTGATACAGTGAGTTGAGAGTCAGTCTAGCCTTAAATCAAGGAAAGAACTAAAGATAACTCAACTAACTGAAGTGCAACTGAGTGGTAGGTGAGAGAGGGCGCATGAGATGCATGCAACTGCATGCAGGGCGTACTAAGCACTAAGAGGGCTAAAACTGATTAGTGAGAAGCTCCCGGGGATAGCTAACTGAGGGCTAGGTGCTGGGACTAATGACTGGTATGCATGCAAAACCATGACTGCATGCAAAATGCATGCATGACTGAAAATGCAAAAATGGATAATGCTGGTAGGACTAGGATGGAGTATAGGAATATCCCAACAATGGGAACAAAAGGGATCTGATTTTATTATTATAAGAGAAAGGTTGGGCTGGGTGCGTTTAGACATACTAGGGTGTTTCAGTGGAATTGGACAAAGTGGGCGGGGCAGCACATTAGTTTAGATCGAACAATTCTTGGACGGAGATAAACTAGCTTCCTCTAGAGCCTTTGTGAGCTATCAATCCTGACTTCCCCTATAACGTGAGATGGTAAAGGCACTGCTTTTGGGAAGTAGTAGACAAAAATTAAAGCATCTATTCATTTAGTTAAAATAATCCTGCCCAAATTTATTGAACCAGATCGCCGCGACGCACGGCACCAACTGGCGAGGGATCAGAAGGCGATCCATATTAATAGTTGAAGGGCCCTACTCATCTACTGTGAAAATCCTCACAACAGATCTAAGAGATTATGTATCTCACAAGAGAATAATTATGATTAAGCAAGAAAATAGAAGAAGAGTGATACATGCAGTATAATGAGCAACAGAATAATATGGTACATTAGAACTCAGATAGAAGCAATAATACTTCGGTCATACTGGTTAATTAATCACAACATGGACAAATAAATAGTACAATGGTAGAGAGGATTCGAATGCCTAAGGTGGCAATTCGAATTAGCCTCTCAGAGTGATCATAAGATCAATAGAGTGTCATCGGAGCACAACTAGGTGTCCTCATGATCATCGGAGCACAACTGGAAGTCTTCATCATCATCAGTGGAGTCATCAATGCTCAAGTAACTGTCAACCATCAGTCAAACTAACTCTGGTAGGTGTAACTCAGTGTAACTGAGTGTAACTCAATGTAACTAAGAGTAACTGAGTGTAACTGACTGTAACTGGACTGGTAGGTGAAGAAGGGCGAGTTGCTCCCTAAAATCAAGGAAGAAGGGCGCAATAAGCAACTGGAGGGCTAAAACTGAATAGTGAGAATCTCCTGGGGGTTGGCTAACTGAGGGCTAGGTGCTGGACTGATGACTGGGATGCATGCAAAATGCATGCAAACCCTAGAATGCATGCAAACCCTAAAAGGTGCATGCATGACTGAAAATGTAAATGATCAAAATACTGGTGGGACTAGGATGGAGTATAGGAATATCCTAACACCCCCCCTTAATCCATCCTGGGCCCTGGTAACTAAGACCAAAGGTCACCCAATAGAATGAATAATAACAATCAATAAACCAAGGAAGTGGGAAAATTTCATGGGAAACATACCCCCTCCTCAAAAAATAGATTGTAAGGCACACATAAAAAATAAATGCTCCAAACTCAAGCAGATGTGATGCTTGGTCATATGTCTAGAGGTATCTTCTTCTTGGGAAGAAGTGGATCATGCTCAAAAAGCATGTGCTTGTACTTGCTCTTCAGATCGAATGTGATGAGAACAAATCCAACAGTATTAGAATGATACTTGAACCTTGGATTCGAATTAGCTGAGGTAGGATCAAATTTTTGAATGTGCATATAGTCCTTTGTCTTCTCCTTCGAACCACCATGGGTGAGATTTTGCCAAAAAGAACTATTACATGTTTGCTTGAAATCAAAATCAGATTTAAGACTTTCAAAACAGCTTCTTGAGATCTCCTTTGAACCAGCAGGGGTGAGATCAAAACTATCATATGCATGAGAAATTTTCCCAAGCAGTAATTGCTTAGAACCCAAATTAGATACAAGACTTGAATCATGGCTTCTTGAGATCTCCTTTGAACCATGAGAGGTGAGATCAAAACCAGTAGATGCACGAGAAATTATCCCAAGCGAATGGCAATGGCCATATTCTTCAATGACCTTCTGAAAGCATGGAATTATGATCATATAGTAGTATAAAAGAGGAGATAGCTGGAGAGGAGTGAATGCATTACCTTCAAAAGCTGTTTTGACCTCTGAAATAATCATGTGATCATGATGCAAACCAACAGACTCTGGTGCAAGAGAGGATTTAGGACCTTCTGCAATATCTAGAGTGTGATCTGGCACAGAAAGAGAAGAAAGTTTGAGCATGAGCGGAGAATCTGCAAGTTCTTTGTCAACAACTTCAATATGAGATGATACTGGTTCATGATCTGAGAGACCATCAAGAGGAGCGAATGCATCACTTTGTTTTCTTTCGAATGGGTTGGGACCAAGTCCTTCATTCTCTCTGCCAAATTTTCCATCCAGGTGAGCCCATATCTCTTTTGGAGTCCATAACTCTCTTGGAATTTCAACACCATCACGGTATTTGAATTGGAATCTCTGGTATGCACACAAAGAAAACATTATTGCTGCAAAGTGCATGTCTCTTTTATTTAACCAGTCAATCTTCTCTTCAGGGGATTCGAACTCTCTTTCAAAATAACAATAAAAAAGATCATGGATCTTCAAGTCTGCTATCATTCTTGGTTTCCATTCATCATAGTTGAGTGGATCAAGAGGAGTAATTCCTGATGAATACATTGAAGCTGTAGAGGACCTGCAAAAACAATATAGAATAACTGCAACTGCTACTGCTGCAAAAATGCAGAAACTGCTGCAACTGCTGCACTCGAAATCTTGGTAATAACCCGCAAAAAAAAAAACTCTCAAGAATGGAGATAAACAATTCTCTCAACATGCTCTGATACCATGTGAAAATCCTCACAGCAGATCTAAGAGATGATGTATCTCACAAGAGAATAATTATGATTAAGCAAGAAAATAGAAGAAGAGTGATACATGCAGTATAATGAGCAACAGAATAATATGGTACAGTAGAACTCAGATAGAAGCAATAATACTTCGGTCATACTGGTTAATTAATCACAATATGGACAAATAAATAGTACAATGGTAGAGAGGATTCGAATTCCTAAGGTGGCAATTCGAATTAGCCTCTCAGAGTGATCATAAGATCAATAGAGTGTCATCGGAGCACAACTAGGTGTCCTCATGATCATCGGAGCACAACTGGAAGTCTTCATCATCATCAGTGGAGTCATCAATGCTCAAGTAACTGTCAACCATAAGTCAAACTAACTCTGGTAGGTGTAACTCAGTGTAACTAAGTGTAACTGAGTGTAACTGAGTGTAACTCAATGTAACTAAGAGTAACTGAGTGTAACTGACTGTAACTGGACTGGTAGGTGAAGAAGGGCGAGTTGCTCCCTAAAATCAAGGAAGAAGGGCGCAATAAGCAAATGGAGGGCTAAAACTGAATAGTGAGAAGCTCCTGGGGGTTGGCTAACTGAGGGCTAGGTGCTGGACTGATGACTGGGATGCATGCAAAATGCATGCAAACCCTAGAATGCATGCAAACCCTAAAAGGTGCATGCATGACTGAAAATGTAAATGATCAAAATACTAGTGGGACTAGGATGGAGTATAGGAATATCCTAACAACTACTCCTATCGATTTTAAGATCCTTCCGATGAAATCTTTGTAGAAATTTAGGTTTTGCAGCATAACCACAATTCTTAGAGCATAAAACTGAGGGTATGAGTAAAAACCCAGAGAGATAATCATCAAAGTTAGTGATCCAATTATTATGTGGGTATACTATGAGCTTCGAATGGAATAATCGAATTTTGAGCTTAAAAACCTAGGCATGAAACCCACAGACACCTTGCTCACTCCATTTAAGGGATCTCTTCAACTAAAAGTGGCATTTTGGCAAAATAACAAACATTTTGCGTTTGGTTAGTGGGACAATTTTTACGCTATATAAACAATTTCAATACAAGTCGTTTGATGTTTTTAAATGGAATGTTAAGCTTTTCACTTTTTACTATGATATTTTCACAGCCAAGTTAGACACCAATTTGATGTATGAGATCTCTTATTTGTGGGACTAGCATAGATCCATCTTAAACCCAGAACTATCAAGCACCAAGAGGGATCCAATTTCTTGAGATGTAATTTTTTTTTGTTACACTGAAGAAATTGGATCCCTCTTGGTGCTTGATAGATCCCCATAATGTTTTAATAAACGGTGCTCCAATCTCCTATTGCTAGATTCGGTCTCCTATTTCTAATTGGAACTTTGTCTAATATGTCATACAAATCGGACATATCACCAGAAGATTTCCGTATACCATCATCATATCCTGCACCAAGTGGAACATGGTTGGAAGGTAAATTACGAGATCTTAACATTGTGACTGACAACAGTTATGTTGTCAGATCCCTTTTAGTTCATGGTTTGCTTCCAAGCTTAATCTACAAGCTAGGAATTCATAGACGCAAGCAACTACATGTAGCAAACTAAGCTTTTTTAGTTCAAAAAGGTGGGGCACAGAACTCAAACTAACTGTGGCTAAAGGGAAGATACTTTTCTAACAATGTTTTGTTGCTTAAAGTTGGATGACAATAGAAGCAATAAGATAAATAAGATGTTTTGATTTTAAAAAAATATTCTCATTAAACTGTTTGCTTCCAATATTGAACTATGAGCTAGGCATTCCCATACATACACAACCCCATTTTCTAATTTCGAGCCTTGCGAAGATCGAGCCTCAAACAAACTCCTTGCTTATAAGGAGACAAAGTTCTCAATGTGGCTAATGGAAGATACTTCTCTTATAAGCGTTGCACTGCTTGAAGCTACATGCCAGTAGCAACAATAAGATAAATCCCAAATCAATCGAGTTTTGTTAAATAAACATCATAGTTCAAACCCTTGTGCTAACGATTAAACTCTTTAGGAAGTCAAACGAAGATGTTGGTTTTGAAATTCTTTAACGACATGGGAGCACATGAAATTTCATTACTCAAACAAAAGGAGAAAAATGTGAAAAAAATTCAATTCTCAACCATGTGAATCTAAAAAGACTGACTCAAAGCCATCAAACACACAAAAATATTATCCACAAACCCTTAATTCCCTCGGTCACCCTACCTAATATACTTAAGATGAACTCAAATTAATTGATCAATGGTAGGTCAAATAATTTCAAAAAGACGATTTTAACAAAAAAACCCATGAATAAAATTTAAGCAGGAAAGAACAAAGAGAAAGAAAACATCCCAAAAACCCTAGAATAGAAAATGCCTAGATAAATGATCATTTTTTGGTGAGGGCTACAACTAGGACGCTGCGAGCTAGGGTTTGCGCTTCAGCTCGCTGACGGTCGCCACTTCTAAGGACGACCGATGCCTGTGAGGTATCCCTGCCCTCCGGCAGCTGGGTTCGCATAGTTCTACAGGTTGCTTCGTGAGGGTTCGTTTTGTCCGGTGCGCGACGACCTACTCAGAAGGCGACCAACTTCGGTTTGTTCTGGTCCAGTTCGCGTCGGCCTACTCAGAAGATGGACAACTTGGGTTAGATTTGGTCCGGTAACTTGGTGCTTGGAGAAATGCGGCTAGCTTTCTCTCACTTTCTTCCAGCCGGGGACCTTCGATCCCGATCTCTCTCAACAAGGCAGCCTGCAACCATCTGGCTATGATAGTTCAGGAAATACTATCACCCTCCATAGCTGTGGTTGAGGAATCTTTGATTGAAGAAAGGAATTTCGCAGAGTCAGCTTTGGTTTGTCACTTCAATGGGTTCTGGCCTCGCCTGGTTGATCTCCATAAGTGGATTTCTGAGGTATGGAAACCCCTTGTTTATGAGGAAATTTCTATTTATCCCTTTTCTCAAGGTTATTTTGTTTTGGATTTCGATTCTTGAGAGGAAAACAGATCATTCTTGACTCTGGTCCGTGGTTTTAGGGAAGTTCGGGGCTCTTTATGAAACCCTGGAGCCCTCTTTTCGACCCAACTACTGACCAGATCTCATCTGCTCCGGTTTGGGTTCGGCTTCCAAATCTGCCCTTGCATCTATGGAAATCAGCCTCGCTTGAAGCTATTGGTAATGCGTTGGGCTCCTTCTACGATCGAATTTTAGAAACAAAGGATTACATCAAAACCACCTTTGCTCACATCTGTGTGGAGATGGACTTCAATAATGGCTTTCCTATTGAGATCCATTTGACTAGCAAGGATTATGTGTGGGTGCAAAAACTAGATTATGGAAATGTGATGTTCAAATGCAGATCTTGCTTCGCAACCGGACATCTTGTAAAAGATTGCCCAAAATCCTCTCAAATCCCCAAATCAAAAAGGTTCATTGCAAATCCACTTGGTGGGATGGAGCAAACTCCAAGCATTATACAGTAAGCAGAAATGAAGATCTACCTGAAGAAGCTCCATCACAAGCTAAGGAATCTCCTCAGGCTAAAATAGAGGACACTCTAGAAGAACAAAGGATCCCCGCCAACGACAAAGATCCACCTGTAGCTCCACGAGATAGTGCTATTCATCTAATGGGATCAAAAAGTTTAGCCCCTCATGATGCACTCGAAGATGCAGTGCCCATTCTCGAAGTCATTGTCGAACCATCAGATTGGACCAAAGTCAGCAAAAAGAAAAAAGGAGCTTCACTCTTTGTGAATCCAAAAGAAAGTTTAACTTCTCCAAGAAAAAAAGAAGTCAACAAACTTCATATCGTTAATCTCTAGAATGTTTTGAGATGTATGTAAGAAGTAGGACAGCAGAATTTTGGTCTTGCTAGTAGTAAATGTAGCCCAGTTCCTTCTTGGGTAGCTTATTAGAATATTCAGTCTCCATAGAATAGGAAAGTATCAATATAAGTTAAGACTGGCTGCAGATGAACAAGGAGTCATGGATGTAGTCCTCTCTTGGGATCCGTTTGTCTTCAGAACTATGCAATCTTTATCCTTCTTTTATATATATATAAAATCTCTTAACCATTTTTGTTAAAAAAAAAGAAATTGCCTAGATAAAAACTAAAGATCCATAATATGATTATGGATCTAAAGCCTCAAATTCCCAAATTTGTTAACTTACAGGAAAACCCATCCCTCGACACCCCAAATTCAATGGCTTTAGAAAAAATTAAAGATGGAAAACAAAACACAAAACGAAAATGAAAAATTTACAGGACCTTTATGCGAATTCATAGATTCCATAACTGCCCTCAATTTGAATATCGACAATGAGTTTTTTAGGTCAATCCATCTGCAACCGAGTTCGATGGGTTGAATATTTAAATTTGTTGGTTTGAAGGTAATCAGTACAATGTGGCCACCATTTGATCATGGCACAAACAACCATTGACGACAATTCCACGGAGATTTCCTCAATTTTCTTCTGCAATTGCGAGATTAAGAAGAAGGTTCGTCAAGAGCTCCCTTAGCTGTGAGTTTCCATCTGTTTTCTTCCTTTTTTTTCCTTCCGATGTCATCCTCTAGTGTAATACTTTTTTCATATGTATATTTTCTATCCACTGACATGGAGTGATTTCCTAACCATATGTAAACATTTATTGCTTTGACGAAAATATATGGGTTGTGTTTTTTTTTCCAATTTTTTAGATTCTCTCATTTAACTTGGCCCATCAATTGACATAAAGTTGTTATTGGTCAAAGGAAGAGTGAAAATACAAGCTTCTAAAGCGAGTGGTCACATGAATTAGGGTTGTTCTTATGGGCAACCATCCTAAGCAACCTCCAATTTTGTAGATGCCTAAATTCTATCTATGGTCACATGGGGTTATGAAATTTCTAATGCTTATTATCCAAAAGGAATTGAAATGGGGTATTAATATATAGGACCAAAATTCTAACAAATGGATATGTTACTGTATTAATATAGTTTGTAACATTATAAAGATAACAATCTTTAAAGATATTGCATAATGCATGATATCAAAAATTATTTCAATGAATTTAAAATAACTTGTAATATTATATAAATAATAAATAATAACAATGTTTGAAGATTTGCATAACAGATATTCTAAAGTTGAGATGATGGAAGGAAGGGAAACATGGAGTTACTACTGCATGAAAATGAGACTACAAGCTAGATGAATAATCAATTTGGCGTCTTGCTAGGACGTCGTGATCACTAGCACGAAATTGATCTATATATATTTACACCCCCTTGTAAAAAATTGCAATATTTTCCATTGTCAAGCTATGACTTATGATCTTGATCACTCGTGTCTCTGAATCCATCTCTAATGTTACAATTTACTAAATTTTAACACTGTAGATGGATTTAGAGACCCCCTATAATTAACACTGCAAATGGATTCAGAGACCCCATAAACACTACAGATGGATTCCGAGACCCCCTAGAATTAACACTGCAGATGGATTCAGAGACCCCCTTAACACTCTAGGGGGTCTCTGAATCCATCTGCAATCTTAAAATTTAGTGAATTGTACAAATTCATTGCCAAAATTGTCAGAGTTACTAAACTAAAATGACCAATTAAATGGCCAATTCATATTCTTATGTTATTGTTATGTCGTCATTTTTTAGTTTAGTTACTTATTATCTGGTCATATATTTCAGGCCGTGACCAAATTGGTAATTTATTTTGGTTGTTTTTAGTTGGCTCACTCAAGTTTGTTCATTTATCCCTTGAAAAAAATGTGGTGACCAAATGTTTTGGTCGCTTGGTCATTTATCTCTCATTTTGTACTAATGTAACACTTTTATCTTTGTTTTCTAAGAAGATTAAAATAATAAACACAACTCATAGACTATGTTAGTAGCAGTATACAAAAAAAACAAATAAGGAGATTGTCAAATAGAAGGGTCTCATATGTTGATTTGGCATCTGGCTAGGCTATCACATTACATAAGATTACTATTATTACAATTTAATAATAATTGAAGGACAAGAAAAAATAATCCAACAATGACATACACCAAATGTTAATCATATATTTTTGCATGAAATATTAATATTTATACACAAAATACAAAAGAAATTAACTCATTCCAAACACAAGACATGAAATCAAGGAAGAAATGGGTTGATCTCAAAATTTATGAGAAATACTTGCATTTTCCTTACTAGTTTTTGTAACATATTTATTTTGATTTTTATATTAATTTCCTATCTTTTTTTCACATGTGGTTCACAAACCCCCCAGCAGGGTTGCTACATCCACAGTAAGAAATCACAGGGGGGCCACCCGAAGCGGCCGCACCCTGTTTGCTTTGATTACGGAGCTAAACCGATGGGGACATCAAGTGAGGCCCTTATATGGCGATGTATAGCAACCCGAGGATTTGACCCCGAGACCTTCTGTTCATAACTTACAACACTCAACCACTTGAGCTAGCCCACCAGGCTTATATTATTAATCTCCTATCAACCATGAATGTTTTCCATAAGGTGCTCATGTACCAAGAAGAGCTATCTAAATGCTTGATTTCCATTGGAATTAATATGGTTTGTGAGTATGTGATGGAGTATCAAGTGGTACTAGGGAAGATTATAAATAGTCATGTTGTTTTGCATCCATTGTTTAGAAATATTGAAACAAAAAGAAATATAATTATATCTAAACTTTGTTATAACATATAAAATTTGGTCCAGGCCTGAGACCATGTTCCCCCACGATCTATGCCATAGAATCCTCTACATGTTAAAGAGACTCGAAACAATAGGGTAGATGTTGAAAAATTTCATTCAATTTGTTTTTTGTTTTGAAGACCACAAAATTAAGTTAATATAAAATATATTGAAGACGCTTGTTAAGTGAAGACCAAGATCAACTTCAATTTTCATGGTCTTGAAAAAATAAAAAAGGAGATCTGAGAGTAGATAGGGACTACGAAGAAATGGCCAAATGAAATAAATGGTTCTTGATTATTACTATCACATAGTAATTCATCAAATACATAATATAATATCATGTATAATAGATGATGATGGTATAAGAAGCTTGACGAAACAATGAATCCCTAGTAGACCACACCAAAATCCATCCAATAGAGCTACAACTGTTGATAAGGTAGAAACATGGAATCGATATTTGACTTAGAATATATCGAGGTTGCTAAGCCTCTCTTGAGAATATAAAAAAGGAGGAAGACTAGAAATGGATGATAATGAACTAAATTTGAATTGAAATGAGGGTAATGGAAATATCAAAGTGCATTCTTAATCAAGTAGGCCATTACGAGCGAGGGATTTCTCGTGCTAGCTACATATGCCTACGATTTTTTCTAAAGATTGATGATTAAATTATGAACCACACTACACTTCAAGTAAATATGAATAAATAGATTGGGTTGATGCTTCCTTTCTTTCACAATGTATGATTTGAGGTTGGATATTTTGAGTCGAACTCTTTGATGGAAAAGGATGGATTCCAAGATCCTTCCAGATAGTTGCATTGACATGTGGATAATGAATTTTACTATGATAATTAAGTTTCATGGGGAAAGATTAGGGTTTCCTCAAGAGTCCTAGGTTTGTGACACAATTGAAGGATTAGGGTTTCTTGAAGCCTAGGTCATCCGTAGTTATGGACCCTAGCCTAGACCTAGTAGACTACGAATATAATGATGAGAACATCACATTGTCAGTATTTAGGTCATGGGAGTATTTGTTGGAGATGTTTAAATTGCACATGCATTTAAGGAGGAAAGTTGTCTTGAAAGTACCATAGAGGGTATGTATAATGTGCCAGTTAGAGATAGTTAGATGAGAGATGGAGGTACACTTCCCACCAGCTGGGTCATACCCTATTAAATTTGAAACCTTAGAGCAAGATTTCCATTAAAATACTCCAATCCGGGATATTGTGAAACCTCTAGGAATCCTTTCAACATTGTTATCCCTACTTAGAGTTCTACCTAGCCAACCAAAAATGGTTTATGATACAACAACCACATGCCAATTTGGAAAGGGGTGGAGAAGGTACATTAGAGCTAAGATGGAGACGATCAAGATGGTACTAGGGAATGATGTAGGGATGGATTGGGTTGAAAGTATAATGATGACGACTATGGTTAGAAGATTCACGGGAAAAATAGTGAAGGGAGCTTCATTGTAGAGTTGGTTAGAATTTGGATGGGCCAATATCCTGGGATACCATCTTTGACTTTATTGGTTAAAGGATGGATTTATTTCAAGCTTCGATGCGAGATCAATACATCTAAAATCCTAGCACAATCTTGGTTATGGGGGCCCTCAAGCCTTGTTTTTAAATGGTGGTGTTAGCACTAATATCACCTTGTTAAATTTTTTACTTTTCACCAGGTTCCGCAGGAAGTTCTCAACTTCCGGTAGCGAAATTAGCAAGTTATCAAATAAGCTCGATGTGGGAAGTTTTCAATTTCCTATATTGGTATATTTAAATGATATTTTTTTATATTTACTTTAGAAAATTATTGTGGCTCGCACTCAACCAAGTTCTAATTCCAAATCCACACTCCAAGTCATTACCTAGTTCCATCAACAAGTGTGCCATCAAGCGTCAACATAGTGTCAAAGTGCAGTAAGAGAGAACCCATGTTTTATGCTTATCAAGTGCCAATCAAGAGCGTTATGAAGGCCAAGCCCAATTGTCAAGACGAGAATCTAGTGCAAACAATTCATGCCAAGCACCAACACCATATTTCACATCATATGTTAAATATGTTTCACCTAGCTGTGTGTAGTCCATGGATTCCACATTAATATATGATCACTGCTCTATGAAATTAGTGTTATGACCATAATTGAAAGAGGAGCAAGCTTTAACTCAATCTATCCAATGCATTTGCAAATGTGAAATGGCTCATAATCAACACAATCATCAATTTGGAAAAATGTAATGTCATATGTAGAAACAATGATAGGATACTAGATACTCTATACACAAGGATGAATAGTCGTGTGTTCTCTACAATAAAATCTATAGAAAATAAATACTATAGTTGTGTTTTCTCTACAAGAAAATATAGAGAGAAGAAATACTATTGTATAAGTCTCAATAAAACCCTAGCAAAAGGAGATGATATTCATGAGAAGTATGATATAATTTGTCTATTTTCTCCACATGCTCTTTTAGTTTAGGTTGGCATATGTTTCTCCTGAACCTCGAGTTGTTGGAGTTGGCAATTTGGTTGTCCATCCGAGGGATATATCTCCTCAGTACATTTCTAGATTTCACTTCATTCCAAGCGAGAAGATCATCATGCTTCAGCTCGAATACATGCTCAAGAACAAGTCTAAAATGGATATGTATAGCACATGCGATTCTTGGTTTGTAAAATTTTTATTGCTAGTATATTTTTTACTCTTGTTGAAGAAGGACATTATTAATTTTTTAAGGAACATGTAAAACAACGCATGCCATTTCAGGACAACAGGAAATAGCATGAGTTTATTCAAGATAAATATCAATATTGGATCGACTGTTTTGTTGGAAGAAATAAGGACAAAATGTCATTAAGGAATTGATCTTATCCAAGATATTATTGACTAGCGGTTCCAGATTTGATGGAGGAGAATTAGCACTCAAAATATTATTTCAGCATGTCTAAGCAAAGTTTTAGCAAATGGTGATTACAGGTGGAAGAGCATATTTTGAACCTTCTTGATAATTTATCCATAATCTTAACTTTGAAAATCAGTTTGAGATTTCTTATCACGAGTTAATGATTTCTTTATTTTTAGTTGATGGATAGACTTTATTTCCTAAAGCTTGTAACAACTCATAGATTCTAATTTCCTATAAAATGTATGATTGGGAATGTAATAATGGGAGGGGGGTTCGAGAGAAGGAGAACAACTTTCTTATATTTTGTAATGGAGACTGGGTGGAGGACTCATTGAATAATATCTGACTATCAAAGATTCCTGTGAATTGAAGTATTAGTCTGTACCCTCTCTCATGTTTCATTTTCCATATTTGTTCTTCTTCTTAGTTGAATGCAATTTATGAATTACATAATTCATGTGCATTAAAAATATAGTTTACTTGATCTATCCTTTATAAGTACATTCAAATATATGTTATTCGTTGAAAAAAAGCATTTTTGTTCAGTGAAGGTTCTATTCCATGGAAATTCAAGTTTGATTTGCTAGTGATACTTGTATATTTAATGATTATTTTTCTTATTCATCTATCTGTCCATGCTATTACTTAAAACTTGTATGATATTCAATTTCACTTGCCTTTGATCCATGAGATATTGTTTATGAGCTCGAATATTTATCCCTAATCTTGAGTCAGAGACAAAGATCTGCTAAAAACCACCATCACACAAAAGCATTATCATTTTTATTCAAGATATGCTTGCCATAGGTTCTATTGCAGCCTAGAACCATATCAAGTGCTAACAGGAGGCACCTAGGCTTTGATCCTCAAAGAGAACCATTGGTGATTTAACACATCTAGGTTCAACTTTTGGGCTTCCCCATGGAATTGTGGAATAAGGATTCCCTATAGTAGTGGGTAATGCACTCAAAAAATTAGAAGCATTGGAAGAGAACCTATGGTTTAATCTAGACATGAGGATAGCTAGAATTCGTCTTGATCTTGACCTAATGGAAGGACTTTCGAACAATATTGAAATTGATTAGGGTTAGTGGTCTTTTACACAAAATTTAGACTATTTGAAAATTCAATTTAGTTGCTCGTCATGTCATGAGGTAGGTTATCTCTAATGAGACTATAAATTACCAAGCATGAATTGTATTTTCGAGAAGAAAATTTGGGTGAAGAAGTTGTGGGAGTAATCTAGTCATATTCTTAGTATTGTTGATCCCAAAGAAGATAATTTTGATGACTCTAAAACTCTAGAAAACCCTATGGAATGTCCAAAAAGGGTTCCTTCACAAGTATCTTTTGAGTTGAATTCTCTACCTTCAATTTAGGGGCATGTAAATTGTTTTCAAGGTATTTTGGTTTCTTCAAATTCCCCTTTGAGTATTTTAGGTACTTCTAAAGGTTCCCTTCTAACTCAGACCATGGGTAGTGATGCCAGCTCCAATTTAAAAACCCTAAATGGACCTAATTCAAAAGATGTAAAATAAACTATTTTATCCCCTTGCTTGTCTCCAAAATCAATATATGCTACTATGATTAGAAGAGGAGATATGAAACCTGTAGAAGATTCTAATACCTCCAGGAAGGCTACATGAAATTTCATTTCAAACAAACCTATAATAACTTATGATTACCTATTTGGGCCCCAAAAACCAAAACCACTAGAGGATAAAGGGGGAGTTGAAAGCGATCTTTCCAAGTCTATTTAACAACCTAATTGTTGAGTATATGTAATATTCTTTGCATGTGGGGGGGGGGGTGCGCATTTTCCCAAGCAGTGGGTTGATTTCAACTATTTTGGGGATTTTTCTAAAAATATGTAATTTAATCCCGGTTAAGGGATTGGGGTCTATTTTCTAATCCGGGTTAACAGATTAGGGTATTGGATGCTGCGGGATACCTATATTGTATTTTGAGTGATTCATAATGATAATGAGAGAAAGAGGAACGATGGATCCTAGGTTTGTTGGTTTTCCCGTCCAAGGGTTTCCATGGTCAATCTCTGTGTATTATGTGTGAATGTCGTGGTGTAATATCTGTTTTGCTTAAAATAATCTATATGCTTTGCTTCTTTGCACATGTTTAAAACTTACACTAATGTAGTGGGAATACAATCTCTTAACTCCTTAGATAAATACAAGGCCTTAAAGGAGGTTCTGGAAGAGAAACAATCAACCATTTATATGCTTCTTAGAGTAGACAAACCTTTGAAAAATGTGACATATTGCTTATTATTTCCTTGAAGGTGAGAGGGATCAAGGGTGGCCCAAAGCAACAATCCCACAGGGGAAAGTTCAATGTTTACAAACCCGACATCATCATTGATGTTTGAAGAGACCATGTGAGATGGTTCTAATTCCAATTATGTCCTATCTACTTTGTTGAAAGATTGGCATTTTTTCTCAGTTTATGCTAAGGGTCAGTTTGGAGGACATGTAACAGGTTGGAATTCTAGTTTCAATGTGATTTCAAATCATCTTATTCTGGATGGTATAGTCTTGGAAAGTATCAAAGGACCTCGAAAATTCCTTTGGGATGGTAAACCTTAATAGGCCTTACACAGATAGGAAACCATTTTGGGATTTGGGAAAAGAGCAATATTTTCTAGAAAGGGATAATATCATTGTTGGGGGATACCTTAATATGACCCCAGGCTCTAATGAAGTGTGAGGAGAGGTGTCTAGATTTGACCCCTTGGATGAGTACTTTATTTATTATTTGAGAGTTTGAATCTAGAAGACTTTGAGTCACTGAAGTTAGTCCCCACCTAGAGAAATTCTAGAAGAGGGAGATCTAGAATATCCAAAAAGGTGGATAGATTCTTGGTGGTTGGAATTTTTTTGGAAGAAACCATAAGGTAAAAATATTGGGTTAGGATAGACGATTCCTTTGACCAATGTCCTATCCTATTTCAGTTAGAATAAGTGGATAAGAAACCCCTTTCCCCTTTCAAGTTTAACCACATTTGGATTTGTGATGAAGGTTATAGATTATTAGTCACTAATAATTGGAGGAAGGTTGAAGCTAATTCAGGGGACTCAGAGATGCAACAATTTGTATGTAACCTAAATAGAATAACGTAGAGAGTGGCATCTTAGGAAAGGGTGAAGAAAGAATAACATATATAGGATTTAAAGAATGTATAAGAAAGCATTACTACTCTGTTTAATTCAAATTCTTCAGGGTATTCTTTGATGAAGAACTTGAATTCATTAGAATTACTTGAAGATTTGAAAAAAATATTCTTGGAAAAGGAAGAAGAGGAATGGAGGATTAAGTGTAGATCCACTTGGTTGGTTGACGAGGACATAAACACCAATTTTTTTCATAATTATGCTAATCACCAAAAAAGTGTTAATACCATCTAGGATATTGGTCTAACTAATGGACCTAGGGAAAAGTATTTCAAGAAAATCATATAAACATGCAATATCTACTCTAAAAACCTCTTTAAGGAACATTTGAATACAAATATTGGTGATTTAATGATGGTTGTAAGATTATTTCCTAGATTTTTTTTATTACCAAAGAATGAATGAAGAGTTAGAGGCAAACATTACTAAGGAAGAACTAAAGACTCTTTCACACTCATTCGGGAAATATAATCCTGCCATGGGTAGCAGAGTTTTACCTAGGCTTTTATGAATTTTTGGAAGATATACTTAGAGTGGTTGAGGAATCCATGACTACTGGGAAGGTCCATGGTGCTCCAAACTCGACTTTTATAGCCCTGGTTCCAAAAAAGATCGATCCCGATTCCTTTGAATACTTTAGACCTATTTCAATGTGCAATCTCATCTACAAAAAACTACAAAAGTTGTCATCAATAGATTGAAAGGAGCATTGTCCAGTTTTATTTATGAAGAACAATTTGGTTTTCTTTCTAATGGATGTATTCATGATGTAGTGGGTACAACTTAGGAAGGATTGCAGTCCATAAAGAAGGACAATTACGGGTTGTTTTCAGCTATTTTGGGGATTTTTCTAAAAATATGTAATTTAATCCCGGTTAAGGGATTGGGGTCTATTTTCTAATCCAGGTTAACGAATTAGGGTATTGGATGCTGCGGGATACCTATTTTGTATTTTGAGTGATTCATAATGATAATGAGAGAAAGAGGAGTGATGGCTCCTAGGTTTGCTGGTTTTTCCCATCCAAGGGTTTCCATGGTCAATCTCTGTGTATTATGTGTGAATGTCGTGGTGTAATATTTGTTTTGCTTAAAAGAATATGTGTGCTTTGCTTCTTTGCACATGTTTAAAACTTGCACTAATGTAGTGGGAATACAATCTCTTAACTCCTTAGATAAATATAAGGCCTAAAAGGAGGTTCTGGAAGAGAAACAATCAACCATTTATATGCTTCTTAGAGTAGACAAACCTTTGAAAAATGTGACATATTGCTTATTATTTCCTTGAATGTGAGAGGGGTCAAGGGTGCCCCAAAGCAACAATCCCTTAGGGGAAAGTTCAATGTTTACAAAACCGACATCATAATTGATGTTTGAAGAGACCATGTGAGATGGTTCTAATTCCAACTATGTCCTATCTACTTTGTTGAAAGTTTGGCATTTTTTCTTAGTTTATGCTAAGGGTCAGTTTGCAGGACTTGTAACAAGTTGGAATTCTAGTTTCAATGTGATTTCAAATCATCTTATTATGGAAGATATTGTCTTGGAAAGTAATTCAAAGGACCTAGAAAAGGCCTTCGGGATGGTAAACCTTAATAGGCCTTACGCAGATAGGAAACCATTTTGGGATTTGGGAAAGAGCAATATTTTCTAGAAAGGGATAATATCATTGTTGGGGGATACCTTAATATGACCCCAGGCTCTATGGAAGTGTGAGGAGAGGTGTATAGATTTGACCCCTTGGATGAATACTTTATTTATTATTTGAGAGTTTTGAATCTAGAAGACTTTGAGCCACTGAAGTTAGTCCCCACCTAGAGAAATTCTAGAAGAGGGAGATCCAGAATATCCAAAAAGGTGGATAGATTCTTGGTGGTTGGAATTTTTTTGGAAGAAACTATAAGGTAAAAATATTGGGTCAGGATAGACGATTCCTTTGACCAATGTCCTATCCTATTTCAGTTAGAATAAGTGGATAAGAAACCCCTTGCCCCTTTCAAGTTTAACCACATTTGGATTTGTGATGAAGGTTATATATTATTAGTCACCAATAATTGGAGGAAGGTTGAAGCTAATTCAGGGGACTCAGAGATGCAACAATTTGTATGTAACCTAAATAGAATAAAGTAGAGAGTGGCATCTTGGGAAAGGGTGAAGAAAGAAGAACATATCTAGGATTTAAAGGATGTATAAGAAAGCATTACTACTCTATTTAATTCAAATTCTTCAGGAGTATTCTTTGATGAAGAACTTGAATTCATTAGAATTATTGGAAGATTTGAAAAAAAATATTCTTGTAAAAGGAAGAAGAGGAATGGAGGATTAAGTGTAGATCCACTTGGTTGGTTGACGAGGACATAAACACCAATTTTTTTCATAATTATGCTAATCACCAAAAAAGTGTTAATACCATCTAGGATATTGGTCTAACTAATGGACCTAGGGAAAAGTATTTCAAGAAAATCATATAAACATGCAATATCTACTCTAAAAACCTCTTTAAGGAACATTTGAATACAAATATTGGTGATTTAATGATGGTTGTAAGATTATTTCCTCGACTTTTTATTATTATCAAAGAATGAATGAAGAGTTAGAGGCAAATGTTACTAAGGAAGAACTAAAGACTCTTTCACACTCATTCGGGAAATATAATCCTGCCATGGGTAGTGGAGTTTTACCTAGGCTTTTACGAATTTTTGGAAGATATCCTTAGAGTGGTTGAGGAATCCATGACTACTGGGAAGGTCCATGGTGCTCCAAACTCGACTTTTATAGCCCTGATTCCAAAAAAGATCGATCCCGATTCCTTTGAATACTTTAGACCTATTTCAATGTGCAATCTCATCTACAAAAAAACTACAAAAGTTGTCATCAATAGATTGAAAGGAGCATTGTCCAGTTTTATTTATGAAGAACAATTTGGTTTTCTTTCTAATGGATGTATTCATGATGTAGTGGGTACAACTTAGGAAGGATTGCAGTCCATAAAGAAGGACAATTACTTGCAATGGTTCTAAATATTGATATGGCCAAAGCATTTGATAAAGTAAGTTGGTTATACATCAGGTTATTGCTCATGCAAATGGTGATGGATCTTCAATTGGCCAACTACATCTTGGGTTGTATGTCCTTAACTTATTTTTCTATTTTAACTAATGGTTCTCCCTCATGATATTTTAATATTTTAAGAGGTATCAGACAAGGTTTCCCTCTATCACATTTTTCCATCAAAAGCATAAAAGTAACAAGTTCTATTTTCATCAATTATTTGTTATTTGTTGATGACATCATCATATTTGGGCATGGCTTCTTAAAGGAATTTAACCATTATGAATTTTTTTTGGAGCATCCTATATGCAAATAAACTTGAATAAACCTTGTATATTATGAAGCATCCTATATGGAAATAAACTTGAATAAACCTTGTATGCTTCTAAATGGTTTGAAGATTGATTTGGAAAGATAGATATCCCAAGTTTTGAATTTGAACTCAACCCCTCTATACTAAGGAGTCAAATATCTAATATTTTATCTAAAACATAATTAATTAGAATTTTGTGGATTGGTTATGGTGATATAAGAAAATAGATCTAGTGTATCATGCTAGTGTCGTAGATGGCTATCTATGGGAGGTAGGTTGGTGTTGATAAAGTATATTATTTTATTGGGATTCCATAGCCTATATTTCCAAAAATATTTTGGACGAGATAAGGAAAAATATTATTAGTTTCCTTTGGACATGAAAGAAGGAAAGTGAAGGAATTCCTCTCGTAAATTGGCCAAAGTTAGCCAACAACAAAAGAATACGGGGGATGGGCTCTCAAGAATATTGATATATTTTCCAAGACCCTAGCCATAAAAATCCTATGGAGATTATTCTTTAATGAATTTTTATGGGTCAAAGTTATCAAGTCAAAATATATAAGAGATGAATTAGTTGAAGACTGGATCAAAAGACAAAGAAAAAGTTTTAAGGCAGCTTCTATTGTTTGGAAAGGTTTGGTCAAATCTTTTCCTATCATAGGCAATCGGGTAGCTTGGACAATTTGTAGAGGAAATCTAAGATTGGAAGAGGATCCTTGGATAGGGTGTAGTGTTAATCATAGACTTCCTCGGGTTTGGTAGAGGAATTACATGCTCAAGGTTTGACAAGGCTCTTATGCTCAAGGTCTGACAATTATCTCAGTTGATACCTCCCAAGGGATAACTAATGGGTGGGATAGGGGGTCAAGGTTAGCCAACAAAAAAAGAATACAGGGGGATGGGGTCTCAACAATATTGATATTTTTTCCAAGACCCTAGCTGCAAAAATCCCATGGATATTATTCTTTAATGATGTTTTATGGATCAAAGTTATCACGTCAAAATATCTAAGAGATGACTTAGTTGAAGACTCGATCAAAAGACAGAGTTTTTTTTTTAAGGGAGCTTCTATTGTAAGAGGATCCTTGGATAGGGTGCAATGTTAATCATAGACTTCCTTGGGTTTAATAGAGGATATACATGCTCAAGGTTTGACAAGGCTCTCAGCTGATACCTCCCATGGGATAACTTATGGGTGGGATAAGGGCTGGGAAACATGAGAACATTTGAAATTTTAGAGTGGCAAGGTATTTGAATGGACACAGTATACATCACTCCTAAACATAATGATCTAGTACTATCTAATCAAGAATATGAGTTAAAGAGGTCTTAAAATAAAGCAACAAGAATTATATCATCTAAACCGAGATATGAAGTTAAGATTGTTGAATACTTTAGGGAGATAAGGGCTTGGTGGTGGAAGTTGATTTTGAAGTTATAAATACCCTTGAAAGAAATAATGTTTCTTTGGTTATCCCTTTCTAATAAAATTCTTACTTCGGATAATGCCCAAAAAAAGGAACTAGAATGGAATATGTATATGTATCCTTTGCAAAGATTACAATGAATTAGTCAAGCATTTGTCTATCACTGTAAAATTAGTCACAGCAGATCTAATGAACAAGTAAATCAATCACAATAGATGAAACTCAAAAAAATGGTGTAAAACTGTGCAAAACATGCATCAGTGCTCAATATCCCAATGAGGGTGAATAATTACAATACAATACTGTAACAATGATTGAGCAATTCGAATTGACTAAGGAGGTCATTCAAATCACTGAATGGAGTAGCTTGACTCCAACTAGGAGTCCTCATCATCAATCAATGGTGGTCATCAATGCACAAGAACCAGTCATCCAGGTGTCAATCTGAGTCTAACTGAGTGTAACATGTGTAACTGAAGTGTGTAGCACTGATATAGGGAAGTGGGCTTAGTGGAGGGCGCATGGGAGGCTAACTGAAGTCAGAACAAGTCATCTAGTCAATCTGGAGGTCCATCGGATTGAAACAGTCAGTCAGGAGTGAAACTAGCCTCATATCAAGGAGAATCGGAGCTAACTGAGTGTAACTAAAGTGGAACTGAAGTGGTAGGTGAAGAAGTGCGCCCTTCTCTGGCAGTAGGTGAGAAGTGGGTGCCTTCCTGACTAGGAGGGCTAAAGAACTGATGTAAGAAGCTCCCGGGTGCTAGAATAAGGTGGCTAAGATGTTGGAGGCATCAACCTGGTGACTGGGATGCATGCAAACCCTAATTGCATGCAAGATCCTGAAAAAGATGATGTGGATATCCGAACACCCCCCCTCAAGCTAGACTATGATGTGCAAAAAATAATGTGGGGCCCTGCAAACTAAGACCAAAGGTCACCCCAATACAATAATCCAAAAAATGCTAAAAATAAACTAAGTGGGGAAAGAGGGAAAACCCAGTGGAAAGAAAGCCCCCCCTCAAGCTAAAGCATAATAATGGATCAATCTGTCTCCACCATGATGGAACTCACCCCCAACAATGAATGGAGATAAGAGAATTTCTTCTCAGTGAAGCTCTTGGTGAAGATGTCTGCAATTTGCTCATCAGTAGGGCAATATTGCAGAATGATGGTGCGATCATGCACTAACTATCGAATGTAATGCATATGAATCTCAATGTGTTTGGTCCTCTGCTGCTAAACTGGATCTGTGGATATCTTGATAGCACTTTGATTGTCACAAAATAGAACAGTCGAAGTAGTGACACCAAAACCAAACTCGGAAAGAATACCCTGCAACCAAACTGCCTGAATGCAGGCATTGACTGCCCCTCGATACTCTGCCTCTGCTGAAGAAAGTGCAATGGATGCCTGCTTTTTGCTGGACCAGCAAATAGCGCCATGAACAATCATGAAAACATAACCAGAAGTGGACTTCCAATCAATGCTATCACCTGCCCAATCTGAATCAGTAAAACCAATGAAATCAAGCTCAGAATCTGCAGCATAATGTATGCCAAAATGTTTCGTACCTTGCACATACTGCAAGATCCGCTTGGCTGCTCACCAATGAAGCTCATGGGGCTGATGCATATACCTTGACATGGCACTCACGGCATATGAAATATCAGGCCTTGAGTGTGTCAAATAAAGTAGTGAACCAATCAATTGTCGATACATACTGCAATCTGCAAGCAGTGTAGAATCTCCCTCCTCAAGACTGATTCCTGAGAGGAATGGGAATGGGGCTGCCTTACATTCAGCCATATTAAACTTCAATAGCAGTTCGGAAGCATATTTTTGCTGAGATATAGTGATCCCATCAAAATTTTGAGCTATCTCCAAGCCCAAAAAGTGACTCAGCAAGCCCAAATCGCTCATGTCAAAAGCTAGATTTAAGGCAGTTTTTAGCTTGTTTATTGAAGTAAGAGTGCTACCAGTAATGAGAAGATCATCAACATAAAGTACAATAACCAACAAATTACCTTTAACTCGTTGAAGATACACATTCGTATCAGATTTGCATCTTTGGAAATTCTGATGAAGAAGGAAGGAGTCCATCTTTGCGTACCAAGCTCTTGGGGCCTGTTTTAACCCATACAGATATTTCTTCAATCTGCAAACTAATGATGGATTTGATGTGTAGCCCTCTAGCTGCTGCATATATACCTCTTCAACAAGGTCTCCATGTATAAATTCACTCTTCACATCCATGTGGTGCACTTCCCAGTGCTTGGATGCGGAAATAGCCAAAACAAGGCGGATGGAATCCATCTTTGCAACTGGTGCAAAGGTCTTAGTGTAGTCCACTCCTTGGACTTGGGAGAAACCTTTTGCCACCAAACTTGCTTTGCATTTGCTGATAGAGCCATCAGCAGCAACTTTCGTGCGGTAGACCCATTTACACTTCACTAATTTTCTTCCAGGTGGAAGAGAAACTAGCTCCCATGTATTGTTCTTTTGAAGAGAACTGTACTCTTCATCCATGGCACTTTGCCATCTCGGATCTCGGTGGGAAGAATAGTATGATGTGAAATTTGAACCAGTCATAAAATAACAAATCTCAGGATGTAATGGATCAGAAATAGAAAGAGCCATACCTGCTCTTTGAAAGTCTTCTCTTGTTCGTCTCGGATCAGCAGGATTTCCAAGGTTCGAACCAGCAGATTGAAGAGTGTTTTGGGCCCACTTTGGTAACTGAGGAGGATCATAATGGTCAGATTCTGAACTTGATATGTCATGATCATCATGTGCTGCTAAAATATCAGAAATATCAGAACTCATACCTTCATTATCGCTGCACGGATATTCTTCTGGTGAAGGCGGTGAAACAACAGTTTCTTCCTCGACTAGTTGCAATTCTTGAAGCGGTTCTTCAAATTACACACTGCGCTCTATGAATATCTTTTTAGATCTGATATCCATGATTTTATATGCTTTTGATTCTTCCCCATATCCTATCAGTATGCACTCAATACTTTGTGGATCCAAATCTCGTCTCTTCTTGGAAGGAATTCTAGCCCATGTAGTAGAGCCAAAAACTCTCAAATTTGACACATCCGGTTTGTGACCAAAGAATGCTTCAAAAGGAGTCATACCTTTCACGGATGAATGTGGAACACGGTTTTGTATGTATGCAGCAACATTGATTGCTTCATCCCAAAGATTTTCCGCTAAACCTTTTGATTCAATCATGCATGTAGCCATCTCTTTCAGTGACCGATTTTTCCTTTCCGCTACACCGTTCTGCTGGGGTGTGTAGGGAACTGTATGTTGGATCTGAATTCCGCTTTGGGAACAAAGTTGCAGTAAATCGGCCTTGATATATTATCCACCATTATCATATCTAAGAGCTTTGATCTTTCTCTCAGTGGCGGTCTCAACAGAATCCTTAAAATCCTTGAATTTTCCAAGCACTTCTGACGTGTTTTTGAGAAAAAATACCCATGTAAAGCGGGAAAAATCATCAATAAATGTCAAAACATACCTTGAACCATTTAATGACGTATGGGGTAGTGGACCACTGATATCAGAATGTATCAGCCCCAAAACTGTATAAGCTCTACTAGCTTTGCCGTGGTCGAATCTGTGCTCGGGGTGCTTCCCAATAATGCAACCAGTGCATATTCCCTTCGAGGAACGGAGTTGTGGAAGACCATCTACCATGGAATTGTTTGATAACAGCAGCAAATACTTATAATTAAGATATCCAAATATTTCATGCCAAAGCCTACTAACCTCATTACCATGTGTGCGAAGAGCAGTGGGCTTTGCAAGTGGAATAAAGTGTGAAAACTCATAGCATTTTGCAGTGTGGTTCGCCTTTTCGACTGCGACAAGTCTTCCACTTTTGATATCAGAAATTTCAACTGTATTAGGGCTGAATGTAACTTGCTTCGGTTCACCAGTGTATGTCATTTGAGACACAGAAAGAAGATTTAAAGCCAAGGAAGGCACATAGAGAACATTCTGAAAGCTTCCATGATCTACATGAATCGTACCTTTGCCCTTTGAAGAAATTTTTGAGTCATCTCCCAAATGGATGGGGATGGAGCTGTTTGGATTGAATGAAGAAAAAGAATCAATATTTGTAGCCATATGATTCGATGCACCCGAATCTATCAAGAGAGTAGTGGGCTTCGAAACAGTTTCCATGAGTGCTTGTCCTCTTTCATGATCATCATTCCTATCCTTCTTCCTTGCACCATCAGGAAGAGTTATGTTATTCTTTTCCAAGAGGAGGGCCATTTGATCTATAGTCTTCTTCATGCATGGAATTTTGGGATGAAAGCCACGGTTGCAATAAGTACATTTAGAGTTTTGGTTACCTTCTTTTCCCTTTTGCTTGAACTTCGAACTGGATGGTGCATCCGTCTGTTTGCCTTTCTCTCTTTGCTTGTGAGGTTCGAATTTGGGCTTCTCCTTCTTTTGCTTTCCTTTACCATTCGAGATCTTGGGTCCTTGAACATATAGGGATGAATCTTTGGAGCTTATGGACCCCATTTGAATCAACTTATCATGCTCTTTTGTGACGGACTCAATGAAGGCATTCAAGGTAGGCATCTTCCAATTCGGGGTAGTTAGCCGACTAGAATTGAAAGTAGAGACAAATACCGAATAATATTTACCAAGCTTGCTGAGAATGGAGAGGATCAATTGCTTATCCTCTTTGATAAATCCACTGTTCTTCAATTGCATGTTCAAGTTCTTGAATTTTGTGAAGAAATCATTAATGGTCTCGAAATTCTCAGGACTAAGGCCAATCAATTCATTCTCTAATTGAAAATCCCTAAGCTCGTCCTGATTGCCAAATAATGTTTCAAGTTCCTCCCATATAGCTTTTGGAGTCTTCAATCCGCTGAGATGGAAGTGAAGATCTTTGGAGATGGAGAGACAAAGAAGACCATAAGCTTCATCAAGCTTGTTGTAGTGTTTGGTTCTATCTGACAAGGTGTTTGGCTCCAATTCAAGACCAAGAGTGACTCGGTAGTAACCTTTTGAACGTAATATGATCTCCATATCATCTTTCCAATCAAAATAATTGAATGGGGTGAGGATAGGCTTTGAAGAAGAGTATTCCATTGCTAGGAGCGAGTGCACATTGATGTAGACATGCTTTCAAGGGAAAAGTAGCGAATGCAATTGATGGAGACAATAACCTGCAAATCACAATAAAACCAAGAACAATGAGGTCAAACAATCCACCCTTTTAGAGTTGCATCACACCTGGGATTGGAGATCAAGCAATGTTGAATGGGTCCAATGTATCATATCCAAGATTTATGTGGAAACTCAAGCTTCTGGAGTGGTATTGGAAGTATTTTCAAGCTTTGCATGCATAGGAGCGAATGCCCTTGAGATATTTCATGCCAAAACTTTTTGTAATTTTTGAGCAAATTCACTCAAATCTTCTTGTAGAAACACCTATAGAAAAAAGATCTTGTCCCTGCAATGGCTCTGATACCATGTAAAATTAGTCACAGCAGATCTAATGAACAAGTAAATCAATCACAATCGATGAAACTCAAAAAAATGGTGTAAAACTGTGTAAAACATGCATCAGTGCTCAATATCCCAATGAGGGTGAATAATTACAATACAATACTGTAACAATGACTGAGCAATTCGAATTGACTAAGGAGGTCATTCGAATCACTGAATGGAGTAGCTTGACTCCAACTAGGAGTCCTCATCATCAATCAATGGTGGTCATCAATGCACAAGAACCAGTCATCCAGGTGTCAATCTGAGTCTAACTGAGTGTAACATGTGTAACTGAAGTGTGTAGCACTGATATAGGGAAGTGGGCTCAGTGGAGGGCGCATGGGAGGCTAACTGAAGTCAGAACAAGTCATCTAGTCAATCTGGAGGTCCATCGGAGTGAAACTAGCCTCAGATCAAGGAGAATCAGAGCTAACTGAGTGTAACTGAAATGGAACTGAAGTGGTAGGTGAAGAAGTGTGCCCTTCTCTGGCAGTAGGTAAGAAGTGGGCGCCTTCCTGACTGGGAGGGATAAAGAACTGATGTAAGAAGCTCCCGGGTGCTAGAATAAGGTGGCTAAGGTGCTGAAGGCATCAACCTGGTGACTGGGATGCATGCAAAGTGCATGCAAACCCTAGAATTTGCATGCAAACCCTAATTGCATGCAAGATCTTGAAAAAGATGATGTGGATATCCGAACAGTCACATGCCCCTTCTTAATTTTTTTGCAAAAAGAAGTATTGTGGTTAGTAAATAGTTCAATCCATTGTGATAAACACACTCTCTTGGATAGTTTTGAAAATTAGATCAATGAAGCTTCTACAACAAGACACATACCCTTATATTGTTATCTTCTTTAGGGGTTGTGGTTGGCCATGAATAATATGATATTTTAAGGACATTACTTGTCTATTGATCATGTTTACCAGAACATTAGATTTTTTTATCATGAATGTTCGAAGGAACCAAAGCAAAAGGAAACAATAATTTTAAAGGAGCTTGTCATAGACTTCTTGCTTCCTTTGGGGTCCTTTGATGGGAATTTTCAAGGAAGTCTAGGTATATGTGGATACGAGGACATCATTTTTTTTAAACAATCATCACTAATTTAATTTGAAGTATGGTGCAAACCTAAGAACCAAAAATAGATCATAATTTTATGAACTATGTCTCTTCATGAAAACAATCGAAGACAAAGGATTCAATAGACTACAACTTATGAGAGATTCAAAATTATTAATGTATTAGGATAATGTCATTTTCCATATCACAAATTTGACTCTTGGTCCCATAATGTACATAATACTAGAGGTAAAAAACTATTTTGATTTTATCTTCTTCACTCAGATCTTTAGAGAGTTCAACTCAAAAGAAAATTACCTCTCTAAGTCAATTGTTTCATTGCAAAAAGAAACTTTGATTATTCAAGAATACAAGGAGGATTCTTTATCCTGTAAACATTATATTTTACTCTTTTAATCTTATCTAGATCCAAGGAAATTCTAGTTCTTAAAGAAAATGTTTTCTATTGGATCTATATTTAGGGCTTGTTTTGCATTTGATGTTGTTGTTTTGAAGGAAGTAATGAAGGGCACTTGGGGCCAATCTGTTTTGAAGGGTGACTATAATAAGTAGATTTTGATAGGTTACAGACCAGTTCTAAACGTTAGTCATGAGTGGAGAGGCTAATTTGATGTATATTTTGATTTCAAGCTTGAATATCAGATACAAAGTGTAAAATTAGTCACAGCAGATCTAATGAACAAGTAAATCAATCACAACAGATGAACATAGAAAATATGGTGTAAAACTGTGCAAAACATGCAGCAGTGCTCAATATCCCAATAAGGGTGAATGAATTACAATAGAATACAATATCTGTCAATGAGCAATTCGAATTGACTAAGTAGGCCATTCGAATCATTGAATGGAGTAGCTTGACTCCAACTAGGAGTCCTCATCATCAATCGGTGGTGGTCATCAATGCACAAGAACCAGTCATCCAGGTGTCAATCTGAGTCTAACTGAGTGTGTCATGTGTAACTGAAGTGTGTAGCACTGATTAAGGGAAGGAGTCTCAGTGGGGGGCGAATGGGAGACTAACTGAAGTCAGAACAAGTCATCTAGTCAAACTGGAGGTCCAACGGAAGTGAAACAGTCAGTCGGGAGTGAAACTAGCCTCAAATCAGGGAGAATCGAAGCTAACTGAATGTAACTGAAGTGGAACTGCAGTGGTAGGTGAACAAGTGCGCCCTTCTCTGGCAGTAGGTGAGAAGTGGGCGCCTTTCAGCCTAGGAGGGCTAAAACTCTGTAGTAAGTGGCTCCCGGGTGCCAGAATAAGGTGGATAAGGTGCTGGAGGCATCAAACTGGTGACTGGGATGCACGCAAGTGCATGCAGGTGCATGCAAACCCTATATTTTGCATGCAAACCCTAATTGCATGCAAGATCCTGAAAAAGATGATGTGGATATCCGAACACAAAGTTTCTTGGGAAAAAATATGTAAAACTAGCAAGAAATTGAGAATGGATAGAAGTCAAAAAAATATTTGATGACAGACAACATGAAACATGGCTTCAAAATAATGTGTATCATTCATGAAGCAATGTACACTATGGAAAGAGTACTAATTTATGCAAATCACACATATATAAACCAACAACGATATATTAAGTAAAAACATACACATCTCTATCGTGTATATTATATTTTAAATGTTTATATACTCATAGTCACTTTTGATTTATATGATTTCAAATTGAAGATCAAGAGGTTGAGAATCAAGCTAATCAACACGATGTTGCAACTAATGCAAGTACACCATCCCCAATGATCAATCATTTTGTGCAAAGTGGGAGCTTCGAAGAGGAATGAACGTCGACCTCTGCTTCACGGTTGCCTGAGATTTAACTAGGGTTTCTGGACTCCTGCAGTCTGTCCTATCCGCCGTGTACGTCCCCTCCCATTCGGTAGCCCTCAACCCTCCCATTTCGCTGCGTTCAACAGGACATGCCTCCTCCCCGAGGATTGGATCATAGGATATTCCCATCCCTGACGCAGTTCAGGCTCAGTCTACCTTGGATTTTAACTAGGATTCTAAACCAAAAAGTGGAGCTCTAAGTACTAGTACATGCATAGCACGATCAACAACACGACCAAGTCTTATTCTTCCTTCAGAAAGAATAAATGCTCAATCACAATATCTAAAGGATCATTCCCTTATCTACAAATTCATGGGCATCTGGCCCACCGATCAAGCCCTCAAGGGATGTATAGCCATGAAATGGAAGCCAAAATCCCACTATGATCTCCAGCTTGGCTCCAAAGGATTTTTTACTATCATCTTCCATCATCTGGAAGACAAAGCCAGGGTGGAAAACGACGACCCCTATTTCTTTAACTCAACTGGTCTATATATGAAACACTTGACCGAAAGATTCTTCCTAGAGAAAGAGGAATTCACCTGGGCTCTGGTCTCGATCAGAATGTATTCTCTCCCACAGGAATACTGGGATGAAGAAACTCTGAAGGACATTAGCAACACCTTGGGTGTGTATGTCAGATCTATTGATCAAACAAAGCTCCAAAAATACACTTCATACGTGTGGATTTGTGTTTATATGCATATTGTGAAGGCTCTCCTGGATGCGATAAGTCTTTCCCTTGAAGATTTTGAATGGATACAGCCTCTGGACTATGAGCACATACCATTTAGATGCCGTAAGTGTCATGAGCATGGGCATATTTTCCGAGACTTCCCTCTGAAAAAGCCCATGAAAGAAGACCTTAAGAAAGAGATTACCAATGGAGATGGCTTCCAAAGATATGGAAGAGCAAAGCGACACAGCCGCAAACCTGCCCCAGGGAAAAATAAAGCTGATATCCCCACAACATGTAACAACTTTGAAATCCTGGCAGAGCAACCGATGGATCGAGATGCGGAACTCAAGAAACAATCAACGGCCCAGGAGCACTTCCCAACAAGGGTCCATGATCCTGATCATCCAAGCGATATGGAAGCCCTTCTTGCTCAGGGGAAACCTGCAGGTTCTGTCATTTTACAAGGTACCTCTTCCACCCCAAAAGAACCTCCTCTTATGCAATCTTTGGACTCTACTCCTGAAATCACTATGGATCAATAAATGACTAATCTCGACTTAGGATATCTTGATCTCCTTGGGATGGAAGACGCATGTACGAGAAAAGCTTTTGGATCCATCCCGCCCAACCAGATTCAGCTCCTCAAAGAAGCCCTCGCTAAAGTCAAAGCTCACGATAAACTTGGAATCCATAACTTCCCCCAAAAATACAGGCATAAAATTCTGAGGGAGCTCAAAAAGAGAGGAAGGAAATATGACCTACAAAGGATCAATCTGCTAGGCACGCGGTTGGTGGAATCAAGGAAATATGCTCAGCTAATGGAATTCTTCCCCTCTCTCACCCCTAATTCTCAATGAAGATTATATCGTGGAATTTAAGAGGATTCAATGGTCCCTCCAAACTCCATATGTTGAAGAGGAAAATCCTATCCAATATGCCCTTGGTCCTTTTTATTCAAGAAAATAAGTGCTCTTTTGAAACCCTCAACCTTCTCATGCCCAAGCTCTGGAAAGGTTGCCAATGTTTTTCCATCGATGCCAATGGAGCTGTCGGTGGCATTGCCATAGCCTGGAACCCCTCTGTTATTGCGCTTGAAAACTATGTTGCTACTGCCCATTCTATCTCCACCTCCTTCCACATCCTTGGCTCGAGCATCCATGATCACCTCCTGAATGTTTACAACCCTCAGCCCCCTGCTCTCAAGACCCAAATCCTATACTTTCTGGATTGGTTCACCACGCACCACAGTGAATCCCCTATCATCATTGGGGGATACTTCAACATGATCATTGCCCTTGATGAAAATAAAGGTGGACTCCGCTCCCTGTCCACATAAGACCAACTTTTCAAAGCCTTCATAGCCAACAATAGGATTGTATATATGCAACCCTCTTCCGGCTTTTTCACTTGGAACAACATAAGTTGTGGAGTCCATCAGATTACCAAACTTCTCGATCGCTTCCTAATCTTGGAAAACCTCATTCAGGCTGGAGGAATTATCGCTTCCTCTATTCTCCCGGGGGCTGAATCAGATCATTGGCCCATCGAATTAACTTGTAAAAGTCTTGGAACTCATCTCCATAGGCGTTTCAGATTCGAGAAATTTTGGCTTTCTCATCCTGCCTTCATGGACACAATTAGTACCTGGTGGTCTGAGATGCGCTTTGAGGGAAAATCTAAAATGGCTGTACTTCAAAAAAACTCAAAGTACATCATGATAACCTCAAGCAATGGAACTACTCTACCTTCGGCGACATCTTCAAGGAAAAAAATTGATTGAAGAAGAACTCGACTCCCTCTAGCATACCATCATGGACGAAGGGCTCTCTAAGGATCACAAGCTCAAGGAATAGGACCTCATGGAAGGTCTTATCCAGCCCTGCCAATAGGAAGAAATCTTGTGGAAGCAAAAATCGAGAGTTACTTGGATAAAAGAGGGAGATCGCAACACTTCTTTCTTTCATCGCTCCACTCTTCAGCATAAAATGCACAATCACATCACCAAGCTCAAGAAGGATTCTGGAGAGGTCCTAGAATATCATACTAACATTGAACACGAACTCAAAAGATTCATCCAAGATCTCCTTACGAAACCACCTGCTTCTAGATCTAATGCCATTTCTTAGGTTACGCATCACATCCCCTCCATCATCACTAGGGAGCACAATTCCTCCTTGATGCAACCCATCTTGCTTCAGGAAGTTGAAACTGCTGTCAATCAGATGGCTGAAGGTAAAGCGCCTGGTCCGGATGGCTTTACCATCAACTTCTTTCATCATTGTTGGGACATGCTTAAGCTCAAGGTGTTGGAGGTAGTGGAAGAATCCAAACAAAAGTAATGGGTGTTTCCTTCCCTCAACGCCACCCACCTCTCCCTGGTGCCTAAAGAGAAAGGGGCTTCTCACCCTAGTAAGTTCAGGCCAATATCTCTTTGCAATGTCATTTACAAGATTATCTCCAAAGTAGTTGCAAACTGCCTCAAACCCCTTTTGCCTTTTCTCATCTTCCCAGAACAAACAGGTTATGTATAAGGAAGACAAATCCTGGATGGTATAATCCTTGCTCATGAAATCACACACTCCCTTTAAGTCAATCGCTCCCTGTTACACCAAAATGTCGTCACACTTGTGCAAGTGCCGCAAGTGTTGCAAGTGTCATCATCATGACCTAGTGTCGTCACCATGACCGTTGCAAGTATCTTCATTATGACGAAGTGTCGTCATCATGACCGTTGTGACAATGTCGTCAGCTTGATCAGTGTGTAAACTCTTTTCTCTGACCCCTAAACTCATTCTGGGCTAAAACACATCCAACTGATAGATTTCGCTACCTAGTTGACCTCGTTGAGTAGGCTGTCGCACTTTGTATTCCTACAGGGTGAGACAGACCCCCTTTGTCGCAGTTCTTGGTTATCTAGGGTGAGACACTATCGCATTTTGTCTTCCTACAGGGTGCGACAACCCCCACTGTCGCTCCGTGTCCTCTACTAGGGTGCGACGAGGTTGGTTAAAGGCTATTTTGGGGAGTCTCGAGGTCTCTATAGAAGTTTGTTGAGGTGGAGGCCTATCCCTAGGCTTTAGGTGAGGTGGAATTTCTGTTCCTAACCTAATGGGAGGATCCCTTAACCATCTCCCCCTAATCCTCAACCTGCCCTATCTCTTTAGCCCTATATAAACACCCACTCTCTCCATGGGAATGGAGGAAGTCTATATTATCTAATTGCTCGTGAAATTAGCTTAGGAGAGATATCTACTCATCCTTGAGAGATCCATCATCCCTTTGGCGGCTTTGGCATTGGCTTGATCAAAGAAGGATTGCTACGTTAAGTCATTGGTTGTAATCTCTTCATCCTATGTATTTCCCTTTTAATACAGTAATATAAGTGCTTTCCACCAATATCATTGTGTTAATGATATATTGTGTAGTTTGCTTACTTAACTGCTTACTTAGATCTATTATTGTGTAGGTGCATTTTACTACTTGTTGTTGCGATTGTCTTGACAGGTTTTGCAGCTCAGATTTGAAGACCATCAAGCTTGGAGCAGCATTCAAGGAGAAAGGATCAGTGATCTAAAGGGTAAGAGCATCTAGTTCCTTGATCTCTAATTAGATATAGGAGAGTTATTTATGTTTTGTCTCTATTTGTTCTAGACTCATGTTAAGCTAGGGAGATCATGCCTCGAGTCCACTCTTGGTAGATTGTGCATCAAACACTCCCCTGGGATGCTCCTAAAGTTGGATCTCTCCAAATCCTTTGATAAACTCAACTGGGACTTCATCCGAAAAATGTTGCTTGCCTTTGACTTCAACCAAGAGTGGACATGCTGGGTCTCCTCCCTCTTCTCCTACGCTTTCTTCTCCATCCTTGTCAACGAATCTCCCTCCTCCACCTTTACCCCCTCTCGTGGCATCCGTCAAGGCAAACCCCTCTCTCCGTTCCTTTTCATCCTTATGGAAGAAGGGCTAGGAAGAATGATACATGCAGCAGTTTCTTTCGGTTCCTTACGTGGCCTCTTTCTCTTCGGGGGGACCCATTGCTTACCAACAATTTGTTGATGATAATATCTTATTTGCTCACCCCTTTGTCCAAGAAGCTCGCTCCTTTCAATATATCCTCCAAATCTTCTCGGAGGCCTCGGGCACCTCCATTAACCTGGAAAAATCTCAAATTTTCTTCTTCAACATAGATGTTATCTCCAAACGCAATATTGCTCGCATTCGAGGTTTTGTTGTTTCCACTCTACCCACTAAGTACCTCGGGGATCCCCTTTTCGATTCTACCATCAAACATTCCTCCTGGAGGGAGTTACTAGACAAAATGGAATCCTGTATCTCCTCCTGGGCCTTCCGCTCTCTCAACCTTGCCTGCCGCCTAACTCTCCTCAAAGCAGTTCTTTAGTCTATGCCACAATATCTTTTCTCTGTTCTTGCTGCCCCCAAATGGGTTCTGAAATCTCTCCATAAGTTACAACGGTCCTTCCTTTGGGGCAAGAGATCACATAACAACAGGTGGGCCTTGGTGAAGTGGGAGACGGTCTGTCTACCTAAGCGTGAAGGGGGAATTGGTTTAAGAGATACAGACATAAACAATGAGGCACTTTCAACAAAAATTTGGTGGAGGTGGGTCTCAAACAACGATTCACCTTGGGCCCAATTGTGGAACAAGAAATATTCCCAAAATTAGGACCCCTCTCAGCTGATACATTATGATCTTGACCCTCCTGGCTCATCGATTTGGAAGGTGGCAAATTCCCAAAGAGCCCAAATTCAACAACACAACTTCTAGGAAATCAAAGAGGGAGATCATGCTCTCTTCTGAAAGGAATCTTGGCAGCAAATTCCTAAACTCAGTAGTCTCCCCATTTGTAGAGCGACTCCATTTATTTGGCAAGCAACCTCCGCCTCTGTCGTCCATGATTTCTGGGACCCAGTTGACTCTTCCTCGTTCAGAGCTTGGAAGGATCCTATGCATTGGAAGCCCGGATTAGAGCCCGATCTTCTTAGGCCCGCTTGGACAGATCTCCTGACAAGGAAAATACGCAAAACTCTTGGCAAAGACATAATTTGATGGGGTCATTTACTTTCAGGGAGGCTTATTCTATTTTGTCTCTAAAGGAAGAAAACATTCAATTTCACCTCTAGAAGATGATATGGAACCCTTTTCTCTAGCCCAAGATTTCCACTTTCCTCTAGCTACTCACTCACAGGCGCATTCTTACTTGGGATAATCTTTAAAAAAAAGGATTCATCGGGCCCCCTTGCTGTGTCATGTGCAACAGTAATTTTAAGACTATCGATCACCTGCTTGATTCTTTTGGTCTAGCCTCAATTCTTTGGGATCGGGTAGCAGAAATTTTTAGAAGATCGAACAGAGTCAAAGGTGACATCATCGAGACCTTACAACACTAGGAAGCAGACCCCTTTCAAAGCACTTAGCTCAACAGGCTTTGGGACATCACCCCAGGATTCATGGTTTGGAGCATCTGGAAAGAAAGAAATTACTGAATCTTCAAGGGGAAGAATAAAACCTTTGATTCTATCTGGGATACTCTCAAAAGAAACCTCCAAGAAACTCTCTTCTCCAAAGCTTGGAACACCTCCAATCTCCCCTTCATGGAATTGGAGAAAATAATTCTCTCCAACTGGAACTTCACTCATCATACCATCCCCTCTGTCAGGAAGAACACCGTCTTACACACTTCCATCCCGACTAATTAGTCCCCTCCCTCCAGAGGTCTTTTCAAACTCAACTTTGATGGAGCCTCCAAAGGAAATTCTGGCATTGTTGGATTTGAAGGAGTTTTATGTAATCATGAAGGCCAAATTATCAGGATCTACTATAGGAACATTGGGCATGACAACAACAATGCAACTGTACTGGAAGGTCTCTTACATGGCATCAATATTGCGAGAAAACAAAATCTTCACCCTCTCACTGCGGAGGGAGACTCCCAATTGATCCTCGAATTGGCCACCAAAATTCAAAATGGCTCCCAAGCCTCAAAGCTCTCCTCAAGCTAGAGGCTGGAGCATAGAATCCATAGACTAGCCACTATTATGAATGATCTCAGGGATATCACCTTCCATCATGTGAGAAGAAAGGTGAACTCCTTGGAAGACAGCTTGGATAACGAAGGGGTCTCTTGTGATCTTTCCCTTTGGGATGGAAATTTAGACGAGTCCTTCTCGGATCAACTCTCACAACTCTGCATTGCTAAGGAAAAGAAAGACCTTTCCACCCCGGTTGTGGGTGTTAATATTGAACTGGCCACGGAAAGGAGTGCCGCTCTCCCACCTAGGAGTGTGGCTCCCCCACCTTGCAGCAGATCTTAGCCAGTGCCCTTCCCCTAGCAGCGTCTTTAAGAGGGTGTCGTGACTCGGGCTAGCTGGCTTCCCCGAGCGTGGTTGTTTTAACTCCTCTGATGCACGGTGGTTTTCATTAATGTCGGCTCGTTTGTCTACGTCCTTTCTCCATTATTGGATCCTCCTTTCCATCATGCTCTCTCGTGTGAGGCCTTGGCGCTCTCTCTCCAAGGCCCTAGGTATGAGGTATCCTCTGCATCCTCTGGCTGTTATCACCTGCATCAGTTATTCTCTACATGTTCCGATCACTGAAAGCTCTGCTCTGTCTCTATTCTCCTGCGAACTCGTTGATAGAGCTATGAATCGACCATGTGGTACCTCCAGGCGTGGCGCGGGTCATGGCGTCGGACGGATTGCCACCTCCACGGAGAAAGATAAGAAATCCATCAGCGGCTATGATGATAATGTCACTGCTCCTGTTCGCAGGATGATTGATGAATGGGAAGAGAACTACATCTCTGATATTCTTGCCTATGGTAACCAAGGTAATCAAATTAATTATTACTGGTTGATGAAGAACATGATGGGAACCCTGGTTGAGGAAATGTTCGCTAACTGGAACATGGCCAAGGTCTCTATCATGGACACCAAGAGCCACATGGTCCACTTGGATGAAATGCTTGCTGCTCTCGAATGCAGCTTGGCTGGAGGAAAATACTCCTTCTTTTTCAAATCCGTTACTCCCCATGACCCTGGTCCTGAAGCTCGCACAGAGGGCCCGGTTGGTAAGGTGAACATTCAGGTAGAAGGCATCACCACTGCAACTGATTCCCAGGCTTCAGGTACCACTCTGCATGAATCGCTTGGCGTAGCTGTTGCGGAAGTCTATGTTCCTGTTCGGGGCTCCACTTCAGGGTCGGTATATCCTGCTGCGGCCGTCTTACAGGGAGCCCCTCCCCTTGATGCCTCCTTCCCTATACCCTCGACTATCGACTCTTTGCACTACAAAAGGGTAGGAAGTCTGATGACGACGTTGTTACTCCGCGCAAGATAGAGCCTCTACCTCCCAAACTCCTGATTCAAAATTGGGATGAGGATTTCTTCGGTAGCTGCCCCATAATTGAAGACAAGCCCAGTCCCCAGAACGCAGATGCTAGCACCTATAGCTGCTCCGAGAGAGCCCAACTCCTTTTTTTTTGCGGTTAGTGTATCAAGTTTCCTTGTTTTGGCTTAATGGTTTACTGTTATGCTTTGGTTTGTTTATTTGAACTGGTTCAATCCTATGTTTTTAATGGTCGTTTGTAATTATGTCAATGACTCTCAGCCCATAGGTGGGTAGGTCTACAAAGGCCTTTTTTTGAACTTTCTACTCTATGAGAAGCTACAGAATTCTCTTAAAACTACAGACTCTCCTGCGCATGTAACATTTTTTGTACTCTAATATATTTTCTCTATACAATTAAAAAAAAATCATTTTGTGCAAACTTTAAAAAAAAAGTACACGATGGAGAAATGAGTTCTACAAGCAACACACACGATGAAAGTAACTCAAGTGATGAATGATGAATATAAATAAATATTATATTTTTTTGTTTTTCAAAATGTTTGTTGAAGTATAATTTTATATTTCTATACAACTTTGATATTTTATTTATCATAGACAAATTATCTCGTTTAGTATGACAAGGTTACATGCATTGTAATAATTATATTTTTAACCAAGATATTCTCCATTAATATGTTAGGGTTTTTTATTCTTAAATAATATAACGTATTTTGTAATACTATTTGTAGTATTTTTTTTACATGTTGTGTTGTCAATTATACATGTGTATGCATTACAACATTAGAACGAAAAATATTCGGTGTTAGATGTTGTGTCATTGGGTTTATTCATTTAGTTACACATTACAATACATTTATACATGATTAATTCGAAATGTAATAATTAAAATATAAAAATAATATTATTATACCTGCCAAAGTAGATATATATAGCAATCAGTTATGATTCAAATTTTTTTTAATTTTTAATTTTTAATTTTTTTCTGAATTTTTTTTTTCTATAGTTTCTATGAAAATCAAAAAAAGTTTTTAATAATTTTAAAATATTATATTAATAATTTTTTATTGGATAAAAACTATTAAAATAACATATTAATAATTTTTAACTGGATAAAACCTATGACATGATTAATTTCCCTACTATGAAATTTATTTGTCAGAATTTTAGAAATTTTTTAATAAAAATCAAAGATCACATCTTCGGAATTTGTTGCCTCAGATGGGGCGGCGGTCTATTGTAAGCATCCAAACGTTCGTTAGATCTGTGTTCAAGTGAAAGTTAATGCACTGACAGATTGGCAGATTTACATTTATAGTCTATTACATTGACTGTACAGTGGTCTGAGTACAGTCTATAATGGTATCCAATTCCATTATCAAAACCCGTGTAGGAAGAACGAGAAGAACGGTGTTACAGTAATCTCATACAAACGATGCAGTGCGATGTCTATGTTAATGGTGTTGTATTTGAAACCTGTTACGATCCAAAGTTTGACGTTAAATGCTAAAAGTCTTTATAAAAAATCATGTCAGGTATCCTAAATGTGTGGTAAATTTAATCTGTCTTATTCAAATTTATTTTTCATGTTTATTTACTCAATGAGAAGTAGTTTTAAATAGAAAATGTGGCTTGAGGAAAAATAATATTTTTTAAAATCAATATTTCTTGAGATTATTACTTTGGTTATTTTTAATGGATAGACTTGGATGTTTTTCGATAATATCCAAATTTACTTTTATAAAGAGGTTAATAAAGTGATTAATAGATGAGATGGTGTTTTTTAATAATAGTATATGGATTCTATATCACTTGTGATTAGTACATCCACTTAACATGTGGTTGGTAAATATTAATAGGTTATAAGTTAAGTTTCATAAACAAGTTATATGTTACTTGTTCTCTATCCTTAGTTGTAATCACTTGTTTTTGTGTATGCCTAAAAAACATGCTACCGTATCAAAACTTTCGCAAGAGAAAAACGATAACCAAGCCGGAAAGTTGAAACTGCTCCTAATTCGAACTCGGAACGGATGTCATTGCTACTTTTAGTATGGTGTATCAGATGTCATGTAATTATTGCTTTTAGTGTGGCGTATCGAATATTGTTGAGTTGGTCTCACGTGCTTCATTTCCAAGGAGCCATTCTCTCCGTACTCTTTGACAAAGAACTATGTTGTAACACTCGTAAAATAAACTAATACCATATAGTCTATTGGTGGGAATAAATTAAAAAAATTATGAATAGACTTCATAATTCACCAACTAATTTGATTTAATTCTTGCTTAAAGTACATCCAATCCCAATAGACTTCAAATAAACTATTATATAACCCAACCCAATGCTTAAAGGCATTCATTATGATCTTCGAATAAACTATTATATAACCCAATCCAATCCAATGCTTAAAGGCATTCAAATAAACTATTATATAACCCAACCCAATGCTTAAAGGCATTCAAATAAACTATTATATAACCCAACCCAATGCTTAAAGGCATTCATTATGATCTTGGTTGAAGTGCTAGTTGAACAAGTATGTGCATGAATTCTAAATTAGAAGTGACTAATTTTGAATTATATTCTTTATAAACTTTTTACTTCACCAGATTTCAAAAAAAACATTCGAACAAATTTAAATAATGAATTGCTACATCCCCGTACACTTAGGGGACCCGTATACGAAAGAATTGGGTGTTGCTTTTCCTAGAAAGCACTGGTATGTTGTCGGCAATTTGAAAGATTTTATAAGATTTGTAAGTCATTTACGTTTAAGGGGTTTCTCCGTAAGTTGAAAAAGTTTTATAAGATTGATTTGACATTTACCTATATAGTTTAGTCAAAATTTGAGATAATATTTAAATGTCTATCAACAACGTAATTATAAATAGTGGTAATAGTTAATTTAAATTTTTTATTTACCCTTATCTTAAAATAACAATACAACAATTATATTAATTAAGTTAATTTACACTCTAACATTTACTAATATTGTTATTAAACAATAAAAAATATAAGTATGGATCTATGCATCCATCTATATTATTGTTTTCTTTTTTCAATAATTGTTGTTATATTATTGTTTTCTTTTTTCAATAATTGTTGTTATTGTTAATGCTGTTATATTATTGTTTTCTTTTTTCAATAATTGTTGTTATTGTTAATGCTAGGAGATTTTTTTATGTGTTGTTATTGGTTTCTAGATTAGCATAGAACAATATTATTTAGTTAATCTTTGACAAATATAGTCAAAAAAAATATCATTGTTAAAAATATGTATTAAGTAGTTTAGTTATTATTTGATAACAAAAACAAATGAATTATTATTATTATTATTATTTTAATAAAAATTATAAAAATATATATTAAGTAGTTAGCTACTATTTAATAATTATTTTAGCTTTTAATTAACAATTTTAATTTTACTTTGGCCAATGTACAACTATTATATTAAAGCATTTCTTAAAAGGCAGGTATAAGCAGCTTAGCTGCTAATTCCACTTGTTATAATAATGATTAAATTTTGGGATCATTATTTAACATTTTGTAAAAATCGACAAAAATACAAAAGTAACTTTTGGATAATTAAAATCATTATATAACACATCGAGGTTGTTTCACCAAAATGCATCAATGCTCATCAATATTGTATGCATCAGTGTTAGTGTCTCTATGGGATGCATCAATGCCCTTGTTGTTACTACACACACCTGTTTTTATTATGAATGCTCTTGTCACTATTGTATGCATCAATGCTCTTACCGCTATTGTACATACCAATACAATTTGCAACAAACTTCACTTCACTTATGTGCCTTATGGTTATACGGGAAATGATGTTTCTTATGCCCGAAGACACATCAATGTGCTTTCTATTATTATATGCATTGATATTCCATACTTTAATGTGTGCACTTGTGTGCCTATCGGGAATACCAAAACGATTACAAATCATCATTCTTGTTCCATCTTCCATTCTTTAAGTGTGGAACAATGCACGTCTCTATAATTCACCATCATGCACTTGGATATATATATCACATTGATGAATGTGCTCCTCTATAGTTCACCATTGTGACTTGACACAAAAATCACAGAAGAAAAAAGCCTCTGCAAAAGCTCCCCTAGAAGAGAATTTATAGTTCTTAATAACCTTTACAAAAATATATGTAATCATTAATAGAGGTTTTCATGGATGTTTTTTTGAGAGAATTGTCCAATCTTGTACACTAGAAACTTCTAGTAAATATTGTTTTCGTCCTAGCGATACTACCCCTCTAGTTCAATATGATTAAAGGTAAAGAGTGGGCCTCCATCCTAAAGAGGGAACCCTAGGTGGTTGTGTTAATCTTAAAAAGCGAAACCTAGGTAGAAGAATGGAAAAATAGTAAGTAAGAATATATACTACTAAGAGATAATGGAAATACTAATATGAATGATGGTTTGGACCATGATATGCATGTGGGTATCAAACCTCAGGTGTCCACAATCCATGCATAAACATTTTATCTTTCCCACAATGTTGATGTTAGCAACTAAGAAATGCCCAAAAACATATATGTTTCAACCTATAGCAATTGATGAAAATTATTGATGACTAGCATGAGGGTAGATATTTACATTGAAGATGGTTGTAGGATGACACATGTTCGTGATGTTAATAATCAAGGTGCCAATTAATTGTAATGTAGTTAATGATTAAAATTGTCATATTGATTTAAGGTAAGAGTAATTTGAAATTGGTGAAATATAACTATTATCACAAAAATGCACTTGGAGGATATAATATGTTTGGAAACACCAAAGTGGTGACCTACCCCCCTGCCCCCCAAAAAAAAACTCCTGGCAAGAGACAAATTTTTAACTCCTACTTTATTTTGTAGTGTAAAATGTTCTTATTTTGGACAATTCGATCTTTCAAATGGTTTAATCTAAATAGTTACATGGTGATAAAGGTTGTTATTAGACACACCTATTGTATTGTATTGTTGATTAAGCTGAGTTGATTTCTTAAGTAATGGAGTTATGAACTTTAGTGATAAATTTATAAGCAATTTTTTGTGTCTCACTTTGTAGGCATGGAAGATTATAATTGTGTAATATTTAGGCTCCTTAATTTGTTGAGGTTTTCTTGAGATGTGAGGATTGGAATAAACTCTTTTAAAGTGAATGCTTCTTTGATGTGGTTGGTGATAGAGTGATTGCCCACGCTTTTCTTATAATGATGCATTGAAATCAAATGTTGCGAGACCATTTAATACAATTGTAACATTGTGAGTGCTTGGTATTGTTTTTTTTGTTGAGTGTGAAGGTTGGAATTATCTCTTTTAAAGTGGTTGTTTCTTTAATGTTGTTGGTAGTAAATGAAAGAAAGTGTGTTTCACTTGCATGTTTATTGGGCATTTATTAGGACGGTATATTGAAACACAATGCAATGAGGCAATATAATGTATTGTTAATATGGTTGATATTTTTCTTAGATATTTTGAGGATCATAAATTTTAATAATAAGGCAAAAAAGGCATGAATTTGTGAGATAAAACTTGTTTAATCAAAAGGTTCACTTTATATTTTAGTATGTGGACATTGTAATGTCGTATATCTATCCACCCATAATGCTTAAGTCCGCCAAATAACACATGACAAAAATATTTTCATGTTAGTCTATTAAATAAATAAACAAAATAAATCTCATTTAGATCCATCTTAACCCTAGATCTATCAACAATAGAGAGGGATCAAATCCCTTGAGGTGATTTTTTTTCACTTAAATCTTTACACCCTAAAAAAAGTTTGCACCTCAAGGGATTTGATTGCTCTGATTGCTTGATAAATCCAAGGTGAAAATAGATATAGATTGGTTATATATCCAATGGAAAATTATAGCATATTAAAAAAGATAAAAAAAAAAGGCAAGGTTCAAAAGGGTGAATGAACCCCTACAAGACACTTTTTTTTTAACTAAGATCCTGACCTTTACCTTTTTTGTACAAATGAATGGGGTTGTTGAAACTTGTCTATTCTAGTTTCTTAAAGTAATAATATAGTAGGTTTGCTGTATCTAATGACATTCTTGAGATTAATAATATTTTCCTCCACTTCTAAACCCTCTATTTTTTTTAAGAATGAAATCTTGTTTCTCACTTAAGGTTGATTTGGATATGACCTTTAAAGACAAAGTCCTATAATTCTTGATAGGAACAGTTTTTGTTGTCTCTTTTTCTCTTGTTTCCATTTGGCATTCCTTTTAGGTTTTTTGGTTGAGTTTCTTTAAACCTTGTAATACAAATGGAGAATAAGATGGCAAAAAACCCTACGCCAAATGACAAAGTCCTTATTAAAAAAACCTTACAGTTGTCTACCGGATCATAAAATGTAAACCCCTAACCTCGGCATCAATTGATAGTACTGACCCACCCTCGTTAGGATTGGCCTCGCGATCTTCGGTCTGAGGAATTATTAGGGCCCAACGTAAGGAACAAACATTCATTCCTCGTTCTAAATAAAATTCCCTCTAATTCAATTGCTTGATGTTTCTTGCGAAATCACCCAACTCACGCAGTGAATGGGTTGTCATACCGCCCATTAATTAAATTCTAAATTAATTAACATCGCAGGTCTACTACTGAAAAAATTGACCTACTAATAAAACAAATCGACAAAACATTTTAAACAAGGAAAAATAATTAAAAGAAATAAAATAGAATGTTGGCACATGAAGAACAGCTTCTATCACTTGGGTCTCCTTGGTGTGCGCTTTGTAGCATGTGTCCATTTATGATTGCACTGTAGGATATGATCCTTTTATAGAAAATTCTAGTTTCAAATTGGGGGCAGTGTTGAACCCCCATACTCTCCATCCCCTTTGATTTGAATTTTCCATGAGTAGAGGAAGGAGTATGGGATGGATAACCATTTCTAGGATATTAAGAAAACAAACAATACAAGCTACCAATCCCAATTGAAGGTGCATCTCTAGATAATTGTTTCTCTGTGTTTTCATGAATGCCCTAAATTCTTGTTCCAAATATTGCATTGTCCACAATTTAGTAGTGGTCTCAACAACATATCGATCTTTTTTTTTTGGATTTCCACCATTAATATTTCTTTCCATGATTCATGCCAATGACCCCATCGAAGAGTCAAATTTACCATATAAATTTAAGCTTCTACTACACTATATTCACACCACTTCACATTTTTTCTAACCTTCACTAATTCACAGAACACATAATGACTATTTATGCATTGAGCCATTATTGCCACGTTGCAATGAAAATTCTGGGTTGAATGGGAATATAGGTTGAATGGCAACCAACTGGAGCACCAACACCCTCCAATAAAATGGCAATCGTATCCCCCAATACAAACTCTAATATGAAGTGACCGAAGCAATTCATTGGGCTCACAATGCATGATACACTTAATGAGTGAGAGCACCGATAATTGAATGCATTGGGGATTGAGATGAAATAAAGGCAATAACCCATTTTCCTTTCAAAACTGAAAGATTAGACACATGTGCATGGCTTCCATTTTTTAACTTAATGCTAATAAATTCCATAGGAATGGAATTAAGGGAGGAACCCCCCCCCCCCCACTTCGTTATATGCATTTCTCTCATTGTTGTCTCCATATTGGAAATATGTTTTGTTTGTTTATTATGACCTCATAGCACTTGAAAAAAGAGATTTCTGCAACGTGTTTGGCCAATTCTAAAGTTCTTTGAACCAAACAAGATAAAAATATTTTGAGGAGTAGAGTGTTGTAGGAGGGACCCTACAATGATTGAGGAGTATTCGACTACTATTACACATTTCACCCATTGCTCTTTTTGCGGACATAAACCTTAAAATGTTGCCAATTCCTCTTCCTCATTATTGTCGGCAATGCCTAATCCTAAACAAAGACTATTTCATTTTTTCTTTCAAGATCAAATATGACCCCAACACACCTTCCACCTTTCTCTTTGCTAAGTATTCTATAAAATTATCTTTCATTGGATTACATATCCATTTTTGCTTATTAACTGCATTTACCCAGGATTTCTTCTAGCACAAGCTCTTCAAGGTGGCTTTCTAAGGTCTTTAAGGGTTCAAGAATGTCTAGTTCTTGTTTAGATGCTTCTTTCTTTCTCTCTAGATGGTCTTCTTGTAATTTTCCTCATTAAGCTACGACCTTCATTTGAATGTATGTTTTCTTTCACCAAGATGAAGCTTTTGCTATTTTTTTTAGAATTTGAGGGGTCATATATGGGGGTAAATGTATATGTAATAGGGGTCGGCCTAACAGAGGGCCCACATATGCAATGAGTGAGAGAAGGTATATATGGAGGTCAATATAATCATTATTGACATGAATATATGAACATGTGATTTGGGATGTATGAATGTACTAGGGCATTTGGATAAGGTTCCTCTATTTTATAAGGAATCATTATGTAACTCATCTCTCTTATATATTTTGGATTTGTGTGCCATGCTCACATCTTTTTTACACTGTGCATACTCTCTTCTCTTATGATATCTTAAGTATTTGGTACAAAACACTATATCCTTATTTCATGTATGTCTCCTTTTTGGAATTAAACCTTCTTTTCTCCAGCCTTTTTACTAATTTTTGGTTTCCTCTTGTTGCTGGAATTTCCCTTTTAAGAATATTTCGCAAAGTAGTTCCCATATGAGTGGTACTAATCGATTTTAATGGGACCTACTCATAATCTAATCCGTGGTGTACTATTGGTTTAATATTTTTTACTTTTGGAAGATACCGGTATAGAACTATCTCCACACAATTCCTAACTTAGAAGATGACATTATTTTTAATTTTAATAACATGAATAAATTTACCTAATTAATTATTGATCATCTTTGGGATATCATTTTTCTAGATATGTGCTTATAAGCAAGGAAGGAATATCATACTTCGACGGTGCATCACAACACAGCATCTACGGGGGGGTGCCATCCTACACCTCTCGGCCACACACTCCTTTAAGATCCACATGGGCCTGGGCAGAGGCACAAACAATTACGCTGAGCTCCATGCACTCAAACTACTGCTTCTTTTTGCATTGGAAAAACAGTGCACCCGTCTCCAAGTCTTTGGAGACTCCATGATCATCATCAACTGGATTAATAAATTACACCGCTGCCATCATTTGGTCCTTAACACTATTCTTGATGACACATTAAGAATTGCTGCACTATTTGACTTTTTCACTTGCAAACATGTTTACAGGGAAAGGAATGTGGATGCGGATCTCCTATCCAAACATGATTTGACTCTTCCACTTGGCCAGTGGTGGATTGCAGAGTATCAAAACGACACTTTTCATGAATACTACCATAGACCCTTCTTCGAAGGGCCAAATCTTCAAAATCCACCACATTTTTGAAGCGGCACATACACTATTGTTTATATTTTTGGACTTATTTTTATTTATAGCAGTGATTTTGAGACTGGTCACTATGGATCCTGCCTGATCTACCTTATTACTGCATATATTATAGATATTTTTTTATACTTGAAGCTAAAAAGATTTATACCTGAAAAATCTCTCAGAAGCTTTTATACAATATGTAATTTGATTATTCTATAATGAAATTTCGTAATGTCCCTTGTTAGGAATTTTATTAAAATGGCAATTTTTTACTTTTTTCCCTAGTTAGACCTTTGACTAGTTTTGAGCTCTGGGTCCCCAAATTGCTCCAATTGCTCCCAAATCTTCTGAGAAGGTATATGGATGATGATAGAAAATAAATATGTATTTCAGGGATTCTTTTGGACCTTTAAAACACTTCCGAAAATCCTCTTTCAATTCTGGCCAATGTAGGGAACTTTACTAGTAATTTCCCTTTGACTAGTATTGGTCTCTAGGTCTCAAATTGACTCCAATGCCTTCAAATATTCAAGGAAGTGTATGAATGATATTAGTACTTGAATATGATTTTCCGAGATGAGATATGGCCACCAAAAGACCTCTGCAAACTCTCTTAAGATTCTGGACCAAGTACGCAATTTTACTAGTAATTTGGGGTTCAAATCCCCCTGGGGTAAGTACTGAAAATGGCTTCCCAAATGCCTCCAAAACCACTCAAATTTCTGAACAGAGGTAGGGAATGTATTAAGGATTTTATTAAGGTCTCATGTGCACCATTAATTTATTATTATATCTGTTCCAACCCTCTTCCATTCAGCTGCAAAAATCACCAATTCGATCCTTGGGGAAATGGCACTATTTCTTTTCCCAATGCAATTAAAATGAGTAAAAATACTTCAAATGCTCAAGTAAAGTACATGATACTTGTAAAATACATCCATGGCATTCCATTAATCACAAATTCATCAGAGAATCATCCATTCATTTGAAATCATTAGCATTACATTGGTTCACAACAAGGTAGTGGGGAAATGGCATTGTTCTTTCATTAAAAATGAACTTTATACATTTCTACTTGGAATTTCGACCTGAAACTTTCTGGAGATGAAGAACAGAGTATTTAATTCATATTACAAAATAAATTGGGCATTAGAAGCTCCCCCAAAGAGTACAATAGCTCACAAAAAATTCCCTCCCTCAAGGATCAAGAATATGCCATCAAAATTGGAAATGGTTGAAGGAGTGAGCTGCAATAGAAGAAACCATGAGCTTCCCTGTAGCTTACACCTGCAAATAAATACTCCATTAAAGCTCCAAATGAAAGGTCTGAATGGCCTTTCAAATTACCAACTTGGATGGGAATCTTTCACCCTCGAAATTGTCTAAGGCAAGAAACTAGTCATCCACTAGCTCTCCCTCTTCACAAATGCAATTGCAAATTATACAAATGATCAAAATCTGGTTTCATTCTTTTTTATTGACATTTATAAATTTCTAGTGTCCTCCATGGGTCGAATTCCTTCCAAGAGACTCATGCCAACTCAAGTTGGGAAGAGATTCCAAAGAACGCCACTTGTACAACAATTCCTAGTCTCCCACTTCCACCAAATCACATGTGGAAGCACCTTAGCTGCCCTAACACCCTTGAGACCATCTTGGAGTCTATTTTTAGCCCTAACATGTCATATATGTCATATGTCAGCCTTCAGGTCTGATTTGTATCATAGGTGTCATAGCATCTTCATCATTGTTGTCATAGAGCTAGGGAATCTAGCCCAAGTGTCTCACTAGCTCCAAATAGCCTCTTCCTCTTCCATGGGAGTTACTCTTCCTCTATATTTAGACCTCATTGACTCATGCCAAGTATTATTGACCTTATAACTCATCCCAATAACATTAGGCTTCCCATGGATTTGAAATTGCAAGAAGAGGATGCCATGGGGCACATAAATTCTAGCATGTGTGGGTCCCACTTCCTCCATGTGTCTTCATGATCAAATGCCACTTTGATTTTCACTTTTATATATTTATTTATCTCCTTTATTAAATATTTATGCCATCCTAATGTTCCAACATCATTTATTATCTCCATTATTCCAAATCCCAAAGCTTCCACCCCAAACCTAGGAAACTAGTAATTTTCCTCCTTGGCAATTATTTGACCTTTAGCATCAATTTGACAAACTCTAATGAATAGGGCCAATTTGCTTAGGCCATTGTGACCCAATTCCAAATTTGGGACATGGCAAATTACGCTTTTTTCTAAGGAAAAAAAAAAACTAAGGAAGGAATATGCATTTCAAAATGGTAGAGGGGATATCTTCAGTGTGGTCAAGATCCATCTTCTACTTGTTAAGGTATATGACATTGGATCCCATGAATTATTTTCCTTCTTTGAACACTTTCACGTGGTCTTTCTTTGAGACAATGATATTGGAAAGGTCTCTTGCACAAAAAAGGACCTTACTAATCTTTTAAGAAGGGTGCTCCAACTTTTATAAATCTAAGCATTTGAGCAATTAGGAAATTAGGAGAAGGTTTGTGGCTTATGAACATTTACACAAAGGCTAATTCAATGAACTTGATGGTTTCCTTCGGGATAACATTTGGAGGAATGTAAATTGTCTCATGTACCTAGTAACCTCTTTCCACTATTAAGGCCATGGGGTATCTTAATTCCATCATTGCATTTCCTTTTTGATGCCAAGATCATTTCTAATAGCTAACTATAGAAGTTAATAGTAGAACCAAGCTACATCAACCTTAATTATCCAATTACAATACTAGGCATGCATACCTCCATCATTTTGATAATTAAATCATACACACAAAAATGCCCAAATTGTAAATAAATAAATGCAAGATAGTGATATAGAAAACATTTCATAACATATTCAAAACACTTATCTTTACAAAAAATATTCATCCAACTGTTGCAAATAAAGGGTGTTCCTCACAGCCTTAAACACATTGCCTTAATATAAAAAAAATCTTATTAATAGTGTATTTAATAAATCAAGGGGGTTTAAGGTCTTAGGATAAAAAATTAGCTAAGGTTTCCCCTATTAGTCCCCTTGGGCCTCCTATAAGCCCCTTTTCGACAGATTCCCCACTTGTGGAATCAAATCCCCCCATATTCTCTTCATCCTTCTTCACTTGCAGCCATCATGGGTTTTTATATTATCAGTCAATGTACATCATTACAGTATATGTGGTCCTCCTTGACCATACATGTTTTCCATCTATCCATTTGATCATTACATACACATTTAAATTCCAGGGTAAAATCCAAGGTAATACATCCCCCCCTTAATATTTTCACTCCCCTTAGTGCATATCAACACTATTACATAAATTAAATCAAAATTTCAAAATAGATGCAGGTATGCCTCCCGGATAGCATCCTACAAGTCCCATGTTGCCTTCTCAGGGCTATAATGGGTCCATTACACCTTTACCTACCCCATTTCTCTATTCTTGAGCAATAGGGAAGGTAAAGGTCCAAAGGACCCACTAAAACCTTGAGAATGTAACATATTGCTCTGCTCCTCAATAATGTGACCTTCTTCTCCAAGATGTTCATTGGTTGTACCTGTAATATATCTACTTCTGGTTCTACCTGAATCAAATCCCAATCAATAAAATGATTAGGATCATGTACATACTTTTTCAATAGTGATACATGAAACACATTATGAACTTTTATGCAAATAGGTAATGCAAGTTCATATGCAACATGCCCTATCCTAGCTAAAATCTCAAACGACCCGCAATATCTAGTTGCTAACTTTGAACAACTTTCCAACTTTAGGAGCTCTTCTTCAACCTAACTTTCAAATACACATGCTCCCCAGCCTTGAACTTTCTTGATATTTTTCCCCTGTCTACAAAAATATTCTGCTTGTTGCATGTTGTTTTCAAGTTTTGCTTGATCTTAACCACCTACTCTTCCATTTATTTTAGAAAATATGTCCCAATTACTACTATGTATATTGGATTGTCCCAACTATTAATTGGAGTATTGTACTTTCTACCATATAAAGATTCAAATGGATTGACCTTTAGAGAAACATGATATCCATTATTATATGAAAAATACACTAAATACAAAAAATCATCCCACTTGGATGGCTTGTCCATCACATACATTCTTAACATATATTCAATGACTTGATCCACTCTTTTAGTCTATCCATCTTTTTGTGGATGATATGTTGTACTTAAATTCAATTTTGTTCCAAATGCTTTGAATATCCCTTTCCAAAAGTTTGAATTAAACTTTGGGTCTATGTTTGAAACAATTGCCTTAGGTATCCCATGCAACTCTGTAATCTCTTATTTTCTCTACATTAGTTTCCTTGTGAGTTGACTTGAATGGAATAAAGTGGTAATAGTTTTTCAACTTGTCCACCACTACCATGATGGAATCATGTTTCCTTGATGTGTTAGGCAATTTATTGATGAAATTGCTGATCACCACTTCCCATTTCCACTTTGGTATTCACAATGTTCGTAGCAATCATGCAGGTTAACTATGCTCATCCTTTACCCTATGCCATTACATGCACATGGCTATATCCTCGGCAATGTCTCTTTATTCTTGGACAAAAGTATTGAGTTCTTACTACTTCAATTGTCTTTTGGCATCCAGGATGTCCAACATATGGAACATTATGCATTTCATTTAATATAAGTTTCCTTAATTCACAAGAATTAGGAACATAAATTCTATTTTTATGTATAAGGATTCCATCACCTCCCACTTATAACCTTCATATTTATGTAGTACATTTTCCCATTGTAATCCTTCTTCATTTTTTAGATAATGTTCTTCTGAGATATTACCTTCAATAATTTTGTTTCTTAAATATTTTTTACACATGCTAACAATTGTAGCACGGATTTCTTGTATTCTTATGTCGAGTGCATCCATAGCCTTGTTTTCTTTACCCTCAATATATTTTATATAAAATCAGATTCACAAAGAAATTCCATCCATCTTGCCTATCTGGCATTCAAAGTTTGTTGTTCAAATAGAAATTTTAGACCACTACAGTTTGTTCTCAATTCAAATTTTCTACCCATCAAATAATGTCTTCATATCTTCAATGCATGAATTATGGAAACAAGCTATAAATCACGAGTAGCATAATTTTTTTCATGATCCTTAAGTTGTATGGATTCATAGAAATCCACATGCCCATTTTGATTAATAATCCCACCAATTCCCTACTTGCCTGTATCTGTACATACCATAAATTCTTCATTTGGATCAGCAATCTTAAGAATGGGTGTACCAATGAGCAATTTATTTAACCACTAGAAACTTTCTTCACACTATTGTCCATTCAAATTTGATTCCTTTATTTTGTAATTATGTAATTGGATGTGAAATTTTAGAGAATCCTTCTATGAACCTTCTATAGTATCTAAAAAGTCCCATGAATTCCCTTACTTCTGAAACATTTCTATGTGTATTCCATCCCATAATAAATTCAATCTTCTCTGGATTGAACAATATTCTTTCCTCATAAATTGATGTGTCCCAAATAATGAATTTGCCTTTGATAAAAGGCACATTTGCTTAAATTACCATAAAGTTGATGTTCTCTTAGCACTTGTAGTACTAACCTCAAGTGTTCTTGATGCTCCTTCTTTGATTTTGGGTAGATTAGAATGTCATCAAAGAATACAATGGAAAACATATCCAATATTTCCTAAATATCTTATTCATCAAACTCATAAAAGTAGTTGGTGCATTTTTCAAACCAAATGGCACCACTACAAATTCATAATATCCATATCTGGTTCTATAAGTTTTATTATTGATGTCTTCCTCTTTTATCCTTATCGTATGGTAACTTGATCTCAAATCTATCTTTGAGAAGATATTTGTTCCTCTTAGTTGATCAAACAACTCATCAATTCTAGGTAGAGGATATTTAGTCCTCATAGTGACCTTGTTTAGCTGTTTGAATACAATGCACATCCTCAAGGTTCCATCCTTCTTCAAAAAAAGTATCGGTGCTCCCCAAGGAGATACACTTGGGAATATGTACCCCTTCTTCAACAATTCTTCAAAATGCATTTGTAATTCCTTCAATTACGATGTACTCATTCTCTATGGATTCTTAAGAAATAGGGACTCTCAAAAATCAATAAGGAAATCAATGTCTCTTTTTGGTGGCAATCTTGGTATTTCATTAAACACATCTGAACACTATTGCAATAATATAAAGTCCTCCAAGCTTGGGATTTGACACTTCTTTGGCTCTTCCATAGTGTTTGCATATAATTGACACCATTTTCTCAAACATATCTTCAATTGCAAAGATGAAATCTTCCTGATATAAATATGCCTTGGAATTCATTTCACTATCTTCTAGTTTCCTCCTTTGTCAAGATAGGTAAAGGTCTTGTTATGGAAATCTAGAAAAACATGACGTGCATCCAACCAGTCCATTCCAATAAGAACATCCTATGAGCCAAGTGGTTTAATGTTCAAATCTACAAAAGTATGGATTCCATTCATATCTAATGGACAAAACTTTACTAACTCACTGATCTTCCTTTTTTTCCAAGTAGCCAATTGAACCAACCATGCGTTATCATGCTTACTTCTTTTTAGATGAAATATTTCAACCAAATTGGGAGCAATATAATTATGACTTTCTCCTGAATCAATTAAAATATAAATAGGTTGATTTGTAATATTACCTTCAACCTCAATCATGTTAGACTGCTGGTGTTCTTGTCAGTTGTCCAATGTTGCATAGATTCTTGGGATGTCCTTGGAAACATATTCCACTGTATTTTTTCCTTGAATGTTGTGCATAGTCCTCATTATGTCTTTTATTCAAGGACATTCTCTATACAAATGGTCTCCTTTGAATCACCAACATTTTATTTGTTTCCTTGTCTTTTTTCCAAAGATTCTCCCATCTTGGGTCCACTTTGGGAAGGATGACTTGGTTTAGATGTATTAGGATTATTTATGAAGAAAGGAGGTTTAAATATTTTCTCCTTCGATCCCCATTATCTTTCTTCTTAACTCTCCAAGACTTCTAAATGTATGCCTTGTCTTTTTGTTTTGAATATACGTGTATTTGGCCTTCCTAATTGTCTCTTCAAGAGTCTTAGGCTCATCAGGATGAATTTTATCTATGTAAAATGAAGGCAACCCACTTAGGAATCTCTATATATTTACCTTCTCTTTAAAAAAACCCAACATATCTCAACAACTGTAAAAAATTCCTCTCATATTCTTCCATAATCATGTGCCCCAACTTGAGTTCAAATAAATCTTCCATATGCATGTCATAATAATGTTTTGATAGGTACTTTGGTTAGAAATAAATTTGAATGATTTCCATACAATCGTCTTCTCACTAATATGTTTTACTTGAATTAGTTGATCCCACCAAACTAAATCCTTTCCTTGCAAGTTGTAAATGGAAATTATGGCTTCAATATTAGATTAAAAGTTATGAAATTATAGTTAATTATTCATCCCTGATAACCACGCTTCAACATCTTCTCCCTTCTTTTTTTCACCATCAAAAGTGGGTGTCTTAATATTTTTAATCTCTCCATACAACTCTTATTGTGCATATATTATTTTCTGGTGTCTGACTGGGGACACTTATGTATTTCTCCTTGATTCTTCATATGTGTATGGATTTCTAGTTGAATGAGATGGTGAGTAGTGATGCTTATGAATCCTGCTAACACTTATGGATTGTTTGGATATCCCATGAGATATCCTCCTTGAATATTCTTTTCCATCTTGTTCATGCCATGAACTGGATTCATTCTTTATTTGCCTCTGCAACTAATATAAATTTTATACTAGCATATTTTTTAGTTGGTTCTGCCTCTCTTGAGATCCCACCATTCTTTCATTATCTACTCTACAACTTTGTAGTTCCATATTTAGGCTCCTAATTGTTTCTACCATCTCTAAATTATGGTTCAATACATCCTTTGTGTCCATTAGATTCTATCTCTTGATTTCCAATACTAATATTTAGACCTCAGACTTCTTCTTGATGAGTGTACAGAATTTGTCCCTCTTCCATTTTCCTTATTCCAGAATTTTTTTTATATTTTAATTATATCTAATGAAACATTGTACCTGCAAGGTGTTCATACAAGTAAATTTAGATAGGATTTACTTCCAAATTTCTGTAATTTTTTTATATATATAAGCATTATGGAAACTACACATTTGACAATTTTGTCAAATTAGGGATATAGGGTCTTTTTCTGTCCAATTATGGAAAGATTAAAAGTCTTTTTTCATGACCTAATTATTTAATTCACCTATTGAATATTACATTTCTACAGGTTGTAATACTACTCAATTCTAGGCTTAAAACTGAAAATTACAACCCTCCAAAGTTACCAATTTTTGCACTTTTCTTATAGGTGCACTTAATCACAAGGACCAAATTTTGCCACATGTAGAGGAGAATCGAGGAAAAACCAATATAAAATTTATATTAGGAATAGATATTACTTCAAATTTTGAGCCTTCCATAACTTTCATATCATTAATCTGATGCTCTAGTCAATTCCTATATAATTATGGAATTGCCCACTTTGTTGTTTTTGCTCTTATTTCATACTTAATTTTTTTTCACAAAAACTACTATATTTCAAATAGAGTAGAACTGAGGAATTTTCACTTTAACAAAGTTGTTTAGAATACTGAGAAGGTAAAATTTCAAGAAAGAAAAAAAATTCAGTTTTGAAATCATGGGTCACTTTTCCTTCCTCCACTTTTCCCAAAATCATAAAAAAATCTCCCATAATGGTGTATTTTTACTTGTTTCCACATCTCCACTCCAAAGCCATTGGAATTTGGTTGAATGATCCATTGTATTTCTTTGTGCTTAATCATAGATTACACTTTACAAATTTCATCATCAATAGGGCCCTTGTCAATGAGTATTCTCTAGGTCTTAAAAAACCACTAATTGTCAACTTTTGGAAATTTGGAACTGAGCAAGCCAACACTTCTCTTTGGCATACTTGTATTCCTCCTCGCTACAGACTTACCCTCAAAATTTCATCAAATTTCAATGTAATTTGTTCATCGTATCCCCAAATTAAGAAAATGGTTCTTTTAACACAATTTTCATATGCTAACATGGCATGACATGTTGTTGTTGATGTGGAAATGGAGTCCTACATGTTAGCACTTGTATCTTCCATATCATCTTCATTATTATCTTACGTACCAGGTTAGGTATCCATGGCCCTTTTGCTTCTTTTCCACTTTATTCATTAATTTTTATTTATTAAATGATTCATGGGCCATCCTTGTACCCTTTTGTCCTTTTATTCCTCCACCTAAAACAGTCCCAACCATGGATGTGACAAGGGGTATCGCTTTGAGGTCTTATCCTTGGCACACATGTTCCCTCGTGCACAATCTAAATCGACAATATAAATCAATTCCAAAGCACGAAGGTGTAGGTCAAGGAAATTTTTAGGGGCGAAATTTCGCCTGTTGGCTATTTTTTGGGCTTTTAAAAAAAAATCGCTATTTGGTCATTTTTAGTCTCTAATATCGCCTATATTTACATAAAATGTGTTTTTTAATCATAATATTCACCAAAATTTACAATTTTCAGTAGTAAATTGTATGTTTCATATTTAATATTCGCCTAACAATCTATATGTATGTTTTTTTCAATCCAAAATAATCGCCTAGAATACTATACTTAAGTATAATATTATAATCCTTAAAAAATTCCCTAGTGTAGGTATTTAACACCCCCTATATCCTTCATAATCTACTTACTTCCCTAAATACATGTTTCACACTCAAATCGTTTAGAGATATTGACTGAACTTGTTGAAAACTAATCCTTTCGGTTCCCCAAACAATGTACTATTTTTCTTTTTATTGTTTACCACCATAGCCTTAGTTCATCAGTTGGGATTCCAGTAGCGTGATCTTGTTGATTAATGTTATGTGGGGGTCCCATATCCATCTTTGCATATTTGACACAGATGTCTCCGTGTGCATGATCTAGATCAATGGATTAGATCTATTCCATAGTGTGAATGTATAGGTATTTAACACCCACTTTGATCTCCATAATCTGCTTACATCCTTTGGCACATGTGTTGCTTCCTCATCAATTTCAAAGCCAAAAACTCATCTCCAAAATCACTTCCTTTGGCTCTGAAAACTAACATACCACATATTAAAAACCAATTTCCATTGTAACCCTTGTCCTTCCGTTTGGATACCACCCGCGCACCCATTTTCTACTTTCTACCACTGGGCAGAATGCCACCTATGAGTGCACATCACATGTATGGGTCCAAATAACGATACATTCCATGTAATATTTTCAAGGTTTCTTCCATAAATTCAAATGAATGTCTCACATCTTCCCTATATTCCCACTATGAGTATAAAGGCCTCCAAGCCCTAATGCTCCCTCTCCATGCATGTTGATCTGGCTCATGCGAGCAAGAGAGTGCATCCTCATTCAGTGAGAGTAAGTAAAGTGCATTCATCCTTAACTGATAGAGTATGCATATAAGTGGAGTGTGCCCTTATTTAACTAAGAGAGTATGCATGCAAGTGGAGTGTACCATTCCTTAACTAAGAGAGTATGCATGCAAGTTGAGACTGTCCCTCCTTAATTGATAGCTCACACATGAAAGAGAGTGTACACTCTTTAACTGAAAGAGTATGCATGCAATTGGAGTGTACTCTTCCTTAACTAAGAGAAATTGCAAGACAAGTGCACCCTCCTTCATTGAATTGCTTTGGATGCAAGAGGGTTCCTCTTGTTTAACTAAGACAAAACAAAACCTCTTCTCCTAATTCTTTTGATTTGTTGATGTTAGTTTCGGAGGATTGTCCTACTATTGAAGGTGCTTTATAGGACAACACACTCTGACCTGTGAAGAGTTTTCCTTAAAAAGGTCACTTGTTCATGTAAATTTACCTTTCCACCATTCTAGCATTGTCCTCAACAACTCTTCACCACCAAACCTTAACCATCATCCTCATTGTTGAGTATGATTGTCATTGATGACAAAGTATTCATTAATGACAAAGGATATGATGATATGGAATATATGATGATGTGGCATGTGTGATGAGTGTGCAAATCCATCTGATGTTGTTCTAGTACCTTCATGATGTCATTCTTACAATTTGACATCATTATATAAAGGTTTGACAGTTTGGTGAAACTCTGGAAATTGACTAAGTATTGGAAAATTAGTCTAAGTTACTATAGGAAAATGCCGGCCATATCTCATAGGCTAATGATGAAAATTATATAAGAGTATCAGGTTGTAACTTGTTGACTTGTGCATTTGATCACGGTCTCAGTTTGCTTTAAGATTGTTTAAGGAGAAAGATACAGGTCTGCCAAAACAAGGGTTCAGGTTGTTTTACTGGTTGGGAACCCAGTTCAATAAAATGCCCACCCAGGTTAGTGGATGATGAATCTGAAGGTGAAACCAATTGTGACGAGCTCAGTCAGATGGATACTATTGTCTGGTATCATAGTTTCAGTGTTTTGGTGAAATAAAAATTCACCTTGAAAATTGAAGGATTTGGCCAAGTATAAACTCTTCTAGTAAAACTGCCTAAGGAGCCTCAGGAAAATGCCCGCCACCTTCTGTATTTGATTGATTAATTAATTATTAGGATATAGGAATGTATATGGTTGGTTTTTTCATCTAACCATATGACTAGTTGTCCAAAACAATCATTGACGGTGAAGATATTGGCTTGCCAAAAATGTCCTCTGGCATGATTTACACTGTCCCAGTAAAATGCCCACCAAGGAGAGAGGATGAGGTTGCAGAGGATGAAATTTACATGGATGGAATCTTCATGATGTCCCCCATGTTGTGGATGATTCATATTTCCAATATTGGTGAAAATAAAAATCACCTTATGTTGACTTAGGGTTTGATAAATTTGTCTAAGTGTTAAATCAGGGCTTTAAGAGGCCATTTGCAAATGCACGCCGGATGCTCTCTTTGTGTCAATAAATTCAACAAATGATATGGATTTGTTATTTTTTGAGTCATCCATCTAGTCATGTTCTCAGTTTTCCCTATGGTGGTCACACGTGTGAGAAATGGACCTGCCAAGTTGAAGAAAAAACATGTTGGTTCACACTTTACGGTATGCCCGCAAGCTCAGGAATTATGCCTATGGGTTTATGAAGGATGACTACAGGAATATGCCCGTAAACACTATGATATCCTCAGACATGAGGTGATGCTTGCAGATATAAAATATGCCCACAAACTTTATGAAGAGTGCTTACTTTGTGAAGAGATGCTCGCCATTGTGATGGAGAATGTAAAAATATTAGTTAAAATCAGTAAAACAATCATTGTTATTGGCTAACATGGATATTAAAGGGTGTGATGAAGGTTATTTAAACAAATATATAAATTAGTTGGTGAAAAGACACAATGAATTCATATGATTCTTGAAAGAAAGGACACGATGGTTCTTTGTGATTATGATGAATATATAAACAGATTTCAATTTGATGTAAGGCATCTCTGTGGTTCCAATAAATAGATCATAAAGAGAGGTTAAAGACAGCCGAATAGCAACAACATTTCTTGAAGAAGTTCTGAAGATTCTTAAAAGACAAAATAAGGGTGGTTGGGAGGTGCAACGATAGGCTACAAGCCTGTAGGGGGTCGTAGCCTCCTTCTAGTTGGTGCATCCTTCAGTCGTTGCTAAAAAATTTGGGTGTTGGTGCATCTAGCAAGTTGGTGCTTGCAAATTACTTGTAACTATAATTTTGCAGTAATAGAAAGTATTGGTGGTTTTCCCAATTGGGATTCCACAATAATATTGTGTGTTCTGTCTTCATTCTTGATTATGTTTTAAAGCGATAAAAATTTAAATAGATATCCTAATACTGATTCACCCCCCCCTCTCGGTATTACTTGATATTCTATTACTCATTGCTTGCTTGAAAACATAACATTGAATATGTACCTAATACACAAAGAAAATGGAAATGATAGATATGCCAAACAAAGAATAGAATCAAAATAGCAAATAAGTAGTCTCATTTGGACCTGCTTCTTTTACAAACCCCACATGCATGACTATCCATGTCATCTGGCCCTCCTGATCAATGTGCATGTCTAGATCAATGAATAATGTGACCAACCTAATCGAATATTAATGAATATTAACCCTCCAATATTGTAAACACAATTTGGGGGTTAATAGGAGTCAAAAGTACCAATCATAGAATCCAATTTTCATAAGAGGAGTAAAAATCCTTGATCAAGGGTTGAATCAAAGACACCATGCATGTAAGTTTCATGATGATCGTGTTTCCTCTATAAGTTCTCATGTCATGTGGATCTTGGATATAATACCACCTATTCTATCCAAGGAGTTGGATCCACTTCTTCTCAATTGAATTCATGTGATGTACTCCATGTTAATGATATTCTGTATGTTCCTAGTCTGAAGAAAAACCTCATGTCTGTTCTAGTTCTGGAAGATAAAGGTTTCAGAGTAATATTTATGGACAACAAAGTGCTCTTGTGGCCTAAGAATTCATACTTGAATTCTACAACTATGATTGGATTTAGAGACAGATGTCTCTATAAAGTTATTGGAAAGTTCATTAAAGACATGATCCATGACACAATCAGTCCTTGTCAACTGTGGCATAGGAGGCTTGGTCATCTTCATTTCAAAGTGCTACCTGGCTTACAGAATATGGTAAAAGGTATGCATGTATTTCAATCTAAGCATGATATTATTTGTAGAGGTTGTGCTCTTGGTAAGAACATCAAGAAAATATTTCCAAATAGTACTAAAAGATCTAAAGGGATCCTAGACTTGATCCATTCAAATATATGTGGTCCCATGTCTGCACCATCCTTGAGTGGTTATCTGTACTATGTGCTTTTCATAGATGACTTCTCTCGCAAGTCTTGGATCTATTTTCTGAAGGCAAAGAGTGAAACTTTCAACAAGTTTCAAGAGTTTAAAGTATTGGTTGAGAATCATACTGGAAAGCACATTCATGCTTTGAGATATGATAATGGAGGAGAGTTTGAGTCTCATTACTTTAATGAATTCTACTAAGAGGCAGGGATAAGAAGACAATTGATTGTACCTTACAACCCCCGGCATATTGGGGTTGCTGAAAGAAAGAATATAACAATCTGTGAGGTTGCAAAAGCTATGGTGTGTAATCAACATCTTCCCACTTCCTTATGGGTAGAAGCCTCCAACATTGTTGTTTATATACAAAACAAAATTCCTCATGCTATCTTGGGAGAAAATATTCCTAAAGAATTATTCACTGGTGAAAAACCAGATGTTGGACACTTGAAGATTATATGTTGTCCTCTCTTCATTTATGTGCCAAAAGAGAAGAGGACAAATATGGATCCATCCAGAAAGAACGACACATGTGTTGGATACAAAGATGTAATATTTCATGAAGAGGCTTCCCTCAAGCACTCTAAAGAACTTAAGCGTGAGTCAGATATGGAGGAGCATGAGACTCCCATGATGGAGGATCCAATTTTTGCTTATCCTCTTTCAGATGTTGAGAGGGAGAAGCTAGAAGAGTACTTAGATACGCTTGATCCTGAAGATCCAGTAGAACTGGTAGAAAGATCACTTAATGAACCTCCTGCTAAGAGAAGATCTTCCCGGTGTCGAGACATTCTGCAAGAGGAAGAAAATCATGGAGCACCATAAGGAACTCCAGAGAGTGAAGGAGACCTCAAATATATTAAGGATATGTAGGACAGATGAGTCACATCAGTGATTCAGAACCCACCACCTATGAGGAAGCTGCTAATCAACAAGTATGGAAATATGCCATGGTGGAAGAATACAAATTCATCATGAACAACGATGTGTGGGAAATGGTTCCTAAACCTAAAGGGAAGTCAATAGTAACTTCCAGGTGGATTTATAAAATCAAACATGAAGTTGATGGTAGCATTGAAAAATATAAAGAAAGATTTGTGGCTCGTGGTTTCTCACAGAAAGAAGGAATAGACTATGATGAGACATTTGCTCCTGTATCCAGGTACACTACTATTCAATCCACGATTTCACTTGCCTTAGTTTTGGGGTAGAAGATTCCCCAAATGGATGTGAAGACTGCCTTTCTCAATGGTGAAGTTGAGGAAGAAGTATACATACATCAACCTGAGGGGTTTGTAGTTCATGGGAAGGAGTCCCATGTATGCAAATTTAAGAAAGCCTTGTATGGGATTAAGCAAGCCCCGAGGACTTGGAATTCAAGGATTGACAGCTATCTTCAGAGCTTGGGCTTCTCCCAAAGCGAAGCTAACCCCAACATGTACTTCAAGGTTGTGAAGAACCAACCACTGATCTTGATTCTCTATGTTGATGACTTGTTCCTTACTAGAGAGGAACAACAGATAGCTCGATGCAAGAGGGAGCTCATTTCTGAGTTCGAAATGAAAGACTTGGGTCTTATGCACTACTTTCTTGGTTTGGAAGTTTAGCAAAGGAAATATGAGATCTTTCTTTCACAAGGAAAGTAAACAGTTGATGTGTTGCGCAGATTTGGTATGATGGATTGTAAATCCATGCCTACACCAATGGTTTCTAATCTAAAGAAACTACATGAGTCAGATTCTGGAATGGATCTAGTGGATGCTACCATGTATAGACAACTCATTGGCTCCTTGATGTATTTGATACATAGTAAACCAGATATATGTTATGCAATGAGTATTTTGAGTCAATTCATGTATGAGCCAAGACATAGACATTGGGTTGCTTCCAAGCATGTGATTAGATGCCTTCGAGGTACTATTGCTTATGGAATCATATATGATTCTAATGGAGGAGTGATGTTACTTTGTTATGCTGACTCTAACTGGGGTGGTAGTATTATGGAAAAAAAGAGTACATTCAAATTTTGTTTTAGCTTGGGATCAACTATGATCTCTTGGTCCAGCAGGAAGTAGGGCTCTGCAGCCCAGAGTACTACAGAAGAAGAGTATATTGAAGCTAGTATTGCCTGCTAAGAAGTTGTGTGGATTAGGAAGCTACTTGTTGGGTTGTTCGGTGAGAAGCTTGAGACTACTATTCACTCTAACAATCAGAGCTGCATTAAGATCTCAAAAAACCCTATGTTTCATGACAAGTCAAAACACATTGAGATAAATACCACTACATCAAAGACATGATCTAGAGAGGTTCCATAAGACTTCAGAACATTGCTACTGATGAGTATATAGAAGATATGTTGATTAAGGCTCTGACCTTAACGAAGTATAGGTACTTTCGAGACAATATTGGTATGGCAGAGAATGCCTTCCTCGCTGAGAGGAAGTGTTAAAGTTACAACATCATGATTCATTCTCCAAGTCAATCTTGTGCACCAAGATTGAGCCTCGTGTGTCAAGGTAGTTCCTTAGGGAGCTTGAGTTGGACTCGGGAAAATTGGAGTGGATTCTTGAGTTGGACTCAAGAATGACTAAGCCTCATGTGTTGAGGTAAGTGCTTTGTATGTCAAAGTGATGATGTTGTACAATCTTGCTTGTCAAGGCTAAGGTATTGCGTGTCAAGATATATCCTCATGTGTTGAGATGGTGCCTCATGTGTTGAGGTAATGCTTTGCATGTCGAAGCATGAATGGTGTCTGATGTACTACTAACCATGGTTGAGCTATTAAGTCTCCTCTAGATACTTGCCACCTCTAGAGTGAATTACTTTAGCATATGACCACTTGGAACGATAGTAGAACAAGAGAATCATATCTTTGCAAAAATATCCTTAGTATATTTGATATGATAAATAAAGTAAATATGACACAAGCAGATCATGCAGATAAGACATGAGATAAAGATAAAGATATGTTAAGATAAGAGAGAGCTCAAATTTTTCACTTCAATGATCAAGAAAGACTTCAGTTAATTAAGAGAGAAATCAAATTGTTTACTTCAGTGATGTTAACGAGAAATACTTCAATTAAAAGAGTTAACTAAGTGATAACAAAAAAGATCTAGTTAACTAAGTGTTTGCATGAGGACACTTGAGTTAACAAGTATTTGCATGACGACACTTGAGCTAAACTAAAATATAACACTTGAGTGGTCTAGCATCCAGTTGAAGGGCGATTTCATCCTTAAGTATAAGACCTAATTAACTAAGTGCTTGCATGACGACACTTGAGTTAAACTAAATGACGACACTTGAGTTAGTAACCTAACTAAGTGACCTAGCATGCAATTGGAAGGAAAGTTCATCTTGAATTCAGAAGGCTATAAATTAAGCCAAGAATGAGATGTATGGCACACTTGTAATGCAGGCTTTGATGAGATCAAGGTGAAGAGTGAATCTCTCTTGAAGGAAGTGTGCATGTGACCAAAACTACGAATTGGTCTTAGTGCATAATCAATTGTTGGGTTCTTCTATTAGTCTCTCTTCTCTCTTGCTCTGTGATTGCACCATGGGTGCTTGGTATTTATTTACGATAATGCACCAGGGATGCTTGATGTAATCTGCTCATTGTAAAGACATTCTCTTCTATCTATCAATATTCTAAGGAATATTTTGTTGGGGTTTTCTCGCTCAAGTACTGGAGGGTTTACCAGGGTAATTATTGTGTCTCATGTGAATTCTTATGATTTTGATTATTCATTGATTTCAAGATCTATTATAATTCCACATTAAGATCAAAATTTCAACATTCATTGCATAAGCTGATTATTCGAGATGATGGTTGATGATTACTTCATTGATTTACGGGATTTTGGTTGATCATTTCTCAATTCTAGATAATGCATTAGTCTGACATTTGAGTTTGATTGAGTCTTATTTTTACTTTTGCATATCTACAATCCTAATATTTTGTAAATAAATTATATTTTGTTTGTCTAGCCTTGCTTAATATTTTTAATATCTAATTAAGCTTATTGAAATCATTCTTTCTATTCATGATCGTACTTTGGTTTTGGTTAAATTAATTTGTGTATTTGGAAAAGATCTTTTATCAAATCTATATATTAAACTTACACACAAATTGATTTTATGAAACCAACATTTTTAATAAAAAACACATGTATTTTAGTTCATCTAAATTCTAATTTCCACAAGTTTTAAGTTTCATGATTCTTTGGAAACTAATGAGATTAAAATTCAATATTCATGAATGTGTAAACGACATATTCTATTTTTGCATTCCATTTTTTTTAGGAAATTTTACTTCCGACATTTTAGGGTATATTTGTATTTGTTTTTCTTTATTAATTTTGGTTTTATTCTTTTGGCAAAATATTTAATGAGGGCCTTATGGTCTATGTCTTCCCTATTTTTTTTACAAAGCTCTATGTGATGCAAATACAATATAAACACATAAAATTTATTTTTCCCAATGCATGTGGGATAACCCCGGGTTGGCAGGTGCAGGTGGAGTTATCTTCGACTCCAAGGGGAATAAGCATAAATTTTTTTCTTGGGGTATTCGAAAAAAGATAAACAATGAAGCAGAATGGCTTGGTCTTACTAAAGGTCTGGAACTTGCTAGAGATTTTGGAATTGATACCTTGGTGGTTTTAGAGGACTCTCTAATAGTCACTAGAGAAGCTAGATCCATCGTCAAAAGCAGGAAGAGCCCCTCCTCCAAGATGCACTCTCTTCTCTCTAGTATAGCCAAGGAATTCAAAGATATCAGTTTTCTCCATATCCTGAGAGGTCTCAATAGGCAGGTGGACATAATGGAAAATAATGGTGTCGAGCTCATCTATGGTACTTTAGATTGTGATCATGTTCTTTCAGAAAATGTTTGGATCCCCTAATGATCACTCCTTTTATCTTGTGTCGATGGCCTCACTATTAATTTTTGCTTTAATGAATATTTATGGGCACGATCAAAGGTTTTTTGGGACTCTAAGTATGTCCTGTCCTCCGAATCTGTCTTGGATCCTTGCACTTCTCAACCTTAATTGCACCAGCCTGTCTGACCATTCCCCATGCCAGATGGTTGACATGCGAAGACTTGGCACGCTTTTAAAAGGTGAAGGGATGGATGCCTCCCTCATTCACCTTAGAATGGCCTGGATTTCATTTCTATGCTTTGGTATCTCCTGCGAATTCATAGGTGACCTCTCTGTTTGGTGTAAGGGCTTCTTCAACTATATGGATCATCGCTTCTCCGGGACTCCTTCTCGGGAAGGCTCTGATTTTCTTACAAGATGTCTTCGCTGTAGAAAACCCCTTAGAAGATCACTTGGAGTGTGCAATTGGCCCATTCTGTTAGATGAAATGGATAATTGTGTGGTGATGGAGGACGAGCAGGCTATCCTCTCGGTGACCGGTCTTCATCATAAACATGTTGGTTCTGAGCGGACTCGGGGTTCTGGACAGAGACATGGCAGTGAGCATGACTTTGGGGTAATTATGGAGCATATCCATGACTTGGAAAGTCAGGTTTGGCTAGTGAGAAATGAAAATATCGAATTCAAATGGGCTTTAACTCGTCTCTTTACTTTGGCTCATTAGACCCACTTGGAGGTTAAGCATCACAACATGAAAATAGTTGAGAAGGTCGAACATCTTGAAGAAACCCTTGGACTTCTCTACCCTCACAAGGCAGGCAAGAACACATTTTCTGATGATGTTAGCAGCAAACTGGAAGCTCTCGGTAGGAATCTGGACAAGTTTAAAGAAATGGTTCAAGTTGTCCTGCACACTATCAACAATACTGGAAAGACTGGGAATGCAGAACCCAACGGCAATGTCCTGAACATCTGAATGCGCTTGTCAATCTGAAGGATGACTACTCTCTATGTTGGTCTCATTCTGCTCTTATCTCTGTTTCGTTTTTGGTCTACACAAGCTGGGAATTTTCTAAGTATTATGCAGCATTTTGTTTTCCTAGAAAGCTACAGCTTTCAGTTTTTTGTATAAGTTAGGATTTTAGTCATGTTCTTTTTTTCTGCTTATACCTTCTCTGACATTTTGTAAGGTGCTACAACATCCATAGACTAGGGAAATTCCATAGCAGCTATAAGCTTGTGAAGGATGAACAAGGCGTGACAGATGCTATCCTTTTATGGGAGCAATCCTTTTATTTTTCTCTGTAATTTCATTTTTCCATATAATCAAATCTACTCAACCGTTTCTATTAAAAAAAATGCATGTGGGATAATGAACTTAACATTCAAATCAACGGTCACAATTCACCCAATGATATAATCAATTCTTGCTGAGTCTCAACTTCGGGGAGCCATATCTCAAGTTCTAGATGTCCAAATCAAGCCTGATATAGCTCGTTAGAAAGCTGAGAGGATAAGGAATGATTTGGGAATATCAATGTTTCCAAATGGATAGTTTAACCACCCCAAAAATATGTTTGAAAAATGACCTACGATTTTGGTTTAGATTTATTTGTTCTGGTTATGATTTGCTTTGCAAATAGATTGTTTTTATTTGGATTTGTTTCATTAGATATAGAATGTTGTTTATTGCATTTAATATCTCTTTTAATTGTACATGTGTGGATTTGGATTTGATGAAATCAATTAACATCCCGGATCACGATGAATTAAAGCTACGTCATGTTGAACAAGCAAAGATTTTCTGATACAATTTCTGGAGCGATGGAGATGAATCTCTAAAATATGAGACATGAGTTTTGTGCAGAATGAGCTCAATTAGCTATATAGTAAGCAAAATCCCCATCAAATTTTTTATTTGGGAGATCCAACTCGTTTTCTAAAACAAAATTTCCCAAAATTTTCTTATGGGCGGATTTGCTAAATAGAACAACTCAACCAGTTAGCTCAGGGATTGGGGAAAACAATCTTATCTTCTCATTCATTATTTCTGTATAAATATAATCTTGGAATATGTAATGGGAATCGGTTGGATGGAATTATTTTTATTCTATTCAAGAACTAATCAAGAGGGAGGGACATGGACATAGAGAAATATTTTTCCTCTGTAAAGTTGTAATTAGGATTACATTTGGGAATTAGTTTCAATTCTGATTGAAAGTATCCTCTTTGAGGAGAAATCCCACTTAGTGGCTAACAGAGCCATAAAACCCATCAAAGGTATCTATCCCAAACAACTTGGGGTTAGGACGACCCTTGTGTAGGGTTATCTAACACTCTCAGTTGGGTTATCTCCCTTACTCTGACGTTTGGGTCAACACCAGGCATCAACAAAAAGAAATTTGAAAAATCTATTGTACATGACCGATCGAAAAAAAAAATATAATGAAATAAGACAATTGGAAACGTCAATAACACAAATACCTTGCTTTATAGCCAATTCCTGATATAAACTATTCATAAATAGTTCTTGTTGTACTCTCTCCACAATAGAAATAAATATTCTATTTGGTCACCTAGTCAATGAAGGAAGAACTCTACTTCCTACATACAGTGAAAGATTTGTACCTTGAGAAGAGATCAACCTAGAAGCCATGTGATCTCAAAAATCCTGTTTCCTTTCTTTTGCAAAAACGTGGTTTCTCGAACTATTAGTCAGAATCATGGACAAAGGTAAATCAATCATTGGTAGGTTCTCGTCCTTCCAGTTCATCTCCATATGAAAAGTTGACAAATTATCCCCCTCCAATCCAATTCTCCAATACTGAATAACGAAGAATCCTATAAAAAGGTCCTTTGAGAAATCTCTATAAACAACCTTGGTAGGAGACTCCTTTACTACTTTTTTTTTTTTTCTCTCGCAAAATTTAGTGAATTCTTTAGAAACCATACAAAACACAAGTGCAAGTCCCTTCATTTGCTTCTAAGTAGTACAATAATGCAAGCATATCTTCTTTCGTATAAGCGGAAACAAAATTACACATATCAACAATAACAAGTTCACAGTTGATTGTAGCACCAAAAAAGACAATGGTTCTCAGTGTGTGAAACAAAGACATTGGATAACAACATAGACAAGCAAATTGTGAACTATCTATGTCGGAGTCAATGGACATATTGACCTCCTCTTTCTTGATATATATGTTCAATATTTTCTTAGCTTCTGTTGATAATTTGGTACCATTATTCCCTTATTCTTTATTTTTCTTCTTCCCATGATATTTTGCATGCTTATCGGAGCCTAAAATACTACACAGTTCCTGGAAATTATTTGGAGCAATATTATAGGTTTCAATGACATTATCCTTAGTGATTCCCTGTTAAGGAAAATAATCAACATCATGAACTTTTAAATACTCACAAGCCGAATACCTGGTTGATCTCTCTTCCTTGATCCGCTTGCAATACTAATGCAAAGTCTATGTGCAAACATTTTTTTCAACTAATGTGCTCAGCCAAATTGATTCGCTGATTATATTGTCCGCCACATTGCTCAATTCTTCTTCGTCAAGATCATTCAACGGTCTAAAGAAAATAGATCCATAATGCTTTATTTTATTTAGAACAAAATCATCTTGTTTGATGCTCTTAGGTGAGCATGGAAAGGAACCACTTTTGAAAAGTTCGAATAAAGAAAACCATTTGTTCCATAATCTATTAGATGTCAAAACAATATTCATCTTGTCTTTAAGGATTTCCTTGGTATTAACAACAAATATATCCATACATTCACCTTAGAAAACCTACAAAGATATAAAATTGAAGATAATATTTAATTCAGCAATTTCATAACACGGTTAGAAATTTGTGAGCATTGATTGTTAAGAATAAAAACTTTATGCCTTTCACTCTTCACTGGAATCGTTTCCTTTCCTTGGGTGAGATTGCCTAGCGTGTTGTATCCATTTACCCCTTGCTTTCAAAACTTGATCAATGAAGGGAGTTTCTACAAATTGCTTATTTGAAAAGTTTTGTTGTTTGCATAATTTGTTGATAATGTTTTGAGGAACATATTTGTGTAACAGACGAGACGTCTAATGATGATATCTTGAATTCACTGGATGATATTTATCATTTTCAATAATTTTTTTTCTGTGCCAAAATAATATGTTGTCTATCCAATATATAAAACTTTAATGTAGGCAAATTAATTTCTTCTTTAGTTTTAGGAACATATCCCTCCCCAGTCACAATATTGAAAGGAAAAATAATAGCATCTCTCAATGTTGTTGTAAAAGTTGAGACAAGGGATAAAACCATATTTGCCACAACATCATCATCAACCTTTCGATATTGCAGTTTCAGAGGCGTTATAACACATCTTGTTACATCAATAAAAAAACGGTTTCATTGAATAAAAAGTATTTTATTTGTTCTTGTTGCATGTCTTTTGAGCTATCGAAGCTCTTATTGGATTTCCGCAACATCAATTTAGATGGAATTGATTTGAGTGCCTTGAAAGAAGACTTGCTCACATCTTTTTCAAGATTGCTGACAAGGATCTTTGTGTAAAATTAGTCACAGCAGATCTAATGAACAAGTAAATCAATCACAACAGATGAACATAGAAAATATGGTGCAAAACTGTGCAAAACATGCAGCAGTGCTCTCTATCCCAGAAAGGGTGAATGAATTACAATACAAACTGTCACAATGACTGAGCAATTCGAATTACCTAAGGAGGTCATTCAAATCACTGAATGGAGTAGCTTGACTCTATCTAGGAGTCCTCATCAATCATCGGTGGTGCTCATCAATCACAACAACCAGTCATCCAGGTGTCAAACTGAGTCTAACTGAGTGTAATCAATGTAACTGAAGTGTGTAGCACTGATATAGGATCTGGAGGCTCAGTGGGGGCGCATGGGAGGCTAACTGAAGTCAGAACAAGTCACCTAATCAAACTGGAGGTCAAACGGAAGTGATACAGTCAGTCGGGAGTGAAACTAGCCTCAAATCAGGGAGAATCGGAGCTAACTGAATGTAACTGAAGTGGAACTGCAGTGGTAGGTGAACAAGTGCGCCCTTCTCTGGCAGTAGGTGAGAAGTGGGCGCCTTTCAGCTTAGGAGGGCTAAAACTCTGTGGTAGGTGGCTCCCGGGTGCTAGAAGAAAGTGGATAAGGTGCTGGAGGCATCAAACTGGTGACTGGGTTGCATGCCATTGCATGCCTGTGCATGCAAACCCTAGATTCTGCATATCCTGAAATAGATCATGCAGGATCCTGAAATAGATGATGTACCCTGAAATAGATGATGTGGATATCCGAACACCCCCCCTCAAGCTAGACTATGATGTGCCAACTAAATAATGTGGGGCCCTGGTAACTAAGACCAAAGGTCACCCCAATACAATAATCCAAAAACTAATAACAGTCAATAAACCGAGGAAATGGGGAAAACCTCATGGGAAAAATACCCCCCCTCAAAATAGACTGTAGTACACCAAAAGATTTAATTGCTCCAAAATCAAGTAGATATGTCTGGAGGTATCTTACTCTTGGGAGTAAATGGATCATGCTCCAAAAACATGTGCTTGAATTCTCCATCAGTGGATGCAAGCGAATGTGGAGACTTTATGAACTTGCTCTTCATACCGAAAATGGTGAGAACAAATTTGAAAATATGAGGATGATCCTGGAACCTGTGACTCGAACCAAGTGAGGTAGGATAAGCTCCAATAAGATAAAATAGCTCTTGAAACTTGAACTTCTTATCAGTAGAAGTTAAATCATCTCCAAGAATAGATGAATGGTTTCTTGAGATCTCCTTTGAACCAACAAGGGTGAGATCAAAACCAAAATCAGCAAAAAATGCATGAGAATTGAACTCAAGCGAATGGTAGTGCTCTTCATCTTCATTAAAACTCTGAGAAACTTTGCAAATGATAGAACATAAGTTTATAGAAGGCATGCAATCAAGGAGGGTGAATGCTTCACCTCCAAAATCAGATTTTACCTCCAAAACTTCAAGTAGATCATTATTCTGCATGCCGACAAACTCATGTGAAGGAGAGGATTCAAGAACCTCTTCGGAATTTAGAGTATGAGCTTGTTTATCTTGCTCAGAATTCGAAATAGAAGACTTTGAGAGAATGAGTGTTGAATCTACAGTTTCTTCTTCATCTTGAACAATTGTTGAGGCCAACACATGATCGGAAAGAACACATAAGGAGATCTCACTGGGCTTGTTCTCCAAAAGGCTAGCATGATCCTCTTCTTCCTGCTTTCCAAATTCTCTGTCAAGTTGGACCCATAGATCACTTGGATTTTCAGCAGTCTTACTGAGGTAGCGCATACAAGGAGACATAGCAAGACATATTGCTCCAAAATCTCTGTCACAATCATTGAGCCAATAATTCTCCTCTTCATCGGAATCAAAATCTCTTGTATTACCAATGCACATATCAAAAAGACATTGTCTCTTCAAGAATGCAATCATCTTTGGTTTCCATTCATCATAGTTGAATGGAGTAAGAATATTTTGTGAAGAAGAAGTCTCCATCTTTGCATTAGCGAATGCACATGGAGGAAGTAAGAAACCTGCAAATCACACACAAACAAACACTATGTTTTCAGCCTTGCATGCACATGAGCGAATGCACATGAGATTTTGCATGCCGCTGCTGAAATATATTGGTGAGCAAAGATTGCTCTCTCTTCATGTAGAACACCTGTAGAAAAGAAATCTTGTCCCTGTCATGGCTCTGATACCATGTAAAATTAGTCACAGCAGATCTAATGAACAAGTAAATCAATCACAACAGATGAACATAGAAAATATGGTGCAAAACTGTGCAAAACATGCAGCAGTGCTCTCTATCCCAGAAAGGGTGAATGAATTACAATACAAACTGTCACAATGACTGAGCAATTCGAATTACCTAAGGAGGTCATTCAAATCACTGAATGGAGTAGCTTGACTCTATCTAGGAGTCCTCATCAATCATCGGTGGTGCTCATCAATCACAACAACCAGTCATCCAGGTGTCAAACTGAGTCTAACTGAGTGTAATCAATGTAACTGAAGTGTGTAGCACTGATATAGGATCTGGAGGCTCAGTGGGGGCGCATGGGAGGCTAACTGAAGTCAGAACAAGTCACCTAATCAAACTGGAGGTCAAACGGAAGTGATACAGTCAGTCGGGAGTGAAACTAGCCTCAAATCAGGGAGAATCGGAGCTAACTGAATGTAACTGAAGTGGAACTGCAGTGGTAGGTGAACAAGTGCGCCCTTCTCTGGCAGTAGGTGAGAAGTGGGCGCCTTTCAGCTTAGGAGGGCTAAAACTCTGCGGTAGGTGGCTCCCGGGTGCTAGAAGAAAGTGGATAAGGTGCTGGAGGCATCAAACTGGTGACTGGGCTGCATGCCATTGCATGCCTGTGCATGCAAACCCTAGATTCTGCATATCCTGAAATAGATCATGCAGGATCCTGAAATAGATGATGTACCCTGAAATAGATGATGTGGATATCCGAACACTTTGAAGGTACACAATAATTTTTTTCATGAGAAGCATTTGTCATCTTTCTTTGCGTATTCATTTAATGCAATACAAATGATGTCTTCCCTACCAGCATTCTTTTCTTCAATACTGTCATAAGTCATTTCTTCATAGATGTTGCGGTATTTATTCCAGATCAATTACATCCATCATACGAGGGTAAAATCCATCCTTGCTTCGCATAGGAAACCAAATATGATTCTGGACCACTTTTTATTAGATCTGGTTCAAAATTACAAACTTGAAGATCAAACTGAATGAGGAAACATGTATCTAGCTCGATCACTTCAGCTTGAACACGTAACAAATCGTCATTAATGGCATCTACAGATGCCAGTATTCCAACTGGAGTTGGCAATCCTTCCTCATCAAAGCTGAAACAATATAAATCAAAGTACAAATTATATGGTTCATCCATCTCAACATACCATGCACATTTCAATAAACCAAAATTGTGATCTTTTGACAGATCAAGAAACAAAATTTCTTTGAATTGACTAGCGGTCACAAATGAAGACATATTTTACTTGTAGTACAATAAACATTTGATGGTTAATATAAGAATCTACATACAATGTTTATAGTTTTCAAATAGTTTATATTTATTAGATGTTTTGATGAAAATGTTGATGCAATTGATCGATGGAGAAGGCACGATCACTGATCCTTCGTAGATTCAATATTCTTTATATTTCTATCATAAAGGAAGGGACAGTTGACCATTCTTGTGTTCACTATCCTCAATATATCTAAAATACAAGAAGGGTTGGTTGATTGTCCCTAGGTTCAATATTCTTTATATTTCTATCGTAGAGGAAGGGGTGGACGACCCTTCCTAGGTCCATTATTCTTGATATTTCTATAATACTAGAAGGGTCATTTGTTCCTTCTTGTGTTCACTATCCTCAATATATCTACAATATAGGAAAGGTGGGTAGACCCTTCACAGGTTTATTATTATTTATACTTATATCATAAAGGAAAGGGCATTCAAACCTTCTTGTGTTCGCTATCCCCGATATATAAAATACAGGAAGGATCGTCCGACTCTTTCTAGATTCAATATTATTTGTATTTCTATAATAAAGAAAGGGGTGGTTGACCCTTCTTGTGTCCACTATTCTTGATATTTCCATAATGCAGGAAGGGTCGTCTGTTGCTTCATGTGTTCACTATCCTCGATATATATAAAATACATGAAGAGTAGGAAAACCTTTATAGGTTCAATATTCTTTATATTTCTATCAATAAGGAAAGGGTGGACATCCCTTCTTGTATTCACTATTCTTGATATTTATATAATAACCGAAGGGATAACCTTTCCTTCTTGTGTCCACTATAATTTCTCGATATATCTACAATACAGGAAGGGTTGGCTAACCCTTCATAGGTTTAATATTCTTTATATTCCTATCATAAAGGAAATATCAGTCAACCCTTCTTGTGTTAACTATCCTCACTATATATAAAATACATGAACGGTCTACCGACGCTTCCTAGGTTCAATATTCCTTATATTTATATCATAAAGGAAGAGGTGGTTGACTCTTCTTATGTTCACTATTGTTGATATTTTTATATTACAATAAGGGATAGTCATTCCTTCTTGTGTTCACTATTTTTGATATATCAACAAACAAGAATGTTAGGACCACCCTTCGTAGGTTCAGTATTCTTTATATTTCTATCATACAAGAAGGGGTGACCAACCCTTCGTAGGTTCAATATTCTTTATATTTTTATCATACAAGAAGGGGCGACCGACCCTTCTTGTGTTCTCAATCCTCAATTTATTTAAAATACAGAAAGGGTTAGCCAACTAGTATTTAAATATGTATTAATATGAAATCTCTAATGGCTTCGGAGGAAGAAGGATGAATAAGAGATGGAGGATATGATTCCACAAGTGGGGAACCCTAGTGGAATTAGCTTATATCCTTAGACTTATTCATTTAACATCCCAAATACTTTAAGAGGGGATTAAGTGGTGAAAAGTGTTTCCATGTGGAGAGGCCACATGGAAATATAAACTATGTTTATTAACATAATAAATCAAGCTTGGGAGGGATTCATTCCTCATTCATATTCCAACCATTTGAATTTGATTCCTCTTCCTTGCCGTAATCTTAGAATGTCATAGTTTTCTACCTGTGACATAGGACCGATGCCAATGTTGAATATAAAATTGTCATGATATTAACACACTACCCTTTGTGGCTCCATTGAATAATGGAGCAGTTATTCAAATGGATTAGGACAGATTGGAGGGTGTATAGATAAAATTTCATAGTTTTAGAGAGGTTCATGTGCAATTTGGGGAGAAATTACTATTGGAATGCTAATTGTTTAAAAAAATGACCCTATGGAATTGTGGTTTCAAGATCTCCAGTTTATTATGAGAAACGACAAAGTATACTAAATAAATTTAACAGTAAGAATTCATATTAGAAACCACTATATGGTGCCCCTGAAACCACTCATCCTCCCCTTTGCTACCGTCACACCGATAGGGTGCAAATAGGGCCCTAAAATTACAAGTAAGTGCGTTGGGGACCAATCAAGAGCTGTCATGTGGCCACGAGACCACTATGATATCATCTCTCTTTCTCAAAAATTTCATCAATGTATTGGAATGAATATAGAAATGTAATTTGGAGCCCAATATTGGTATGGTATTGTATCATTGAAAATTGATAATATACCAAAATTGAAAATGGAACCTTGGGATCAAACCTGCACACTCTAAAATCAACTTCTATTCTAGACCTTCAACAATATCCAGGCAGTTTTGAATCCCCAAGAAGGACTCTGTGTTTAATAGAGGTTGGTTTCCCGTGTATCTTATTGAGGGATAAAGGTGATTTGGGGTGCTTTACATCAGAAATCAGGTACGATATCTCCAATTCATATTTGGAATTGAAGAAAGTGAAATTGTTTAGCTGCTTTGACGTATCCACTTCCAGGTTCTACTCTCATCTCTCTCTACTTTATCATGGTGAAATTGTAAGATGGAAATTTAAATTGTCATGTTCTGGAATTCTTAAAATAGGTAGTATGGGTAAAGGAAAACTATGCATGTGTTAAATTAGCTAGTTGCTTCCTAATGTTAATGGCCAGACATTGCGATATAAAAATGATAAATATTCAAATAATCATGTTTGTTGAACTTGGTCTTACCAATTGGTAAATTGCAGTCACATCTCCTTGGAACCATAATTTTTTTGATATGTGATCTTTACTAATTAAATTATGTATTTTTTTTAATGATTTAAGTTATTTTTTAAAATTTTTATGATATAAATTATAAATTTTTATGATATAAGTTATAATTATTTTGGTTATCTTATGTTTATTATTATGAATGTTGTGTTTTTAAATAGTTGTTTGTTTTTATTTAAATTTATACAGAAAAAAATTTAGAAAAAAAATTAAAGATAACATTGACATATAAAAGATTTAAAAAATGACAAGTTATCAGCCCGCCCATAGCCCGATGGAAAATTTGGCAGAAAGTAGTAAATTGTAGGTCGACATGAAAGTATATAAGAGATCGTATGTTATTCAAAAACAAAAACGTAGAAGTACACAAGTGGCTCGATTGGATTTTTTCAAACACTGACAAAAAAAATTATAAGGTGAGGCTACGTTCAATCTTGATGTGCATGAAAACGGGTCGTCTTGACTCCAAACTATGGCCATAAAAAATGCCTCATTTTAGACTATTCGCCCAAATCCATCGAACTAAAAATTGGTGAAACTGCATATTTTAGTTGCTCAAATCATGATTTCATGTAGGTGGGTAGATTTAAAGCACATATTTTAGTTTAGATTTGCAATTGACAGCCATGATCACATCCTGCACGAACCCTATGAGTGGACCTGTCTCATCCATCCCCCCAAAGGTCACTGACCATAAGGTATCTCACACGTAATCTAATAGACCCCATATTTCGAGTACTTTCAAATTCATTTTTGGTGGTGCTTGAGTTTTCCTCATCTTCGGCGATGTTGGTTTTTCTTTCGTTTTCGCTCCTGTTGGTTTATTAAATTGGATCTGCTCCTATTCCTTGGTGCATATTGAAAATGCTGGATAACATAGCTCTAACTTCAATGGTTTTTCCCTCCACTACCCCTCTTCATTGTTTGGGTATTAAAGGTTTAGAAAAGGGCAAGCAGCGGATTCCGACTAGTTCTTTGCTCAGTGGCAAGCTCCCGTAGTGAAAGATTTGTTACCAAACTTCTCCAGGCCTATCTCCTTATTTTATAATGGAATATGGTTGGAGTAGTATCCCTCTTGGATGGACTAGTAGCAGTGATGGGAATAGTCGAAGAGTGGACGAGTTGGAAAATCATATCGCAGAACTTTGAGAGAGGCTCGAAGGAAAATGAGACAAATAGGACTTGGAATCCATGGAGAAGAGAATGGAGGAAAAGTTGGACAAGAAGTTAGCGGGATAAAGTGAACAACTAACTTTACAATTGACTGAACAACTGCAAAGGCGCTTCATCGAACATGTCACAACCATCCAATCTCAACGTGACACCGGGAGTATCCCATCGACTTCGGTAGGATCTCGACAATACCCTCCAACTGACATGCCTGCCTTAGGGGAAAAATCAATGGAGATTGATTGAGGGAACGACGTGGCTCACCCACCAAGCTCTTTTTTTTATTATCTTCAGGAGCAATTCTTTCTTTCAATTTTCTGTTAGTTTTAGTTTTCTACGGACAGTATAAGAATAGAATGGAAGGATTGTTTCCTATTTTGAAAACACCTTTTTGTTAATTTTGTATAGGCATGCTTTTTGTAAGGGTTGTAGTCTTAGAGGGGCAGTAGAAGAATGGAAGAAAGGAAGGATAGTATCAGACTAACCTATTTTGTAAAGGCCCTTCCATTCATTTTGTATAATTGGGATCAAAGAAAATTCAACTCTTTTATCTCGTTGTCCAATTCGACCACACCCCTTATGAAATATATTGGATGAATATAATGTAACTATTACATGAACCACTTGCACTATTTGGTTATATGTGTTCATTTCTGCCTATTTGTTTATCCATACCAGTATGCCTATGCTTGTAAACTAGATTATAGTTTATGGAACCTCTGCTTCATTATGGGTTCACATGTTTCCATGTTTTAATATAAATATTTTTGTTGACAGATTCCAAAAAATAGTATGTGTTATCCCATGAGATGTCCTAAGCTAAAATTAGGACACGACGGGGCATGATGAGGCTCAATTTTAACAATTTAGAGCTTACTCGATTGAGATGAGATGTAGATTTGATATTCTTTAACAACTCCCAGCTGTGATAACTATTGGACGAATATTTTATACAAAAGATTACTTCAGAGGAATTTAATGATATGCAAGGATAATGGATTTAGCAAATGGAACAAAATAAAATATATTAGGTGTCTTGAGGACAAATCTCATACACTTAATGGAAGCAAATGTACTGATATTTGAAGAAAGAATTCAGTAGTTCAAATAAGGTGCAAAATATCCCTGAGGTTTTGTAGAATCCTTGACAGCATTGATAGACACAGTGAAAAGTAATAGAAACCTTCACTTACTATTTCATCATATGAACATCAAAGATAAACAGAGGTCATACAACATGAAATATCGTATTTATTCATAACATTCCACATTACATCCATATCACAAATACAAACATAGGCTAAAACTGTTGCACAAAGCTTTATTATCTTCTAAGAAGAGTTTACATTGATACATACTTGATGTGAAAACAACAGGATAGACAAATTAGAGAGGAAAACTTCTTTGATACACTTCAAAATCTTAAGCTCTGAAAAATCTCTTGCATACAAAAATAAGATCATTGACTCAATAGCTCTAGATACCCACTCAAAACTGCCAGCCCTTGATTATGAGCCTGGATGGTCTTCATATAACAAGATCTTAGTAACCGTTTTATGTTGTCTTCAACTGATTTTCAACAATATTTAATTTTGTCACTTTCACTTAGCTCAAAATATTGTTATAACTAAATAATTGTTTATCTTTTTATTTATTCTTACTTGGCCCTTTTTTAGAACCTTTGGGATGAGGTGGATGGCCTTGAACTTTTCCTCTCACTCTCCTACCCAGCAGTTCTATTGAATGGTTAGTCGTCTATACAGTTGTCTTCCCAATTGGTCCAATAGTTGCATGTCCTAAAAGCTGATGCATCATTTGGACGAGAGCTTGTCCTTCTAGTGGCATGAAGGCTTGCAGACTTGGTTGTGTGGATGCTTTCCTATCGTGTCCACTTGGATTCCTTGTTGACTGCCCTAATTTTTTCCCTAAACTATTCCCTGTTGACTGTCCAGGTGTATTCCCTTGGGGTGGCAGTATGAGTTTGTGATATTTAGCTATTGAGTGCCAATATTTTCCCATATGGTAATGGTTCATTGTTAGAGCATCTACTACTATCTCAGCATTAGTATTTTTCTCATATGATATAGGACTTAACCTTCTTAGCATATTCTTCAGACATATCCATATCTCAAACTTAGCTTTCAATTTATCAATCACCACATCTCCACCTAATACTCCTTCTAATTGATCAAAGTCTACTTTCTCATTTTTATTTTGTGTCAACATACTCTTGTATTCTTCTCTTTTGTACATTTCCCCATTTCCATCTCACAAATATGGTAGGCCCATATTTATGACATCATTGAAACTCCCTTTAAAATAAGCAACCTCTGAAGTCAGAGTTTTTATTTTCTCTTGGGTCCTATTCAGTAAGGTATGTCTGGTGATCATCTGATTTTCCAATTTTATCAGGTGAGTTCTATTTGAAATCTACAACTCCTCTAATTACCTCTTAGTCCTACGATTCAAATAATTCACTACTTCTACTGCTTCCTTGTGTTTATCCCCAAGTTCCTTCTCTACTCTACTTGTTTCTTCCTAAGTTGTCCTGGACATTATTTCATCATGGATCACATTACAGTAATCCCATCTTATGAGGAATTCATGTCCTATTTTATCCCACAACACTCTTATGGTACCTCTCGAGATTTCTTCTCCCTGCAAATCCATTTGTAACTTGGAGACTTGGTTTTTTAATTCCTCCCTCCCACTCTCCAATTATTTAATCAAATCATACTTCTCATTTAGTTCATCCTCCAACTCCTTAATTTTGTTATCCCTCTGGTATGATTTCTAAGTGGGGACATATTATTCCATCTGCTGAACTAGTTTCCCTCCTAGGGTTTTCTCTTCTGGCTCTTGCAGAGTCAATTCTCTTGGGAGCTCATCACTTCCTCTTTCTCTACCACTACTTGCTCTGCCCCTTCTACTTCTTCTATTTTGGCCTTTTTTCTTTGGTGTCCATACTCAACCCCATCAATATCTATATATGTTTGGATCCTTTTAGCTCCTCTCTTCTTCCCTATATGTGAACTTGTGTCATCTTTCCCCTCTGCACTACTTTGAATTGCCAGTACCTACTCCCAAATCTCCAAATTTGCAATTCTTTCCCACTCAGATTAGGGTCATAATCATATGGAGATTTTTTTTTTATATCCTCAATTGGGAGATAATGTGATGAGGATCATAAGATCCCTTCTCTACTTTTTCCAAATTGAGTTGTTTCAGGAAGTCTTCCATATATTGTAGGGCATTTAATCCTTTTACTAGAAAAGGTCCTAGCTCCTTGGGTAGCAGAAAAGTTCTTTTATGTTTGAAATCTATAAATGGCATTTGGTTAGAGATGAACCTTTCCCTAGCATACTCCATGGCAAACACCCTTGGTGTGAGAAAAGATGGTAACTTGTATTGCTCTTCCTCAAAACCATACACCCTTAGTACAGTAAAGTCTTCATATAGGAACCAATATTCATATATATATGTAAGACTAATATATTATTGTTATAAATATTGTCAAGCTTTATGGTCCAAGTGACCCTTTTAGGAAGGAGCTATTGCTCCTTTATCAAAGAGACATGTCTTGGGGTTTGTGGATGAAATGCTCCTTATATGATTAGGAATTAGTCACTCATGCAATCTATCCTTTTTCAACAAATGTCCTTATATGTATGGACCCTTAGAGAAAATAATTTTCTCAGAGAAAGGGCGTCTGATTTTTCCTCAAGGGGTTCTATTTTGAGGGTTGGGAAAGTAGATTGTAACCAAAAAGAGAAGCCGCATTTTCCACATGTAGGTTATTTTGGATTTATGGGAATCTAGTTGACCATATATGATTTTGGTGAAGGCGGAAATCCTTTAAAGAGTGTCCACCCCTTTGAGGAATATGGGGCTGGATGGAAAAAGAGCACCTATCCTTGTCGAATAGAATTCATAATTCATAGCCATAAACAAATATATATATATATATATATATATATATATATCACTAATATATTATTACTATATAGATGTTAGGAAGGAACAATTGCTCCATCTTCAAAGATACTTATCTTGGGGTAACTAGACAACATGTTCCTTATATGATTAGAAATTTTGTCACTCATGCAATATATCCCTTTTTAATGAACGTCCTTATACGTATGGACACTTTGAGAAAATAATTTTCTTAGATAAAGAGTGATCGCTCCTTCCTCAAGGGGTTCTATTTTGGGATTGGTGAAAGTAGATGATAAGGAGAAATAGCAATTTCTCTTTCCCCAAGTAGGTCCAGCCCTTCGAGGATTATGGGGGTTGGATGCATAAAGAGTGCCTATCCTTTCCTAATACCATTGAATAGGATTCATAATCCACAGACAAAAGCAAATTTATATATTAATATAGATGTTCCTAATAATATATTATCATAATAAATGTTACCAAGCTTTATGGTCCAAACAAACCTTTTAGGTAGGAATGGTCGCTTCTTCCTCAAAGAGACCTATCTTGGGGTTTGTGGACGACATGTATCATGTTTGAGTAATGATTGGTCATTCTTTATCCAATCGGTTCATTACATTTTAGGAATTTTTTTTTTCCATTCTCACATTTATCATCTTATCGAGAATTATAGCATTCAATAATATTATTCTCTTAAAGAACATGGATATAATTGATAATATATATTGGAAAATATTATTCTCTTTCTAAATTAAGTGATTATTATTTTTAATTGTGTGTATTTTCATTGTGATTATGTTATTTTGTATTTCAGAAATGGATCTTGGTTCTCAACAATGTGTGGGCCTACTTTTGAATGGATTAAAGGTTTCTGAGGGAATCTCTTTTCCAGAAAGAAATATATTGCATAATATTGAAATTCATGATGGATATATCGTTATAAATACTACCAAGGTTTAAAATGCAGATCTTTGATTGCCCTATCCATCGGAAGGTGCATATACATTGTCAGAGGTAGTTGGTGGTTATTTTCAATGGCATACATTTGAGATTGTTAACCACATTGGATCTTCTCTTTAACATAATGAGGTTAATGATATACCAATTTCCACTTCCACGATTGTAAAACAGATTATTCCAAGTGACGATAAATCTTCTTTATCATGACAAAATTTAAGTTGTCACATAAATGTTCAGAACACAAGGATTGCATTTCCATAGGTTTTGTAACAAATGTCAATGAGAAATATTTTGTTGGAGGAACGTTTTTGGGTGCTTTCTCCTTTGCTACTCTAGTGGATGAAGTGTTTTTTTCTTGTATGGCCTCCTCTCCAGGATTAAGTAGTGGAAGTCTTGTAGTATGGCCAATTAAAAGAATCATATATTTTAATACAGGTACATTATTGTCTATTTAAAACAATTTCAACAATAATCAGTTTGAAGTTGCAGAGAAAGTATCAAGCCAAAATCACAATATAAAGTTTGTGGGAGAGAAGGTTAATTTGATACATCAATGTTCTTTAAAGCTGAATTATATTGCTTGGGGAATAATGTCAAGTGTTTTTGAAGGAGATATAGTACAATTTAAACCACTAGATGGTTGTGAGTTTGGTATTTTAGTTCAAAAAGTCTTTTGCAATTGTGAGGATTGTGTTTTGTTTGAAGGATCTCTTATAAGATGGCATGCAAACCATTTGATTGACCTCAATGATGTTCCTTTGGATCTCATACTAAAAACTGACACAAAAGAAGACATGATCAATATTTGGAAGCTTGTTGAAGAATTCCCTTTGCATATGGTCCTTCCAGGTACTCCCCATTGTGAATATACATATGTCAAAGTTGATACAACAAGACCATACAATTATGTAAAGCGGCAAGATGGAGCTAAAATTTCTAAAATAATGTCAATCTCGGTACCTTATTGGACTGGAATTGATTAAGCTGCATTCCTTTGAAAATTTGGCACTAAACATTATTGTTAAAATCTTTGTATATCAAAAATTTTACTTCAATCAATAGTTGAATGTGTGAATAACTTTCATAGTATGAATGGAAATTCAAGAAGATAGTATGTTTTAAATTCTATGGCATCAAATTCTCCTATCTCCAAAGAAGGAGATGAGAAAAGAAGAAGTTTTTTTAGAATGAGATTGGACATGATAGATGTCTGTCAAAATGCCTGGTATAAATTGCATGGACTAAAAAGGAGCAAGTTCTACAATTATAAAAGTATGTTCTTGAATGGTGATGTGAGAACTGTGCATGGTAATAGTGAATTGAAAAAATCTAGGGAAAATAACGTTGCACTGGTAGCTACTACTAATAAAATTGTAGAAGAGAATTAAAAAAAATATCCACATCTTACACAATTAATCAGTGAAGATGGAACAAGGACAACGTTGAAATTATTTCCATCTTATATGTCCCATGGTTTGCTGCAAAAAATGATAAATGAAGAAATCGAGAATATTGGTTTGCATTCAGTATCACAATCCTCCTTTAGCGAGGTGATGAGAGAAGATTTTTGAGATGTTAGAATTTCTAAAAACAACTCCTTAGTAAGGTGTAATGAGTGCATTACAATACATGATAATCTAAATGGGACCACTAATCTAGCCGAGGTAAAAAGGTTGCAAGGACATCAGGCAACCCATAATAAAAACAATGTTGCCAAATGTTGACTAGATTACAAAAAAAGCAATGTCTCGTTTTTATGAACAAAAACTTAAACAAATTTATATCAAACGACTGAGTACAACTATCCTTTACAAAACATTACATCCAACAAAATTATGAAATTTTCTTGTAGTGTCCATCCCATATTATTCTATGTCGCGTACAAAATTTTCCAAACTATGTTTTCATCTTTTTCTACAGCATGGGTACTTTATAGTTTGATGTAGTAACTATTTACATAAATTAAAAGCTGACAAAAATATAGACATAACAAAACAGACTTAGATTAAAAAAAAAAAAAAAAAAAACTTCCACAATTGTCATCTAAATCATCAATTCTTGACCCAAAAAATGCAATGATGTTACATTTGTATCATGCTTCCTCAGCCACTAGGGTGGCCACAATATATGGGTCCAGGCCTCCAAAAGAATGTGGCCTGGACTTGAATAATATTGGTAGAGATTATCATTATTCATAGTTCAAAACTTATACAAAAGAAAAACCATCACAAGGATTCCGAAATTGTTGCCACGACACTATACGCCTGTAGAGTGAGCAGTGAACAAAAACTAACAAAAACATGAAACTAAAAAAACACCACAAATTTCTACAATGGGGAATCATTCTTCTGTTCCTCCTGGATAATTCCTTCCTAATCAAGTGCATGGGGAACAATGATGGACCTTTTGGATGTGCCTTTTCCCAAACCGGGGCCTTGCGTAAAGAACTATTATCATCATTTGTTGCATTTGCATTATCTGCTCCATGTAGAAGCGCAAGTCTACAACATCTTGCCTCATCTCAAAGATAACTAGAGTTATTCACCTCAAAGCTATCTGCATCTGGTTCCCTCGCATTGCCGGTAGACCAAGTTTTTTTTGGGAGTGAGGAGCCTTTGGTGGGATTTTCGACTTCTCAAAATCCAAGTAAACATAACAATTGAACTGATATCTTTCTTGGAAGTCAGGAAAGGTGACAAGCTTGGTGGGATCGAAGTGTACAGGCTCTACAGTCTCGTCCCATACAATTCAACAGCTCCATGGATTCGAGCTCTCATCCATTGGAAGATTAACCTCTGTTGCCTGTTGCTCCACCTATGGCTTTGCATGCTCAGGATGCCAATCATCTGTTACACACCAAAATGTCACACTTGAGTGTTCTACTTTTACCACCATGTAAATGTGGTTATTATGTTTCCTAGATGTGTTCTAGAGGAAAACCTAAACCCTATTATTGTCTCTATACATGTTAGGGGGAGAAATCCATCATTAGGAGGTCAAAATATGATCATTTAGACCTTGATTTTTGCCCATTTTTAATATTGTCGCCCTCTACCTTGTCCAGTGATGGATAATTCCTAACTCCTAGTGTTAGGGGAGTGATAATTTCCCTTTTTATCACCTTGTGGCCTTCATTGGGGGAGTGATAATTTTCGCTCAACTACTCGGCCATGAATCAAGGAACAATTATTGGATGAGATTTTGGGTGGATAATCCTATCATTTGAGTATCAATCCCTTCTCCATTCTAAGCAAGTATGACCTCTCATAATCCAACATATCCTCCCTCGATCCAATCCTTTATCCAAGTAGTTTTCCCTCTCAAATCCTATAAATTGAGCTCACTCTCTGGATTTGAGACATGGGAAGAAAGCTTGAAGATGCCATCCTTATGCTAGCCTAATTCTCAAGGGGTTTTGGAAGGAGAGCTTGGAGAAGATGTTCCTACTAAGTCAGGTATAAGCTTGTATGTATTTCTTTATGGCTCTCCATTCAATATAAACTTGGCCTATCTCTCCCTATTTCATGTCTTTCATGGTGAATATATGAATGTGTCTATCACTTGATAATTAGATATTTGTTTATACACTTGTTGCTTTGGAGAAGGTATTGTCTCTTGTTTGTGTGTAGATCTATAAGCCAAGATCTCAAATCTAGGAGCTGGATCAACCTAGGAGCAACAAGGACAACCATTGAAAGTGAGGTAGGTCATCTATCTCTCTTATCTCTTCCATAGCATGTTTGATTGTGTATGGACTAGATCTAGGAGAATGTTAGTGTCCACTTGTTGACCTTTGTCTTGGATTAGGGAATAGGGAACCATTTTATATCCAAGAGAAGTTATACTTGTCCTCAAGGAGAATTTTCTACCACAGAAACTGACGACCATACTAGGGACTTTCCCTAGATTTACTAGCCCATTGAGTGCTTGTTTGGATGATTGAATCTCTTCAAGTGTGTGTTTTATTTTTAATTCTTACCTTTCCTAATAATAATTGGGAATCCATTTGAGTCAAGGACTCAAGACACCCTCATATCTGAGCAAGAAGTGTCATTCATTTGACTTTTCAGGACTTTATCACTCCCCCAAAGAATCTTACAGAGTGATAATTCCATTTATCACTTCCTGTCAGTTGTCTAGGGTGCGATAAAATCAATTTTATCACTCCCCAATCCCACTAGTCTATCGGGCAACGATAATTTCATTTTATCACCCTGTTTGTGAGGCTACTGTTTGACGGACAATCCACTCAAGCGGACGCGAGCCGGATCTCCCTAGCTTGATGTGAGTCTAGAACAAATAGAACATACCATAAACCACTTTCCTAGATCTGGATAAGGATCAAGTAATTAGATGTCTTACCTTAAGTTTGTAGCCCTTTCTCCTGGATGTTGTTCCACGCCTCGCGGTCGTCAGATCTCAGCTACAAAACCTGCCAAGACACATAGAACAAGACAAACAAGTAAAAAGCATCTAAACAATAACAGATCTAAGTAAACAGTTAAGCAGGTAAACTACACAATATCATCAACACAACAATATTGGTGGAAAGTGTTTATATTATTGTAAAAATAGGGAAATTACATAGAAGAGAACGACTACAACTAGAGCTTAACGAAGTAATCCTTCTCCATCCAAGCCAATGCCATATCCTCCCAAGGAAGTGTGAGTCTCTCAATGGAGGAGTAGAGATCTCTCTAAGATGATTTCACCAACATGTAGACACTATAGACTTCCTCCCCTTGGAGTGGGATAGAGCTTCATTTATATAGGACTAAGTTGGTAGGGTATGGATAGGGTAGGTTGAGATACGATAGGAGAGAGATAGGGGATCCTTCCACGAAGTTAGGAACCGAGTGCCAGCTCTCCCAGAAGGTCAAGGATAGGGATCCATGTCAGCTGGCTTCGAGAATGGGCTCGAAGGAGCTATTTTTGTCCATTAACTGACATCGTCGCACCCTACAAGAGAGCAAGTTGCGACGTCGCAGGTTGCATGAGGGAAGTCTGTGATGACCTCTCAAAACCTAGTATGAATGGGTTTATATCTCTTCCAGGTTGATAAATTAGTCAAGTAAACTTTAGGGATGTATACACTGAGTCTTATGATGGTAAGATTTAGGTGTAACAGAATTCCCCCCAAAGCATGAAGTTGTTGAAAGATTGGACAGGTGAAATGCTTTGACAGAAGGAATGGCAATGGCTCGTCGGACGAAGGATGTTGTTGCAGTACAACTGACTCTGAGTACACAGTCTCATATGACATACAACATGGTTGCCGACCAATACATTGCAGATCCATGGTAGTAATGACCGACTGAACACAATCATGGCTACTAGACACAAGCGTAGATCCATGATGAGATGATAACACAGCCACAACCAATACAAATGCGGATCCGTGTGACATGAATTAATACAATCTCCATCACAACTTGGGTAAAACATGACTTCCCTGGGTCTTCAAGATGAATCTGTAATGATACAAATCTATCCATGTGATTACAAATGTCCTGACGTCAAACATGGTAGAAACCACTTGATTACCAGTCATTGATGTATACCGTTAACAAGTGCGAGGGAAATCACCATTGATGTCAATGATTCCCAAGGTATCACAGTACATATCATCAAGCGTGAATAAATGAGTTGAATTCGAACGCAAGATGAAATCTTTCAATCAAGAGTCAATGATGTTAACTCATATCGAAAGTGAGATAACCTTCCATTGAGGCATGCAGGGCCAAGGTACTTGGTTGGTTTCTAGATTCAATCCTCGGATGATGTGTTGAAGTCGACAATGATGAATCCGTCGAAGGAGGGCCATGATGAATCCCCTATCATCGACACGAAACACGACAAAGGATGTGTAGAGCATATTGGATGGTACAGTAACATGCAATAATAACTCAGAGTAAACTTACATGATGGAAGGTGTACTGACTGCAGATGATGAGTAGTAATAATATTCTTGAACATGGGCATGGCATGCCTTGGCAGTATTGACTTGACAAGTTATGGTACCAACTTCTAATGCAACTGATGATGGAAGCATTCTTTGAATGACTCAAAGGAGTGACGAGACTCATGAAGTAGGTAAGACTCGAAGACAAACGGATGATTCAAGTATGGTATGAAAATGCAAATGAGTGCCATGTTCAAGAAATGACTAGGTACTGCCACTGATAAAGGGTGTAACATACAAGCTTTCATTTTTCCCCATCATGAACGATGAGTGCCTCATGTGTTTTTTATGAGTTTGATGAGGGTAACCAGATGCTCGGTATAGCTCATCTCATAGATGAGTCCAATCCCAAATATTTTCTGAACCTGGGATAGGAGGGGTTCGTCCCATGACAGGGCCTTCAATGTGAAAATTTAACGAGTCCATAGAAGGTAAACTCGGTCATCATTTCATGTTTAGAGAGTCTGAAAATAACTAAAGAAGACTCCAACAGTCCTTTTTCGTAAAGTTAGCCTCATCGCCCGAAAAAGGGTAAAACAACGCAGGAGAGGACTCTTCCAGTCATGATTGGATGGAGTATTCCTTTTTCATAAATAGTGCCCCCTAGTCCGAAAAAGGGGTAAACTGTCACCAGGGAGACACCATTCAAATAATTTAACAAGCGTGAATGCGACAAGTTCGCTTGGCAATATTTTCATATTTCAAGACCCTGAAAAGAGCTTAAGGATAGACTCCAAGGGGTTCCTTTTCCGTAGGAGATTAACGAGCCCGGAAAAGTGATACGTAACTCGGTAACTTATTCTCATGGTTTTAAGAGCACGAGAAAGAACAAAGAGTAAGCTCATCATCATAAAATAATTACAATCTAACGGATACAAAATAATGACAACACATTCAACGGATTGTTCATACTTGAAATGACCATTACAACATGAGAATGGCACGCAAAGAACACTTAACAACTCCTGCACACTGAAAACTAGGTCAAAAAGTCAACCGAGTATTCAAATGTCATAAAGATAATCCAAACTATAGCAAATGACCTAAAAAGCACCAAATATTTGAAAAAGAATATTCCTTTTTGTTTATAAATAGAAAAAATTGACCAAATATAGTTACCATTGTTCATTTGCCAAATTGGGGAGAAGAAGTGTCATTTGGAGCCAAAAGTTCACTTGTCAATTCTGGGAGCTGCGAGCAACCATTTCACCAGCCGTTTGGAGCAGGTAACTCTAAACTTCATCCAGCACATTTCCAGTGGTTTACATTTTTGGTTTAGGTTCATTTTTTGGGTTTTTGAGTTGGTGTGTGGAGGGCTATTGCATCCTCGGGTCATCTCAGGTCGCCCTTTCAGGACCTGCGACGAACCCAAGTCGTCGCAAATCTCGCAAAGTCGGGTTGCGACAATGTCGCACTATCCGTATTGACAGGGTGCGACGACAGAAACTTCCAACCCCAAACATAAACCTAGCCCAAAAGATGAACTTCCAGTGGTTGAAGTGAGTCCTAATGATGTTTAAATGCCCGTTTTGGCAGGTTAGTAGCAACCAACATGGTCTTAGAGTGGCGTGAGCGGGAACACAAGGTAGATGACGTGCAAAGGTAGATGACGTGCAAACTACAAGTGACCCATTATGTGTAGAGGCACTGAGGAACTGTGGTCTCCTAAAGTTCTTACAGATCCAGGGTATGAGGTCCCAAATCCCTCTGCTGACACATATGCTTAGATGTTGGGATGCAGCTCAGCAGTATTTTGTGATCGGTGAGCACATACTTACCATAGATGTCGAGGACATTTACTTCTTGACTGGATTGTCCCGAAGGGGGGACAATGTGGCTCTTACTGGATCATGGGGAAGTGATCGAACCATGGAAGACATGATCCTACAGCACTGCACTCCTCACACTCGTGCTTCTAGTGGGAAGATTCCCATAAAAGATGTGCGAGATCGTCCGCTGCATGCCATTCTTTTTACCATCACGAGGATAACAGGGAGCAAGGCTCCTCACTTAGCTACTAGGTCCCAGATGTTGTATGTGGAGGACTGTATGTCTCCGAAGATATTCAACTGGTGCAAGGGACTCCTCGTGAACATTCGATCTCAGCTGACCAAGTATCGACGGGAAGAGCTCAAGCAGTTCGGATACAGGTCGATAGTGATCTCGTTTCTATTGGAGCAGGTTCCCCTCTTATGCCCGCAGGTACCTTTAGACGACAGGGATCCTAAGGATCCTCACATGGCTAGATGGACAGAGGTGATGGCCCGTCATGGTGGGGGCCCCATCATCGGGTACGGTCCTAAGTTCTTCACCTGGCTAGAGGGCCAGCTGCTCATGGTAGAGGACTACCCGTACAACGGTACGGATTATAGGGAGGACCCAGACTTGACACTGCCCGAGGGAGCAGAGTGGGGAGATGGGGGTAAGAACAATGACCCTTGTATTTTAAGTTTTGTGTATTTATGATTTTTTTTATTATTATAGTGTTGACGAGTTAACAACATGTGTGTGCAGATGTGGGCCTCGTGCGACCAGTAGGAGTCTCTCTTCTTGCGAGGAGAGAGAGAGGAGAGGGAGCAGTCATGGCTCCAGCCGCACATGCTGCCATCGTGGAGATGGAGGACGTCTACACGAACCTGACTGGGTTGACGTTAGATGTTCCAGAACTGATGGTGGATGAGTTACGTCGGCCTATGCAGGGATATACAGTGGGAGTGTCTGCGCACTTCAATGAGCTGCTCTGCAAAGGTGTGAGAGCAATTGACTGTTTCCATACTCAGCAGGCTAGAGCTACTAGACCTAGGGGTGTATGGGCCAAGCGTTAGGCCTTATGTTGTTATTATGTATGTACTGAGAGCTTAGAAGCCTCAAATTTTGTACTACTGAAAGCTACGAGGCTTCAGATTTTGTATAGGCCCACTGAAAGCCGTCGTGCTTCATATTTTGTACCAGCACTACTTTTTATGATGATATATATATACAGACATTCTGGCGGTTTTATACATTATGTGTTTTAAATGGATGAATGATGTGATCTTGTTTATGTGTTTGCTTATAAAATGAGTTATTTACATGTTATGTCCACTTTTAACCATTCATGAATATGCTTATGTGTGTGCAATGTACCAATCTAAGATGAAGTTGGCCATGGAGTCGGAAACTGTGTTCATGTCTCGTGGAATGTGCATGTACTGAATGGATTCAAAGGACCTTTCGAGAAGACAGACTCATCTATAGAGATGGAGTAAGGTAGGATCGCGGATCCCATAGACTCGATTAAGATGAGAGATCACTAGTTGAGAATCCAAGTCGATGACAACGTGGTCCATACCCAAAGAAATAGCGTCGGTTAGGGTTCCAATGACTGCTTGATATTCTGCAGCATTTTTGGTCGCGAAACCTAGACACATTCCCCCTAAGCTGATAAGCTCGCTAGTAGGTGAATAGAGTACCCAGGCTGCCGAAGCAAGGTTGTGGGTATGCCGGCTGGCGCCATCCGCCAATCTATAACAAGTTTCCATCTGCACACGCAAACAAAACATGGTATAATAAATGAAGCAAGACCTAAGCACGTAAAAAATCAAAGCGTCACACCACACAAAAAACACACACATGCCATGTACAGTATATACAAAAGTACTTATGCATGAAAGACTCAGGCATAGTACCTCTTTAGGTAGATCCCATTGCGAGGCTCACCTAAAGATATCTCGTCGTAGTCTTCAAGCTCATAATCTCCCTTTTCTAAGACGTGTTTCACTACGTAAGGTCCATGCCACATGGACTCAAACTTTCCTGCCCCCAGCTTATCATGTTTTTGGTCGTATGTGAGGACCAAATCTCCTTCGTTATAGGTGCAAGGTTCTACTGACTTGTTGTACTGCGCTTTGATGCATCTCTTATGGGCCTCGTTGGCAAGAGCGGCATCTCAACGAGTCTCGTCGAGCTTAGCTAGGTAGAGGAAACATTCTTCCTCGGCAGTAGTGTTGGGGAGAAGTTCGATGGCAAGCTTGAGAGGCAGAATCTTGCACTCAATAGGAAGGACAGACTCCAATCCATACACTAGTTAGAAGGGAGTAAATCCAGTGGTGGTTTTAACGGAAGTTCGATAAGCCCATAGTGCGGAGAAGAGCATGTTATGCCAATTGGACTTGTGCATACCCACCATGCGTTGGACCATGGTTTTCAAGACCTTGTTGATGGCCTCTACTTGTCCGTTTGACTATGGGTAGTACGGTGTTGAGTTTTCATGGTGAAAACCCAATCTATGTAATGACCCTTATTAGGAATTTTATTAAAATGGCAATTTTCGACTTTTTTTCCCTAGTTCGACCTTTGACTAGTTTTGATCTCTAGGTCCCAAATTTGCCCCAAATGATTTCAAATCTTCTGAGAAGGTATATGAATGAGATTAGAACATAAATATGTGTTTTAAGGATGCCTTTGGACCTTTAAAATACTTCTGCAAATACTCTTTCAATTCTGGCCAATGTAGGGAACTTTACTAGTAATTTGCCTTTGACTAGTATTGGTCTCTATGTCTCGAATTGACTCCAAATGCCTTCAAATCTTCAAGGAAGGTGTATGAATGATATTAATACTTGAATATGATGTTCAGGGATGATATATGGCCACCAAAATACCTCTGCAAACTCTCTTAATATTTTGGACCAAGTATGCAATTTTACTAGTAATTTGGGGTTCAAATCCCCCTGGGGTAAGTATTGAAAATGGCTTCCCAAATGCCTCCAAAGCCACTCAAATTTCTGAAAAAAGGTAGGGAATGTATTAAGGATGTTATTAAGGTCTCATGTGCAACATTAATTTATTATTATATCTGTTCCAACCCTCTCCCATTCAAGTGCAAAAATCACCAATTCGACCCTTGGGGAAATGGCAGTATTTCTTCTCCCAGTGCAATTAAACTAAGTAAAAATACTTCAAATGCTCAAGTACAGTACATGAAACTTGTAAAATACATCCATGGCAGTCCATTAATCACAAATTCATTAGAGAATCATCCATTCATTCGAAATCATCATCAATACATTGGTTCACAACAAGGTAGTGGGGAAATGGCATTGTTCTTCCATTAAAAATGAGATTTATACATTTCTACTTGGAATTTCGACCTGAAACTTTTTGGATATGAAGAACAGAGTATTTAATTCATATTACAAAAGAAATGGGGCATTAAAATCTTCCCCAAAGAGTACAATAGCTCACCAAAAATGCCCTCCCTCAAGGATCAAGAATATGCCATCAAAACCGGAAATGGTTGAAGGAGTGAGCTGCAATAGAAGAAACCATGAGCTGCCCTTTAGCTTACACCTGCAAATAAAGACTCCATTAAAGCTCCAAATGAAAGGTCTGAATGGCCTTTCCAATTACCAACTTGGATGGGAATCTTTCACCCTCGAAATTGGCTAAGGCAAGAAACTAGTCATCCACTAGCTCTCCCTCTTCACAAATGCAATTGCAAATTCTACAAATGATCAAAATCTGGTTTCATTATTTTTTATTGACATTTATAAAGTTCTAATGTCCTCCATGGGTCGAATTCCTTCCAAGAGACTCATGCCAACTCAAGTTGGGAAGAGATTCCAAAGAACGCCACTTGTACAACAATTCCTAGTTTCCCACTTCCACCAAATCACATGTGGAAGCATCTTAGCTGCCCTAACACCCTTAAGCGCCCTCTTGGAGTCTATTTTTAGCCCTGACATGTCATATATGTCATATGTCAGCCTTCAGGTCTGATTTGTGTCATAGGTGTCATAGCATCTTCATCATTGTTGTCATAGAGCTAGGGAATCTAGCCCAAGTGTCTCACTAGCTCCAAATTGCCTCTTCCTCTTCCATGGGAGTTACTCTTCCTCTATATTTCGACCTTGGATGATTCATGCAATGAATAATACCTTTTGGAATTCCCCAAGTATGTTACCATTCACCTTGAATTCGAATTGGTGAGAGAATGATGCCAAGTGTAGTGGGAAAATCTAGCCATATGTGGGTCCCACTTCCTCCATGTGTCTTCATGATCAAATGCCACTTTGATTTTCACTTGTATATTTTTATTTAGATCCTTTATTAAATATTTATTCCACTCTAATGTTCAAACATCATTTATTATCCCCATTATTCCAAATCCCAAAGCTTCCACCCCAAACCTAGGAAACTAGTAATTTTCCTCCTTGGCAATTATTTGACCTTTAACATCAATTTTACAAACTCTAATGAATATGGCCAATGTGATTAGTCCATTGTGACCCAATTCCAAATTTGGGACATGACAATCTATGGCTCAACTTGTCAACCATGTGGTTCATAAAGTGAGAACCATGGTCAGTAACTATCGCTTGAGGAACTCTGAACCGCGCTATTACATGATTAAACATGAAGAGTGCGGCAGTCTTGCCATCGTTCATGTATGTAGACATTACCTTGGCCCACTTTGTAAAGTATTCCACAGCTACAATGACGTAACTATGCCCCCTGGCCGAGGTAGGTTTACAATGCATGAATTCAATGCCCCATTTAGCGAAGGCGCTAACGACAATAACCAGGTGTAACGGGGTGGTATGGGTGCACTTTTTCATATGAAAATGTTGACATGGAGGACATTTTTTTACGGCCTCGATACAATCTTTGAAGATAAACGACCAATAATATCTCGCGCGAAGAATCTTCTGGGCTGTAGCCATCCCAGAGAGAGGACTGCCACAAGCCCCAGCGTGATAGTCATTTAGGACGTGTTCAGCCTCATCATGAGTCAGACAACGTCGAAGAATAGAATCGATACCACGACGGTACAAAGTATTGCTGATGATCAGGTAATACTTCGCATGATGGCGTATTCGACAACAGTCGTCATGAGACAATTGAGGACTGAAATGTTGGATTTGAAGATATAAAGTGATATCTTCATACCACGGATCAGACGTACTGATAAGTAACAATGAATCATCTGGAAAAGAGCCATTGGGCTCAGATTCTATATCAGCACGGGGAAGGTCGCAGATGAGCTCTGCAAACACCAAAGACTTTTTGGACTTGGATTTTTTGAAAATAAGATCGAATTCGTGCGGTATCACGATCTAGCGTGAATACTTGCCCCAAAGCACCTGACGTGTCAGACCGTGGTACATGGGGTTCAAATTGGCGATGATGGTGGTGGTGAGAAGCAAAATGTAATGTCGGAACTTCTGCATGGCAATGACTGTCGCGAGAGCGAGCTTCTCAACATGTGAATAGCGAGTTTCAGCGTCAATAAGACCTTTACTGGCATAGTATATGACATGTGCTTGGGCGTTTTGGTCTTCCTATACCAAAACCATGGCGATAATGGTGTCGAAAGCAGCAAGGTATAGAGTGTAATCTCGATAGTAATTCGACGGTTGGAGCATAGGGGCGTGCGTGATGGCATGTTTCAAGCTATCAAAAGATTGTTGAGCTTGATCATCCCAAATGAACGGGACATCTTTTTTCATCAATCTCATATAACCCTGTGTCTTTTGTGCGAAATTACAAACAAAACGCCTTAAATAAGTCGCTCTTCCTTGTAGACTCTAAAGTTCCGTAATATTAGTTGGAGGTGGAAGAGCGACGATGGATTCCACCTTCAAGGGATCAATTCGGATCCCGTCTTTCTAGATGATAAACCCTAAGAGGCGTCCAGACTCGACACAAAAAATACACTTATGAGGGTTCATACGGATATTGTACCATCTACATCTGAGGAAAACAGTCGTCAGATGATCTATGTGGAACTCGCGCTGCTTTGAATGGGCAGGGAGGTCATCCAAGTAGGGTTCCACAAAGTCCTTCACATCATGGAAGGCGTATGACATGGCCCGCTGGAAAGTGGAACCGACGTTTTTAAGACCAAACGGAAGTTTACGATACGAAAATGTTCCCCAAGGGCAGATGAATGCAGTCTTGTGTTGGTCAGCGGGGTGGATCTCAATCTGGTTGTATCCGGAAAAGCCATCCATAAATGAAAAAATGACACTCCTGTCACAATTGTCGATAATCTGGTAAAAAAAGGGAGTCGGGTAGTTGTCTTTAGGACAAGCCTTGTTGAGATCCTGATAATCGACACAAACACAGATGGTACTCTGCTTTTTACTAACAGGGATGAGGTTTGAGACCCATTCTGTCAATCGGACAGGGTAGACGAAGCTGGCCTTCAAGAGTTTCTCGATCTTTGCCTTGATTTCCACAGTCTTCCAAGGTGTACTGGTCGCAACTTTTGGCGGACAAGTTTGACGTCGAGATAGGTTTTAATCTCGTGTAAAACAATGGTGGGGTCTATCCCAGGCATCTCCTCATAGGTCCAAGCGAACATGTCTCAGAATCGCTTGAATAAGGCCGTATAAGCAATGACTTCTTCAAGGGAACACTTCTAGCCTAAATGAATGTGTTCCACTACACTAAGAATAATAAAAATGTCTATCGAAGTGGTAGGATCAATGTTGGCTAAATTGCCTTTGGAGTCCATTTGACACGTGAGTATCAAGGATTGAGAGCCAGAATAGACATCCGATGTAAAGATGGTGTTAATGCTATTCTCCACAAAATCCAAAAAGGAAAGGAAAGATGAATGATGATGGAGGTCTTCCCATGGAGGATCATCTGCACTCATGATTTCCATAATGGACTCGTCAGAATGAAAAGTCTGTAGCAGGGGGTCGGATGATGTCTGCTGTAGAGAACAAGAGATGGAGGCCATATCTAAGTGGTCCTCCGGTGTTGACTAGATAGCCTCATATGTGAGTTTGGCAGGTGACAGAGGCATAGTGTCTCCAATCAGGTGTGAGGTGGCTTCGTCGGGTACAATCCATGAATCAGTGGAGTTGGGAATAGATGAAATCTGCGAGGAGATCATGTTCACCATGGCAACATGATTTGGGGGATCTGGGGTAGGAAAGACATCCATAAGGGATGAGTCCTTAAGGAGGTCAACCCCCACGCTCTCATACTGATGCGAATATTGTCCAATCGAAGGAACGTTATCGCCTGGGTGAGTAGCAGTGTCAGGTGTGCAGAAATCTAGTTGGTCGACTATGACAATTCAGCCTTGATGGGGGAATTGTACTATGCGGAAGACAGATGATGCGACCGCAATCATGGCGTAAAACCAATTATGACCAAGCAAAATGTTATAATCTAATGGGGCAGCGACCACTTCCACGTTAATGGTTGTGGTCTTGCCCCCCAGCTTGATTGCTAAAGCTTGTAGTAACCCATGAGGTTGAAAGCCACATCCGTCGAATGCTCTCAAAGTGGTAGGAGAACGGTTCAACTCAGGAGAACCAATGGCTCTCCAGCATGAGATCGACATGACTGAAGTAGAGGCACCTTCATCCAAAACGGTATGATGGATTGTCTTCCCAGAAATGTTTGTGGCAACTTAAAATGCCAACTGATGGGAGAGCCTCAGTTTGAAGCATTCCAACCGGAACATAATGGTGTTCGACGAATCCGGGTCAACTGCATCGATTGCCGCGAGGAGATTATTGCGCTGATTCAGACTATTTTGCAAGACCTCGAGCGTCGACATAGCACACGGAGCTTGTGCTAGGTCCTCTACAATATTTTAGTTCTGAGCATCCCGATCATTGGGATTGAAAACCGATTTTCTAATCGTGCTCTTGGGTGGATGCAACACTGACTCGAAAGAAGGATTCTCAATGGTGAGAGAAGCAGCCGGTACGGTGACGTCAGGAATCGAAGTGGAAGCTTTTTCAGTATTACTTCCAACAGGTTCCTTGGCTGGAACAGAGTCATACGAACGAGAACAGGTGTTCAAGTTGATGGTCTCGCTACGCATCATGAGAACATGTGCGGTGGTGGATGCTTCTCCTTGAGAAGGAGAAGTGTGAGCAATCAACTGCTGATTTTGAGCAGGGAAGGGATCGTTGAGAACTGCGGGTGTGGGTTTTCCCTTAAGAAACTTTTGAACTTCGTCTCTCTGGGGGAACTCTTTAGAAAGTGGTCATCACCACACAGTAGACAAGGATACTTCAACTTCCTTTTCTGTTTGGTGTAATCAGGGGTGCTTTTATGTTCCTACTGGGTGGAAGATTTCTTAGGTTTCCCTTTGTTTTTTTTCTTACCACCAGACTTTTGAGGTGAAGCTGATGAAACAGAATTCACTTCTTCGGTGACAGCAGGAGTGGATGATTTGGTGGTGTCGTGACCAGCTTGTGTTGGTGATGGGGAAGAACCTTGGGGGTTCGACGAACCAACAGTTTGAGAAGAAGGCTAGGTGTTAAGGGATCCAATGATGCCATCAGCTTGGGGTCCCTTGGGTGGTTTCGTGGGGTCGTATGTGCTACGGGGTGCGTCAGCAAGAATATCAAACAACGTGCCGGATTGAGCATAGACTGAGTCTAGTAAGTGGGCACGAGTGATAGCTTGTTCCTCAGTGACAACACCTCCCATGGCAACATCTAGTGCTATGGTAGGGATGAGAAACTTTGTAAACCAGTCTGCTAGGAGTTGGTCTGGAATAGGAGCCTTAATGAGATGTCGTCTCCTCCACCACTCATGTATATGATCTGAGATGTGAGTAGTGGTATTTTGACGGAGCGAAGTTAAAAGCTCTGTACCAGTTTCATACCATATAGGCAGCTGGAAATGAGTCAAAAAATTCATGGCAAGAGAACCAAAATCAGGAAAAGAATGGGGTGGTAGTTCAATATACCACTTGGCAGCCGAACCAGTGAGAGTCCTTTGAAATAATATCAGACGAATCGAGTCATCCATCAAGGAGTTGGATGAACACCACAAGTGGTATGTCATCACGTGGTTTTTTGGATCCTCACCCGGCTTGCCATCAAATTTTGGGATATCTGATGGAAGTTTCACCAAAATGGGTGGCCAATTAGTTCCGTGGTAGATGGGGTCGTTGGTTATGTGAGATAGGTCAGGCAGGTCCAAAGTAACCAAAAAGGGCAGTTGCAGATTAGGTTGTGGGTACTGATAGTACTGATAAGGCATGTAAGGACCAGTGGGACCTGGTATCAACTGACCATAAGGTGTTCCAGGAGGAAACTGGCCATAGGGGTACGGGCTGCCCGGACCAAATGTAGGTCCGCTGCCATAGTACGGTGGTCTGTTACCATAAGGTGGGGGCACGTCTCCTCTGCCGGGAGGGGGTGAGCCGCCTCCAAATGGTGGGGGTCCACCACCACCACCAAGGTAGGATGGGCTACCACTACCTCCGTCGGGAGGAGGTGGTGGTCCACTACCACTGCCATGGTAGAATGGCCACCACCGCCCCCTCCGGGAGGAGGTGGTGGTCCGCTACGATCGCCGAAATAGGGTGGGCCTCCACCACCTCCACTGGGAGGGGGTGGTGGGCCACCACCACCGCCAGAAGGGTAAGATCCTCCTTCGCCACCTCCACCATAGTAGGGTGGTGGAGGTCCTCCACTACCACCACCAGGATGGGATGGTCCTCCACCACCACCACCAGGATGGGATGGTCCTCCACCACTACCACCGGGAGGGGGTGGTCCTCCACCACCACCACGGCGGGTGGGCCATGATGACCGAAATGAGGTGGTCCTCTGCGAGAAGGTAGAGGTCCGCCTCCTCCAGAGTTATGTGGGTGCCTTCCGCCTCCAATGGGAGGTGGGGGTGGACCAAATGGGGGTGGAGGGACTTGAGGGACTGTAAGCGGGGGTCCATGTTATAAAACATTTTGCAGTCCCCATAGAGTGTAAGTATTTTTAGGGTAGGGTACCCCGTAGATTGCGTTTCCAGGATTAAGTTGACCCGACATAGGGTTAAGATGACCTGGATACGCTTGACTTGATCGTGGTTGAATTGCGTTGGACAGTCCCCAAACATGGGATTGTCCCGTCGTGGAAGGTCCAGGAGGTAAGGAATTTCCAACGGGAGGGACGATGGGAACTCCTACCACAGTATTATGGTTAAGAGATGAGGGTTTCCCCCAGCAACAACTTGCTGACCACTACGTAAAGGTTGACCCAACACTGGTTGTTGATTATTCACCGTAGGATTACCATTACTTGTAAAGAAGGTAGGGGATAAAGAGTATCCTCCCCTCGAAGTTTGGGGTGGGGGAGGAGTAGATGATGTCACCATGGTGGTCACAGGTGTGTTGGACTGTTGTCCTTCAATAGGTTGGGTCGTTAGAGGTACTGGACAGGTCTCTTGTCTAGGGGACGTATGTGCAGGAATGGATGGCTGACTAATTTCAGAAGTGGTCACGTGTTGCATGGATGATTCCGGTGACTCAAAAGATAAAGAGTGACCTGGGATTGGTCGGTAAGGGGGTAACGTCAAGTCGTCAACCCTTCGTTGGAGACTTGATCTCTGAAGCTCCTCAGCCATAGAACGAAAATGAGCCAATTAGCCATGATAGTAAGCTAAGGGATCATCCAGAGTAGTCCCACTCGGTGGGGATGCAATTGCAAAATGGGCCATTGGGTGGCCTAGAGAAGATGTCCAATAAGCTGCTGAAGGACTAACAACTGCTGAAGGGTCATCCTGGGGTGAATTTATCCATTCTAACGATCCAGGCTCTCCCGGTGCAACGGGAGGTAAGTCTTGTGAAGTAGAAGTTGGGGCCTCTTCACCCTGTGGGGGGTGGGAGATAGGTGAATTTGGAGGAGTGTGAGGAAACAAGAGTCCTCCAACATTCAAAGTAGGGTTTTCCACTTCATGTGACCCGACCCTGGCTTGTGGGTCCATCCTTACCCTTGAAATTACCTCCTGGTTAAGGGGATATTCCGGTGGCAAGTTTTGAATCCTACGGGACCTTCTCCAAGGAAAGAAAGCCAGAGTGACTGAAACAAAAGTTTCTCCTAATGAAAGCTAAACAAAAGAAAATCAGACCAGACAAAACCCTACACAAACTAAGGCCACAAGAAAACTTATGTTATAAGAGTGGATTCAAAGGTCTGGAACCTCACAGGATTGTCAAGGCTTCTCAAATCGCTATATACCGCAGGGTCCAACAGTAAAACGCGACAAGGAGGATTGGGATCTACCCTTTCCTGAATACGCGATTACCTAGACGGTACGTGTGTAGTAATCTCCCCGAGTGTTGTTCTCAGTGTATTGTTCTACCAAGACGGACAAAAGGTTAACTCAGTTGGTTTCAGGAATCCTAATGGTGTCTCCTGATATACGCAAGGTACGTGGGAGCTCAAATTCGTAGTGGTGTTATCTAATGCACAACCATACAGCATGAGACCTTCTGATATACTGCCGAGTACGTGAAACACCTTTCGATATATGCCAAGTACGTGTGGTACTTGGTGGGTACGTGAAAGAGCTCGATATACCGATAAGTACGTGGAAGACTACAAAACCCCCGAAATACAGTGCTGGCAAAAAACGACAGCTACCACGCTTAACGACGCCAGAACACGTCTCTAACTTATACACAAGTTACTAAAATTTTAACTTAGTTCTACCATTAATTTTATCTGGACGGTTAGGTGAATGCATGAGATGAGTACATAATCGTAAGCATAATGCAGGCCCTAACTACATGCAAAAAATGTACTTGTCTTTTGATGAACTCTATGTACGAGAGGGAGAAATTTCTTTCCAATGATTTTACCAAAGCAACACAATGCAATATAATCCCAAATCTACCAAAAAATGAGAATCGAGTAAGCTTTTCCTTTTCAAGCGAAACACAAAAATAACACAACACTACTAAGCCAAATCAAAACATGTTTTTATTTTTCTCTTATCTTTTCAGAACGAAAATGATGCTAAGCGATGAAAAGGGAGAGTTTCTAAGTAGAGTATGCAAGCTTTTCACTTTCACTATAATGGCCTAAAAACATAAGAACCAAAAGATGTATGTAACTTTCCAAGCATGGAACTACTTTTGCAAAACTTGATATCTATTCGAATTTTTCAAGAAAATGAGCAACTCATAGTTTGTGAAAAACACAAATAATTTAATTTTCTTTCAACTTTTCCAAAAGATCTACAAATGAGACATTCCAATGCATGTACAATTCTTCAAATGAGCTTGAAAAATGATAGAAATAAAGTACTTTTGAACTTTCAATGGATGTATCAAACCAACAATTTGATAACAACGATGTTTTTAAACATAAATACTGAAATGAAAAGATTACTTGCAGCACTCCAATAACTCAGAAAATCTCAAGAAAAGGCAAGCACTCAATGGAATGAAAGTACGCACAAACACTCAAAATCAATCAGTAACAAGCAGCACTAAAGCACGCAAAGCTCACACAAATGTATGCAAAGGAGGTCTGGAAACCGATTCAATACAATGACTAGATCAGGCAAGGAGAGGAGGGAATGCAAGGGTGAGTGGATGCAGGTGGGGGAGACCAAAGTGTCCATCACTACCAAATCTCAGACTTGTCCAAGATGGAACCCAAAACAACTCCAAATAAAACCAAACAACTCAATCACACAAATCAAAATGGGGTCTCTGACTGGATCTTGCAGTACAGAGGGAGTTTGTACATCAAACCAAAACTCAAAAGAAGAATGGATAAGGGATGCCTGTATGGCAATTTTGACAGATCGACGCAGTTTGTGTTTGTACACAGTGCGACGTCGCAGTTTACCAATGCAGGAAGTGCGACGGTGTCGTAGTAGACCAATGAAAGGGTTGCGACGACAGGCTAACAGACAGAGAACAAAGATAAAAAATGACATAGTGTCGCTCTGAGTCCACTAACCAGGTGCGACAGGTGAGATCCAAGTTCAAAAATGAACCAATTCTCCAAACAATGAGCAATGAAATGGTTTGAAACTGAGAAGTACAAACTCAAAGGAAGGTAATCAAACTCTTCAAAGTGAAGATCTGATAGTGAAACCAGTTTAAGAGGCAAATGACAAATAAAATGGCTTGTAACAAGAAATCAACCAAAAATGACATTCAAATTGACAACTACAAAACAATGTTCTTCCCCAGTATGGTCGCCAGATTTGTTTGACGGACAAACCACTCGAGCGGACACGAGCCGGATCTCCCTAGCTCACAGTGAGTCTAGAACAAATAGAACAGAACATAAACCACTTTCCTAGATCTAGTTATGGATCAAGTAATTAGATGTCTTACCTTAAGTTTGTAGCCCTTTCTCCTGGATCTTGTTCCACGCCTCGTAGTCGTCAGATCTCAGCTGCAAAACCTGCCAAGACACATAGAACAAGACAAACAAGTATAAAGCATCTAAACGATAACAGATCTAAGTAAACAGTTAAGCAAGTGACTCAAAAATCTTCCACCCTGTGAGCATCAACATTCTTTGGCCTGTAGGATCCATTTCAGTGACTCAGATCCATTTTCATCCTTCAGTGATACTAGTTTATCCTATTTTTGTTCCTACCCACATGTTGCATCACTATAGCATGCGTACCCGCGAGTTGCATCCCTATAGCCCGCGGGTATCAAGTAAAATGGTAAAAACCACTATTTTATTACTTTTTACTCCCAAAAAGCGGTTATTGGGTGACCTTTGGCTCTCCATCTGCCCAAGTAACGTCTCGATGAGTCCTTTCACCTACCTTTGAGAGGACTATATATTGAGTACATATGGCTTATGGACGGGAGAAAGAAGAGAATAGTAAAGGCACTCTAGTGGATTTTTTCCCTATCTTGAGTCTGCACTCATTGATCCTTGTAGTTGTGAACCATTTATGTTCACCTTCCAAACTCCTTTCTAGTATGAGTTTTCCATTCATGGAGGATTGAAGTGGTGGAGGCACAAGTGGATTGATCTAGATCTTGGTTCAGATTGGTTGGCAGCAAGAGGCCGTATCACTTTGTACTACTTCTTGTTCATTAATAGAAATACTCATATTCTCGTCCATTAATGGTGTGAATGTCATTTATTATACATTGGGTTGCATTTGCTTATGATATTATGGACCATTGTTATTGATAATGTTAATGTTATTTATATATCACATGTACTTGTTAGATATTGGCTGTGAAGACTAATTTGCAGATTACAAGTGCTTGGATGTGCGCGGATTGAAAGCTCCAATGAGGATCTACATCAAACGTTGGATCGAGGTTGGTTACATTTCTCCATTGTTTTAACATTGTCATTTATAATAGCATTGTTTTTTAGAATTGAGTAGATTTCTGGTAGTCATCTGTCTGTTGTGGTATTCCCAAGCCATAGTGAGTTTTCTCCAATACAGAAATGGCGACTCCGCTTGGGAGAACATCCATGTTTGGAAAAAAAAATTAGCATTAGTCCATATTTAGAGTTGTTGTTTATCGAAACTCTGTGTCATTGATTGGCCGTTAAGATACACTGTAGAAAACTTGCTTTTTCTGAGCCTCTGGACTCTCTGTTTGACCATTTGCTGTTACTCACCCGTGGGCTAGCTTAGTTCTGCCCGCGTATACCCACCTTTGTTTACACTACTACTCACGGGTAACCACAGGTATTCCTTCGACAGTAGCGTGTAACTCTGGCTTTTGTTGGTTTATGGCTATTGGTTGTTGCTGGGTGAATTTGGTTGATTCCTGAGTCTTTGTTGGCCTCTTTCTTGACTGTTTCATGCCTTGGTTGTGACTAGATCTCTTCATTTCTCTTGGTTGAGCCTTCTTGGTTTTTTACCAATCTTTGGTTTTAACCTCTTGGTTTTTTCCTATTGAGCTCTTCCTTTTGGCTGAGTCTTGCTGTTTAGGATCTGCTGGGTTGTCTTAGTGATCTTCTCGGCACTTCAGTGACTGAATAGTAGGATTTTGCTTGCATTTTTTCATTCCATATATATATTGAAAAAATACAAAAATATTCATTAGTTTTTTGCATTTTCCTTTCTGTTTATAAGAGAAAATACAAAAATATTTTATTTTCATGTACTGCATTTTGCATTGAGTGCTTGTTGCCTTCATTTTAGGTTCTACTTGTGCATTGAAAAGATAAAAGTTTGCATATTTATTTCGGAATTGTTGATTGACTTTGCATATTAGTGACATTGTTTTATTGGATAGATGAGTATAGGATTGGACGATGTTGCATACTATTGAGTCTACACATCACTAGTTTCACGACCATATCCCTTGAGTAATCACAGCCACTAAAATTAACGCTTAATCATAAAATTGATTAGACTTATTTTATTTATAGGGTACACCAACTAGCATAGGTTTAGAGTCTTGGAATAGAACATTGTCAGTTAACAATCCAAGACTACTAAACGAAACATTAGGTGTCTGACCAGGGAGTGGAGGAATCCATGGTATAGATCGGTATTCTCAGGAAAGCTCTACCCAAACCAAAGTTAAGCACGAGGTCACGGGAGGTTGGTTGAGGAGATATCCCTCTGATACTGGCTGAACGTGGGAGATATATCCAGGATTTGTTCATATTTGGGGGTACCGGAGGTTCATCCTCTTATGCTTCAGGCTTAGATACCTTGCCCATACGACGGGTCCCACCTGCGACTGTCCCCCTAAGCATTGGTTATATTGCGGTAGACATAGTTTCCTTACCTAGGTACCGCACAGGGTACTTGTAGTGGTTATGCTGTTTGTGTCCTGAGTCAGATAGGGATTGGACAGCACAGTTATGTTCGTGCAGTGGACTTGACCTTGTCAACACAGTGAAGTCTGGGTGTCTCTATAACTGATTATGTTACCTCCGGCTATAGTTTGGGAGTTTCAAGCCTCTCCTAAGCGAGACATACTAGCTCTGGTGTCGGGAGCTCATTTAGCCACTCTGTTTGTCTGCTCTTGGCTATAGATTCTCTAGGTGTGTGCTTTTGATTTACTGTTTTTTTTATCGATAGTTGGCCTTTAGGAGACGCTGTGTCTCTCTCCAGAGAGAATGTGGCGCGGAGCCCTACTCTCCGCCAGTCCCGTCATTTGGCTGGTCTAAAGCTAACTTTGGTTACACAATGTATTACTAGAGGACACTGGAGGGATCCCTCTGAGTCTTCAGATTCTTACACGACTTACGTTGAGTATTACATGGCTACACATCCCGATATCAGGCAAGACCTTTCTACTCCTTCGGGTAGAGTTGAACATACTTCCGATCCCCAGACTCCTCGTGAGGATTAGGGAGGTGATCCACCTGCGACTCAACCTGGTTCTATTTGGCCTAATCCACTAGACCGGGATCCGTTTGATTCTTCAAATCCAGATAATTATCTTTACGGGATGCCCAACTTACCCGAGGAGGAAGAACAGGACGAGCCTTTCGTTCCTTCGTTTCCACGTGATTCTAGATATAGGAGGCCTGAGACTCATGATGATTCCGGCCCTATGGTCAACCCCACTGCACTTTCTTTTGGTATGCCTAGTCACAATACTGTCGAACCTTCCACTATGGTTGGTACTCATGCTGGCACTAGTCTAAGTGTTAGCCATACTATACCCACTGGGGGCACTACCCTAGCTGGGGGCACTACGTTGTCCACCCACTCACATAGTATGGGGATTGGTCTGATTCCTAACCATGCTAATGTTGGATCACGACCACCTCCTAGGAATACCCAACCTAGTCGGAATGTTGTTCGAAACACGACTCGTCATCCACCCCCTAGTACACATGTTGCTACTCTTCAACCTAGGACCACTTTCGGACATGATACCGTTCCTCCCAACCACAGGGGTGGACAAATACCGCATGCTTTTGCGTTCACTACTGCCACTACTAATAGTAATGTAGGGGGTGGGAATATTTCATATCCACATGGACACCACACCACCAACCCTGCTACTGGTCACACCCATATTGGACCTGGGAATACTTCTCATGCTTATGGTCATCACACGACTGCTCAAGCTCATTCGAATATTGGGGGTGGGAACATACCATACCATTACGGTCAATACAACATGGTTCCCACTATGAATAGTACATACATGCCCCATACCCATGGTGGCAACCCTTACTACAACACAGTCGGTGCTGGCCACCAGTATCACCCACCACCCCAATATGGTGCTCAAAACGTACATATACCTGCTTACTCTCAAATGGGTCAAGCAGGGGGAGGTTATCCATCTTATGGCCAGGGGCAAGCTTATCGGCCGTCAGGTCCTTAGTATCAGCAGTTTAATCCTCATGGTCAAGCTTTTGGTCCATCGTATAACACAGTTCCATTCAATCAACCTTTTTATGGGAGCTTATAATCAAGCTTTCCAGCCGCAGCTCCCATTCCTTGCACGCTTGAATCTCCCGGATCTTTCGAAGCTCACGAATGATCCAGTGTGTCACGACCCTACTTGGCCCCCGGTCCCTACCAAGCTCCCTTCGGACAATCCAAAGTTTGAGGGGAAAGGTGGTGAGGACCCGGGAGATCATGTCACGACATTTCACCTTTGGTGTTCCTCCAACTCTTTGAATCATGATTCCATTCGATTACGACTATTTCAACGCACCCTCACGGGGGCAGCCATGAAGTGGTATGTGGAGTTGCCCAGAAACACCTATAGGGGTTTCAACGAGATTGCTTTGGTTTTCTTAGACCGTTTATAGTTGCCGGTTCGCTATGATACTGGTACTGAGTTGTTGTCCACCTTCCGTCAGAATAAGGCCACACATATTTCTGACCACGTTCAAGAGTGGCATTGGCGGAAGAGATTAGCGAAAGCCAACATTCCTCCAGATTTCTTGTTGGAATGGTTCCTTAAGTCTTTACTTCCATATATTGCTAAGGATGTTTCGATGTCCGACATTATGACTGAGGAACAAGCTATCTTGAAAGTCCAGCAGTTAGATATTCTTTATTCTCAGTCTGGCATTTTGTATGACGTTATTCCTGACGCACCGAGAACAAGACATGAGCCCACGTCAGTTCTTGGACCACATGCCGATGGCATCGTGGGGTTCGCATGCACTCGCCCTGTAGACTTGGTAGCTAATCAAATGGAAAATTTGTCGCTAAACCAATCTGCACCGAGACAAGTTCATGTTGATGTATATGTAACTTCGGAATGTATTTCATCTATGTATTTCATATATATTTATTGTACCCTTATTAGAGATGTGTTATTCCTCTATAAGGAAGTGTCGTCATGTGGATTGACAAGTGTCGCAAGTGTGTGTACTTGTCGATGGGTTATTAGACCACCATGTGTGGGGTCGGACCTGAAATATATATTATATTGTGGATGTATCTAGATAGACAAGTCGGCCCCATAGTGTAACTGGGCAAACAGGTTAAGTATAAATAGAGATCAGGAGATCTCTATTTGTATCATTCGAAAAGTCATATCTCTCTCACTCAGAAAGTGGCGCACTAGTGAGGAGGAGGATCATCTGCTACTAGGAGACTATCTCAGTGTATTTTGGTTGTACTTTGGTTGAGCCATTGCTCTCTCTATCTCTGAGGAAGTTGTGGGGTTTTTCACCTTAGGGTTTTCCCCACGGAAACTCTGTCTCTTGTCTCTCATGCTTTTGATTCTTGTGATGCTTGTCATGCTTATTGTGATTGTTATCCATTGATATACTGTATATGTTATTCTCTCAGTGAAGATCCTAGAGTATTCTGAATTAATGCTCAAAATTTAACATGGTATCAGAGCTAACATAAAAAGAAGACATTTTGCAGTGACGGAAACTTGAGTTTCTTGTTTATTGGGTTTCTCTCCACATTTTTTGGACATGCAGTATAGTAGATTGACTCTACTCATCAAGGAGAATCTATCTGTCCAATCAGAATTCAATTCTGAGCATTTTCAGATTTGGCCCTAAAAATTAGGGTTTCCACAACAATAGGAATTTCTGGAATCTGAAGACACAGCTGAAAGCTCCTTGCAAAAATCGAAGTTTAGAGCTTTGGATCGAGATTTTTGGCTGGGTAGATCTCCGAGAAACTCAAACCCTAATTCAGGGCTCTCCGAGTGAACCCGGGAGGACAAAAAGACAAATCTGAAGGGTAAAAATTTGCTGATCTCAAATTCTGAATGCACCAGGCTGATCAGCTCATCAAGGTGCATCTTTCTATCCTTTCAGAAATTTGAAATTCACATTTTGAATTTTTAGGGTTTTTTCGACAAACCCTAATCCGGGACCAGATCCAGTTTTTCAACATTTCAAGTGGTAAGACCTAAATCTTTTCTATTTCCATTTGAAGTACTCTTTAAGATGTCTCACCACACCAAGCTTGAGGATAAGCTTGAAGGGGTTGATAACTTCCGAGCTTGGAAGTACAGGATTGCGTTAATCCTGGAAGAGAATGAGTTGGACTCATATATAAAAGAAGACATCCCTATCCCAGAGGATGAAGAGGCCAAGGTATTACATAAGAAGAACTTGGTCAAGGCAAAGAGAATCATTGCTGATTCTATCAAAGACCATCTCATACCCCATGTGTCTTCTCTAAAGACACCCAAGGAGATGTTTGACTCTTTGACCAAGCTATTTGAAGGGAAGAACATAAATCGGAAGATGACTCTACGGAATCAATTGAAAGGGGTCAAGATGTTGAATGGAGAAACCATTCAATCTTACTTCTCCAAGGTCTCTCAGATCAAGGAGCAACTTGAAGCTGTGGATGAAGTAGTGGACAATGGTGAAGTTGTTATGGCCACTTTGAATGGCCTACCTAGGTCATGGGACTCCTTTATTCAAGGAATCTGTGCAAGAAAGAAATTGATCTCTTTCAGTAAACTATGAGAGGAATGCTCTCAAGAAGAAGCTAGACTTGTATCTCGTGAGGAAAAGATGGGAGGTGAAGATCAAGCTCTCGCAACTCACTCCAAAAGAAGCAAGCCCAAAAAGGAGCACTCTCGCTACAAAAGATCCTATCAAAAGAATAAGAAGGATCTAAGATGCTTCACATGCAATGAGAAGGGTCACTTTGCTTCAGATTGTCCCAAGAACAAGAGGGATAATAACAACAACTCCAGCAAGAAGAAGAAGAGCAGCAAAAGAAAGTTCCATGCTCATGCTGCCGAGGATGATGAACCTCCAAAGAAGAAGGCTAGGGCAGAAAGTGATGATAGTGATGATGACTCATCAAGTGAAGAAGAGTATGTTCTAATCTCTGCTCTCACAGGTACTATCTCCCATGGTTGTAATGATTGGTTGATTGACAGGGATTCCAAACACATGACTGGGTTTAAGGAATCTTTTGTGAATCTATCTGAACATGAATCACCCCATAAGGTCAAACTTGGGGTTGATTATCAATACCCAATCAAAGGAAGTGGTTAAGCCTCCTACAACCTAGATTCTGGAAAATCTTTGAAGATGAAAGAAGTCCTTTATGTACCTGGGCTCAAGAAGAACTTACTCTCCATCTCTGCATTGGATGCAAAAGGTATGAGGGTTGCATTTGTGGATGGCCAAGTCCTAATGTGGCCAAAGGGAAAGACCATAGATGATGCAGTATTGATTGGAGAGCAAGAGGGAGGATTTTATAAATTGAAGGGACAACCTGAACATGCCATGGTGCATGAATCCATGGAGCCAAGTGAACTTTGGCATAGAAGACTTGCTCATATGCACTATAGGGCACTTCCAATTGCAAGCAAGGCTGTAGAAGGTCTTCCTGAAATCAAAACCAAACATGAAGGTGTTTGCAAAGGATGTGCAAAAGGTAAGAACATTAAGAAGGCTTTCCCAAGCAGTGAAAGCAAGGCCAAAGATATCCTGGAAATCATCCACTCAGATGTATGTGGTCCTATGTCATCCAGTTCTCTTAGTGGGTATTTTTACTATGTCTCATTTATTGATGACTTCTCCAGGAAGACTTGGGTATACTTCTTGACGAACAAAGATGAGGTGTTTGATAAGTTCAAAGAATTCAAAACCTTGATGGAGAATCAAACTGACAAGAAGATCAAAACATTCAGATCCGACAATGGTGGAGAATTCACCTCAGGTGACTTCAAGAAGCTTTGTAGTGATTCAGGGATTAAGAGGGAGTTGACTGCTCCTTATAATCCTCAACAAAATGGAGTTGCAGAAAGGAAGAACAGAACTATCATGGAAGCAGCAAGGGCAATGCTACATGACCAGGATCTACCTATGCATCTATGGGCAGAAGCAGCTAGAACAACTGTATATGTGCAGAACAGAACACCCCACAAGATATTGGACAACAAGACTCCAGAAGAGGTCCTTTCTGGTAAGAAACCTGAAGTCAGCCATCTCAGAATATTTGGTTGTCCAATATACACTCATGTCCAAAAGGAAAAGAGGACTAAACTAGATCCTTCAGGAAAGAAGGGTATCTTTGTGGGTTACAGTGAAAGCTCGAAGGCTTACAGATTATACTTTCCAGGGTTCAAGAAGATTGATGTCAGAAAGGATGAACATAAGTTCAAAGACAGGTAATCCAGGAAGCAAAGATCAAGAGGGAGCACACTCCAGCAGCTCCTGCAAGGATGCAAATTTTCAGAGGGAGTTGACCATCTTCATACATTCCACAACAGAAAGGTGTAGAAGAAGCTACTTCAGCAGCTCCTTCCAGGAAGCAAAGACTCAGAGGGAGTCCACCCAACAAACAAACAAATATAAGTATTTCAATTATCATTTCTTGCCTATTTTTGTTTAAATAATATTATGCTTAGGAGATGTATTGTGCATATTAGAATGATTGCATTAATGAACAAGATACTACTAATATGCATGTGATGGGTAAGTGGCCTATGGCACTGTACAACATTCCAGTGCTACTTATCTAGAATGAAACCTCTTTGCAGACATGTTGGGAGTAGTGCAAACTCTTAACAATGTTCTGGTAGAGACTGGAAGGCATCTAGAAAGTTGTGGAACATGGATAAATGTTGTATTGAAGCATTGGCTAAGATAACTACATGACTGCATGACATATTTCTTTATGTGTAAAGAATTTGTTCTAAAAATTATGAGATGTTTCTAATCATGCAATTTAACTTGTTTTGTAGGAAAGACCGTATATCTTCACCTACAAAAGGACTACAACATTTGTTCCAGCAACAAAGATATCTATTGAAGATATTGAAGTTCCCAGGATCTGGGATGAAGAAATGGAATGCCATGATCCGTCGATCATGAAGAAGATGTTTGGGATGCAGTCCCAAGACCTGACAGGGAGTCACATGTGTGCAAATTGAAGAAAGCCTTGTATGGCTTGTAGCAAGCTCCCAGAACTTGGTGTGATACAAAGAGAAAGCTTGCTGCTAAGTTCGATATGAAAGATTTGGGAATGATGCATTATTTCCTAGGTATGGAGGTGTGGCAGAGTTCAGATGGGATCTTCCTTGGACAAGGGAAGTATACTGTAGATATCCTGAAGAGGTTCAGGAAGATGGATTGCAAGGCCATGGCCACACCTATGGCATCGAATCTGAAGCTTCTATGTGATGCTTCATCTAAGTCGATTGATGTCTCTATGTATCGTCAGATGATTGGGTCCTTGATGTACCTAACGAACACGAGACCAAATATTTGCTTTGCGATGAACAAATTGAGTTAGTTCCTTATAGATCTGAGAAGTGTTCATCTGGTTGTTGTAAAGCATGTTTTGAGGTACCTGAAGGGTACAGTGGATTATGGGCTCAAGTATGAAGCGAATCAAAAGTTTAACCTACAGGGTTATGTTGATTCAAATTGGGCTGGCAGTGCTGCAGATAGGAAGAGCACATCTGGGTGCTACTTCAGTATGGGATCAGGAGTGATCTCTTGGTTTAGCAGGAAGCAGTCTTGCGTAGCACTGAGTACAACTGAGTTAGAGTATGTTGCAGCCTGTTTAGCTAGTTGTGAGGCGGTATGGCTACGGAAGCTACTGTCTGAGTTATTTGATCTCCCGTTGGATGCTACTGGTATCTTCTGTGATAACTAGAGTTGTGTGAAGCTATCTGAGAACCCAGTGTTTCATGACAGGTCAAAACACATAGAGATCAAATATCACTATATCAGGGATATGGTGCAAAGAGGAGCTATGAAGCTCCTGTATGTTGCGACGGGCGAACAAATTGCAGATGTGCTAACGAAGCCACTAGCCAGGGTAAAGTTCGAGTACTTCAGAGAGAGGCTTGGTGTTCTTCGGATTGATGACACTTTAAGGAAGAAGTGATGGACACATTTGCTGAAGCCATTCCAAGCATGTTGGAAGGAGGATCCTTCACATGGTTGTGGATGTAAGCGTTGGATGATGAGCATCAGGATGATGTTCTGGTTTAGGCTGGATATGATCAGTTGGATCATTTATATGTATATGTATATATGCATCATGTTGGATGTTGGATATGATCAGTTGGATCATTTATATGTATATGTATGTATGCATCATGTTGGATGTTGGATATGATCAGTTGGATCATTTATATGTATATGTATGTATGCATCATGTTGGATGCTAGATATGATCAGTTGGATCATTTGTATGTATTTTGTATATGCATCATGTTGGATGCTTGGACCATGTATCTGTATATGTATCAAGTGGATACATTGTATGATCAGGTGGATCATGTATGGTGATATGTATCATGTATTTGTATTTGTATCAGGTGGATACACTGTATGATCAGGTGAATCATGTATGATGATATGTATCAGGTAGATACTTGGTATGCATCAGGTAGATGCATTGTATGATTAGGATGATCATGGATGACGAGCTGTAGGATGTTGCTCCAGATGACATGCAGCAGGATGTTGTAGTGATGATGATCAGGATGATCATGTATACATCAGGATGATGTATGGTGAGTATCAGGTTGATACTCTATGGCCGTGGATCAGGTTGTGCAGATGAGCATATAATTTGGCCCTGGGAGATTTGCAGATAGTCTTTCGAGGTTTTGCCTATGGCATATAATTTGGCCCTGGGATATCTGGCAAATGCTCTTTCGAGGTTTTTCTTTGGGAGGACATATAATTTGGCCCTGGGAGATCTGCAGATAGTCTTTCGAGGTTTTTCCTATGGCATATAATCTGGCCCTGGGATATCTGGCAGATGCTCTTTCGAGGTTTTGTCCTATGCCATATAATATGTCCCTGGGAGATCCGATAGGTTGGGCTATGTGCCCGTAATAAGTCCTAGGATGCTCTTGCAAGGTTTTGCCATGACCACATATAATCTGTCCCTGGGAGATCCTATAGGTAGAGTTGTGTGCTCGTAACATCCTGGGATGCTCTTGAGAGGTTTTGTGGTGACCACATATAATATGTCCCTGGGAGATCCTATAGGTAGAGTTGTGTGCTCATAACATCCTGGGATGCTCTTGCGAGGTTTTGTGGTGAGGTCACATATAATATGGCCCTGGGAGATCCTATAGGTAGAGCCATGTGCTTGTAACAGCCTGGGATGCCCTTTCGAGGTTTTGTGACGCACGTAATAAGTCCCGAGGATTCCACAGTATGGTTAGTGATGACGAAGACCTGCAGGTGGTGGGCCTACATCCAGTATGAAAAAGGGCTGGCTCTGTAGAAATTCCTATGACGAGTAGAGTCAGAGATTGGTTGAGATAGCAGCAGCAGTGACGATGACGATGATCCCAAGAAGAAGACTTGTCTAGCAGATCTGTGTCGAGAAATACCTTCCTAGTTAAGAGGGAGTGTTGATGTATATGTAACTTCGGAATGTATTTCATCTATGTATTTCATATATATTTATTGTACCCTTATTAGAGATGTGTTATTCCTCTATAAGGAAGTGTCATCATGTGGATTGACAAGTGTCGCAAGTGTGTGTACTTGCCGATGGGTTATTAGACCACCATGTGTGGGGTCGGCCCTGAAATATATATTATATTGTGGATGTATCTAGATAGACAAGTCGGCCCCGTAGTGTAACTGGGCAAACAGGTTAATTATAAATAGAGATCAGGAGATCTCTATTTGTATCATTCGGAAAGTCATATCTCTCTCACTCAAAAAGTGGCGCACTAGTGAGGAGGAGGATCATCTGCTACTAGGAGACTATCTCAATGTATTTTGGTTGTACTTTGGTTGAGCCATTTCTCTCTCTATCTCTGAGGAAGTTGTGGGGTTTTTCACCTTAGGGTTTTCCCCACGGAAACTCTATCTCTTGTCTCTCATGCTTTTGATTCTTGTGATGCTTGTCATGCTTATTGTGATTGTTATGCATGATATACTGTATATGTTATTCTCTCAGTGAAGATCCTAGAGTATTGTGAATTAATGCTCAAAATTTAACAGTTCACATATTGTCCACTTCCACTCCGTCATCTGATGTACATAATGTGCAATCAACGAAACCGTCGGGTAACTAGCAACCTGGTGATAAGAAAAAGGAGAGAAATAATCGTAGGGGTGGAAACAATGGAAATAACAACAATAGCAATTGTAATACTCCTCGAAAAGAGAATGCCAACCCTCCTCAGGAAGGAGGTAATGCTGGCGAGGATCGTAAACCTAGGCGTAAGGTGAAATTCCCTTGCAAGCTTTGTGGGGAGGATCATCTTACTCACTTATGTCCTCGTATTGAAGAAGCATTGAAGCATTTGGCACAGAGCCTAGCTGCGTTGAAGGATCCCCTACCTCATCACCAAAACATGGCTTCTCATGCTCCCACCACTGGTTATGGTACTAATGAAACGACAAAGTCTTCTTCCAATACTAGTGGTTATGGATGCGTGAATATGGTTCAGTCGGAGGTTTGTTTTGCTACTCATCAACGTGATTATGGTGCACCACAACCGAATTTGGGGAATGAGCCTCCCCCTCATCATGATAATTCCTTGCATATCGAGAAGCCTTCTATTATGCCGCGGATACCGAAAGGTGTTCTCAAGCGCTCCACGCATAATCCTAATGCTCGAGCCACCCAAAACTATTCCATCGTAGAAGATTTGGGCCAAACTCCGTGTGCCATGTCGGCTCTTGAAGTTTTGCAAGCTTGTCCTTCTCAGAAGCATGCCCTTTTGAGTGCCTTAGGAGTTCAGGATGGGGGAAGTCCTAGTGTTATAAAGTTCGATACCATTGATGTCCAACCTCGCTTGCCTTACCACATGGCTTTTCAAATCCAGGTGGTTTGCCTTAAGAGCTTCGTCAAACGTACTATGGTTGATGAAGGTGCTTCTGCGTTGGTAATGTCGTTGACTTGCTGGAAAGCTCTTGGCTCTCCTCCCCTACTCACGTCTAGAACTACACTCACTGCATTCGACGGTAGATCTTTTACGCCGCATGGAATTATCCCTTCCCTTGTTGTCTCCTTGGGAGGTAAGTCCGTGCCTATTAAAGTCGAAGTGGTTGATGCACCAATCGACTACAACCTTTTACTGGGTCAGAACTGGATGTACGCTATGAAGGCTGTCGCGTCTACTGTATTTTGAGTTATTTGCTTTCCCCATGAAGGCAAAATTGTGACGATCGATCAGCTGGATTATGTTGGCACTCCGTCCACAGCATCCACGGGATCAGTAGTCCCGTAAGTTTCTGATTCTCAGTCAGCAACTGGGAACATAGGTGTTGGAATGTACCCCTCGTTGATGGGAACTTTTAACCATTCTGCACCTGTGAATTTTATTGGAACCATTTCCAATAGTGCGCCTCCTCCTTCGAATAGTATGCCATTCTGGACTTCCTATTGTGGTGATCCATGGATTTTGCCATCCGCGGATTCTATGTCTGGAGACATTGCGCACATCAGGATGTCTATGCCTTTATCTGTAGAGGAGCTCACTTACGATCACATCCAACAAACCACTATAGATCCGGATCTCTTTTCTTCCCAGACAGTTGAGGAAGATCCCGTTACACTGCCAGTTTTGGTAGCCAACCTATCTTGTTCACATGATTGCCTCGATGGTATCCTACCTTCAGATGGAGTTATTTTTTAGGCCATGGGTGGTGATGACAAGCCGTGGGGGGGGTCTTTATCATAGATCTCATTCCCCTCCTCCCCTTGATCTTATTGAACAAGATGGGCCTATAATACAACCTGCCATCCATTTGAATTTGGATCCATTCACCGTCTCGTCTAGCCCTGATTTGACGTTCAAGTCTAATGAGTCTTTGAGCTCTCCTATAGATCCGCAAATCGGTGATCCTGATGAGTTCGATTCTACTTCTAGAATTTCCAACTCCTGTGATGATGAATTTTCCACTACAGATTCCTTCACATCCTTCATATTTGCTCTTCATTTTGAAGATGATCATTTTGATCCCTCAGGTATTGGTACTATGGCACCTTCAATGGTTAGCTCTACCTGCGTTATGTCTGAGGTTAACAATAGTGAAGTTGAAAATGTTTCTACCACAGTGACTTGTATCGGATTTTTCTTTACGTTCGTTTTAGAAATGATCTTGGCACTTATGTTTCTTGGAGATAGGATTCTTAGTTGGACTTATACTTGTTTACTGGTCCTTTTCAACATTTGCTTCGGCCATGGTAGGAACATTTGGAACCTTGCATATAGGTTTAGGCCTCCCCATTTTTATGATGCATTTGAACCTATTGCTATTCGAATTCGCAGACACCCCCTGAGTGTCCTTATCTTGCTCATGTTACTTGCATTATGCATAGCTTTGTCCCATGTGCTTGGAACTAGTCTCGCATATCCCTGACACTCGTTTGCTCTCATTACGAGCATTCTTCCATATCTCCTTTGAGCTCGTTAAAAACAGTAAGGAGGTCACGAGTTTACTTTTTCGGGCTCGTTAAACCTTTACGGAAAAGATTTTTATAAAGTCTTTTTTAAGCCCTTGTTAGACTTTTTCAAAATCAAACAAGATTGCTGAGTATACTTGTTATTTCAGACTCGTTAAAGGATTTGAAGCGACATCCACTTAGGTATAAGTTTACCCCTTTTCCGGACCTTTGTGGATTAATTACGAAAAAGGTATACTCTAGTCATACGTGATTAGAAGAGTTCTTCTCTCATTGTTTTATACTTTTTCGGGTGAGGAGACTAACTTTACGAAAAAGGACTTCTCAGTTATATCATGTTGTGATTGCATTGCATCATCCTGCTTGCTGCTTGAGCCTTGTGCTGGCTCCTGCTTACTCAATTGTTAGCCTGGTGCCTGAGCACTTTCCCTATCGAGCCCTGCAGAGCTTATATATTTTCCCTTCACAATTTGATGACCCTTTGACCCTGAGGGAACACACCCCCGAGTGTCCACATCCTGCATGCACTTCCTTGCATTGAGCATAGGTATGTTCCACTGCTTGGGACTAGTCTGCTAGCTATTTGACACTCGTTCCCTCACTTGTTGTACTATAAGCAATTTTATTATTTTTCCAGCTTTTCCCAAATATGAAAAAGACAAAAAAATCAAATATTCCAAAAAGCCGGACGGGATTATGGTCATTATTTCTTGTTGGTAACTGTTGTGTCACCTTTGAATAGAGCATTCATTCCACTCCGTACATTATGAGTCGGGACTATAGTTGGACCTTAGGAGTTGTACTTGTTTCTCAATTTTCTCCATCGATTGGTTAAGCTTCCAGTCATTATGGAGCCCTTTGTAATGCCTCCTGCATTGCACAGTTTATGTCAATTCTATGCTGCCTGAGTCTATCCATCTGTTCATGCTCTTGTTCAAAGGAAGTCATGAAACCAGTGTCGGCCACTCCTCAGATATCTTGACTATTGCATGTCGGCCATCCTTATTGAGTCAGTCCGTTTCACCTGAGATCTTCCAAATCTTTCAGCATTGTTGGTACCTCGTGCTGGTTGATGGGGGATGCCTTAATGCCCTCCTTCCAGCGAGTCTCGTTCTGTCGACCTCAACTCATTTATTCCGGGACTTGAGGCTTAGAGTTTGGTTGAGTACCTTGAGGCTTGCAATCATCAGTGGCAGGTTCTCTCGCCATCGACAGTTTTGGGAATACATCAATGTCCCCTGATCGATGGATTCATCCTAGTGTTCGACTTCAACCCATTTATTCACACTCCAATGATTGTGCTCTGTGCCTTGATACCCATTTTCATTATCGGTGGGTCATCTCGCGTCTGTTAACGATATACATCAATGATCGGTAATCAGACAATGTCTCATCAGGTTCAACCCCAACTCCTTTATTCACTTGATGGGACTTGCACCGTCGAAGACTTGTGTAGAAGACCCCAGGTGATTGTGGCATTCAGTATGCTACATATGACTTTGACTTTACATCTGAGATATCACCTCTCAGATTTCAGCAGTTTGTACCTCCAGTTTGCACCAGTTGTCTTCTTTTCAACAGAAGACCATATCTTACTGTAGAGGGATCATGGCTATGATCACTTATGACATGTATCTACTTATGTACTGCCTGTTCATGGCCATTGTATCAGATTGTTGTACTATACCGACATGTATTCAAAGATACTATTGTATTATGACGAGTGATCCGTTCTTTCCACTTGTGTCTCCATCACTCCACTTCTGAGTTTTATAATGTATTTCGGCCATCGTAGCACATTTCAGTCTCTGAACTCACACATTAGGGGGCATCTGTTACACAGAAATCTTCCACCCTGTGAGCATCAACATTCTTTGGCCTGTAGGATCCATTTCAGTGACTCAGATCCATTTTCATCCTTCAGTGATACTAGTTTATCCTATTTTTGTTCCTACCCGCATGTTGCATCACTATTGCATGCGTACCTGCGAGTTGCATCCCTATAGCCCGCGGGTATCAAGTAAAATGGTAAAACCCACTATTTTATTACTTTTTACTCCCAAAAAGCGGTCATTGGGTGACCTTTGGCTCTCCATCTGCCCAAGTAACGTCTCGATGAGTCCTTTCACCTACCTTTGAGAGGACTATATATTGAGTACATATGGCTTATGGATGGGAGGAAGAAGAGAACAGTAAAGGCACTCTAGTGGATTTTTGCCCTATCTTGAGTCTGCACTCATTAATCCTTGTAGTTGTGAACCATTTATGTTCACCTTCCAAACTCCTTTCTAGTTTGAGTTTTCCATTCATGGAGGATTGAAGTGGTGGAGGCATAAGTGGATTGATCTAGATCTTGGTTCAGATTGGTTGCCAGCAAGAGGTCATATCACTTTGTACTACTTCTTGTTCATTAATAGAAATACTCATATTCTCATCCATTAATGGTGTGAATGTCATTTATTATACATTGGGTTGCATTTGCTTATGATATTATGGACCATTGTTATTGATAATGTTAATGTTATTTATATATCACATGTACTTGTTAGATATTGGCTGTCAAGACTAATTTGTATATTACAGGTGCTTGGATGTGCGTGGATTGAAAGCTCCAACGGGGATCTACATCAAACGTTGGATCGAGGTTGGTTACATTTCTCCATTGTTTTAACATTGTCATTTATAATAGCATTGTTTTTTAGAATTGAGTAGATTTCTGGTAGTCATTTGTCTGTTGTGGTATTCCCAAGCCATAGTGAGTTTTCTCCAATACAATGTTGTTCCAATGCCTCGCGGTCGTCAGATCTCGGCTGCAAAACCTGCCAAGACACATAGAACAAGACAAACAAGTAAAAAGCATCTAAACGATAACAGATCTAAGTAAACAGTTAAGCAAGTAAACTACATAATATCATCAACACAACAATATTGGTGGAAAGCGTTTATATTACTGTAAAAATAGGGAAAGTACATAGAAGAGAACGACTACAACCAGAGCTTAACGAAGTAATCCTTCTCCATCCAAGCCAATGCCATATCCTCCCAAGGAAGTCCGAGTCTCTCAATGGATGAGTAGAGATCTCTCTAAGATGATTTCACCAGCATGTAGACACTATAGACTTCCTCCCCTTGGAGTGGGATAGAGCTTCATTTATATAGGACTAAGTGGATAGGGTATGCGTAGGGTAGGTTGAGATATGGTAGGAGAGAGATAGGGGATCCAAGAGGTTAGGAACCGAGTGCCAGCTCTCCCAAAAGTTCAGGGATAGGGATCCATGTCAGATGGCTTCGAGAATGGGCTCGAAGGAGCTATTTTTGTCCATTAACTGACATTGTCGCACCCTGCAAGAGAGCAAGCTGCGACGTCGCAGGTTGCATGAGGGTAGCCTATGACGACCTCTCAAAACCTAGTATGAATGGGTTTATATCTCTTCCAGGTTGATAAATTAGTCAAGGAAATTTTAGGGATGTATACACTGAGTCTTATGATGGTAAGATTTAGGTGTAACACTACAAGGGCAATAATCCTCCGTTTGGGGCATTTTAAGTCTTTCTTGCTTGGATTCGCTTGGTTTTTTGTCTCAAAACTCTTTGTGTGAGACTTTGCTACTTGATAGAAGCCTTGTATGCCTTTGGATTGAGTGTTTGGTCACTTTTTTATTCCTATTTGGATTCTTTCTTTCCTTGCCAACCTTTGGATGTATGACATCAACATAGGCTAAATTGATTCTCTGTTGAAGTTCACAATCTTCCTAATCTTATTCCTCTGATCCAGTGGAATTCATGCCTCTATATCCTTGGTTATAAACCTCTCAAAACACATTTAGTTGTGTTTGGAACCTATTTGGTTGTGTTTGGGACCTACTTGATTGGTTTAGGATCCATAGCGTGTTGTTTGGGCCACTTGCATTTTGGTTCTTGTCCATATTTGTTTGGGTGAAACACTGATCCCTATTGAGTCTAGGAACCACGTATCCCTATCACAATTCTTTATTGCCATCTAATTTTTCTTGGATTAAACATTAAAGGCTTCAAAAATATCCTCTTTCCATTGTTTGGTTTGTTTGGTTTGTAAGTTGGATAGTTTAGGTTTTTGCAAATAACAAGCTTTGAAGGTCTTTGTGTGATCCAAATCCTTTGAGCCTTACTAGTTTGGGTGAATTGTTTGTCTTATTTGGCTTCTTTGGTATTGGTTAATTTTCAAAATCTATTAGAATCCTCTTATTCCAATAAATAAAATAAAATAAAATAAAAGATTTTTTTTTTAAGTCCCTCATGCAATTTGAAAGCTCTCGAGAACAGAAATTTTCTTTGCTCTTAGACCCATTGCAATTGACATTTAATCTTCTTAATAGAAACAAAGAAGATCACATTTCAAGATTTGAATTAAGTTTGGAAGTCTTTTGAAAAATGGAAAGATTTCTTCATCTTCTTTGATTTTAGGGTCTTCACAAGTGAAATTAAATCTTGTCAATTGAAACAAAGAAGTTTTATTTCAAGTCTTTTAATGCAACGTAGGAGTCTTTGAAAGAAAAAAATCATCTTCATTCCTATAGTTATGTTGTAAATAGCATTGAATCCTTTAGATTGAAATGAAGAAGTGCATACTTCGATTCTTTGTAGAATTTTTTGAAAAAAAGAAGAAAACAATAAAAAGTCTTTCATTTTTGGTGTTTATTGAAATGGATTGTCTCTTATTTTATTTTGGATTTCAAGATTGTTTGTTTGGTTTGGAGTTGCTTTCCTCATTCATAAAAAGTGAAGTGAAAAATTGTGCATTGCATGAAAGGTGATTTTTTTTACATTTCATTGGGTGTTTGATACATTGAGAAGAAAAAGAACTCCTCTCCCTTGCTTAAATAGAGTCCATCAAAACAAAATATTTGCATTTGCATTTAGTTTCATGGTTTGGAGTCGATTCAACATACCATAAGTTTCATATCCATGTACCCTTTAAGTAAAAAACATCCCTAAAATAAACCAACTTGCTAATAAAATCAATTAGACTTTTTTTATATAGCACACCAACAGTAGTATAGGGATTAGAGCTCTTGGACTAGTAAAAGTGAGTAAATTATCCAAGAGTTACTAAAACAAGACTAAGAACACTAATGAGCAAAAATCCATTAGTAGCGTGAATTGCTTGTTGGAAAATATCCTCTAACGCATGATTCAAGTGGTAGGAGAAGTAAAAAAGAGTGCTTGGACCGATCCCCGACACTCTCTCTCGGTGGGGTTATGCAAGTTAGGGAGTAATATTGGTAGTGAAAAGTCCTTGGGGTGACACCACTATCTGTGTTGCTTTGGGTCTAAGACATTTGTGTGATGTTCCCTTCCCATTCACAGAATCCCTCTCCCACAATCGTTCCTCCCAACCACCAAGCGCGAAGTGGTAGCCCTAGTTGCTTTTCCTAGGTTACCTTCCTAGGTGACTATAGTGGTAGTGCTGTCAGTACCTAAGGTAGATGTACAACACATGATTTTGACTCCTTAGGAGGGTACTTGGTTGTGTTCAGTACTTGCACCTCTGGAAGTCCATTATGGAGTAGTTGTGGGTAACTGTCTCTCATTTCTTCACTGACAACTTGATATCCCATCTTCGGAAGATCCCTTACCTACTGATTGCTTGGTTGATTTCCTTTAATTCATTTTTAGGGGCGTTTTCTTCCCGCGTTCTTATTTGTCCCCAAGAATCGTTGTTTTTTCACAATGGTCGGCCGAGGTTTGCGAAAATATCATAGAATGCAAGGGTTGGACCTTGAGGAGAAAGATCCTCCACCTTCACAACATTCACATCATTCTTCCAACAAGGTAACTATTAACGAAGGAATCCCCTCTAAAGTTGGAAGCATTGATCCCTTCAATGATCAGCTTGAAGGGGAGGTTGAGACCATTATGGAAGGGCCCGTCCCTCTGGTGAATCCCCCTCTTACTAGAACTACTAATCCAGTACTCGTAGAATTTTCATCTACTAGATATTTCAACGCTTTTTCCACTTATAATTTGCCACTCATCACATATAACAGGCAGCCTTCGGATATTATTTTAACACCCTCTCACTCTTCTGATCGGTTGATTGCATCACCCCCATTACCGACTACCACTATGGACAATCCCACAAGAACCGATGTGGCACATACTGCCATCACTTCTCCTTTATGGGGAACTTCATTGCCCAGAGTATCCCCCATGTTGTCCAGGTGAATCCGGCCTTACCATTTATGTGCATGGATCTTCTCACATTTGACTCAAGTTACACCTCTAATTCTAGAGAATTACTTAGGCTTACACTAAGTGATTTACTTGGTTTTTCTATACCATATCCCTCTATTTAGGTAAATCACCCAGGTGTGGCCCCAGGTCCTGTTATGAATAGCCTGAACCAACCCTCCTTCCCTCAAGCAAGTAACATTATGGTAGTCACACAAATTGTTCCATCAATTCCTGCAACTACTCCATTGGTGAATCTACTTGTGTCTTACCCAAGGGGAAAGCTATGTTTGGGGTGCAAGTTGCGCTTGGGGTCCAACCCTTAGTTTTTGGAAACAACCGATTTTGGGACAACAACTAGTTTTAGGGAATACTTTTACCGACAACCAACCATTTATGGGAGGACCAATTTCCCAATATGGCACCCTCGTGGATACCACTACACCCCTTTATATTGGGTTACCATACACGAGAGCTACAAATATTCCATGGGGTCAATTTAACCCGATGGGTATCCCTTTGCAAAGAATCTTACCTATTAAAACTATGAAACCCATGTTTCCTACCTCCCAATCCCCCCAAAAGCCATATATGGGAGGACCAACAAGTTTTAATATCCCACCCCAACCAACCTTAGGTCCTACTGGTATTCTGATGTCCCATCAATATTACCAGTATCCTCAAGTCAACCGGTAATTACCCTTTTTGGCTACATTAGATCTACCTGACTTGTCGCATTCGACAAATAATCCTATACAACATGCTCAATTATGGCCACCAATCCCTGCCAAACTACTATCGGATATTCCAAAATTCGATGGGAAGCTAATAGAGGATCCCAACAACCATGTGATGACCTACCATTTATGGTGTTATTCCAATTCCTTAATGGATGACTCTATTCGGTTGAGAATTTTTCAGAGGACTCACACTAGCATAGCTGCAAAGTGGTACATTGAGTTGCCATGACACTTCTTTAGTGATTTTAATTCCCTTGCCATTGTATTTTTGACACATTTTTAGTTACTAGTTCAATATGAAACCGGTACTGATATTTTTACTTTGCTTAGACAATCCACTTCCACTCACATATCTGATCATATTCATGAGTGGAGACAGTGACATCGATTAATTAAAGCCAATATTCTGGACCAAATTTTAGCTGATTAGTTTACTAAGTCACTTTTTCCACCCATTGATAGGGATGTCACTATGGGAGGTGTTGTTACTGAAGAGAAAGTGATCAATCATGCTCAATACATGGATTTGGTATACTCCCGTTCCAACACTTTGTATGATTTGATCCCTAATGCTCCTCGTCCCAGCAATGATCCTTCAAGATCATCCACAAAACCTCATGCTAATGGTATTGTAGGTTCCGTAAAAACACAGTATGTTACCCAATCGATTGGGAAACAAAGCCAACTAGCTTCTACCCCAGCCTTAACATGAACTACTTTAAACAGCAAGACTACTCCTCCTCTTGCCCAATCCTCCAAGGTGAATTCAGTACAATCCGACACATATCAACCACTTGGAGGTAAGAAGAAGAACAAAGGGAAATCCAAAAAATAATCAAACCAACAAAAGAATAATAAAACCCAATATCCCACTGCTGAAACCAAACCCAAGAGAAAGGCAAAGTTTCCCTACCTAATCTATGGATATGACCACTACACGAGGGATTTCCCTCATCGTGATGATATCACTAAGTTCCTAAAAGGGAACTCCCAACTGGTAGTATTAACTAACCCTTTCCCACCTCAACAACAACAAATGATTTCTAATAATAAGCTACAGGGGGAATGGGAGTCATCCTCACCATGCGAAAACCTCCTCAACTGCTCAAGTCCTCATGTACAATGAGATGGTTGGATTAACCACCGGTTCACAAACATCTGAACCTATTCCAGACAAGAACACCATTGGAAGTCATGCAGATAAAACATCCACCTCCACTACCCTTCCACCTCTTGGCCCTCTTCAAATAGAGAAGCGTATTCCTGACATAGTGTTACACCCACTAAAGAGCACAATTTGAAAAGCAACGTTTAATCCAAGTGCTTGTGCTGCCCAAAATTACAATATTGTTGAGGACTTAGCCCATGCACTTTGTGTTATGTCGGCTCTCTAAGTTCTACAAAATTGTCCCAATCAACAAAGAATCATGTTGTCAGCTCTTGGATTTGTGGGCCCTGAGACTTCCAATACCATTATGTTCAATATGGGATACTTTAAGACGAGGCTTTCCCATCAACTTGCGTTCCAAATCCATATGAACATCTGTGGGAAGAATATCCATCGAACCATTTTGGATGAAGGTGCCTCAACTTCTATTATGTCTTTATCCTGTTGGTGGGCTATTGTCTCTCATGAAGTTAATCAGTCTCCCACCACGCTTAAGGCCTTCGATGGTTGTTGTTTTCAACCTTATGGAATTTTACCATCGTTGGCCATGGAATTGGGGGGAAAGATTGTTTCCATTCATGTGGAAGTAGTTGAAGCCCCTTTGGATTATAATTTGTTGCTCGGTTGAAATTGGTTTTATGTGATGAATGTCATTGCATCCTCATTCTTTCGCATATTACAATTTCCTCACAAAAGGAAAATTGTTAGCATTGACCAACTCGACGTTTGCACTCCTGATATGCACAACAACACTGCCAATAATGTCCCTCTCTTAGGGCATTCAAAACCTCAATATGAGGATGTGGGGGTAGGCCTTCTTAAGGATTATCCAATCATAGGATTTTTTCCCTTGTTGTCTCTAGATATCCCATGGCAAGTTTCCATGGTTAACACAATTTCATCTACGATCCAACAATCCCCTGAATCATTTGATCCTTGGGTAGTACCTAGTCCATATGAGCATAGTTTGCTTTTTGTGTCAAGATGATCGTTAAAGAATGAAATAGATAACTATGATCATAGTTCATTGTCTGTGTCAAGCTCGTTAAAAAATGAAATAGATCCCCCTCCCATTGAGTCAAGCCTTCCACCAGATTTAGCACTTGAACCTTCATTTCCTCCACTTGTGTCACTTGAGCCTCTTTCTTCCTCTCTCTTTGGTGGATATTTTCCTAGTAGTAACCAAGAGTATAATTGGGTGAATCGAAATAGTCGAAAGACAAAACGAAGCTTAGGGGGCATGTCTCCAGCCTCTAGACATCATACTGGAACTAAGCCACTAGCTTCTGTTGATCATGCTGGGAGCAAAGTTCCAACCTCTAGATATCACGTTTGGAGAAAACCTGTTAATGGGTATCACCCAAAGTACCAACCTCTAGATATCATGTTGGGAAGAAACCCACCAATGGGTGTCATTCCGAGAAGCAGACACTTCGAGCATTCTTTGCACTGTTAATTTATTTTCCGCTTCAAGCTCGTTAAAAAATGAAATGATTGTCTTGAGCATGGTTCATTCTCTGTTTCAAGTTCGTTAAAAAATGAAGCAAACACCTTGAGCATTATTTTCACTTATCTTCGAGTTCATTAAAAACAATAAGAGGTGTTGAGCTTACTTTTTACTTTTTTGTGCTCTAGTTAAAACATGAAAAATATTTCGAGTGCTTTTGATAGTCGTGCTCGTTAATATTAATGGAAAAAAGGTGTTCAGTTTAGTCCACTTTTCTCGTAGTCATAAAATAATGAGGAAGTGTTTGATAAGTATAGGTTTATCTCTTTATTTGGACTCACTAGACTATTTATGAAAAAATGAACTATGCCATGTTTACTTTTACTCTTTTCCATACTCGATTATCAACCATGACAAATTCATCTTTCGAGTGATAGTTTATCCCTTTTTCGACCTCATGAGACTAACTATACGAAAACGGAACTCTTTAGAATCTCCTTTAATCTCTTTTCGGACTCCCTAAATATGAAAAGATTGCTGAGTGAACTTGTTTTCTTTCACACTCATTAAATTATTTGAAAGAGTGTCTGTTTGGTATAATTTTACCCCTTTTTTGGGCCCAATGGACTAATTACAAAAAAAACATACTCTAGTCAACCATTGATTAAAAGAGTTCTCCCTTGTATAGTTTTATCATTTTTCGAGCGGAGGAGACTAAATTTATGAAAAAGAAATACTTTGGAGTCTTCTTTAGATTATTTTTAGACTCTCTAAACATGAAAAGATCATCGAGTTTACCTTCTTTGGACTCGTAAAATAATGCATCGAAGGGCCCATATGGGATCAAACCCCTCCTTCTTCAGGTTTGTTAAATATATGATGAGGGACTCATCTAAGATGAGCTACATTGAGCATATATTACCCTCCTAAAGCTCATTAAAAAACAAAGAGGTACTCATCAATCACGGTGGAGGAAAATTTGGGCAAAATAGGCCAGTTTCACATTATGGCAGTCGTTTCTCGTCACCCTTGAACATGGCACTTTTTTGCGTCTTGTCTTACAGTTGGGTAATCTGCTTGCCTCTGAGTTATACCAATTCCATGAGTTATTCTACTCCTTTGGTCCATCTGAAGAATGCCTCGGTCATTGTCGTGTTATGTTTTGGTCCCTATCTTGTTGAGTCAATGCTGCCAAGTCATTTTTCGTGCCATCCGATGTTCAAGGGGAATTTAGCCTGAGTCAACCTTTTTGTAGTCCTATCAACCTTCATACTTGTGTTAGTTTGTGCTCATTGGGTCTACCACTTTGCATCACTTTCCTGTGTCGGTTTCATGTTGACGATGTAGGATACATCATGGCTCTCCTTTGACGAGTTTGTTCCTGTCGAATTCAACACATCATCTAGGAGTTAGACATAGAAACCAATTTGTACCTTGGAACCTACATGCATCAATGGCAAGTTTCCTCACTTTCGACAGTAGGTTTACATCATTGGCCTCTGATTAAATGATTCCATGAGTGTTCGATTGCATCTTATTTACTCGCATTCATTGGAATGTACTGGAGTACCTTGGGAGTCATTGTCATTATTGATGATTTCTCTCACACTTGTTAGCAGTTTACATCAATGACTAGTAATCAGGTGTTTTCTACCATGTTCTAATTCAGTAAATATATTCACATGGTTAGAATTGTACCATTTTGGGATTGAGAATAAGACCCTGGGGACCTTTTCTATGAACTTTACCTAGGCTGGGATGGAGGTTTTTTGAGTAGGTTCCAGTATGGATATCATGTTGGTACCCTTACTGATATGTATATTGTCACACATATCCACTTTGTATTGGTCCATGGCTATGTCATCATTGTATTATGGATCCACTTTGTATTCTTTTTTGGCCATAATATATTCAAGTCGTGCATATATAGATCCACATTGTATGTTTGGTGGTCGTGTCCTTAGTCAATAATTTCATGGATCTGCAATGTATTGGTCGGCGACCATGGTTTGAGTTAGTTTTTTTCGAGTATAGGTATGCCTACCTAAGGGAATATATTGATATACTGTTTGATTTTGGTTTGCAGCATCCATTTGGATCTCCTCTTCCAACACCCTTTGTACCTATATTTTGGTAAAGTGTTTCAATCATCAATATCCTTCCGAACTCACACTTTAGGGGGCATCTGTTACACACCAAAATGTCACACTTGAGTGTTGTAATTTTACCACCATGTAAATGTGGTTATTATGCTTCCTAGATATGTTCAAAAGGGAAACCTAAAGTCTATTAGGGTCCCTATACATGTTGGGGGAGAGAAATCCATCATTAGGAGGTCAAAATATGATCATTTAGACCTTGATTTTTGATCATTTTTAAAATTTGTCGCCCCCCTACCTTGTCCAGGGAAGAATAACTCCTAACTCCCAGTGTTAGGGGAGTGATAATTTCCCTTTTGTCACCCTATGGCCTTCATTGGGGGAGTGATAATTTTGGCTCAACTAATTGGCCAAGAATCAAGGAGCAAGATTTGGATGATATTTTGGGTGGATAATCCTATCATTCGAGTATCACTCCCTTCTCCATTCTAAACAAGTCTAATCTCTCATGATCCAATATATCCTCTCTTGATACAATCCTTTATCCAAGTAGTTTGGTCTCCCAAATCCTATAAATTGAGCTCACTCTTTGGATTTGAGACATGGGAAGAAATCTTGAAGATGCCATGCTTATGCTAGCCTAATTCTCAAGTGGTTTTGGAAGGAGAGTTTGGAGGAGATGCTTCTACTAAGTCAGGTATAAGCTTGTATGTATTTCTTTATGGATTTTGATACAATATAGACTTGTCCTATTTCTCCTTATTTCAAGTATTTCATGGTGAATATATGAATGTGTCTATCACTTGACAATTAGATATTTGTTTATACACTTGTTTCTTTGGAGAAGGTATTGTCTCTTGTTTGTGTGTAGATCTATAAGCCCAAATATCAAAGCTAGGAGTTGGATCAACTTAGGACAACGAGGACAACCATCGAAAGTGAGGTAGGTCATCTATCTCTCTTGTCTCTTCCATAGCTTGTTTGCTTGTGTATGGACTAGATCTAGGAGAATGTTAGTGTCCACTTGTTGAACTTTGTATTGGATTAGGGAATAGGGAACCATTTTATAACCAAGAAAAGTCCTACCTGTCCGTAGGGAGAATTTTCTACCACATCAGGAAATGTGACAAGCTTGGTGGGATTGAAGTGGACAGGCTCTGCAATCTCTCCCCATTCAATTTGACAACTTTATGGATTCGAGCTCTTATCTATTAGCAGATTAACTCCGCCTCCTGTTGATCCAACTATGACCCCATGTGATTAGGCTTCCTTGGGTTCCCTCCTTCTTGACTCTCTTCAAACGACATCCCCCCTGCTATTATGTGCTCAAGGAGATTTGGAGGGGACAAAATAAGCCCTCCGCTTTGCACATGGAACAAAATATGACACTTTTTATCCACCTGGATATCCATAAATGGGTGCAAACCTCCTCTTCGATGCCCCCTAACGCAATAATGGAACCATGTACCACGTAACTTCAAACTTGAATGCCCTGTACCTTCCTATTAATGTTGCGCTTTCCTAGTGACCCATGTGGATCGTTAACTGCATGGTCCGTACTGGGCCATTATTCTTCATTTTCTGCTCACTCATCTGCTCATGCAAGCCATCGAACCCATATCCATCTCACCATGATACATGTGGGCCTTCTCCTCAAAAAGCACATCGACAACCTGTCTCCATCTCACCGTTTACATATCTCTATTGGCGTGCAGTCACCTTAATGTTCAGGGAAAAGGATCCTACCACATCCTCTCGACTGATGAGCTGCCTCACCATGAGACGTGCATTCCTAATTGTGACACCACCCCCATTTCTTTGAATTATATTATAGACATTGCACTTTTTAGATTCAACGATTACACATTTCAAAATGAAAAATGCACTTTTCGAATCAAAATTCACATTTTTTGAATTGAAATTCACACTTTCATAATAAAAAGTGCACTTTTAGGGTTCATAACTAGTTAAAAAACACATTATTGGAATAGAAAAACACAATTTTCAAACCCAATAGTGTCACTTTCAGAACCCAATTTTGAACTTTAGAAAGGTTGATATTGACATTTTGAAAGGCTAAATTCACACTTTTTTATTCCAGATTTTGCCTAAAAAGTCCAAATTTAATGAAATAAGCATTATCCCTCTAAACACTTAATAAATAAGAGCTTAAAATGGATATAAATTGGTACTAATAAAAATATAATATAGAATGGTTTCAAAGAGTACTAAGAATAAACTATAATATAACAAGGGGAAATTGTGGGAGATGAACATGAAAACATTGACCTTGCTACATGTCAACTTTTTAGCTCCATGAAATATGAAAAGGTTGCTATGTACCTTGTGAGAATATAGGTAACACATTTTCCATGCTGACCTTAACATAAATTATGTTTTGTCATCTTTGGAGCTTCCACTTCTTCTTCCATACTCCTCTGAAGTTACATAGCTATTGTTGCCATGGTTTACCTTTTATAAGGAATGAGCATTTATGCACCACAATGTCATTGATTTGTAGAGGATTGTTCATTCTAGTGACCATGATATTTTGGGAAGGATGTTATTGCATTATCTTGTGATGAGTATTATATGAGTGTTATCCCATTGCTCAAATCTACTTAGTAAGAGTTTTGAAGTTAGGGTCATTATGGTTGTTATTGAAAGTTTGATCATGCGACACTACCTAGGGTGAGTTTAAAAAGAAAACTAGAGAACAATTCCTTTATTATCGTCATCTCATAGATTATCTCGAGGGCAATGTCCATTATTGTGTACCTACACACAACATATTTTGTACAAATTATTTTTTGTAAGTGTGTTAATCAAAAGTTTGAATTATTAACAACTCAACACTAAGTTCATTGAAAGTTGTTAGCTACACTCATTACTAACTCACAACTAAGTAAAGAGTTGTTAGTCAAGAGTTGTATTAAAGGGGTTTGTTTCCTCATTGTAACCATTCATTCTACTAGCAAACATTGGAATACAACTCTTCTTTTTCAAAAGAGAACCACATGGGGGCATCTTTCTTCATATTTTAAGACTTGCAGGTGACATCCATCCTTGGGTGAACATGGACCCCCAACCCTTGTTTTGTTGTTGTTCTTTTTTCATTCCATTTGGAACACTAGAACATTGTTGTAGTAGTTCCATTTTGGACACTACAACACTTCTTCCATAATTTATACATATGAATCAATGGAATATCACTTTTACATAACAATTCCACTTGTGCAATTGGTTATGCACACATATATTATTTATTATGAATGAGTATAACATTTTTTTCTAGGAAAATTTTTGTAACCTCTATTCATAGTTAGAACTAAAATTACATTCCTCACGTGCCCACTGCACTTTTATAATAAACCACCCTATCCAACATAGTGTCCTTCTCAAATTGAGATATCATAGTAGGAAACAATTTATAAAATGTAGAGACGAGTTAAACTATACTTGTTCCTCTTTAACTCGTAGTAAAAAATAATATATACCCTCTCATGTCATCAATAGGGATATAAACAATGTTTACATCAGAAAAAAAAAAATTTAAAATAATCAAAGAATTTCTAGCACATACATCAAAATAAAACTTTAATAAGTACACAAAAGTAAAACCACAAAACCTTGAGGCAACATATAAAAACTGAGATGATACTAGACCATTTGAGATTTTGTATAGAAATAAATGAGCCCCCATCTTTGATCTTCTCTAACTCCAATGAACCCTCTATTGGCCTTTGACCTTCCTTTGACAAAGAATCTGCAATCATATATATTTCCCTATACACATGTGAAAACGATATAGAATCAAATAGAGCTACAATCTATTTCAAATTTTCACGTAAAGGCCTAAGCATATAGTTTTATATTTGATATATCCCATTCATCCATTTAACCACCAAGGTAGAATATCGATATCTTTGAATTTTTGCAACATTTTTGTCCAATGCACATTTCATAAGCAATTTTAAAGACATACTTTACAAAATTGTTTCGAGTTTGAACCTAAGCCAACTTTGAATGTAATACAATGAAAATCAAAAGAAAAAAACAAAATAAGACACCTCATGCACTACTAAAATCTTAGGGACCTTTGTAGGCCCCATCAAGACCACGTCCTTCACCTTCATGTAACAACTTTAAGCCATGGATCTTACTTGCACAAATACTTGAAATGAAGGCAAGGATTTGTCTTCAAATATAATTGAATTTTGAGGTAGTGAAATACCCTAGATAACTAAACATGGAATTGTTCTGAATTTTTTTAGCTTTTTTTTCAAACCAAAGGCTTAAATTATCTTTCACATAAACCTCATTCCACACCTATTATTTATTCCACCTCAATCCATAATTCATTTGCATAGGAACAATGAATAAGCATATGAAAAATAGTTTCATTTCCTTTCTAGATAACATACATATCCGTGACTCCTTAATGTTTTTCCGACAATGAGTATGGCCTATTTTTTAATGTTTGGACAATAATGAAATTTAAGCATAAATTTTCATTACTTCATAAGTGAAATGAATTACATGTGGTGTTTTACATTGTAATCATGTTTGATGATATGAACGATTGAAGCTCCACTTACAGAGTTTTTATGGTCATTTCTATTGAACTGATGCCCTCCCGGTGAAGGAATAGTTGTCAAGGGACTTCCTCTCAACACTAAACTAGCAAAGGAATGCTTGTCAAGGGACTTCCTCTCAACACTAAACTAGCATTAGATCCTCACTTATTTGATATCAATGAGAAATTTTGAAAAACAAAGAAGAAAAGCCACAAAGTGGCTAGTCCCTACCTAAATATTAAATTACTTAGTATTAAAATTAAATTAGCATTGTACATGCTATATTACTATGTTTTTACAATTATTTTTATTATGTACAACTTCTAAAGTCATATCACTTGCTCCCATTATCACTTATGGCACCCCATACTAATTTGGTGTATGAATGCATTTTTTTCCAAATATGCTTATGCTCAAGTTGGAAATCAACGATGAATTAGATATTGATAGAGGCTCATTGTAATGTGTGAATGTAATGAGAACAGTTTAGAAACCTAAAAACATAATGATAACAAATTTCCATGCTCCTCACAAATAGATGCTCTTACCACCTTTATTGTCTTCAACTAATCATATCCACCCTAACCCTAATAACTTACCTTGAAGACATAGATTTTGAAGTTGGAAGCGTTAGACATGATATTAATAATATCAACAAAATTAAAAAAAAGTCTATAGTAAGATGAGAGTATTGTAGTTGGGGTCAACTAAAGCGTAGATTGGGTGGTTGGGAGGATTGGTTGTTATCCTCCCCACCCAGGTTTAAATCTTGCTAGAGACATGTTATGACCCTGTATACCTTGATTCTTCAAAATATCAAATATGGACACTCTTCTGTGGATGTACCCATTAACAATGGTGAACCACGTTAAAAGAGTATTATGGTTGAGTATGTGTGTACACCAAAGATGCACTCACCACTTAAGTGGATATTGATTTTTTTGGCCTGTTATAATATCATAATGCTTTTAATACTAATTATGCAACATGTCTATGTCTTTTTGAAAGAAACCATAAAACTAACTCGGGTTTTGATCTTTCCAGTTAACAAAAATTAAGATCGGAACCAGTAACAAGGTTAAAAGTTGATTGCCATTGGTGTTTAGCTGGATTGTCAATTACATAAGTGCACAAAAAGCTAAAAATTAACATGTCACTAGCATTTCTTTCTAGGAATATCTAATTCCAACAAATGGTAAAGCATGGTAACATATTATTTACAAGAGGCATCAACTCTTAATGGAAACTAGAAAAGCCTTGCCAGGGGAGGCACCACCCTCTAATGGGCATGGTCCGTTATTGGTGCTTGATTGACTATTTCCCACATTATTACCACTGGATGGTATAAATGCAGGAGAATCCAATGGAATACCTACTGGAGGTGGGGCCAACTTTGAAATTGGAGTCTTCGTAGTTGTGGATGGCTTAGGTTAAGGAAGGGTTGTAGGAGCATAAGCTATAGGCACAAGACTGGAACCTAAAACAACATAGGAAATACAGATTAACAACACATCATTTAGCCATTAAATCCAATGTTGTCATGTTGCATATGATTGGTATTCTAGGCGAAGGTGAACAACTTATATAACCCTATGAGAAAAAGATTTAACTAAATGTGTTATCACTTTGTAGAGTGAAGAAGAGATGAAAATGTCACATGTGAATAGGCACACAAACAAGATAGGTGGTCCAAAATATAAAATAGGAACTAGTTGTAAAGGTGATGGCACTACCAACATAAGCTTGAACTAAATGTGTTGCAATGTGCAAAGCAAAGAAATTAGATGCAAAAGTCACACGGGAATAGTCACACAAACAAGTTAGATCGTCAATAAGACAACATAGCAATTGGTATATGTAAATAGGAATAATTTTCTTGATTAATATGTTGTTGTATATAGTTTGAGGAGTACCATCTAGTAAAAAAAAATCTTTAACATCTTGAAACCTGCAATACAACATCCCCTTCCTTCTTGTCTATATTAAAGTTGTTTGGCCATAATAATTTATATTTTAATTGGTTTTGAGTTCAATTATTATTTATATTGGATTCAGAGCTCAAGCTGAAGCTCATAAAAAATCATGGGAATCATAATACAACTCTAGGGTGTAAATCTACGCAAGGAATTGCTAGAAACTATTACTAAGGGTTTGATTATCTGTAATTTTAAGAATTTAGATTTAACATGTTACACTTTGAATATTTTATATAAGTTGTTTATATAATTTTTATTGTTATATTGATAGTTACCAGAAACACCTCTTATAACGTCCATTCCACGTTCCCTCTTTATAATGGGTTTCCAATCCATTTAAAATAATTCTTAAATGAGAAAGAATCATGTATCTCAAAACAACAAATTGTTTGTTGAATGATTATAGACAATTATTCAGATGTAGACCTCAAATTGATGAGGTTCAAGGTTGCAGATGAGAGAGACATCGAAACATCACAATGCTATCCTTAGCCTTCCTTCCTTCATCATAGTTTATTGGTCGGTTGTATTAGTGTCATGCATATCCTTCTTTTCACCTCACATAAAATCTCATTAAAACTACACACATGTTAAAATACGAGAGTTGGGTCTCTATTGGTGCTGGGTGTGTTTTTTGTGTTGCTAAACATGAAGTTGTGCTTCCTGACAACCAATCATCTTTATTTCCATTGGTTTTAACACCTCTATTTCCTTGCTCTAACAACAAGAAGACATGCACGTGGAGCACCCGACCATCCTCCTTGCAGACAACCAAACCTATAAGGATATCTTCTGTCACTTCAACATTGTCAAGAATCCTTGGATTGAAAATGGTGTGAAACCTCATACCTTATTTTTATACAAGGGCTTATGTTATTGAATTTGGTATAAATTATCTCGCTCTCACATGTTATTTTGTGTTTGTTTATTTTTCCTAGTTTTTTCTATTGGGTTTCCTTTGAAATCTATTAAAATTGTTAGGGTTGTAAATGAAATATTTGGTTTGGTAGGTTGCAAGAGGGTGTGGCAAATGTAGTGGAAAATGAGCCATCGAATGCCTAGGCTGCAAGGTCCTTATTGTGAATATGGAGCCTTTATTTGTTTACGCATTTACTAATTTGTTTTGTGGGAGTAATGTCAATGAAATATTCATTCATAAATGGTATGTTTGAGAAGTAGAAGTGTGAACCCAAATACCTAGTTTTCGCTTGCCCTCCACCCCTCTTAATTAATATTCCATTAAGGATTTTATATGATAGTTTCTTATGGTTAAATTACATAAGCATTGTATTGTGCTTTGCATGTGCTATGATTAGGCTTTGGTCTGATGAGGTGCTATGTTATGAATTAATTCTTTGAACTCGATAAAAGAAGAGATGATGTTGTATTGCAAATAACATTGATGTGCACTAATATATTGCCCACACATATGCCTTCCATGAGAGATGTGCGGGTTACCATGTTTGGGGAGGCAAATATGAGGAGGAAAAGCAATGCAAATGTCAAAGATATGAAGCAACATTTCATTAATCCATGAATCCCTATATGCCTCTATATGCATCATATTTTCCACCATTCATGCTTTACAATTTGTGTTGATTATTGGTTTCATTTTTGGGTGCTTCAACTTATATGGAGGAGGCTATTATAACATCTCACTTTTGGAATCCCTTTTCTTGATTGCAACGAACAAACATATGAACTATCTTGTAATTGTATATTTTTACATTATATATCATATAATTTTTTTTTCCGCAAAAAAAGCATACTATTGTTATTCAAAAAGTTGAATCAAATAGTATAGATTAGTCTCCAGCACAAACAGGATCCACATACAACTCGAGAAATTACAGTCTAAATCCCTAAAAGATGCTAAACCATCAAATGATGGCCTTCAAACCAAAAGAACCAGCTAGCCTCTAAAAGAGTTCGATCATAGGAACTAACAAAATACAGACATGTAAACAGTCCATAAGTTCATAGCACAGAGCAGTAGAAGAGTCAAAGCATAATGTTATATTATCCCGCATTAATCACCAAATGATCCCAGCATTCCTCCCAAAGCACAAAATCCTCAACCCCATCCAGTGCCAGCTTTGACTGCCGATCCACCAACTCATTATGTTCTCTGAAGATATGTTCCAGTGAAAAGGAGCAAAAAGACCGGAGTTCATCTTTAATCCTTCTGCACTAGCCATCAAGTTCCAAAACATTAATGTTGAATTCTCCCCTAGCCCATTTTATGGTGACACGTGAGTCTCCATAGATTTTGATCCTTGGAAGCCCAAAGATATGTGCAACCTTGACAACACACCATAATGCCAGCAACTCTGCCTTCATATTCGAACCTCTTCCACATTTAAGACGGAGTAAAAACTGATGATGTTGATTAATTATAATCATCCCTCCCGCACCGCAATTACCATGGCTAGTTGCCCCATCAAAAAATAAGACAGGTTCAAACAAATTAAACTGGAAGACACCAATATTCCTCTGAACAGCGACAACATCCTGTGATTGAAATTGCAAAAACTGTGAAAGTATGGCCCTGTAGGTTCCAAAAATGTCAGGTTGTTGTTCTTCAAAGATGGCTCTGTTTCTCATAGACCACACAGCCCAGCACAAGAAGATCGGCAATGTGGCATATGGCTTACAATTTTGCATCCAATCTTTTAGGCAAACATCAAGAGTGTAACCCTTCCAAACATAGCCAATACCAAATACGTGATAGAGCTTTTCCATAATTGAAACTGTAAAAGGACAGTCAATAAAAAGATGCAAGCCTGTTTCCATATGTGTCTTACATAAGATACAACGATTGGGCCCGGCCCAGCCCATCAGTAGTAAGTTATCCCATGTATTTAACCGGTTCATCAGGAGGAGCCAACAAAAACATTTTAATTTCAGAGGCAAATTCCACTGCCAGACCTTCAAATACCACCAATGGTTGGGGAAAATACAACGCCTACGCATCATACAATCATATGCAGTTTGTGCCGTAATAGTACCTGTAGCCTTGTTTCCTGCGCAAACCACAGCATCTTCCACAACCGAGATCTGAATACCCACTGCGTTCAAATCTTGAGTATATGAATCCCATTCTTCTCGCAGAGATGGAGCTAAATTAAGATCCGAGGCATTAAGCCAATATCCATTCCAGTCATTTTTGACAATGCTGTTAAGAGTAATCAACCCAGCAGCTCTCAGAGATGCAGAAAGACCTTCCGAGAATGAATAATCTCCATTTAAGCCAAGTATCGGGTCCACCCCAATAGCGACCTCAGTCCCCGAACCCACTTTCCAACAAAGCTTATGTGCCAACCAACAATATACCTTCATGAGTCCTCTCCATATAGGGGAGACACCCCTCACCTTTTTACACGGCTGTCGTAGCCAATGAGAAATTTTGATCTTGATATATTTCTGATGTATAACAGTAGACCACATAGAACCTCCAAAGATGGCGCGCCATAGACTTTTTAATTTCAAAGCATCATTAAAGATCGAAATATCCTTCAATCCCCAGCCACCAGATTTGTGAGGCAGAGAAAGTCTCTCCCAACCCACCATAGTCAAAGCAGATCGCTTAAGGCCGCCGGTCCATAAAAAATTGAAAATAAGCCTTCTCATGGAGTTAATCACCGATTGAGGGACAGTGAGAAGCGAGAAACAGTAGATAGGCATACCCACTAGGACTGATTTAGCCAGTGTTAACTTACCGCCAATGGAGAGTAGGCGGTATGTCCAATGTGTAATGCGGGATTCAAAACGCTTAACCAGCCAATCCCAATCCTTAACCAGGTACCCATTGGGTTTCAAAAGAAAACCCAAGTAAGAGAATCCATCAATAATCTTATTGTAGTTGTAAGGGACAACAGACTGAATATCAGATAACCTGACACCATCCACCATAAATTGGTAAAGGTTGGACTTCCTCAAGCTCACTCTCATACCTGAGGCTTTGCAGAAGAGCTCAATAATATTATGAAGGGATATCCACTCATCCAACGATGCTGTTCCAGCAATGAGTACATCATCAACGAAGAGGACATGTGATAGATAGAATTCCGTGGTAATTTTAATGCCTTTAAACTTACCCTGCTCTCTAGCTTGCTGTATTAACCTGCTTAATCCATCCATTACAAGAATAAATAACATAGGAGACATCGAACATCCTTGACGGATCCCCCTCGAGCAACTAAAGAAGGACGTAGGAGAGCCGTTGATGAGAACTGAGATATTCATAGTATTAACACACGCCATGATCCATCTAATAGCCAAAGCTGGCACCCCAATTTGTATAAGCAGGATCCTCAGGAAATCCCAATTCACACGATCAAAGGCCTTTTCAAGATCCAATTTGAACAGGATGGCGCTGCGTTTTTTGCATTTAATAAAATGTATCAGTTCTTGAACAATACCAACAGCATCATGTATCTGCCGATTCTGTAGGAAACCGAATTGTTCAGGTGAGATATATTGCGAAAAATAATTAAATACTGTGAACGACAAACTACTAATATCATTATTATTTTTAAATTTTCAAAACGATAATGACTTCATACATTCTTTGTTATATTGCACGATGGTGTTAAATTATGAAGTGGATATTTATAAATACTTAATGAAGAAACTTTCCCTTTCAACACCCTTGTTTGCAACATATTACATTAAAGTGGCGAGGCCATTGAACCAAAACAAATTCAAATGAGGTATCAAAATGGCCTCCACATTCTCCATTTCCAATAAGTATATCTCTTTTAGACACTAATAGAATTTAAAAATAAATTTATTTTAAAAAAAATTAAATATTTATATTTAAAAAAAATTAATAAACTTAAAAAAAGAAAATAATTAAAATTCATTGTTGTTTAACTTCGAACTCAATACTATGACAAGGGACTAAAAAGGGGATAGGCAAGGAATGAGAATCTCGCCTTGTGTTTTGGTGCTTCTGCTAATTTTATTATATATTCATGGTACAATTTAACATAAAAAATCTAATATCGTAAAATTATAATGATATCAATTCTACATTTGACTTAGAAAGATATAATCCTAAAACTAGGCAAGCGATTCAATTGGCCAACATAACACGGCCACGGGATATTTTCTGGAGATAAGGAGAATAGCACATTGACAGTAAAGATTAGACTGCTTTGCGAGCCACATATATAAGCCGTTTTGGAATGGGGGGGGGGTTAGCTTATGCTGGAGCTGTGTCTCCATAAACATGCGAGCATTGTGAAATGGCGGGTACAAACATGATATATTCAAACTTCCAACAGCCACATCTAACAGGAGAAACACCAGGAGGTACAACAATCTCTTGTTCTTCAGCTCTGTGTTTGTGTGTTTCTTATTCTCATCCTTTTCATAGGCATTACACACCCGCAACAAAAACCTGCAACAATTCTTCGAGGCTGGACACATTTACAAAGTCCCACAACATTTTCTCTCGGCATCATAAATTTGCAAGCGCAAATGTCTCGCTGTATTTGCCGTTTTACCATGTGGGTGCCATAGATATCTATCAGAGAAAAAACCCAACAAAAAATGGCTTTAACCCTTCTAGGAGCCTCAGAGCTAAGGCCTCTGCCAATGCACTTGTTGTGCAGCAGGAAGATACCGTAAATAAAATATGCAAAGCCATTGAAGAGGACCAGTGGGAATGCTTACAGGACAACTTTATGAACTCCCTCGCACAGGATTTAAACCCTGATGCAGTGGTAAAGGTGTTAAACCTCCAAACAGAAGCCCATAACGCCTTGAGGTTTTTCCAATGGGCAGATAAACAGGAGGGTTATAACCACAACACCGATGCATATTTCACCATGATTGAAATTCTGGGCAGAGCGAAGATGTTCACTGCATTACAGTCCCTTCTGCAGGAAATGCAAACCCAAGGACGTGAGATAACTAGGAGTATGCTTCATAGTTTGGTGATGTCATATGGGCGGAGTGGCAGGCTTAAACAATCTCTAGAAGCCTTCAATTTGATGAAGGAGCTGGGCCACGATCCTGGTCTTACTGCTACTGCCTACAATTCTGTCCTGATAGCTCTTGTGAAAAACAAAAAGCTTGACATGGCCGAAGATCTGTTTTTCCAAATGATTCAAAGTGGGGTTTCTTGCAACAGTTTAACATATACTTCCATGATTCAGTGCTTCTTCTTGAAAGAAAAGCTGGAGGATGCCATGAAATTGCTGGACGATATGATCCAGAATAACAACGCTCCAGATGTGGTGACTTATACTATTGTGATTTCTGCCCTCTGCAAGAGAAAAATGATAGAACAAGCTTATGAAGTAATGCAAAAAATGCGTGAGAATAGATGCGAGCCTAACATATATACTTATAACGCTCTTATCAAGGGTCTTTGTGTTGTTGGAAAGCATGAGGAGGCCATGGAATTGGTGAGTGTGATGGAGCAGGGAGGCGTTGCACCAAATATTTACACCTACACTATTCTAATACATGATCTATGCAACGCAAACAGATTGGATAGGACAAAAGAAATGCTAAATGAAGCTTTGGGGAGGGGGCTGAAACCCACCATAGTGACGTACAACACACTGCTGAATGGATATTGCAGGGCATCTAGATTATTTGAAGCTATGGACATCTTCAAAGAGATGCATCAGAATGATTGTACGCCTGATCGTGTTACATATACCAACCTGATTCAGGGACTCGTTCAAGGGAACCAGCTTCCAGATGCTTTAAGGATGCATGACGAAATGGCAAGCAAGGGATATGAGGTAAACTTTGATATATTGAACATCCTGGCCCGGGGACTTGCTAGGGTTGGTAACCACAAGGATGCAAGTATATTTTATAGAAGGATGAAGGATGGGGGTTTTGCTTACAGTGCAACCGATTACTATTTGGCAATACAATGCCACTCCACAGCAGGAGAGATGGAGGAGGCTCAGGCCCTTTTCTATGAGATGATCAATAAAGGTCATTTTGCTAACCTTACGACTTACAACACAGTGATCAAAGGATTTTGCAGACAGGGAAGGCTGGATGATGCAGTTGCAATGTTAAATTTTATGATTGAAAATGGCACAGGTCCAGATCATAGGTCTTATAATATATTGATTAAAGAATTTATCAAACAAGGCCGGATTCAAGATGCAGATCAACTCTATGCAACAGCATTGGAAAGGGGCGTAGTTCCAGGTCAGAAACCAGTCGTTCAAGAACCTGGTGAATTACTGGAGGGCTTAGTTAGAAGTCAGGAGAAGCTTGTCGGTGGCTGTGATGCATAGGGTCTGCCATTCTGCATTTTAACCTGCTATTTTTCCTCAAGTTTGGGATGAAGGCGGATTGCTCTCAATAAGGATGCCTAGCTGATTCCTGTACCTGAATAATAGCTGCAACACAGTTAGATGAACATATACTTCCTTGGAAACAAATCGTGGATTCTCATGCTTCAACAAAGTATGGTATCTTTACTCGTTCCTTGATTTGTCTTCAATAAATGTCTACCTTCAGAAATTAATTTACTTAATTTTTCTTCAGAAGTCTAAATTCTTTGTTCAAATTGTATTGCCGAAAAACACTGGGATTGCAAAATATTGTGGACAATCTACGACTTTCAACTCTGGATCTTAGTTAGATGTAATGACTAAGTGCTGTGTATAGCTAATTCCCACATGTAATTTAGGTTATTAATGCAGACAAGATGGGATGGTTCATAGAAAATATTTATCCTGCAACAGAAAAACCAAAATTAACTCGTGGAAAAGAAAAGAGAATAATCTATTTGCATCCATTCAAATTGCAAACATCAAAGTTAGAGCAATGGCTATGCCCAGCTCGGCGAAGTCATAGCAGTAATTCTTCTCTAGATGAAGTAAAACAAAAATGCAGGTCCGCTGTTTTTGAATGAAATTCACAATTTATTCTTGATTTTTGGTTTGTTATATTTTGTTGGAGCTAGTGGGAAGAGGAGATATCCTTCATATGATGGCTAATGATTGTTGACAGGAAGATACTGAATGTTTTCTGTTCTTACTGATATGCTTAGGAATGGACTTGGATAATATGCATCTACAAGGTGGATGAACTATAGTTATGCTTTTAAATTAAGTAGTTGTAAGGATTCTGTTCTTGTTTGCTCTGATGTCTATAAAGACAAATTTAAAGCAGTCTAGGTTTTGGATACTGCTGAATTAGCTGAAAAAGGAATTAACATAATGAATCATGATTAGCTCTGCCTGCAGCCCTTGCCTTTATATGGCAGAAAGCCTACATTCCATGTAACATTTGGGCTTGAAACAATTTCCCACAAGCTCGATATGCTCCCCATGAGATCTTAGAGCATTGTCCAATTGATGAAGTGACTGCTTTGGATCAGCTCTACAAATCCTATGAAGTTTATGTAACGACAGAAAGTTGGATCATGCCTTCTAAGTTCTATTGATGTGCAACCAATTCTGTTAAAAGCTATTGGTAATACATTTCTATCATCCACTGATGATAGGGATTAGAGAATTAGTCATGCAAACTCAGTTCTTTTGGGATTACCCTGCTTGTTGTATTGACCTGTGTTATTTTTTCTTGTAGCGTCATTTTGAGGATAGACAAGGATAAATACAAATATGCAGACATTGTTGAGGCATTGTAAGATTGTTTTACTTGTTGGCCTTGGATGTGGCCCACCTTGAATTGGCATTGTCTTAGATTTCATGGACTATTGTTTCTTTTAAAAGAACAAAAACACTTTTTCTATCGCCTGAATAGAAACATTAGGACTGAAGCCCATGAAGATAGACATTATCAACTATTTGGTATTTTATTCATGGTCCTAAAGACCTTAAAAGAATAATAATGATATAGCCCTAAGTACCATTTTGTTAAATGGGGAATCTTCTTGTCATTGCCACAAGGTATGAGGTCCTACAAACATGTTGAACCTTTGTGTTAGGGAGATTGTCTGTGTGCGTGACATGGGTTTCACTTGGGTGGTTGGGAGGAATGATTGTTATCCTCCCCACCCAGGTTCAATTCCCCAAAGTGACATATTTGGCCTGTCATAGCAAGGCTGGAAGGGTAAGCGTCTCCCGTGAGTGGGACCCCCATTGGGTGTGTCTCTGGACGTCTCAGCCCAAGGCTGAACTATGATTTTCTGGTACATGTGGCTTGCAGGCTGTTGCATATATCCGGGGAGGTTGCTTAGTTCCCCATCCCTTTCCCATCCCCCAATTTTCTGGTTAAAAATAAGGAAGCTGTCTGTGTGGAGAAGAGGATGGATAACAAGTACCGCATTATGAGGCATTGAGGATGAATAATTGACACTTCTATCTTGTTGAAGCAATAGGGTAGGTCCAACTAAAACATGTGAATGTGCCTGAATATATTTAGAAGCTTAGAGTGACAGTGATGGAGATAAGTCATTACTTTTTTGACCTTAAGGTGTTGATGTCTCATGGTAGGGTTCACTGCTGTAAGCTAACTATCAACCCAGGAGTGGAATGTGGTAATAAGCTTGAATTCTTGATTTAGATGGAGGCTATAAGCCAAAGAGTCGTGTGGTGTGATTGCTGTTAAAAGTGTCTAATAAATGATTTGCTTGAATAGAACGGATGAATATTGAAACTGGGAAGACTGCTGTATGTTATATTTGGGGTGAACATGTTTTCTAGCTTCAGACATCTCACTTATATAAGAGGAAGATTGATTCTGTAGAAGAAGTAAGACAAATATGGAATAGAAGTAAGTTGAAAACTCATTGATTGGTGTGCTTAAAAGAAACATAATTAATACTATATTAATTATCATTCTTATATAAGTACTATTAACTGTGTTATTCATGCTCTTTTGTCTTATTGATATGGTTTCAAAGTATATTATTACAACAATTGAGACCGGTGATGTTACATATTCCTTTATCAATGCATCTCAGACTTATTGCAAGGGAGAATGTACAAATATGTTTAATTCTAGGTGATGTTTCATTATCCTTGCACCCTAAAGAATATGGTTGTCGATACAATTCCACACCTAAAAGCAATTTATCTACCACACACTGAGAGATTACATTTCTTTTAAAAGCATTATCAAAAATATAATTGACACAAATACGCTTTCCTTATATAGGTCCATTTTCTGGTATTGATCAAGACCACATTATTTAGTTGCCCCTTGAAATTGTTGCCCATGATCCGTATCTTTTTCTTGAGCACCCCCGTACATTACCCTCTTGAAGAGCTTGAAGGGCTTCTTCGATGATCTTTTTCTGCTCATTATAATGAATAATCTGTGTTGGATTTGCTATCAAAACATTTCTTGCGCATGTTTGATGCCTTCATCTTTTTCTATACCATATTCCCCTAGGTGTGCTCATGTGCTGATCATGGCTTCCTTGTTGTTAATGAGAAACAGGCTACACTCTTATCATCTAGCACTTATTTGTATACCTTTCCCTCATGATATTAGTCACAGGTGTCATGGGGGCCGCAAACAATACATGTAGGTTTCCCAGGCATAATGTAGATACATTTACTAATGGTATGCCCCCACACCCCGTGTAGAAAACATTTTATGGTTGGCTTGCCACTGGGCAGTGTTACAGTTTTGCTTGCTTGTTGGCGTTCCACTCTATAGACTATGCTGCCATCCTCATTGATTGACTACAAGACGGATGCAACCAAAGGAGGAAGTAAACGGATTGAGGAAAGCACCTGAACCTGAGCTTGATATATTGTAGGTTGCTGAGCCTCTTGCTATCTTTTCTGATTTCCTTTCTCTGTTTTCAATATTCCTTGGTTTATCTTGATAGTTGCACCAATTATGATCTGAGGTCTGGTATTTCTTGCAATACTGAAACATATCATACTTATTGAAAGATTTATTTTAAGGTCTATGACTCTTACCTTCTTCTTCCTCTGGTTCAAACGAGGATTCCCCCTTTTCCTTTGGTGCTATCCTTGATTAGGTGCCTTGGATTAATGCTTTCGTTTTTTAAACAAACACAAGTCGTTCTCTCAACTCTTGGTTGGACTCAATATCTTGAGTAGTCCATTCTATCTCGCTCTCTAACTCATTAACAATTTTTAAAGCTTCTTTGTATGTCTTTGGCCTTTGAGCATTAATAGTGACTTTTATATTTGGGTTGACTCCAGACATAAACCAATCCATCTTCTGTGCATAGACTCTCTTGGCTTCTGTTTACATGTTTTTAGCTTTTGAAATACAACAGTTTGGGAATCTAGATATGTATATTCTTATTTAAAACCCTCAACTACTTCTTACCAGTGCTTGAAGTTAAGCTGCTTGTTTTCCATGCAATACCATTTTATTGCATGTCCTTGAGGGAACTTTTGAACCTAGCCCATTTCTGCTCAGGCTTCTCGACAGAGTAAGTTTCCCATATGGCTGCAATTGTGAACAAATGGTCTTTGTCATTAGTCATCCCATCAAAGGTGGAGATTTTGGAAGGGTTGGGACACAGAATTGCTTCTTCTGCCTCTAGACTAATGGCCTTGCTTGTGGCAGTCATCCTTCTTCTTCTTTTCATTTCTCTTCTCCATGTTCTTTTCAAATTTCCTATCAGGTGGAGTCTGGAGGATAGGGCTTTCTTCTCTCTCCTCTTCATCATGTTGCTCTTTGATGCGGAGCATCCACGCTCACCTCCCCTCCACCGTATGGGATTCAGAACATAAAGACTGTTTATTAAAACCCCCAAACGGACTGATTAAACTCCGAGATAGAGATCCGAAATCATAGGGGCTGGCGGGAACACAATGAGTTCGGGTAGGCTTGATAGAAACTCGGCGGCGACATTCTGGAGCTACATTTGGGTGGAAATCCGAAGAATAAAGGCACTGGACTTGGGCGAATGAGGCAGTTTTAGTTTTCCATTAGTTTTAGTTTTGCTTTCCTTAGATTGTTACTGATTAGCTCGGGCTGGACCTGTGAGCCAGCGAGTGTGGATTTGGGACCTGCGTGTCTTGTAGGGAGAGATGGGAGGCTGGGCGCATAGGCTCAGTCCTCTAGAGACATTTATGCATGAATCTCTGTTCTATTGATTTATTTAACTATTCAATAAAAAGGTCTGAGTGTTTGGTTGTTTTTGGTTCTTCTGCACATGGATTATTTAGCCTTCGTTGTATTATTTCCCTTGGTTTTACCAGCTACTCTATTTTTCAGTTGTCTCAGTTTTGTTTGCAGTAGAGTGTCTGGATCAGATTGGTATCAGAGCAACCCACAATGGCCCAGAGGGGAATCCATTGTTGCAGGCTTACCGCTAGAGACTTAGCTTCTGAAATTGGAGAGTTGGTTTGAGAGGAGAACTAAGTGAACTCGGAGGAGCTGAATAGTTGGTTCGAGAGGAGAACCAGGTGTGCTCGGAGGAGCACAAGACTGCACAGACATGCATTATTATTGTTACCAGTGGGTTTGGCTAGGGAAAGCCATACTGTGAACAACTTTAAGAGAGCAAGTTGTTGAGAAGCCAAAGAGAGAATGGCAAGTAAAAGTTAAAAAATGGCAAAGGAGAAGCGGGTGAGCAACAAAGAGAAAGAATGGATTAGGGCAGAGATACAAGCAATTAGGCAACTAATCAAAGAGCGTGATGAAAGACTGTAGAGAAAAGCGGAGATCCGAGCCATACAAAAGGTGATACGGACCTTGGAGGAGAAAGAAAGACATCAAATTGAAAAGAGAGAGTTTTCAAAGGGGATCTTAGTTGTGGAAGTGCTTTGCTACCCGGAAGAGGGTGAAGCACTTGAAGAAGACGAATACAGTGCTGCTGAGCACATGGGAGCAAAGGAGCAGGATACAAGTGAGAAGACAAAGGAGGATGCAATGGAAGGTGTTCAAGTAAATGACAAGCTCCTAGAAGTTGGGAATGGAGCAGTTGAAGATTTTGAAGATCAAGAAGAGAAATTTGAAGAAGCCATAGAGATCCAGTCAAAAGATGTTCATCCTTTGGCAAGTGAATTGGAGATAACTGATACTAAGGTTGGAGAAAAAAGTGGAATGCATCTAAAGGAAATATTTGAAGGTGCTGCAGATCTCAGTGAGACAATTGTCCTAGTGCCGCATCAATTAAATTCTGAGCATCGAGTGGAAATGATGCATGAGGAAAGTGAGAATGTAGCACAGGATAGGCTGGATACTGGAGTAGAAAATGAAAAACAACTAGAACAAAGGGGAGAACTGACTGAAGCTGTGGATGACCATGAGGAGGCAGCGGTCCAAGCTGTTACAAAGAAATCGTTGTCTCAACTGTCAGAAGCCTCTGACACACCTGCACTAGCTGCTCAGATTGTAGATATCGAGGGAGGGAATGCTGAACCAATAGCAACATATATGAATGGAGCAGAAAAGTCATCAGTGAGGCCAATGATGATAGAAGAGAGTGCAATCAAGGAAGAGCTTGCTCTTGAAGATGAAGCTGCAATAATTGCAGAATCAGGTAAGGAGCATACAGTATTTCAAGAATCTGATGCAAATGGTAATGACAGATATGAAGAAGCTGCTGATCTCCCATTAGATGATCAGCAAGAGGTAAATGATAACAAAGTACTAGATGGGAAGGAAAATGGTTCCTTTAGTGAAAATAAAGAGGACAAGGTTGCAGCAGAAGAGAAAATTGCTTATGGGCAGCTCCTGCATGTAGGAATTGAGATGCCATGGTTGTATTTTGACCGATGGAGAAAGTTGAAGAAAATAGAACTTAAGGCTATGAACCAGGAGGTCCATATTTCTTTAAACGAAGGGAGTATGATGCGGAGCATCCACGCTCACCTCCCCTCCACCGTATGGGATTCAGAACATAAAGACTGTTTATTAAAACCCCCAAACGGAACTGATTAAACTCTGAGATAGAGATTCGAAATCATAGGGGCTGGCGGGAACACAATGAGTTCGGGTAGGCCTGACAGAAACTCGGCGGTGACATTCTGGAGCTACGTTTGGGTGGAAATCCGAAGAATAAAGGCACTGGACCTGGGTGAATGAGGCAGTTTTAGTTTTCCATTAGTTTTAGTTTTGCTTTCCTTAGATTGTTATTGATTAGCTCGGGCTAGACCTGTGAGCCAGTGAGTGTGGATTTGGGACCTGCGTGTCCTGTAGGGAGAGATGGGAGGCTGGGCGCATAGGCTCAGTCCTCTAGAGACATTTATGCATGAATCTCTGTTCTATTGATTTATTTAACTATTCAATAAAAAGGTCTGAGTGTTTGGTTGTTTTTGGTTCTTCTGCACACGGATTATTTAGCCTTCGTTGTATTATTTCCCTTGGTTTTACCGGCTACTCTATTTTTCAGTTGTCTGAGTTTTGTTTGCAGCAGAGTGTCTGCATCACTCTTCTTTAGAGGATGATGAAGATAGATTTTTCATTTTTGCTCTCTTCTAGAGAACTTTCAGTTTCTTCTTCATTGTTGTACCCCTTGTCACTGCTCTTAGGGACCTTTTCCAACCCATTCCCGAGGCACCTATGTGGGACAGACACAATCAAAGGTTTGAAGCTGAGTGATGACGAGTAACTCAATACTTTCTGACAGATTTGATAGATATGAAATCTAAAATAGAGTGATTTTTTACTTTTAATGGAACAAACTCTGATATGTGTAGGTTATACATTGTTTGAATAGAGATGCTATAGCGATTCTTGGTCATTCTACTTGATGTTGCTTGTTAGCACTGTCATGGACCATGGGGTCTATGAAGTTGCCAACAACAATGTAGTGTAATGGATCTTTAAATAACTAGCATTTTCAGTACTGCGAAAGGTAAGGTCTCGCCTGAAGCATCAATAAGTTTGTTATTGGGACAAACTTATATGATTCAAAGAACAACATGCATTAACCCCAAGATTATCAACATACATCAATTGTATTCAACATATAACGCAGTTAGACTATTTAATTTATTCAAATATTGTCTGACCTTTAATTGTGCACAATATCTGAACTTATTTTTTCAATTCATCATTCTTGGCCGCCACATATTCTACCACAATTATTATTCCATCTAGGTTGTCTAGCTGACAGCCTTTTTCACTTGTGATAAGTACATTTGGAATTTTCCTATGCAATTTCTTCCAAACTTCATTAACTCTATTGTTTAACACCTCATGTTTTGAGCATAAACTTCCACACTGACATCTAACGATAAGTGGTGAACTTGCCAACAATCAATACTACTCTGTACATTATTGTACTGGTTTCCCATACTTTCTAATTGCTGCTCTAATTCATTGTTTAATGCTTTAAGGCCTTGCACCATGCTCTTGTTATTCAATGCGGTCAAATCTAGATTTGAACTAGCAACAATTTATGCTACAAACTAGAGTTGACTTTGGTTCTACTATGACTAATTTTCTGGTTGCAAACTTAAAAATCCTTTTCCTTTTGGATGCACACTTCAAGTTCAGGTACAATAATTACCTCTTTGCCATGATCATTCTACTTCTGTATCTTCTTTTGCTCTCTTCATGTGTGGTGGTGTTGTACGCATTGTTATAGGCTGAGAATCTATACCTCCGTGCATAGATGTTGTTGGGTTTGCTTTTAAGGGTTCTGCGCTTGATAGTCTGTAAAGTGTCTAATTGTTGTCGAGACTCTTGCTATACCACATCTGTTACATCCATGCGGTCCTTAACAGTTTCAATGATTTGAGTGTGGCAATGTATTGCTGTTGTGGTGATTTATGATTTTTTGAAAGGTTGAGTGTGCTGGATCTCGAGAAAATCCATGCACGTTGAACAATTATCCTTTACTGGGGTAACATGGTTTGAAGAAACATTATTATTTGTATCCGGAGTTGTTGTTTTGCTACTAAATCTGTTGGTTGTTTTTGTTTGTTAAATTTGCTAGGGAATTGTGATCATTGAAGATTTCCCAGTCTTTCTATATTAGAGTTAGATAACTTTTCTTCATCTAACCGAAGGGTCACTGAAGTATCCTTACCATTAGATTGTGTGGTCTCTTTAGGAATGTCAGTAGAAATGGACGTCTTTGGTGCTCATTTCCCTTGATTTGTCTCGGTCTTCTTGTTCGCTGGTAATGGTGGTGGCTTTTTTGGTGCTTGCTCACTTTGTTGAATCTTTCTACGTGGTGGAGCTAGTTCTAATATTCTCTTGAATGCCCCGTAGTCTGAAAATGTCTGGTGTTGATGCATTCTTTGGCCATATCGGATATCCATGTTCCTGCAATTCTTTTTGCTCCAGTTGCTTCGAAGTGTGCATATTGTTGTCACTGCACAAAACTCAAACTGTCAATGTCAGAGTGGATATGTTCATCCTCAGGGTCCCTTTCCTTTTCATTGGTCTGGGCACTCTTTCCATTTATTTTTTTGGGTTTTCTATTCTTTTCTTATGTATTAAGCCACTTTCTTGTTCAACTTTGGCCTCTTCCCATAGATCTTGTTTATCTTGATCTGTATGTGTTGGAATTACTAAGTTTCTTTTGGCCTTTGACATTCTGGATGATCTTCTGATTGGGTTAACACCTTTCTTTTTCTTTTTAGTAGGGTCTATGTTTTTGTCTTCAATGCAACCTTGTCTCTTGCCTATTGAAGTTATCAGTAACTACTTAAAATTTTCCTTATTCGTAACTTTCCATTGGGGTTCCAACCGTGCCTTATTTTTGCAAATCTTCTTCATTCGATTCAAATGACAGAGGTGTGACCTCATTGTTCTTGAGGATCTTGGTGGATGCATTAGTATGATGCAAGCCACTTTCAAATGTAATTATTTCTTGTACTCGTTGACCATGTAGTTAGGTATGCACATTCTATTAAGTACTGCAACAACGATAGGGTCATAGCATCTATTCATTGCTATCATTGACTGCATATTGTTGGCTTATGGCTTACCTTACCAATCATAAAGTCTTCATGTCACCTTTAATTGTATTATTCATTTAGGATAATAGTGATTTATCCTCAAATGATGACTAAGTGAGTTTGTTAGGATTGTCTAGCCTAATTATTATGCTTGGTTTTAGGATCTAGAACATATCTCTTTATGAGGTGGTATCACCCATTGTACTATATATTTGTATCTTTGGTGTGACTATTATGAGAGTTGGCTAGTGAGCCTTTTTTGTCACATTGTTGTTCCTGTGTTTATTTTAACATGGTATCAGAGCCCTATAGTTCTTAGTGCCTGAATGAATTAATAGGAGTTCTCCATAGAAAATGAAATTTATTTTAATGCTTGGGAGGTTGAGTGGCATAGCAATCATTGAGGATGTTTTGATATCGTATAGTGATTTTTTCCAAATTAGATTTGCATGAGCTACGATGGAAGATAAGCCACAATAGATACGTTTATTTGTGAAGAAAGAAGCCTAGTATTGTTCCATTACCAACATTAGACGCCAGGTCCACAAACTCAATTTGCATTTTGAGAATTGCCTAAGTGGAAGATTATCACTCAGATTGATGCATAGTCCATGATCCATAGGTGACATCTTTGAAACATTTGTGTGCATCTTCATAACCTGACTCTTGTTCCTCCATGGTGACTCCATCTCTCTAGATCGACATGTATAGAAACCAATGATTTGCCTAGATTTGAGGTGAATACAATGAAAGACGTTCCAAGCATAAGCAACTCAAATTGGCAGTGCAATGTATTAGGTTTTTGAACAACACAACAATCTCCTCAAGTGATTTTCTCATAGAGGTCTGATCAAACCGATCAACGCTCATCATTGATCTTGCACTCTACACATCACATATCTCTTTGGACAACGATTTCGTAGCCCCATCTTAAATCACGTGCTCTCTGTATTGCATGATCTACATTTGAGGTTGAGGACACACCCTTGTTGAATGTAACCAACACTTGTCAAGCTCAAATCTTGGTTTGATCCTTCTAGTGTCTCCATTCGTGTAAAAAACACAAAACAAATCGATGTCCTGTGCACTTGCTGTTTTGCTTCATCTTGTGCATCATCTAATGGAATTATGAGGTTCATGTGCAATTTCGATGGCTATATAGTTCATCGGTAGAAATTCAAATGCCTAGAGAAGATTGCTCTGCATGTTGATTTCATAACATTTTTGAGATCTTAGATCGCACACCAGATTCTTGTGCTAGTTGTAAATTGAGACAACAATCTCCAAACAAACCTGGACAATCCACATGCCCCATGCACATTTGGAAAAGAAGTGCGTTGAATGGCCCAGATGCACGCCTAAATAGTCACTCTAGCTAGAAAACAAGTTACCTTCTGCTGGTTCGTTCTCATTATTGTTGCAGTAGAAAACGTAGAATCGATTGCTATCATGTGTATATTCTTTATCATGGCATCAAATCTCTATCGATATGCAATTTGATCTCCTTTACATTTGATGACCAACATAATCTCCACTCCATGCGTTTACAGTCAAGAGGGAGTGTTGCCGCCTGTACGCACGTGGGATAATGCGACATAAATCTTCAAGCTGCTTGGTGCATCCTTGGGGGCAAGTCTCGAGTTAAGTGCTGTCACTTGATACTTGACTCCTCCGTCTAGGCCAACTCCTAGTGAAGCCAAGGGGGTGGTCCCTATGAAAAGAAACTAAGGTTTTTATGCTAAGTTACGAGAATGAAATTAATCTAGGAACTTGACATGAAATACTGAATAAATAGCAGCCACTATGAATTATATAGCAACAAAGAATAAGATTAACCACGACACATAGTTGCTTAAGCAAATGATAGTAAATTGATAGATCAGTGCCAAAATGGTGTAAATGGAGTTCGTTGGAAGGAAAGGTTGTGCGAGTGCTTCTTCGTTAGTTTTAATTATTATGGATGCGTTGATTATGGGAAGGAGAGTTCCGATATACACCAAGGTACGTGGAACAGGTCTGGATTTTCCGAAAGTGGTTCCACACAAGAAGAAGGGCTAGATCGGAGTCGCGTGGTGATGTTCAATATTGACACCAAACGCGGGTGTATCCTGACGGGTCCCCACGGTCACTACCTAGTTGTTCCCTTTTCTTCGTGAAATTTTCCCTCAATAAGCAAGGGCGAGACACCAGATTTTTGTCCTTTAAGGGGAGCTTATTTTCATTAAAAGTTGATGGACACAATAGCTCACTGAGAGGGGGGGGGGTGAATCAGTGAGTGAACACTTGTTACCAATTTTAACTTCCTCTTCAATACTTAGACTTGTGAAAATCCTCACAACAGATCTAAGAGATGATGTATACCTCACAAGAAAGTAATTGATTAAGCAAGAAAATAGAAGAAGAGTGGTCAATGCAGTATAATGAGCAACATAATAATAATACAGTAGACTTAGATAGAAGCACAAATACTTCACACACACTAATTAATTAATCACAATACAATGCATGAGGATTTGAATGCCTAAGGTGGCAATTCGAATTAGCCTTCATGGAGTGATCAAAAGATCACTTGAGTGTCATCGGAGCACAACTAGTAGTCTATCTCATCATCGGTGGAGTCATCAATGCACAAGTAACTGTCAACTGTCAGTCAAACTGAGTATAACTGAGTGTGGTAGGTGTAACTGGCACATGGAGACACTAACTGAATGAAGGAGGCTCAGTGGTGGGCACATGAGGAGCTAACTGGAGTCAGAACAGGTAGTCATGTCTCATCGGAGGTCAATCGGAGTGTAACAGCAGTGAGGAGTCAATTTGGCCTCAAATCAAGGAAAGACTGGTGGCTAACTAAAGTAAACTGGACTGGTAGGTGAGAAAGGCACCCTTCTTCAGTGGAAGGTGAGAACTGGGCGCATGACAGGCTAGGAGGGTTGAAACTGAGTGGAAGGAAGCTCCGAGGGCTAGCTAACTGAGGGCTAGGTGTTGGGACTGATGACTGGAATTCATGCAAATGCATGCAAACCCTAAAAGTGCATGCATGACTGAAAATGTAAATGATCAAAATACTGGTGGGACTAGGATGAAGTATAGGAATATCCTAACACCCCCCCTTAATCCATCCTGAGCCTTGGTAACTAAGACCAAAGGTCACCCAAAAGGTCATATATGTCAGATGTCAGCAATCAGGTCTAATTTGTGTCATAGGTGTCATAGCATCTTCATCATTGTTGTCATAGAAGCTAGGGAAATTAGCCCAAGTGTCTCAACTTCTCTCAAATGCCTCTTCCTCTTCCATGGGAGTTACTCTTCCACTCCAATTTGACCTTCATTGAGTCATTCTGAGTATATTGACCTTCCAACTCCCCCAAGAATGTGGACTCCACCTAGGATTCAGATGGGTGAGAGTGGAATGCCATGTGGCATGGGGAATCTTGCTTAAGTGGGCCCCACACCTCCAATGTGCCCTCATGACCAAGTGCACCTTATTTTCCTATATTAATTATTTATTTATTCCCCATTAATATATTTGGTCAAGCTAATTTCCATTTGGGGTTTTATAGTTCCCTTATTCCAAATCTAATGTTTCCACCCCAACCTAGGAAACTAGTAGATTGGTGGAATTTTCTCTTTTTGAGATTTATTTGAATGGGGACATTACAGTACTCCCCACCCAAGATTACTTTCCCTCAAGCAATTTCAATTTAGGATGCTGCAAAATTGTACCTCCTCTATCAGGTGGCCTTCCATGAGGATGCCTCAATGTGGACTTCATACTGTGGGAGGACCCTACTTGATTCAGATAGGTGTGCATTTCTCTCAATACCCTTTGTTTTCCTTCCGAATATTTGAATCTCATTTCAGGGACTTGATAGTTCATTGTATGTTCCCCTATAGAGTACAACCATTGCACTCCCAAGACCACATTAGTATCAGCAACATCAACCACATAAAAGCTATAAAAAAAGTGTAATTACCCATGGTGAGTTGTAGCTTTGGAATCCATGGTTTGCACTCCATAGTATGGTGACTTGGAATGATGACTGTGAAGCCATCGAATGGTTCAACAGGTAGCTTTCTCCTCTCCACCGTGGCTGCATCAATAAAGTTATGTGTGGATCCTCCATCTACCAATACCGAAACCCTTTGTCCTTGTACCACTCCCTGGCATCGAATAATGTGGAAATGAGGCACTGCTAATCTCCCTTTGTCAGGTAATGGACGATCTTCTTCTTGTTTCCCTTCTTCTACTCTGTCATATCCCTCTTCTTGGGCTGAAAGATGTCCTCCTTCCTTCATACCCCCTTCATACTCATCATCATCAGAAAATACTTCAATGAATTGTGCTTTCCCCTTAGCACATTTATGTCCTGGTACCCATGGTTGGAAGCATGTGTAACAAAGTTTCTTTCTTTTGAGTTCTTCCTTGCTTGGTCCCTATTTATTATCCTTTCCATTGCATCTTCTTGCCATGGCTTCTTTTCAAATCTGAACTGGGAAGGAAGGTTGGGCTTGGGAGGATACCTTGTCTTGGGTAGCACATTTTGCAGATTTCTTGCCAAGTTCATGGCATCTTTCAATGAAGTAGGTTTGTGGGCCTTAACTGAACCCTTCAAAGGTTTAGCCAAACCTTTAGTAAAGAGAAATACTAATCTGACCATAGATATATCAGCCACCTTAACTGATAATTTTTGGAATTCCAACATGTACTTAGCAGGGGTTCCATCTTGCTTCAATTGAGCTAGTTCTTTGAAAGGCATTTCTGGGTCTTTTTGCTCAAATCTTTCCAATACCCTGTAAACAAATTCTTCATATGTTTTAACCTGATCATGTCCCAAGGTTTTAATTCCATGGAACCACCAATCGGCTTCCCCTTTGAGATGCAAAATAACCATTTTTACAGCATCCTCTTCAACCATTGGATTCAACTGAAAATACACATCTAGTTTTTGTACCCAAGTATTTGCAGAACTTTGAGATGATCCATCAAAAGTAGGAAGGGACATTTTACCTATGGCATAATTCAATTCTTTATTCTGAAAAGGAGTCCTATTACCTTCCCTCATTTTGAGTTTGTTTGAGACAGTAAAGTATTGATCAAATGACAGAGTCCTTCTACAATCTTCACTCAACTTTTGCCATTCTGTTATAACTTCTTGCATATCATATTGCGTGTTAGGTTCTTTTTTGGATTCAAGAAATTTAGGTGTAGTAGGCCTTTTTGAACTCTGAAATTCATGAGGTCGATTATGAGGTCTTGTCTCTGAGAAAATATTCCCCCCCATTGCCTTCTTTTCCTCGAAAGAAGAACTACTACTGCCTCCTATTGCCCCTTTGCTTCCAAGCTGACTAGCCAACAATTCAAACCCTTTCATTATCTGTTTTGTCTTGTCTTCAAAGAATGGTTTCATGAATTTCCTAAACTCCTCATTCTCCTCTGAGGTTCCCTTCTCATCCTTAGCGATAGTTTCAACAAAATGCTCTTCTTCTCCTACTTCTTCCTCTTCAACAAAGGTGCTTTTAGTTTCAATTCCTAAGGGTGGTCCCTGAATTCTTGTCCTCATTAATGGTCAGACACATCAGGTTCAACGACCATGTTATGATACCACATGTAGTGTCCCTTTTTAATAAATTTGGTAAAATTGAAAAAATTGCAAATTTTGGCCAATTTGACCCTTAGACTAGTATTGACCCAAATGCCTCCAAATGGCTCCAGATGCTTCCAAATTGGTTCTAAATGTGTTTGGAAGGTATTAAGACATAGAATTGTGACTGATGTATGCTTGGACACTCTCAAAATACTTCTGCAACATTCAATTATAATCAGGGAAAGATAGGGCAATTTACTAGTCAAATCGAGGTTCAAATCCCCCAAGGGTAGTGGTCAAAGATGGATCTCCAAATGCTGTACGACCTTCCCAAATTTCAAAACAGAGACATGGTACTATTAAGGGACTTCAATGGGCTCTCAAATACATCATCAATCTGTTCCTAAAGGCTTTTGCAACTTCCATAAATCAGATGTTTGTATACTAGCTTTAACATAGGGGGAAATGATAATAAATCTTCACAAATGGTTATGAAACTTGAGAATATTTCTCCAAATGCTTGTCTAATGAATATGAAACTTCTTCAGCATATTAATGGCATTCCATACAACAATAATATATCAGATTTTTACTGAACCATTCAAATTTGATACCACTTCAAGTGCTTATAACAAGGTATTGGGGAAATGGCACCATTTAATCATAGTTTATAATTTATACATAAAATATCTTGGAGTTTCGATATGAAAGTCTTTTGAGCAGTAAATACAGAGTATATATATCAGATTACAAAAATATGGGGCCTCAAGAGCTATCCCAAAGAGATCATCACCTCACCAAGTGCGCCCCTCCTCAAGGAGCAAAAATATGACAAGAAATGGAAGAATAGTTGTAGAAGCAAGCTGAAGGAGATGTGATCACGAGTTGCCCTGTAGCTTCAACCTGCAACAAATGAATCCATTGTAGCTCCAAATGAAAGGTTTGAATGGCCTCTTCAATTGCCAATTAGGATGGGAATCTTTCACCCTCGAAATTGGTGCTAAGGTAAGTAGAATAACACTCTACTAGCTCTTCTCTCCAAATTAAAAATGTAAAATGATCAAAAGCTACTCTCCTTCTTTGCTCTTGACTTTTATGAAATTCCAAAGACCTCCTTAGCTCGAATTCCATCCATGAGATTCATGCCAACTCAAATTAGGAAGAGATTCCAATGTATGCCACTTGTCCCTCCATTCCTAGCCTCCTCCTTCACTCAATTCAAATGGGTGACTCTTTGGTTGCCCCAACTCCCTTGTGTGCCCTCTTGGAGGCTATTTTTATCCCTGACATGTCATATATGTCAGATGTCAGCAATCAGGTATGATTTGTGTCATAGGGGTCATAGCATCTTCATCATTGTTGTCATAGAAGCTAGGGAATCTAGTCCAAGTGTCTCAACTTCTCTCAAATGCCTCTTCTTCTTCCATGGGAGTTACTCTTCCACTCCAATTTGACTTTCATTGAGTCATTCCGATTATATTGATCTTTCAACTCCCCCAAGAATGTGGACTCCACCTAGGATTCGAATGGGTGAGAGTGGAATGCCATGTGGCATGAGGAATCTTGCCTAAGTGGGCCCCACACCTCCAATGTGCCCTCATGACCAAGTGCCACCTTATTTTCCTATATTAATTATTTATTTATTCCCCATTTAATATATTTGGTCAAGCTAATTTCCATTTGGGGTTTTATAGTTCCCTTATTCCAAATCTAATGTTTCCACCCCAACCTAGGAAACTAGTAGATTGGTGGAATTTTCTCTTTTTGAGATTTATTTGAATGAGGACATTACAATATGACTCAATAAAAGTGACTAGAATGGAAATATACATAGGCACTTAGACTTTAATAACCTCCTAAGGTTTAGCCACCAATGTAGATACTCTAGCTTTGGAGTTGTGCGTGAAAAACTTGGAAATTATACACCACTGAAAAGTGATGCATAATTACCAAGGAAAAAACACTCTAGAGTACCGCATTGATGTCTAAGTCCTAGACAAACCAAGTCTGTTACAAAAGACATCATGCTACATCAACTTATAACAATTCCTTGTGGGGTATGAACATGCAAAAAAATTAAGAAAGGGCCAAAAGTGGCTTGCTGGACTTCTGAACTTCTGGATACGAACAAGTACACTTGTTCAATCTTTCCCGGCTCACTTGAAATCCAACTAAGTGCAACTTAGGTGGATAACATCTGGCTCCGACTGTGGGACGTGTGCTCGATTTGGTCTTCAGGCAAGGAGAGAATACGAGAACACCAGAATGTCTGGTTTTTATAATCTGTAAAAACATCTCAACTTGACAAGGAAACCCTTCAGTAGCACAAGTTCTTATGAAAAAGCCAATGAATCATAAGTTGCATTATTTAAAAGAAAACAACTAACATAAAGAGATTGATATTCGTAAGTAAAAAATGAAATAACTGGAAAATAAATGCTGAAAGTAAATGCTCACTTTAGGGAGCTTATTTTCCTACTCTAAACATGATGTAAAGCAAAATGCTAAGTGAAATGATAAATCCGATGTAACCACCTAAGCATTTGATCAACTTTAAAGTTTTTTTTCCTTATCTTTGGTTACCAACCAAAGTAAGGACACCTTCTTTATAAAATGCAATCATGCGCAAATATTTAGGATGGGAGACCATAGGCATGTAATACATCATCAAATTGCTTCCCCAACTGGCAAGTCCTCTCGCAGGATTCATCTATGCAAGATTCGATAGGACTGAGATATGAATTTGTATGGTGAAGGAGATCAACCATTCCACCATACTGCTCCAACGAGCTTATCAAATGATAACTTTCCGTCTAAGCCCCAAGCTGCTCCAAATCATAAGGAACCTTTGAATGTGACAATGAAGGATGAGATTGATGTTCCACTAATTGGATCACATCCGCCTCTTCAGTACAAAGTTTCTCTTAGTCCTTAGCACTGATACTCATGCATGGCTCTAATTGGTAATATGAACAATATGAATGCTTATCTTCCTTGCAAACTATTTCCCAATATCTCAAGATCTACACTCCCTTCTCTGAACACATCATAGATGAGATTTTTAGTAAGGCTTCTAAAAGTCTCATAAATGAGACTTTCCATTAGAGAAAATTTGAGGTCTAAAATGGGCTTCATAAAGAAAATAATAAAATAATAGTTAAAATAATAAAATAATATTTATGAATTTTGGAGGAAAAGAGAAAAAACTACATTTTCTATGTATTTCAACATATCTCTATGTCGTTTTACTTAAATTTCGAGCGAGAGCACTCATTGGATGCGGAATTTAATTCCGCATCCAATGAGTACCCACACTGCATACTTTTAAGGTACCCCACCCCACGAAAAACGTGAAATACATCAAAAAAATGTGTTAATTCCACATCCAACGAGTACCCACACTGCAGATTTTTGAGGTACCCCACCCCACGAAAAACCAGAAATACATAAAAAAAACGTGTTACTTTGATGTATTTTTGGTTTTTCATGGGGTGGGGTACTTCAAAAGTCTGCAGTGTGGGTACTCATTGAAAAAAAAAGTAACACGTTTTTTTGATGTATTTTTCATTTTTTGTGGGGTGGGGTACCTCAAAAGTTTGCAGTGTGGGTACTCATTGAAAAAAAAGGAACACGTTTTTTTTTTGTATTTCTGGTTTTTCGTGGGGTGGGGTACCTCAAAAGTTTGCAGTGTGGGTACTAATTGAAAAAAAAAGTAATAGGTGTTTTTGATGTATTTCTCATTTTTTGTTGGGTCGGGTTCCTCAAAAGTATGCAGCATGGGTACTTGTTGGATGTGGAATAATTCTGCATCCTACGAGTGCTCCTGGTTGAAATTTGAGTAAAATGATAGGGATATATGTTGAAAATGTGAATTAAAAAAAGTAGTTTATTTAATGTCAAATATACCATGTCAACCATTATGGCTTACTCTTTTCTTGAAATTCTATTGGTTCTTGAATTCAATTGCCATTTTTCTTGTGAGGTGGCTCATTTTCTTACAAGGTGGCTCGTATTCTTATGAGGCCCAATTTAGACCCCATATTTGCTCAAATGAATAAATGTCCAATAGTCATCATCCCCATCCCTTTCAAATATAAGAGATTCTTTATGGATGGCATCAAATCCCTGGTTATACCGATCTTCCTTGTGTTCATAAAAATTCTCTTCAAAGAGCTGGGTTTCAAAGATATCACAAGGCAACCAACTTTCCAAATTTTCATCACCATGTGGAGAACATGGGGAAGTGTCATCAAACACATTACATATGTCATCATTGATTTCTTTATAGGCTTTTGTAATGGTCTCTTCGTGAGGCGGATTTGATATATACATGTGATCATCTTCACTGAAATAATCCCGAGATGCCTTCAATTCTTCAATGTTGCATATCATAACCATATGAGGAAGGTTTTTGACCCTATCTTCTAACAAGGGCTCCTCATGTGATTCTGTTAAATCTTCTTTATAATGTAGATGTGGAATACAACTGTCATCACTTTTATTGAAGTAATCTAGGAGTAGCTCCACGTCCTCAATGTTTTTTATCATGCCAATATGAAGAGGGTCTTCAACCGTATGTTTATGATACTCTATATTTGGTAAGTAATAAATAAAGGTTGCTTTAAGGAGTCTTTCCAAACCTTTCATACTACCCCCATCATTATGCCACTGCTTCAAGAACATGCGAAGGAAGCTTGAAAGGGAGGTAATACATTTTTTAGGAAGTCCTTTAAAAAACCAAAAAAAGGCATCTCCCTACAGAGTACTAGTAAACATCTACATCATATTATCTTCACAAGAAATGTTGAAGTCAACTAGAAATTGAAGGAAATACTTGATATGCCAGATTGCTGAATGATTCACCATTTCCACGAAAAAATGGAAGTCATTGATATACATCCCCACCTTCAAGCATAAGGTTAGGGAAACCTGGGATGTTTGAGAAGTCAATAGGACATAATTGTCTGGCAATATGAGCACCAAACTGCTCCCTTAACTCATCCATATCGGAAATCAACAACATGCATTTGCTATAACCATGAAATATGTCTTGTGTTGAACCATGGGAACCGTCAAATAATGAGCTTTAAATATTTTACTCTATTGCATGGGCTCATCTACACACAACACGTCTCAAAATATTTATGAGAAACTCGGCTTTATCCCTTCAATGGAGTCGCCATGTGAGAAGAAAAATATGCATTTTAAACTCTCACAAAAAGTAATTTTTTGCTTTACTTTGAAATTAAAAAAAAAAAAAAAGGTTAGTGGAGTCGCTAGATGAAAATTGCAGATCTACTCTAAACATTCATCAATCAAAGCAAAAACAAAAAAAAGTGAAAAATCAAAAGTCGTATTTCGGGAATAAAAATATTTATACTTGGGATAACATGACAAAAATCTTCAAGCTGCTTGGTGCATTCTTAGGGGAAAGTCTTGAGTCAAGTGTCGTCACCTGATACCTGACTCCTTCCTCTATACCAACTCCTACCGATTCCAAGGGGGGGTGGTCCCTAAGTTTCCTAAGAAAAGAAACTAAGGTTTTTACGCTAAGTTACGAGAATAAAATCAATCTAGGAGCTTGATATGAAATACTGAATCAAGAGCAGCCACTATGAATTATACCAGTAGCGGAGAATAAAATTAACCACAACACATAGTTGTTTAAGCAAATGATATTAATTTGATAGACCAATGCCAACATAGTGTAAATGGGTCTACTTTAAGGAATTCCTGTGCGAGTGCTTCTTGGTCAGTTTTAATTATTATGGATGCATTGATTACAGGAAGGGGAGTTACGATATACACCAAGGTATGTGAAATAGGTTTGGATTTGCTGAAAGTGGTTCCAGAAAAGAAGAAGGGCTAGACTGGAGTCACGGGGGGATGTCCAAGACTGACACCAAATGAGGGCGTATCCTGATGGGTCCCCACGGTCACTACCTAGTTGTTCCTTTTTCTTCATGAAATTTGCCCATAATAAGCAAGGGCGAGATGCCAGATTTTCATCCTTTAAGGGGAGCTTATTTTAATTAAAGGCGATTTGTTTAATTAAGTGTGGAATGTTATCAAGTGTTACAATTCCGTTTCTGATTGCTCCAAATATCAGGTAAGCTTGCGATGGGAAAGAGTATACTCAGACAATTGAGATGAATATTAGTTTTAATTATTTGTGAAGATGAGCATCGATTTGCGAAAGTAATTAAATGTTTTACTAATTACTATGGGATGATAATCTCTTTTCTGATCATCTACCAATTACTCGGGAAAGCCCTTTCAATGATGGCGAGAGCATACTTCGGGAATACACATCCGGGTTCGTTACTTTGCAAATGATAAATAACACTTGAAATACAATTAAACTAATTAAAAGTAAATCTAATCTACTGGTTAGCACATGAAATAAAAAACAGAAAGCGAAAAAAGTTCACGCCATGAAAATGACGCAGGATCCCTAGGGGGAAGGGGTGTGGGCATTGTGTAGCCCACTTGCCTTTATTATTTATTTTTACAATTTAATGAGGTGTCTTCCTCAGGTCCTTTTAAATGAGGAACTAAAGGCTTACAAGCTTCACAATGAAAAATAATTGAGGTAAATTGCTCTGGGAGGCCTTGGATGTCTTGAATCTCTGAATTTTCGGCAACACTTCCTCTTACCTGCTCGTCAAAAGTGAAAAAACCACTTTTATGCACCAAATGTGCCAACTGAAGCGATAAATGCATAAGAATATTAAGTACTGAAGATTAAAAAATAATCACAAGTACTTGACAAAACTAGATCTACTATGAAAATATTACTTTTAGACTTCTAGATCTATTTGCATGCTTAAACAAACCACTCTTTACAAATTATTTTAAAGAAACCAAATTACTCAAGCATGTACAAAAGTAACCGTAAGCAATAAGAAAGTTGAATTTAAAGTGAAGGAGAGAGGGAAGAAGAAGAAAGCTTAGGCCGAATGTCCGGATCCATGGAATCCAATGGTGGGAAGCATAGTGACTATGTCCTTGAGAGTTCTTAAAGAACGAAAGAGTCAACCGTTTCATCAAGCGAGGAAACTTGCACTACTAAAAATACTTGCAAAAAGGGGATTAAATCTGGTATTTCCTATACCAAGGGTCAGAAGAGCATGATTATAAACAAATAAAGCATGCAAATTCTAGATCAATATATATAGAAATATAGTAAATGAAGTCAAACTATAATCATTTACCCAATGAGTTGATACCAGCTTTCACCAAGGCCAGATAAATCACCACAAGAAGCAAAGTAAAACAACAATACAATTACCTCATATACCACTGACAATGATCATCCACACACAAGTGCAACACACCATGGAATTCCAAAGCCTTTCTATTCATCGATAAAAAAATTACAAGTAAGCTCAAATCTTTAGCAAGGGTTCCACCCTTTGACCATGAGAAAATGAGGGCCAAATGCCTGCTTAAATTGCAAAATGAGCCGCAGGGGGGGGCATTAGCTAACTTGGAGAGCAAGGGCGATTTAGCTTTGAGTGCAAGAGATGATTGAGTGATAGATTGATAGTTAACTCTAGAGGGATGGGCGCCACCTCTCATGAGGTGCGCCCCCCTCTCTTTGAACTACCATCTAAGCATACAAAAGATGCCAACCAGAAAAATGCACCCGATCTTGGAGAGAATGCGCCCTCCCTAACTCTGGCTAACTTATGCTAACTCGTATTTGATTCCAATAAGTTGGATTTAGCCTCCGTTCTGACTTTTATTTGATTTCCAATCAAATCACCACCACTGCTGCTAACTGAAACATGTCTGGGAAAAGTTTCCATAAATCAAGGGGGTTGATATTTTCCTTTATTTTCTATTTTTTTGCATTTTTATTCACTTTTTTGAGAGAAATTACATTCAATAGTTACAAATTACTAATTTCACTCTCAAAGTGGGTTAAGGGGTATAATGGGTGGTCCGGGTTAGAAAATGAGCACCCCCATGGCAAATTTCACCCCCTAACCACTAATTTATGTATTTTTTTATTTTTATAATTAGAACATTAAAAAATTGACTCGTTTTACAAGAAATTTTTTTATTTGCGAAAAACTTGAAAAACCTATGGGGAACCTAGTACATGTTCATATGACTTAATAAAAGTGACTAGCATTGTAATATACATAGACACTTAGACTTTAATAACATCCTAAGGTTTAGCCACCATGGCGGATATTCCAACTTTGGAGGTGTGAGCGAAAAAATGGGAAATTATACGTTGCTGAAAAGCAATGCATAATTACCAAGGAAAAAACACTCTAGAGTACCACATTGATTTTTAAGTCCTAGGAAAGCCAAGTCTGTTATAGAAGACATCATGCTATGCCACTTATTACGATTCCCCATGGAGTATGAACATGCAAAAAAAATTAAGAAAGGGCCAAAAGTGGCTTGCTGGACTTCTGAACTTCTGGATATGATCACGTACACTTGTTCAATCTTTGCCGACCCACTTGAAATCCAACTAAGTGCAACCTAGGCGGATAACATATGGCTCCTACTGCGGGATGTGTGCTTGATTTGGTCTTTGGGCAAGGAGAGCATACAAGAACACCATAATATCCGGTTTCTATAATTGGTAAAAGCATCTCAACTTTACAAGAAAACCCTTCAGTAGCACAAGTTCTTATGAAAAAGTCAATGAATCATAAGTTGCATTATTTAAAAGAAAACAACTAACGGAAAGAGAATGCCCTTCCTAAGTAAAAAAGGAAATAACTGGAAAAGAAATGCTGAAAGTAAATGCTCGCTTTAGGGAGCTTATTTTCCTACTCTAAACATGATGTAAAACAAAATGATAAGTGAAATGATAAATCCAATGTAACCACCTAAGCATTTGATCAACTTTAATGTTTTTTACTGTATCTTTGGCTACCGGCCAAAGTATGGACACCTTCTTTAAAAAATGCAAACCTGCATAGATATTCAAGATGGGAACGCTGGATGGGAGACCACATGCATGTAATACATCATCAAACTGCTTCCCCAACTGGCAAGTCATCTCATAGGATTCCTCTATCCAAGATTGGATAGGACTGAGATATGAATCTGTATGGTGAAGGAGATCAACCATTCCACCATACTGCTCCAATGCGCTTATTGAATGACAACTTTGCGTGTAAGCCCCAAGCTGCTCCAAATCATAAGGAACCTATGAATGCGATTATGAAGGCTGAGACTCATGTTCCACTGACTAGTTCACGTCCACCTCTTCAGTACACTGCTTCTCCAAGTCCTCAACACTGATACTCATGCATGGCTCTGACTGATAATATGAACCATATGAATGCTTCTCTTCCATGCAATGATTTACCAAGATATCAATATATATGCTCCCTTCTTTGTACATATCATAGATGGGATTTTCAATGAGGCTTCCAAAAGTCTCATAAATGAGACTTTCAACAACTATCCAATAGTCATCATCCCCATCCCTGTCAGATATAAGAGTTTCTTTACGGATGGCATCAAATCACTGGTTATTCCCATATTCCTTGTGTTCATAACAATCCTCTTCAAAGAGCTGGGTTTCAAAGATATCACAACGGAGAAAACTTTCCAAATTATCATCACCATGTGGAGAACACGGGGAAGTTCCATCAAACACATTACAGATGTCATCATTGATTTCTTTATATACTTTTGTAATGGTCTCTTCATGAGGTGGATTTGGTATACACATGTGATCAACTTCATTGAAATAAAAGATGGATGAAATTCTTTAATGTTGCATATCATGGCCATATGAGAAAGGTTTTTGACCCTATTTTCAAACAAGGGCTCTTCATGTGTTTCTATTAAATCTTATTTGTAATGTAGATGTGGAATACAAATGTCATCACTTTCACTGAAGTAATCTAGGAGTAGCTCCATATCCTCAATGTCTTTTATCATGCCAATATGAAGAGGGTCTTCAATCGTATGTTTATGATACTCTATATTCGATACGTAATAAGTAAAGGTTGCTTTAAGGAGCCTCTCCAAACCTTTTATGCTACCCCCATCATTATGCCATTGATCAAGAATATGCAAAGGAAGCTTCAAAGGGAGGTAATACATTTGTTAGGAAGCCCTTTAAAAAACCAAAAAAAGGCATCTCCCTCGAGAGTACTAGCTAACATCTGCATCATATTATCTTTACAAGAAATGTTGAATTTAGCTAGAAACTGAAGGAAAGACTTGATATGCTAGATGGTTGAATCACCATTTCCATGAAAGACTATAAGCCATTGATATACATCCCCACCGCCATGCACAAGGTTAGGGAAACAGGGGATGTTTGAGAAGTCGATAGGATAGGATTTTCAGGCAATCTGAGCACCAAACTGCTCGCTTAACTCATCCATATCGGAAATCAATAACATGCATTTGCTATAACCATGGAATATGTCCTGTGTTGAACCAGGGGAGCTATCAAATAACGAGCTTTAAAGAATTTACCGTATTGCATGGGCTCATCTACAAATAACAAGTATTCACAAATTTATGAGAAACAGGGTTTTATCCCTTCAATGGAGTTGCCATGTTAGAAGAAAAATATGCATTTTAATCTTTCACAAAAATTAGTTTTTTTCTTTACTTTGAATTTTTTTTTTCTAAAAGAAAAAGGTTAGTGGAGTCGCTAGATGAAATTTACAGATCTACTCTAAACATTCATCAATCAAAGCAAAAACAAAAAAGGTGGAAAATCAAAATTCGCATTCCGAGTATGAAAATATTTATCCCTGGCAATGACACCAAAAACATTGTTGCCTGAATATGCACATGGGATAATGCAACAAAAATCCTCAATCCACTTGGTGCGTCCTTGGGTAAAGTCTTGAGTCAAGTGCTGTCACCTGATACTGGACTCCTCCGTCTAGGAAAACACCTAGAGAAGCCAAGGGGGGTGGTCCCTAAGAAAAAACTAAGTTACGATAATGAAATTAATATAGGAGCTTGATATGAAATATTGAATCAAGAGCAACCACTATGAATGAATAAGATTAACCAGGACACATTTTTGTTTAAGCAAATGATAGTAAATTGATATACCAGTGCCAAAATAGTATAAATGGAGTCCGCTAAAAGGAAATGTTGTGCAAGTGCTTCTTGGTCAGTTTTAATTATTATGGATGCGTTGATTATGGGAAAGAGAGTTCCGATATACACCAAGGTACGTGGAACATGTACAGATTTATCCAAAGTGGTTCCACAGAATAAGAAGGGGTAGATCGGAGTCATGGGGGATGTCCAACACTCACACCAAACAAGGGTGTATCCTGACGGGTCCCCGTGGTCACTACCTTGTTGTTCCCTATTCGTCTTGAAATTTTCCCACAATAAGCAAGGGCGAGATGCTGTATTTTATTCCTTTAAGGGGAGCTTCTTTTAATTAAAGGTGAGTTGTTTAATTAAGTGTGGAATGTTATCAAGTGCTACGATTCCGTTTCTGATTGCTCCAAAGTTTAGGCAAGCCTACGATGGGCAAGGCCATACTCAGACAATCAAGCTGAATATTAGTTTCAATTATTTGCGGAGATAAGTATCGAATTGCGAAAGTAATAAAATGTTTTACTAATTACTATGGGATGAGAATCTCTTTTCTGATCCACCAATTACTCGGGAAATCCCTTTCAAAGACGGCGAGAGCATACTTCGGGAATACACATCCGCGTTCGTTACTTTGAAAATGATAAATAAAACTTGAAAGACAATTAAACTAATTAAAAGAAAATCTAATCTACTGGTGATCACATGAAATAAAAACATAAAACGAAAAAAAAATTCACGCCATGAAAATCACGCACGACCCCCGGGTGGGAAGGGGTGTAGGCGTTGAGTAGCCCACTTTCCTCTATTATTTATTTTTACAATTTAAGAGGTGGTTGCCTTTGGTATTTTTAAATGAGGAACCAAAGGCTTACAAGCTTCAAAAATGAAAAAGGATTTAGGTAAATTTCTCTAGGAGGCCCTGGATGTCCAGAATCTCCAAATTTTTGGCAGCACTTCCTCTTACCTGTTTGTCAAAAGTGAACAAATATCCCGTGGTTATGTATCAAATTGGCCAAATAAAGCGTTAAATGCATAAAAACCTCAAGTACCAAAGATTAAAAAAAACACAAGTACTTGACAAAACTAGTTCTCCTATGAAAATATTACTTTTAGACTTCTAGATCTATTTGCATGCTTAAACAAATCAGGCTTTAGATATTGTTTTTAAGAAATCAAATTATTCAAGCATGTACGAAAGTAACCGTAACCAATAAGAAAGTTGAATTTAAGGTGGAGAGAGAGAAGAAGAAGAAAGCTCAAGTTGAATGTCCGGATCTATATTGGAATCCAATGGTGGGAAGTAGATGGACTATGTCCTTCTTAAGAGTGCTTGAAGAATGAAATAGTCAACCAAGATCAACTGCTCCATCAAGTGAGGAAACCTACACTACTGACAATACTTGCAAAAAGGGGATTAATCTGGTGTTTCCTATACAAGGGGTTATAAGAGCATGATTGTAAACAAATAAGGCATGCAAAATCTAGATCACTATATATAAAAATATTGTAAATGAAGTCAAACAAGAATAATTTTCGCTACGAGTGGATACCAACTTTCACCAAGGCCGGATAAATCACCAGAAGAAGCAAAGTAAAACAACAATACAATTACCTCATATACCACTGACAATGACTATCCACACACAATTGTGACACACCATGGACCTCCAAAGCCTTTCTATTCATTGATAAAAAAGTTACAAGTAAGCTCAAAGCTTCAGTAGGGGTTCCACCCTCTGACCATGATAAAATGACATCCAAATGCCTACTTAAATAGCAAAATGAGCCACAAGGGGGCGCATTAGCTAACTGTGAGAGCAAGGGCGAGTTAGCATTGGGTGCAAGAGATGATTGAGGGATAGATTCGTAGTTAATTCCAGATGGATGGGCGCCACCTCTCATGAGGTGTGACCCCCTCTCTTGTAACTTACATCCAACCATACAAAAGATGCCAGCCGAACAAATGTGCCCCCTCTTGGAGAGAATGCTTCCTCCCTAACTTTGGCTAACTTATGCTAACTCGGTTTTGATTCCAATAAGCTAGATTTAGCCTTCGATCTGACTTTTAGTTGATTTCCAATCAAATCAACACCACTACTGCTAACTGAAACATGTCTGGGACAAGTTTCCATAAATCAAGGGGGCTAATTTTTTCCTTTATTTTCTATTGTTTGGCATTTTTATTCACTTTTTCGAAAGAAATGACATTAAGAAAATAAAAATTACTAATTTCACTCTCAAAGTGGGTTTGGGGGTATAGTGGGTGGTACAAGTTAGAAAACGATCACCTCCATGGCAAGTTTCATCCCCTAACCACTAATTTATGACTTTTTAATTTTATTTTTATATTTAAAACATTAAAAAATTGACCTGTCTTACGAGAAAATGTTTTATTTGCGAAAAAATTAAAAAAACCTATGGGGGACCTAGTACATGTTCATATGACTCAATAAAAGTGATAACATGGTAATATTACATAGACACTTACACTTTAATAACCTCCCAAGGTTTAACCACCAAGGTAGATACTCCAGCTTCAGAGGTGTGAGTGAAAAACTCAGAAATTATACGTTGCTGAAAAACAATGCATAATTACTAACGAGAAAACACTCTAGAGTACTGCATTGATGTATAAGTCTTAGGAAAGCCGAGTTTGTTACAAAAACCATCATGTTACGTCAACTTATTACAATTCCCCGTGGGGTATGAACATGCAAAAAAAATTAAGAAAGGGCCAAAAGTGGTTTGCTGGACTTTTGAAATTCTGGATACAAATTCGTACACTTGTTCAATCTTTGTCGGCTCACTTGAAATCCAACTAAGTGCAATTTAGGTGGATAAAATATGGATCCAACTGCAGTACGTGTGCTCGATCTAGTCTTCAGGAAAGGAGAGCACACGAGAACACCATAATCTTCGGTTTCTATAATTTCTAAAAACATCTCAACTTGATAAGAAAACCCTTTAGTAGCACAAGTTCTTATGAAAAAGCCAATGAATAATAAGTTGCATTATTTAAAAGACTGCTATTCCTAAGTAAAAAATGAAATAACTGGAAAAGACATGTTGAAAGTAAATTCTCACTTTAGGGAGCATATTTTCCTACTCTAAATATGATGTAAAGCAAAATGCTAAGTGAAATGATAAATCCAATGTAACCACCTAAGCATTTGATCAACTTTAAAGTTTTTTACCTTAACTTTGTTTATCAACCAAAGTAAGGACACTTTCTTTAGAAATACAAACTTGCACAATATTCAGGATGGGAGGGCTGGATGGTAGACCATAGGCATGTAATAAATCATCAAACTGCTTCCCCAACTAGTGAGTCCTCCCACATGATTCCTCTATCCAAGATTAGATAGGATTGAGATATGAATATGTATGGTGAACCAGATCAACCATTCCACCATATTGCTCCAACGAGCTTATCGAGTGATAAATTTCCGTGTAAGACCCACGCTGCTCCAAATCATAAGGAACCTCTAAATGTGACGATGAAGGCTGAGACTGATGTTCCACTGACTAGATCACATTCACCTCTTTAGTACACTACTTCTCCAAGTCCTCATCATTAATACTCATGCATGGATTTGATTGATAATATGAACAATATTAATGCTTCTCTTCCATGCAAAGATTTTCCAAGATCTCAAGATCTACGCTCCCTTCTCTAAACACATCATAGATCGGATTTTCAATAAGGCTTCCAGAAGTCTCATAAATGGGACTTTCAATAAATTTCCAATAGTCATCATCCCCATCCCTGTAAGATAGAAGAGATTCTTTACAGATGTCATCAAATCCTTGGTTATACCCATCTTTCTTGTGTTGATAACAATCCTCTTCAAAGAGTTAGGTTTCATTGATATCACAAGGGATTCAACTTTCCAAATTTTCATTACCATGTGGAGAACCGTGGAGAAGTGCCATCAAACACATTACATATGTCATCATTGATTTCTTTAGTGGCTTTTGTAATGGTCTCTTCATGAGGAGGATCTGTTATACGCATGTGATCATCTTAAATGAAATAATCCTGAGGTGGCTTCAATTCTTCAATGTTGCATATCATGGCCATATGAAAAGGTTTTTGACCCTATTTTCAAACAAGGGCTCTTGATGTGCTTATGTTAAATCTTCTTTATAATGTAGATGTGGAATACAATTGTAATCACTTTTACTGAAGTAATCTAGGAGTATCTCTATATCCTCAATGTTTTTTATCATGCCAATATGAAGAGGATCTTCAACTGTATGTTTATGATACTTTATATTTGGTAAGTAACAAGTAAAGGTTGCATTAAGGAGCCGCTCCAAACCTTTTATACTACCCCCATCATTATGCCACTGCTTCAAGAATATGCAAAGTAAGCTTGAAATGGAGTTAATACATTTGTTAGGAATCCCTTTAAAAAAGTAATAAAAAACATCTCCCTCCAAAGTACTAGCAAACATCTGGATCATATTATCTTCACAAGAAATGTTGAAGTCAACCAGAAACTGAAGGAAAGAATTGATATCACAGATGGTTGAATCACCATTTCCATGAAAGACTGGAAGCCATTGATATATATCCCCATTGCCATGCACAAGGTTAGGGAAACATGTGATGTTTGAGAAGTCGATAGGACATAATTGTTCTGCAATTTGAGCACCAAACTGCTCCCTTAACTCATCCATATCGAAAATCAACAACAAGCATTGCTATAACCGTGGAATATGTCTTGTGTTGAACTAGGGGAGGTGTCAAATAATGAGCTTTAAATATTTTACTATATCGTATGGGCTCATTTACACACAAAAAGTCTCAACAAATTTATGAGAAACATGGTTTCATCCCTTCAATGGAGTTTCCATGTGAGAAGAAAACTATGCATTTTAAACTCTCACAAAAATTAATTTTTTTCTTTACTTTGATTTTTTTTTAAGAAAAAGGTTGGTGGAGTTGCTAGATGAAATCTCCAGATCTACTCTAAACATTCATCAAACAAAGCAAAAGCAAAAAAGGTGAAAAATCAAAAGTCATATTTTGGGAATACAAATATTTATACTCGATAATGATGCCAAAAATGTTTCCGCCTGAATATGCATATGTGATAATGCGGTAGAAATATTCAAGCCGCTTGGTGAGTCCTTGGAGGAAAGTCTGAAGTCAATTGCCGTCACTTGATACTTGACTCCTCTGTCTAGGAAAACTCATAGAGAAGCCAAGGGGGGTGGTCCCTAAGAAAGAAAACTAAGTTATGAAAATGAAATTAATTTAGGAGCTTGATATGAAATATTGAATCAAGAGCAACCACTATGAATTATACCAGCTGCAGAGAATAATATTAACCACGACACATTGTTGTTTAAGCAAATGATAGTAATTTAGTAAATTGATAGACCCGTGCCAAAATAGTATAAATAGAGTCTACTGAAAGGAAATGTTGTGTGGGTGCTTAGTAATTTTTAATTATTATGGATGCGTCAACTATGCGAAGGGGAGTTCCGATATACATAAAGGTACATGGAACATGTCCAGATTTGTCGAAAGTGGTTCCACACAAGAAGAATGGCTAGATCGGAGTCACGGGGGGATGTCCAACATTGACACCAAACGACGGTGTAGCCTGATGGGTCTCTGTGGTCACTACCTTGTTGTTCCCTTTTCGTCCTGCAATTTTCCCATAATAAGCAAGGGTGAGACGTCAGATTTTTGTCATTTAAGGGGACTTTATTTTAATTTAAGGTGAGTTGTTTAATTAAGTGTGGAATATTATCAAGTGCTACGATTCCATTTCTGATTGCTCCAAAGCTCAAGCAAGCTTGCGATGGGCAAGAGCATACTTTGAGAATTAAGCTGAATATTAGTTCCAATTATTTGTGAAGATACGTATCGACTTGCAAAAGCAATAAAATGTTTTACTACTTAGTACGAGATGAGAATATCTTTTATGATCATCCACCAATTACTGGGGAAATCCCTTTCAAAGATGGCGAGAGCATACTTTGGGAATACACATCCGGGTTCATTACTTTGAAATTTATAAATAAAACTTGAAAGACAATTAAACTAATTAAAAAAAATCTAATCTCACGGTTAACAGATGAAATAAAAAACAGAAAGCGAAAAAAGTTCACGCTATGAAAATGATGCAGGACCCTAGGGGGGAAGGGGTTTGGGTGCTGAGTAGCCCACTTCCCTTTATTATTTATTTTTACAATTTAAGAGGTGGATGCCTTTGGTCCTTTTAAATGAGGAACCAAAGGCTTAGAAGCTTCACAAATGAAACAGGATCAAGGTAAATTGCTCCAGGAGGCCTTGGATGTCCCGAATCTCTGAATTTTTTGCATCACTTCCTCTTACATGTTCATCAAATGTGCAAAAAGAAGCCTCTTGTTATGCACCAAATGTTCCAAATAAAGTGTTAAATGCATAAAAATATCAAGTACCGAAGATTAAAAAATAAGCACAAGTAGTTGACAAAACTAGATCTACTATGAAAATATTACTTTTAGACTTCTAGATATTTTTGCATGCTTAAACAAATCAGACTTTAGATATTCTTTTAAAGAAACCAAATTATTCAAGCATGTGTGAAAGTAACCGTAACCAATAATAAAGTTGAATTTAAAGTGAAGGAGATAAGGATGAAGAAGAAAGCTCAAGCCGAATGTCCAGATATCTTGAATCCAATGGTGGGAAGCGGAGGGACTATGTCCTTATTGAGAGTGCTTCAAGAATGGAAGAGTCAACCAAGATTAGACACTCTATCAAGAAACGAAACCTGCACTAGTAACAATACTTTCAAAAATGAGACTAAATCCGATATTTCCTATATCAGGGGTCTAAAGAGCATGATTATAAACAAATAAAGCATGCAAATTCTAGATTACTATATATAGAAAGCTAGAAAATGAAGTCAAACCAGATCATTTACCCTATGAGTTGATATCAACTTTCACCAAGGCTAGATAAATCACCACAAGAAGCAAAGTAAAACAACAATACAGTTCAATGATCATCCACACAATTGCGACACACCATGGACCTCCAAAGCCTTTCTATTCATTGATAAAAAAAAATTGCAAGTAAGCTCAAAGATTTAGCAGGGGTTCCAGTCTCTGACCATGAGAAAATAAGATCCAAATTCCTGTTTAAATAGAAAAATGAGCCACAGGGGGGAGCATTAGCTAACTATGAGAGCGAGGGCGAGTTAGCTTTGAGTGCAAGAGATGATTGAGGGATAGATTGATAGTTAACTCCATAGGGATGTGCACCACCTCTCATGAGGTGCATCCACCTCTCTTGGAACTTCCATCCAAACATATAGAAGATGCCGACTAGACAAATGCGCCCCCTCTTGGAGAGAATGCACCATCCCTAACTATGGCTAACTTATGCTAACTTGGGTTTAATGCCAATCAACTAGATTTAGCCTCTGATCTGACTTTTATTTGATTTCTAATCAAATCGCCACCGTTGCTGCTAACTAAAACATGCATGGGACAAGTTTCCATAAATCAAGGGGGATGATTTTTGCCTTTATTTTCTATTTTTTGGCATTTTTATTCACTTTTTCGAGAGAAATAACATGAAGTAATTGAAAATTACTAATTTCACTCTCAAAGTGGGGTTAGGGGTATAGTGGGTGCTCCAAGCTAGAAAACGAGCACCCCCATGGAAAATTTCACCCACTGACCACTAATTTATTACTTTTTATTTTTATTTTTATAATTAAAACATTAAAAAATTGACTGACTCGTTTTATGGGAATTTTTTTTATTTGCAGAAAACTTAAAAACCTATGGGGGACCTAGTACATGTTCATATGACTCAATAAAAGTGATTAGCATGGTAATATACATAGACACTTAGACTTTAATAACCTCCTAAGGTTTAGCCACCAAGGTGGAAACCCCCGCTTTGGAGGTGTGAGTGAAAAACTCGGAAATTATACGTCGCTGAAAAGCAATGCATAATTACCAAGGAAAAAACACTCTAGAGTACTGCATTGATGTCTAATTCCTAAGCAAGCCAAGTCTGTTACAGAAGACAATTCCCAATTGGATATAAACATGCAAAAAAAATTAATAAAGGGCCAAAAGTGGCCTGCTTGACTTCTGAACTTCCGGACACAAACAAGTACACTTGTTCAATCTTTCCTGGCTCACTTGAAATCCAACTAAGTGAAAATTAGATGGATAACATCTGGCTCCTACTGCAGGACGTGTGCTTGATTTGTTCTTCAGGCAAGGAGAGCATATGCGAACACCAGAATTTCCGTTTTCTATAATCTATAAAAACATCTCAACTTGACAAGAAAACCCTTTATTAACAAAGGTTCTTATGAAAAAACTAATGAATCATAAATTGCTTTATTGAAAAGAAAACAACTAATGGAAAGAGACTATTATTCCTAAGTAAGAAATGAAATAGCTGGAAAAGAAATGCCGAAAGTAAATGCTCACTTTTGGGAGCTTATTTTCCTACTCTAAACACGATGTAAAGCAAAATGCTAAGTGAAATTATAAATCCAATGTAACCACCTAAGCAAATTATCAACTTTAAAGTTTTTTTCCTTATCTTTTGTTACCAGCCAAAGTAAGGACACCTTCTTTAGAAAATGAAAACTTATGCAAATATTCAGGATGGGAGGGATGGATGGTAGACCAAAGACATGTAATACATCATCAAACTGCTTCTCCAACTGGAAAGTCCTCCCACAGGATTCCTTTATCCAAGATTGGATAGGACTGAGATATGAATATGTATGGTGAAGCACATAAACCATTCCACCATATTGCTCCAACAGGCTTATCAAATGATAACTTTCTGTGTAATCCAAAAGCTGCTCCAAATCATAAGGAACCTATGAATGCGGCGATGAAGGCTGAGATTGATGTTCCACTAGTTGGATCACATCCTCCTCTTCAGTACACCGCTTCTCCAAGTCATCAACATTGATACCCATGCATGGCTCTGATTGGTATTATGAACAATATGAATGCTTCTCTTCCATGCAAGGATTTCCCAAGAAATCAAGATCCACGTTCCCTTCTCTGAACACATCATAGATGAGATTTTCAATAAGGCTTCCAAAAGTCCCATAAATGGGACTTTCAATAAATGTCCAATAGTCATCATCCCCATCCCTGTAAGATATAAGAGATTCTTTATAGATGGCATCAAATCCGTGGTTATACCCATCTTCCTTGTGTTCATAACAATCCTCTTCAATCATAAGGGAGCTAACTTTCCAAATTTTCATCACCATGTGGAGAACATGGGGAGGTGTCATCAAACACAATACATATGTCATCATTGATTTCTTTAGAGGCTTCTGTAATGGTCTCTTCATGTGGCAGATCCGGTATACACATGTGATCATATTCACTGAAATAATCCTGAGATGGCTTCAATTATTCAATGTAGCATATCATGGCCACACGAGGAAGGTTTTTGACCCTATTTTCAAACATTGGCTCCTCACGTGCTTCTGTTAAATATTTTTTATATTGTAGATGCGGAATACAATTGTCATCACTTTTACTAAAGTAATCTAGGAGTAGCTCCATATCCTCAACGTTTTTGATCATGCTAATATGAAGAGGGTCTTCAACTGTATGTTTATGATACTCTATATTTGGTAAGTAATAAGTAAAGGTTGCTTTAAGGAGCCTCTCCAAACCTTTCATACTACGCCCATCATTGTGCCACTGCTTCAAGAATATGCGAAGGAAACTTGAAAGGGAGGTAATACATTTGTTAGGAAACCCTTTAGAAAAGTAAAAAAATGCATCTCCCTCTAGAGTACTTCCAAACATCTGCATCATATTATCTTCACAAGAAATGTTGAAGTTAGATAGAAAATGAAGGAAAGACTTGATATGCCAGATGGTTGAATCACCATTTACATGAAAGAATCGAAGCCATTAATATACATCCACACCGCGATGCACAAGGTTATGGAAAGCTAAGATGTTTGAGATGTCAATAGGACATAATTGCTTGGAAATTTGAGCACCAAACTGCTCCCTTAGCTAATCCATATTGGAAATCAACAACATGCATTTGCTATAACCATGGAATATGTCTTGTGCTAAACCATGGGAGATGTCAAATAATGAGCTTTAAATATTTTACTTTATTGCATGCGCTGATATACACAAAAGAACTTTCAACAAATTTATGAGAAAGAAGGTTTTATTGCTTCAATGGAGTCGCCGTGTAAGAAGAAAAATATGCATTTTAAACTCTCACAAAAATGATTTTTTTCTTTACTTTGATTTTTTTAAAGAAAAAGGTTAGTGGGGTCGCCATATGAAAATTACAGATCTACTCTAAGCATTCATTAAACAAAGAAGAAACATAAAGGTGAAAAATCAAAATTCGTATTTCGTGAATAAAAATATTCATCCTCGGCAACGATGCCAAAAATGTTTCTGCTTGAATACACACCTGGATAACACGACATAAATATTCAAGCCGCTTGGTGCGTCCTTGGGGGAAAGTCTTGATTCAAGTGCTGTCACCTGATACTTGAATCCTCCATATAGACCAACTCTTAGCGAAGCCAAGGGGGTGGTCCCTAAGAAAAGAAACTAAGGTTTTTACGCTAAGTTACGAGATGAAATTAATCTAGGAGCTTGATATGAAATACTGAATCAAGAGAAGCCGCTATGAATTATACCAGTAGAAGAGAATACGATTAACCACGACACATAGTTGTTTAAGCAAATGATAGTCAATTGATAGACCAATGCAAAAATAGTGTAAATGGAGTCTGCTGAAAGGAAATGTCGTGTGAGTGCTTCTTGGTTAGTTTTAATTATTATGGATGCATTGATTACGGGAAGGGGAGTTCCAATATACACCAAGGTACGTGGAGCAGGTCCGGATTTGCCGAAAGTGGTTCCACACAAGAAGAGCTAGATTGGATTTGCAGGGGGATGTCCAACACTAACACCAAACGAGTGTGTATCTTGATGTGTCACCGTGGTCACTACCTAGTTGTTCCCTTTTCTTCGTGAAATTTGCCCACAATTTGCAAGGGTAAGATTCCATATTTTCATCCTCTAAGGGGAGCTTATTTTAACTATAGGTGAGTTGTTTAATTAACTATGGAATGTTATCAAGTGCTACGATTCCTTTTTTGATTTCTCCAAGGCTCAAGAAAACCTGCGATGGGCAAGAGCATACTCGGACAATCGAGCTAAATATTAGTTCCAATTATTTGCAAAGATAAGTATCGACTTGCGAAAGTAACATTTTTTTTTACTAATTACTACTAGATGAGAATCTCTTTTCTGATCATCCACCAATTACTCGAGAAATCCCTTTCAAAGATGGGAAGAGCATACTTTGGGAATACACATCTGGGTTCTTTCCTTTGCAAATGATAAATAAAACTTGAAATTCAATTAAACTAATTAAAATAAAATCTAATATACTGGTTAGCACCTGAAATAAATAACAGAAAGCGAAAAAAACTTCATGCCATGAAAATGACGCAGGATGCCTAAGGGGAAGGCATGTGGGCGTTGAGTTTCCCACTTTCCTTTATTGTACATTTTTACAATTTAAGAGGTGGTTTCCTTTGTTCCATTTAAATGAGGAAGCAAAGGCTTAGAAGCTTCACAAATGAAAAAGGATCGAGGTAAATTGCTTCGGGAGGCCTTGGATGTCCTAAATCTCCAAATTTTTGACAACACTTCCTCTTACTTGTTTGTTAGCCTTTATATATTCTTTTAAAGAAACCAAATTAGTCAAGCATGTACGAAAGTAACCGTAAGCAATAAGAAAGTTGAATTTAAAGTGAAGGAGAGAGGGAAGAAGAAGAAAGCTCAAGCTGAATGTTTAGATCTATGGAATCCAATTGTGGGAAGCGGAGGGACAATGTCCTTATTGAGAGTGCTTGAAGAACGGGAGCGTCAACCAAGATCAGCCGATCCATCAAGCGAGGTAACCTACAATATTGACAATACTTGCAAAAAGGGGATTAAATCCGGTATTTCCTATACTAGGGGTCAGAAAAGCATGATTATAAACAAATAAAGCATGCAAATTGTAGATCACTATATATAGAAAGATAGTAAATGAATTCAAACTAGAATCATTTACCCTATGATTTGATACCAACTTTCACCAAGGCCAGATAAATCAACACAAGAAGCAAAGTAAAACAACAATACAATTACCTCATATACCACTGACAATGATCATCTACACATAATTGCGACACACCATGGACCTCCAAAGTCTTTCTATTCATTGATAAAAAAATTACAAGTAAGCTCAAAGATTCAGTGTTCGGGTACACAGGGTGCTACCAAAGGACCGAACACCAAGAGCAACCACTTCACACAAATAGATCACAGATCAACACACCGAAATTTTGACGTGGTTTAAACCCTCTTGAGGGAAACACTCCACGGCCCCGACCAAATAGCTTCTACGGGACAATTTATTATGCAAAGAAATAAAGTTACAAATGAGCTTCTTATAATCGATCAACTAAACAATGACCCTCCATGCTCTTTAAATAGAGATCATGGACCAATCGGGTGTTAAGCCACGGATCAAGGTTAGGTTTGAACTAAGAGAAGTTGAGCCGTCGGATCACACTATGTCGGGAACATATCGTGACCGTCGGATTAAGTATTTACAAATACATACTAATGCATACTAAAGAAACACACTATCCTTAATGGATATATTACACAAGTTGATTTTAACTAACTCCTAAGTGTCTAAAAATCCTAACATCCCCCCTTAAGAACAACTTGGGATAGGATTGAAGGATTTACAAAAGTGACACTATTAGGAGAAGGAAGGAGGCATTAGAGCCTATCCCCCCTTAATGACAAGTTCATGAACTCCTAACATAGATCGAAGTTTAGAAAACTTCGCTTCTGTAAGAGACTTGGTGAAGATGTCTACAACTCGATCATCTGTAGGGCAAAAGAGCACTTCAAGAACACGATCATGAACAAGATTTCTGATGAAGTGCATATGTAGCTCAATGTGTTTGCTGCGTTGATGTAGAACTGGATCTTTGGCAAGCTTGATGGCACTTTGATTGTCGCACCAAAGTGGAGTAGGGTGCTGCTGCTCGAATCCAAACTCTGAAAGGATCTGTCGAAGCCATAAAGCTTCCTGACTGGCATTAACTGCTGCTCAATATTCTGCCTCTGCTGAAGAAAGAGCAAGAGCTTGTTGTTTCTTACAAGCCCAAGTAATAGGTCCAGATCCCAAACTGAAAACATAACCTGCAGTAGACTTTTGATCATCAGGATCGTCGGCCCAATCTGAATCAGTGAAACCAACCAACAAAGGTTTCCCCCCTGTACTGTAATGAATCCCAAACTGAATTGTACCTCGAATATATCGAAGTATTCTTTTAGCTGCTTTCCAGTGACTTTCATGAGGTGTCTGCATATAACGGGAAACACGACCAACGACAAAGGAAAGGTCAGGACGAGAATGAGTCAAGTATAAGAGACTACCAACAAGCTGACGATACAAGGTGGCATCGACTTCAGGTGAAGTACAAGTGGCAGAAAGTTTGACTCCAGACTGGAAGGGAGAAAGGGTTGGTGTATAATATTCCATGTGAAAGCGACAAAGAAGGTCACAAGCATACTTAGACTGAGAAAGAAAGATTCATTCTTTGGTTTGCAGGACTTGGAGACCAAGAAAATAATGCAAACGTCCTAAGTCTGACATTTCAAAATTTTGTTTAAGACTGGATTTCACATGGGTTATAAGCTTAGGGTCACTACCAGTAAGAATAAAGTCATCAACATATAGAACAAGTATGATGAGATGGTTTCCTACTTTCTTGGTATAGACATTGGGGTCAGAATGACATCTAGAAAAACCAGTGTCAAGGAGAAAGTTATCCATTTTGGCATACCAAGCTCTAGGAGCTTGCTTAAGGCCATATAAGGATTTCTTAAGGCGGCAGACAAGGCTAGAGTTATTCTGAACATAGCCAGGAGGTTGTTCCATGTAAATTTCCTCCTGTAAATCACCATTTAAGAAGGCAGACTTGACATCCATTTGATGGACTTCCCAGTTGTGTAAGGTTGTAAGGGAAAGAACAAGGCGGATGGAGTTCATTTTTGCGACGGGAGCAAAGGTTTCATTGTAGTCAATCCCTTCAACTTGGGAAAAACCTTTGGCAACTAACCTTGCCTTAAGTCTTTCAACACTTCCATCTGATGCATACTTAGTTCTGTAGACCCATTTACATCTGACAAGTTTTCTTCCTTTTGGAAGAGGTACAAGATCCCAAGTATCGTTCGCCATTAAGGAACGATATTCTTCATCCATGGATGCATCCCAATCTGGATTCCCTGAAGCTTCTGCAAAAGTTTATGGATCATGATTCTCGGAAACTTGAGCCAAAAGAGAAGAGGCTCGCTGAAACTGAGAACGTGTTCGGCGTTGATCTCTAGGATCACCAGCAAGATCACCGTCTGCTTCACATGTTGAACGGACCCATCGAGGAAGCACTTGTGCTGGTGCAACTGGAGGAACATGAGCAGGCGGAGGTGGATTTTCATCCTCACTGTCATCATCAGAAACTGGAGTTGGAAACCTGTCAAGGAAGTTGGAAGAAGAAGAAGAAGGCACAAACACCGAATCAGGCTCGCAGGACAAAGATGGCACAATCGCCGAGTTAGGCTCGCAGGCCAAGAGATTTTCATCAAATTTAACATCTCTTCTAATGATTATATCATGAGAATGTGGTTGAACAAGTCTATAACCTTTTACATCTTCATAATATCCAACAAATATGCACTTTTCACTTTTAGGTTGCAATGCTTTCCGTTTTTCATCCGGAATGTGAGCCCATGCTTCACTACCAAACACACGGAAGTGACTTACATCAGGTTTAGTTTTACTCCATGCTTCTTTTGGTGTTATACCTTGTAATGCTTTAGTGGGGGTGCAATTAACTATGTAATTTGCACAATTAATGGCTTTAGCCCAAAATTGAAGACTTAGTCCCTTAGATTGGATCATACAATTAGCCATTTCTTTTAAAGTGCGGTTCTTTCGCTCAGCTACACCATTTTGTTGTGGTGTATATGGAAAAATGTGCTATTGTTGGATGCCTTGTTCAGTGCAGAAAGTAGTGAACTTATTGTTAACATATTCTCCTCCATTGTCAGATCTTAACTTAATAATATGATGACCAGATTGTTTTACCACAAGGTCCTTGTAGGCCAAGAACATATTAAATACTTCGCTCTTAAGTTTTAGGAAATAAACCCAAGTGCGTTTGGTGTAATCATCAATGAAAGCTAAGAAATATTTGAAACCAGAAAAAGAAGCAGATGGAAGAGGACCACACAAGTCACTATGCACAAGCTCCAAGGGAATCGAGGCGTGCGAAGAGGCACGTTTGTCAAAAATTTCCTAATGATGTTTTCCGAGTACACAACCAGAGCAAACACCATCCCTGCAAGATACCATCGGAAGACCTGTCACCATATTTTCTTTACATAGTTGTTGCAATGGGCGATAATTTAAGTGACCAAATTGCTCATGCCAAAGTTTTCTCAAGTTATCACTATGAGCAACAAAAACTGAAGGGAAAGGTGATGACCCAAAGTTGTTAAACTTGTACAACCTGGTAATATCATCAACAATTTCGGTAGCTAGGATCCGTTGAGGATCTTTAAAATCCTTGATTACAACTTGGTGAGGTGTAAAGGTCACAGTTTTACCTTCACCAGAATGAGTGATTTGATAGACTGATAACAAATTACAGGAAATTCTTGGAACACATAGTACATTACTAAAATGACCATTATCTACTGGAACTGTTCCAGCTCCTACAACACTTAGAGATCTATCATCACCAACAAATATTTGTTTGGTGTTACATTCATGCATAGTAGAAAAGATAGCTTGATCCTTAGCCATATGATAAGATGCTCCAGAATCAATGAGCCATTCATTTTAAGTAGAAGAAGAAGATGCATTATAATGTCCATGAGAGGCAGATTCTGAAGATGAATTTAGGCTGATGTGGTGCTTCTTCATTGCTGCTTCCAAGGCTGCCATCTTCTTGAAACACTTAGATTCATCATGATTATCTTTCCCGCAATAGTTGCAATGACACTCAGTATTCTTGCCTTTTGGCTTGGATCCTTTGTCATTTTTTAAAGAAGGAGCTGACTGAGAGGGTTTTGGACCCTTGTTTGACTTATTATTGCGAAAATTTTGTTTCTTGGGAGGCTTGGACTTTTCTTTCTGTTGGGACAATAAGGTGTTCCCAGATGTATCTGCATTGTTGATTATTCCAAGATGAATGAGTTTATCTTGTTCCCTAATCAAGGAATCACAAAAGGATTCAAGACTAGGCTCTTGATAGCTCGCTGCATTCAAGGATGCTTTCATGGAGTAAAATGTAGATACAAAAACAGAATATGCAGGTCCAAGTTTGGAAAGAATATGATAAATGCATTGTTTGTCTTCCCTCTCAATCTTACATTCTGCACATAAGAGTTTAAGAGTTTTGTACTTAGATAAATAATCTTGAATGCATGAAAAGTCACTTGGATTTAAATAAATCAACTCATTTTTGAGTTGGTGAGCTCGAATTTTATTGTGTTTACCAAACACAGATTTCAACTTGTCCCAAGCAGCATTAGGTTCATCAATTCCAGATATGTGGAATCTCAAATCAGTAGAGATTGACATCCCAATCAATCCACGAGCTTCATCACATCTATTTGCCCATTTTATTTTCTTATCATCATTAGTGGGTTCTTTTTTTTTTCCTGAGGTAATTCTGAAAAGCCCCCTACTTCGTAGAACATCCTCCATACGATATTTCCATGAGAAATAGTTGGAACTGTTAAGTAGAATATCACAAGGGGAGGCCATATGTGTAAATTAATGGCTATAAAAGTAGAAACCAATAGTATGGATGTGAAGAGCTCGAAAAAATAGGCGGTTTAAAAAAAAACGGCACTGAAAACTGACTCTGTATGATGAAGTTATGCTTGAACAAAGAAACTGTTGAAGATGTCCCCGATAGTGACATGGCAGCTAGAGAATGTCCAGCAAAAAAAAGAACCCCCCCTCTTCCCAAGATGAACCTTTTGACAATCACTTTACAAGAAAGTTGCTTTAAGTGAACCAATTTTGTAAAATAAGTGATTTCACTTTTACAATGATATTACTTTTAAATAGTGTAACAAATAAAAAAAAACTTAAGTGACTCACTTGTATTTTTATTTTTTTATTATTTAAGTGAGATGCACTTTTACAATAAAATAACTTGAAAATAGAAATTGCATGTACTTTTTTTTTTAAAAGTAACTTCCTAAGACTTGAACTCAAGACTTATTAAACTTTGAATCAAGTGAGCTAGATTAAAAGGTATGTAAAATATAGAAATGAGGAAGTTTTTTTTTTTTTTTAAACTCTTCTTGCTCGGTTTGCGTGCTTGCCCTTTTTCCTGCAAAACAAACCACAAATCGAAACAAAAAAAACTTTTCCACACTTGTGGAGTTAGATCTTGTTAGCTTTCCCGGAAAGTCTACGTTTTCTCTCTGTTTCTGATTTGTTGAGATCGCGCAAGGTGCACGGCAAAGAGCATACGCAGCCGAGAAAAACCCTTTCCCTTTCTGTTTCTGATTTGCCGAGATTGCTCAAGGTGCATGGAAAAGAGCATACGCAGACGAGAAAACAACAATCTGAACCCAAAAAAAATCTAACAGAAAAAAAAAATGATGAAATACGAGATTTTTTCCTTTTAAAAATAAAAAATAAAAAAATGCGTCACTGTAACATTATACCTTCAGATCTATTGAAATGCGCATTTCTGGAGCAACCAGGAATCGTTTTCGATCAAACAAAAACTATTTCCCAATGGAAACGACGCTCTGGACGCAATGGACCACCTCCCACAGCCCAGAAATGCACAGAAATATATTACACAAGTTGATCTTAACTAACTCCTAAGTGTCTAAATATCCTAACATTTAGTAGGGGTTCCACCCTCTGACCATGAGAAAATGAGAGTCGAATGCTTGCTTAAATAGAAAAATGAGCCACAGAGGGGCGCATTAGCTAATTGGGAGAGCAAGGGCAAGTTAGCTTTGAGTGCAAGAGATGATTGAGGGATAGATTGATAGTTAACTCTAGAGGGATGGGCACCACCTCTCATGAGGTGAACCCCTCTCTCTTTGAACTTCCATTCAACCATACAGAAGATTCCCACCAGACAAATGCGCCCCCTCTTGGAGAGAATGTTCCCTCCCTAACTCTAGCTAACTTATGCTAACTCGGATTTGATTCCAATTAGATGGATTTAGCCTCTGATATGACTTTTATTTGATTTCCAATCAAATTGCCACCACTACTGCTAACTGAAACATTTCCGTGACAAGTTTCCATAAATCAAGGGGGCTGATTTTTGCCTTTATTTTCTATTATTTGGTGTTTTTATTCACTTTTTCGAGAGAAATGACATTAATAATTAAAAATTACTAATTTCACTCTCAAAGTGGGTTTAGGGATATAGTGGGTGCTTTGGGTTAGAAAACAAGCACGCCCATGTCAAATTTCACCCCCTAACTACTAATTTATGACTTTTTTGATTTTTATTATTAAAACATTAAAAAATTGACCCGTTTTACGGGAAATTTTTTTATTTGTGGAAAAGTTAAAAAACCTATGGGGGACCTAGTACATGTTCATATGACTAAATAAAAGTGACTTGCATGGTAATATACATAGACACTTAGAATTTAATAACCTCCTAAGTTTTAGCCACCAAGGCAGATACTCCAGCTTTGGAAGTGTGAGTGAAAAACTCAGAAATTATACGTTGTTGAAAAACAATGCATAATTACTAAGGAAAAAACACTCTATAGTATTGCATTGATGTCTAATTTCTAGGCAATCTAAGTGTGTTACAGAAGACATCATGTTACGCCAACTTATTACAATTCCTTGTGGGGTATGAACATGCACAAAAAATTTAAAAAGTGCCAAAAGTGGCATGTTGGACTTCTGAACTTCTGGATATGAACAAGTACACTTGTTCAATCTTTGCTGGCTCACTTGAAATCCAACTAAGTTCATTTTAGGTGGATAACATGGAGCACCAAGGATCGTGTTCCATTGAAGGAATTATCGTGCTATTGGTTCAAAATATTCCAGTAAGATCACAAACATTTGATTTGTTTATGGAAGAAAAATAAAGTCACATACATATGATTGCATAGATTTATATTTCATATATATGGGTCAATTTTATAAAATTGCGATATTGGTGAGTCCACAAACTTGAAAAAAATAAAAAAATCAATCTTGAAAGACAAACTTGCCATTTACCGCACAAAATTTTTAGGAAGAGCCATAGTACAAATTTTGAAAGCTTCATAAAAAGGTTTGATTGCCAAACTTTGTAAAAAGGGTTTTTAAACCTATCATTTACCCCTGAAGAAATTGCTCTAAAGAGAAAATTTAATGAAAAACTCTAATAAAAAGATTAATATTGGTGATTGTCTCCTTGACCTACACTGAAATGGGAATGAGGGGGTCATAGGTACTTTTGTGTGATGGTGCATGGCATTTTGGAGGCTTGCTACTCTATTTCATGTCTAGTGTTTTGGCACATTGAAAATTACTCTTGTAATTTGTTCAACTATATACAACATGGAGAAACAAGGCATACTAACTTGATCATTCAAGATAGCATTCAAGTCGTTGATCACATAAGAATTCAACAACAAATCTACACGCACAGGGAAACTCAATCAAATTAATTGAAGGACCAATTCACATTTAATTGAATGTACTCATCCATTCAACTTCAAAATCAACATTAATTTTGAGCAATATACTTGTAAAAGTTGTTTTTGTAAGTGTCAAATCAAATTGAATTGAATTTGTAATAAGGTGCATTCTCAATTGAATTAGACATCCTCCAAATTTTGAGTCTAAACTGAAATTGTTGAGTCTCTTATTGTCAAAAGGTGGATTTATAAGAAGCCCCATTTTCTTCTCGAGTCAATTGTAATTAGGACCTACTTGCATAAGGAGGTATTCAATTGAAATGGTCAAATCATTGTTATCATCGTCAAGAGGAAGAAAACACTAGGGTGCATTTTTGGTAGTATTTGACACCCTATGGTTGTTAACAAGTGAGCATGACACAAAATCAATCAAGTGCAGGTAAGCAAATGAGGATGACAAAAGTAATGGCTAGAATCACAAAAGTGTATTCCATATTGAAAACATCGATGGACACAACAAATGGCACTTCAATCATAATCCACATAAAAACTTTGCAAAATGTTCTTACCTATTTGCGAGTCAGGAAAACAAAGTTAGACATGCTACAAATCCAATCACAACTCTTGAATATTGAGGTAAGGACAATGAAGAATCGAGAGGCAACTAAGAATTTTGAACTAGTTCTTGTTTAGAACAATCCTTTATTTGAAGACAATGAATAAGATTCAGGATGTGCCAAAGCACAAAGTGATACAACACGTATAAGTGAATGTGAATGTGCTTTTTCTTTTGAAAATAAAAAAGTAAATATTAATGACATTCTAGAAGCACGAGTATAGAGTGATCTTTCCAAAATCATTGTCATACCTTGGGAAGAATTGCAATTCAATAGGAATCGACATGGAATAGGATATGGAAAATGCATCAACTTTCATACTCCAAACTACTCCAAACTAGTTTAGTTTGTGAATGCAGGAATTTTTGTAAAATTTTTGAAGGGGAAAGATTAAAATGATGAAAAGGTTGATGAAAGAGTTAATCAGGTTGAAGATAAACACAATGTTAAGTGCCAACATTGTCATTGAGTTGGTCATATGGAGAATCAGTGTTTTGATCTCCATCATTGTCAACATTATAATAATTTCTTAGATAAATTTCCACACTAAAGAAACTTGCGATACTAAAAGTTCACTATGGGTGGCCCAATCCTTGGAAATCGTCATCAACAACCAAGCATTTATATTAGTCTTACCGGAGAGTTAACTCTTGAGTAAAGACCTCTCTTGTAGCATATAGCCTCGCAAAACCTTTTTGCACCTTAAGGGGAAGGGGGGAGTACATAGACCAAGAGAGAATGGTTAATGGTTGTCCAAAATTACCGAGTACATTATCAAGTGAAAATGGTTACCGGTCATCCAAACCCACGAGATACATGGTATCATTTATTTTTACCTTGTACCTGACAAAGAGGGATATTATTGATAGCCAAGCTTCAAGCTTCAAAGTATTATCAATCAAAATCAATCAAATATTCGGTCTACTTAGCGTCTATCTACAATCAAATCAAGGAAGTTCAACATTAAATCCAGGATCCTCTTCAAATCATCATCAAATAATCATTTGTGAAGATCCAACATGGAATGTGGGCTCCTCTCATTTCCCTTAGGGATGTTGTTTGATAACTAATTGAGTCTAAATTCAGAGAGTGCTTTTGTGATCCTATTTTTTCACTGATAGAAATGTGGTGATTCTATTTGTTCACCTATTAATAGAAGGCACTAACTTCTTCTAGCTAGTTTACTTGGCTATTGATCAAATTGTCAAGCAACCAGGGAATGTTTAGACATGGTAGTTGTTCACTTCCAGAATTTGAGCTTTTTTCCTGTCCATTTTAGATGAACCTTCTAGCATCTAGTTTTGGTGGTTTTTTGGGCAGGTTTTTCATTGAAGCTCAAATTAGGGCTTTCTAAACAATCCAAGAAATCAAATTTTAGATTAGCTAGTGTTACAACCCAATATGCACAAGGTGTTCACCAAACATAAGACTTCATCCATCCAAGGACCTTCCAGTCCCCCCTTCCACATCAGGCAGTCTTTTTCCCAATTGCATGTCCTTTTTCCCTTCCTTTGTCATGGTCAACGGAAGTTGTTTGTAATTTTTTTACACCTATTACATGTGTAAGAGGGATAGGTCAAGTGAGTCATTCATGTTATGACAACTTTGGAGTGTTTTTTTTACCTAGATGAACTTAGATTTTAGTGATCAGAGTTCATCCTGGTTTTCTCACTCACGCCTCCAAAGCCAAAGTGTGTTTTAACATAGGTTCCTTAAGCTTTTTTTTAGATCCTTATGGCTCGATTTCAAAATTAGAGTAAGTCACCATGGTCCTAGAATCATGTATGACTTATTAGGTCCATTGGAGGAGCAAAATTGATAAGAAATGATGTAAAAAGGTGTTAAGGGGGTAAAAAATTGAAAAGGAACATTCCAGGCACCTCCTCCCCTCAAGGGGGGTGCATGCAAGTGTATTCCCTCATCCAAGGGAACAATGTGGCACCCTCTCATCATCCATGAAACATTGGGATACACTCCCAAAGGTGGTGCCCCTCCTCATGAGTTAGCTCTTAGTGGTTGCATTGGCTCTCACTGCTTGCATGGGCCAATCTCCACCAAAAGGGGGCTCCCTCTCCTAGCTTTGGAGTTAACTCCACATGTGACACCTTCCTCCTTATTATGCATGAGATACTCCTCAAGTGTGGTGCATTATCTCCTAGATTGGATGAGATTGCATGAATCTCCTATATCTCCTCCTAGATGTGGCGCATTGGAGGCCCACTCAAGCCTAGTTTACTCACCTATTAAGTTGAGTTCATCTCTAGGTGGCACATTAGGGTTTTTGAAGAGCTCCTCCATGTATCAACCTATCCTCTATGCATGCATGAGATCAAGGGGTGTGCATCTTCTCCTCCTTATCCTATTTAAAGAGGCATCTCCTCTCTCTTATGGGGTTGGTTGTTACTCTAAGCACTGTTGTAATCATTTTCCATTGGATATTTTCGGTAATATCAAGGAAGACTTTGGATCTACTTCTCATTTGTGTGGCTTCTTCTTTCTCATTGTTTCAACTTGGAGGTAACTTGTATCATTTTTCTTTGATATATTCTCTTCTTCTTCCGATTGGTCATTGAAAGGGTATTATTGCTCCATTGGATAAGAAATATATTAATGTAGATCTTATTGTTAGTATATTTTTGAAGGTTATTATTTTTATCATATTTGCATTAAAAGGATTGTGCTATACTAATGCCCTCTTTGTAGATTGTACCATGAAGAGAAAAGGACAAAGAGATGTATTCTCCTTTTGCATTTGCTATCTTGTTATAGTTTACTCCTCTCATCGAGAAGGCTAAGGTTATCCTAGAGAAACCTTCTCTTTTCGATGACCTTGCAAAGCAAGGCCCTCAGAGTAAATCTTCATCAACTCCATTAGTCACCTTCTTGGCACTAATCAAATCTCAATTTGGAATCTAAAATATCAAGGAAATTGCATAAGTAGGTTTCAAATTTATAGATCTATATTTATTTGTTGAACATTCTTGAGTAGATCTAGCAAAATATGGGAAAATCCTCTTGTATGAATGTGAAACCTGTCGAATCTAAAGAAACTTCTACTTTACTTTACTTTATCAATTTGGAATATGTATTATCAAGGAAATGGTATAATTAGGTTTCATATTTTAAGATCTATATTTATTTGTTGAACATTCTTGAGTAGATCTATCAAAATATGATCTAATCCTCTTGTATTAATGTGATTCATTCCATCATGCATGCATATATTTTCAATTAAAGATGCAATTTCAATACTTGCATGTCATAGTAAATTAGTGTAGATACTATCTTGTTTGGTTTTTGTATCATATTTTAGCTTACTTCCCACTCTTTAGAAATCAATAAAATCTCATGATATAGACCCTTACATCTTTTTAGATTTATAGTCTCTAACCTTCTTTTATTGTCTTTCTTAGCCTAACTATTTTTGGCAAAGATTGAGCCCCCTTCTAGAGAGTTCAAAGGGATTCATTCCAAAGTTTCTTCGTTGATTTTCTCTAACATTTATTTGCAGGTTTTAGACAACAAGCAAGCATCCCAAGGCATTTTATACTGACCACCATTAAACCCCCCAGGGTGCCTACCAAACAAGGAACTTACCTCACCACCTTTTCACATTCATTTCTCCTTTAATTGTAAGCATGAATATTGGCCACAAGGACTGACAAAAGGCATTCTAAGGGCTACATAATTGCATTGTAACCCATTAAGTAGGGTGGTGGTGTCATATCCCCCTACCCCTTCCCTCTTTGTGTCATTTTCATGTGTTCTTATTATTTTTCTCTTAGCATAGTTTATTTTTTTAGAATTTTGCTTTGAGTAGTAATTACGTCACACTTACTTTTAGTTTGAAAAAGGACCTTATTGCATGCTTCTATATCTTGCATATTATTCACGCATGTTGTAACAAATCTAATTAATTCAACCAAAACAACACTCTAAAACATTATGTTCATTCACTTACGCATATTGTAAATTTCACAATTGATTCCATCTAAGTTTAATTAACTCTAAAAACACTTCACACAACAATTCAACTCAAAACTAATCGTCCCTAAAGACGTATTCTGACGTCTATAAAGATCTCCAGGATTGCCATTTGTGGGAAAATTCTACAGATGAGCGACTCTACTAGGTAGTGACTGTTGGGAGCCATCAGGTTACACTCTCGATTGGTGTCAGCGTTGGACATTCCCTACAAATCTGATCTAGTCTCCTCTTCATGTAGTACCACACTTCACATCATTCTCGGATTCGTTTTCATGTACCTCACGTATATCGGAAACTCCCTTCTCCCCCTAATAATTAACAAGCAAGTCAATTATCGCTCCAACGATTTCATAATTTGACTTCGCTTTCTCATTTTAGTAATTAGATAACATTTCTTTTATGTTGGTTAATTAATATCTTGGTCTGGCCTGCAAGTATCTCTTCTTTTTCACAATTGTATCCTTTTTCCCCGATGGTTAAAGCACTAATCTCCTTGACATGCATGTGAAGCTTCAATCTGCTTAGTGATTGTTTCTTTGATTTACTTATTAGATGTACTGCTAGATTAGTTTCCTAGCTTTCCTTTTTTAATTTTTTCTAAAGCGACATCCACCCTTAGATTTTTTAGGGTCTACCTCCTTTAACTTTTGTTTAGGAGTTGGCCTAAATAGAAGAACTTGAGTGTTGTGGTGACAGTTGCACTCGACTCGTTGACTTGCCTCCAAGGCCGTTCTCTGCGAGTTGAGATTTTTCTCACGTTCAATTGCAGATCTAGGCAGCAACATTTTGCTGTTGTTTCCAAGGATAATTTTTCATTTATCACCCGAAATTAACGACCTTGCATTTCCTTGTTTTTTACTTTGTTTGATGAATCTTTTAGATTATATCTCTAGATTTTGGTGACTCCACTAAGTTTTCAATTTTCTAACAAGTAATTTACAAAAGAATTTTTTTTTTGTGAGAAATTATTATTGCATATTTTTCTTCTCATATGGTGAATCCATTGAAGGGATAGAACCTTGGTCCTCACAAATATTTGAGGATTTTTTGTGTGTAGAGATGAGCAAATGCGACACCTTGAAAACTTTTTGAAGTTAATTTTTGACAACTCCATTGGAATGGTTCAATATGAGATATTTTCTAAAGGATCCCATTGTTATAGATCTTCAGCCTTGGGTACAAAAGTCTTTCCATCATATTGACATTAGAGGAATCCATGGATTCCCAATTGAAGGTTTGGATTCGTCTATAGTGTTTGATTTCACTCTTGCATATCATGGGTATGGTGAGCTTCTTGATGTTCACATTAAATCCTTCATCAAAGTTGTGACAGATTTCAATATTTTTTATGAAGATGAGTTGATGTGGGTATTTTTATGTACTATGGAGGATGATGCTCTAGATTGGTTCGTGGGCTTTGATTTCAAAGAAATCTCTTCAATGAAATATTTCTTCAAGAAATTTATCCATGATTGGTCTTTTGAAGACAATTGCAAAATTGATGAGGTTATTAAACATTTTCTTAACCACATTCCTAAAAGAAACAAAGCACATTTTGATTCTAAAGAGGAAAGCAAGAGTGAATAGATCATTGAGGATTCTATAGAATTCTTGCCTAAGGAAACATGTCAAAATTTAGAGAAAGAGGTCCTTGTAGAAGCTCACGAATACATTCATGATAAGGTCTGTGAGGTGCATGTTCACACGCTTTGTTCTCTTCATAGTGATGAGGGCTTGGTAATATTGTCCCATTTTCTTATTTTTGAAATTGATCCCTATAAGGATAATAATTGTGAGCATGAAGAGGATAGGGGTAGTGAAGGGTATGCTACTACTGATGAAGATTCCCTCATCTTCGACAAGAGTTTGGATGATGATTAATTGACATATTTAGGAAAGCCCTTTTTTTATATATATAGAGAAGGGAGTGTCAATTTTGAGGCCTTTGGACATTCTAGTTTGGAGGAGGCACATTCAGACTATTCCTATGATCATTCTCAACCACACACATGTACTAATGACACATATTTTGGGCATCAATTCACTTTCACTGAAAATGAAGATTTGATGCAACCCATGGAGGTTCAATTTCAGCCTTTATATTCATATGAAGAAGTCTCTCATGATTAGGAGCAGCCTGATGTTTTTGTAAGTCTTGTCCAATGTTGGATATAAGAATATTACATGAAGACTTTCCATTCTTGGCAAGAGTTTGATGATATTGTGCATGTTTATGATCTCCTGTTCAACCTTGCCATCATAAAGATCTCAATAGGTTTGCATCAAATAGTTAATGTGTCCTTGTTTTGGTTAGTAACCAAACATAGGGAAAAAGGCTTTAAACATTGATAAAATGTTAAGGTGGATACATTGGATTTATGATTTCATATAAAATTTTTCTTCATCTCATGCTTAGAGTAGGATAAATAAGCTCCTTAGAATGAGCATTTAATTTCAGTCATTTCATTTTATGTACTTAGCAATGATAGTTTCATTCACTAATAATGCAACTAATATTTCTTTTGGATGGATTTTATATGAATATGTGCTACTAAAGGTTTTCCTGTCAAGATTGAAATGTTTTTACAGGTCATAGATTGGATATTTTGGATTCTTGTTTTCCTTCCAAAGATCAAGAGCATGTCCCCAAGTAGAATCCAATTGTTGCCACCTAGTATGCACAAAGTGTTCACCAGACATAAGACTTCATCAACCAGTGACCTTCCAGTCCCCCCTTCCACATCAAGTAGTCTTCTGCCCAGTTGCATGTCCTTTTTCACTTCCTTTGTCATGGTCAAAGGAAGTTTGTAAAAGTTTTTCATCCATTACATGTGTAAGAGGGATATCCTTAGTGAGCCTCTCATGTTATGAATACTTTGGAGTGTTTTTTTACCTATATGAACTTATATCCTAGTGATTAAAGTTCATCTCGGTTTTTTCATTCACCCCTCCAAATCCAAAGTGTGTTATAACATAGGTGCCTAAGGTTGGTGTCTAAGTCCTTATGGTATGGTGTCAAAATTGGATCCAGTCACCATGGTTATAGCATCATGCATGACTTATTAGGCCCCTTGGAGGAGAAAAATTAACAAAAAACTATGTAAAAAGGTGTTAAGGGGGTAAAAAATTGAAAAATGAATATTTTAGGCACCTCCTCCCCTCAAGGAGGGTGCATGCAAGTGTCTTCCCTCATCTAGGGGAGAAATTTGGATCCCTCTTATAATCCATGCAGCATTGGGATCCCCTCCCAAAGGTGCCCCCCTTCCTCACAAGTCATCTCGTAGTGGTGGCATTGGATCTCAATGTGTGCATGCCAATATCCACCAAAAGGGGGCACCCTCTCCTAGATTTGGAGTTAACTCCACGTGTGACGCATTCCTCTTTGATATGCATGAGATCCTCCTCAAGTGTGGCACACTATCTCCTAGATTGCATGAGGTTGCACAGATCTCCTATATCTCCTCCTAGATGTGGCACATTGGAGGCCCACTCAAGCCTAGTTTACACCTATTGCTTGAGTTATTCTCTAGGTGGTGCATTAGGGTTCTGGGAGGGATCCTCCATGTTTCACCCTCTCCTTTATGCATGCATGAGCTCAAGGGGGGCACATCCTCTCCTCCTTGTCCTATTTAAAGAGGCCTCTCCCCTCTCTTCTAGGGTTAGTTGTTAGTCTGAGAATTGTTGTAATCATTCTCTATTGGATATTTTTTATAATACCAAGGAAGAATTTGGAGGTAATGTGTGGATCTACTTCTCATTTGTGTGGCTTTTTCTTGCTCATTGTTTCAACTTGGAGGTAACCTGTATCATTTTGGTTTGTTATATTCTCTTCTCCTTTTGATTGGTCATTGAAAGGGCGCTATTTTCCCTGTTGGATAATAAATAAATTAATGTAGATCTTATTGCTAACCTATTTTTGAAGGTTATTATTTTTAGCATATTTTCCTTAAAAGATTGTGCTATAATAATGCCCTCTTTGTAGATTGCACCCTAAAGAGAAAAGGACAAGGAGATCTATTCTCTCTTTGGATTTGCTATCTTGTTATAGTTTAATCCTCTCTTCGAGAAGGATAAGGTTATCCTAGAGAAACCTTCTTATTTTAATGAACTTTCAAATAAAGGCCCTTTGAGTAGGTCTTCATCAACTCCATTGTTCACCTTCTTGGCACTCATCTCTCTCTCAACCTTCCAAATTCTAAAGAAACTTCTACTTTACTTTATCAACTTGGAGTCTATAATATCAAGGAAATGGCATAAGTAGTTTTCAAATTTGTAGATATATATTTATTTGTTGAAAATTCTTGAGTAGATCTATCAAAATAAGGGCAAATCCTCTTGTATGAATGTGATTCATTCCACCATGCACGCATAGATTTTCAATTAAAGTTGCAATTTTAATACTTGCATGTCATTATAAATTAGCGTAGATAGATCTTTTTTGGTGTTTGTATCATATTTTAACTTGTTTCCCACTCTTTGGACACCGATAAAATCTCATGATATAGAGCCTTACATCTTCAATTAGATTTATAGTCTCTAACCTTCTTTTATTGTCTTTTCTAGTCTAACTATTTTTGGCAAGTTTGAGCCCCCTTTTAGAGATATCAAAGGGTTTTCTGTAGTTTCTTCACTGCTGTTTTATAAAATTTATTAGTAGTTTTTGGACAGCCTAAAGGAAGCCTAGAATGGCCACCATTAAACCCCCCATGGTGCCTACCTAACAAGGAACTCACCTCACCATATTCCCACATTCATTTCTCCTCTAATTGTAAGTATGACTGTTGGCCATAAGGACCAAAAATAGGCATTCTAAGGGATACACAAGCCCATTGTAACCCATTAAGTAGGGTGGTTGTGTCATATCCCCCCTACCCCCCTCTCTCTATCATTTTTGTGTGTGATTTTTATTTTTCTTTTCTCTTTCTTAGCATAATTTGTTTTTTTTAGAATTTTTTTTTGAGTAGTAATTACATAACGCTTAATTTTAGTTGGAAAAAGAACCTTATTGCATGCTTCTATATCTTGCATAGTATTCACACATGTTGTAAAAAATATAATTAATCCAACCAAAGAAATATTCTAAAACATTATGTTCATTCACTTATGCATATTGTAAATTTCGTAATTGATTCCATCTAAGTTTAATTAATTCCAAAAACACTTCACAATAATTCAGCTCAAAACTAATCCTCTTGAAAGATGTATTCCAACGTATATAAACATCCGCAGAATTTCCATTTGTGGGAAACTTCTATAGTTGAGGGGATCTATTAGGTAGTGACCATTGAGAGCCTTCAGGCCACACCCTTGATTGGTGTCAGCATTGGACATTCCCTGCGACTTCGATCTAGGCCCCTCTTTGTGTGGTACCACACTTGATATCATTCCTGGACTCGTTTCCACGTACCTCACGTATATTGGAAATTATCCGATGCCCTTAATAATTAACAAGAAAGTCAATCCCCACTCCAACAAGTACACAATTTGACTTTGCTTCCTCATTTAAGTAATTAGATAACATTTCTTTTATTTTGGTTAATTAATCTCTTGGTCTAACTTGCAGGTATCTCTTGTTTTTCACAATTTTATCCTTTTTTTCCCTAATGGTTAAAGCACTGATCTCCATGATATTCACGTGAAGCTTTGATCTACATAGTGATTGTTTCTTTGATTTACATGTTATATATATTGGTAGACTAGTTTCCTAGCTTTCCTTTTTAAACTCCAAAGCCGTTTTTTATAAAGCAACCACACTTAGATTTTTTAGGGTCTACCTCACTTGGATTTTGTTTAGGAGTTGGCTTAAATAGGAGTCAAGTTTTGTGGTGACAATTGCACCCGAATCATTGACTTCCTCCCAATGCCGCTCTTAGTGAGTTGAGTTTTTTCTCACGTCCACGTGTGGATCTAAGTGGAAACAACTAGCACAAATAACTAGACTTGTGATTGAGGGACGAGGGTAATGTTATCCTATGGTTTACCTTAGCAATAAAAAAATCTTCACAAAATATTCATTTCACCTTTAATTGTATCATTTATTTAGGATAATAGTGATTCATCCTCAAATGTTGTCTAACTTAGTTTGTTAGGATTTCGTGGCCTAATTACCATGGTTGGTTTTATGATATGGAGCATATATCTCTATGAGGTGGCATCACTCAATGCACTATATATTTGTAGCTTTGGTGTGACTATTATCAGAGTTGGCTAGCTAGCCTTTTCCGCCATTTGCCATTCTTGTGTTTATTTTAACACATATTGTTGTTTTCTTTATGATATTCCCAAACCTTAAACTGAAGAATTGGAAAATTGAAAATTTTGATCAACATAGTCATTACATTCTTTTCCAATTGGAGGTCTTCAATGGTTCATTTCTAAAAAAAGAAAAATCCATCAATGGTAGAATTCTTTGCTTATCTACCACGCAAATGTACAAGCCTCAATAAATTCAATAATTAAATACAAAACCTAGTTTATTTGAATTCCTCATGTGTAGTGCTTTGCAATGTGAACCACTGTGACAGTGCATCTATCTTTTTCTATACATACACATAATTTTACAATTCAATAATTGAGAGGCAAATTTCACATCGCATGTATTTTAATCCTTGTTATGTTAGTGCCTTTGTTCCCTCTACTTGTACCATTTATCTCATAAATTCTATCTTCATGGACATCATATATGTTCAAACAATCTTTCGTGCTCTCCTCAACTTGTGGCAATCTGGTAAGTATATTGATAATATCTGTTGTTATGGGAATTTAGATATCATACCATAAATCCCCCCCGTGCACTCTACTTAGTAACCTTATACACTTTTTATAACCTAATGACTATTTCAAAATTACGAGACATCTAAGAGAAGAATAATTCTTGACATGGATACAATTTTAATCTCTTTTTAATTATTTCTTAATAAAATCCATCATAGACCTAAACTAAATTTGCATAATTATTAAGCTATAATTCCGGGAAAACATTGTGAGCATGGAGGTTGTAATCAATATTTTGAAAAGTTTCGATCGTACCTTTTAGATTCCCACATTGCACGACTTTAGGGTGAACATCAAATGCGGGAACAATTGGATTCTTAACTACTTTAACCTTTTGCACCAACCTATAACCATTCTTCCTCCCCCTAAATTCCAGGTTCTTTGATTTCTTGGCTACTGTATTCTACAAATGTTCCATAAATTTCTTGAAATAACCTTTGTCCAAAATCTATGAAGTCACTATGAATCCTTCCTTATTGTTGAAACCTTTCCCTTAGTGCAAAATTTTGAATAAATGTTTTTACTAAAGGAAAATTTTCAAACCCAAACTTTGAAAAGTTTGGAAATCTCCAAGTCTTGAAACTTATGAGAGACAAGTGCAAAAACATGGAAATTTTCCAAGTATCGGTTTGTTTTTATAGATCACCAATGATTGATTTTTCATTAATGTGACCACAAAATATACATACTTATCCAATTTGTTACCTAAGTTTCTTGAAAATTTTCATTTATCTTAACATTAATAGTACTTTTTATTTCCTGGTGCATATCTGACTAAGTAACATTAGGCACAACATCATGTATTGCCTTGTCTTAAGATCTCAACTCGTTTGCATACATCCTCAAGGTGCACAACCTTAAACTATATCTCTTAGCCACATAACCTCATTACTCCTTGTATGTTGTTCATTTATTTATTTGTTTACTTATTTGGCACCAATATTTGTGGTTGTTGCTATGTAGGCACAATTATTTTCATACTTTTCTTCTAAAATCGTTGAAAATTTGTACAACTAAAGCAAAGCCACAACAAATTTTAAAATCTTGCTACTTATTTACATTGCCTCTTGCCGACCATTGTCTTAGTCTACACATTTTTACTTCATTGGTCTTTCATCAAGTTGCACAAGCTTAATTGCCCCTTTTTTTGAGATGTATACAATCATGAAAGGTTCAAGCTAGCTCATCTTTAGCTTTTCAGTGTTCTTAAAAAATTCACTATAATAAAGGAATACAAGTTGATCTAGCTATGAATTTGTAGCGTGTATATTTCAATCATACCATGCGTTCTCTTTGTGCTTATCCATTAATTAGTTATACTTTGCAATGCATATGCTTTCTTCCAACCTTAGAAATTTAAGTAACCATTTATTCAAATCATATTCACTCATTTTGGATGCAAGTGATTGTTAAAGAAATGTAACTATGGAAGATATTCTAAATGTACTTGTCTATTGTATTATTGTATTCCTCCTTCGGGAGATGTCATTGATGTAATTGACAATGTAAGAGTCATTGAAAGAGTCAATGTAAACCCTAGGACTTGTGTCGGCCTAGAAGAATCCAGAAAAGAATATTTTATCATGCACTTAACAAGTCAGCCCAATTAGTTAGGACAAGTTGGCCATGTTGGGGAAAAGTCACCTCAACTGAAGAATATAAATAGGAGGGTTGTGTTGCTCATTTGACACACTCACTCATCCACTCAAGTTCACATAGGAGAGAGAGAGAGAAGTTCGATGGTGAAGGAGAGAAGCTGCTTTTGTCTTGGGGTTTTATCTTGTACTTGGTGAATTCTATATTGAGGAAGTTTTGCCCGGTTTTTCTCCCTTGAGGTTTCCTCGAGAGAAATTCCGTGTTCTTTGTGATTGTTGTGCTTGTATTTATTTCAGTGATTATATTGTTTAATGTTATTATGCTAAACAAGTAAAAAATTAACATGGTATCATAGCAGGCCTGAAAGAAAACATTGTGCAGCCATTGTAACTGCATAAACTAGGGCTTCTTATTCCAAGAGATCTCTTCACAGATTAGTTGAAAAAGAGGGTGCATCTAACTCGCCTCACTAGGGAAAATCTTTTTGTCGAAGCAGAATTCAATTCCGAGAATTTTAATTTATGGGTCCACCACTACACCTTGAAGAACCAGGGCATTAAGTTTTTGGAATATATGCTCACAGATTTGGGAGAAAGAGTACATTGCTCAACTCGCCTTGAGGAGGCACATGTTTTCATCCAGTCATTTTTCCAATATCCCGAAGTTGGAAAATTAGGGTTTCTCTGTCAAACCCTAGGTCAAGGTAGAAGCATTTTTTCAAAAGGAAAAATTTTCTGGTAAGTTCTATTTCCATTCTATTTCCATTTGAGGTTCTCATATTATCAAAATGAAAAGCACTACCAAGCTTGATGAGAAGCTTGAAGGAGCTGAAAACTTCAGGGCATGGAAATATAGAGTCATGCTCATTCTTGAAGAACATGACCTAGAAGGCTTTGTAAAGGAAGAAATTGCAGAACCATAAGGAGATGAGGCCAAAGAAAGACACAAGAAGAATATGATCAAGGCTAAGAGGATCATAGCTAACTCTATCAAAGATCACTTGATTCCTCAAGTGTCCTCAAAGAAGACTCCAAAAGAAATGTTTGATGCTATGACTAGTCTTTTTGAAGGAAAGAACATTCATAGGAATATGACCTTGAGAAATCAACTCAAGGGTGTGAAGGTTCAGAAGTCTAAGACCATGCATTCATATTTCAACATAGTATCTCAGATCAAAGAACAATTAGAAGCTATTGGAGATATGATAGAAGAAGCTGAAGTTGTGATGACTAACTTGAATGGTCTTCCAAGAGATTGGGAACCTTTCTTTCGTGGAATATGCTCTAGGAAGAGATTAATCAATTTCAGAAAACTATGGGAAGAGTGTGTGCAAGAAGAAGAAATGATAATAGTAAGAGAAGAAAAACTAAATGATAATGAAGATCAATATTTGGAAACTCATGCCAAAGGAAGAAACAAAAGAAAGAATGATGTATGTTCTCATGACCAATCTCCCAGAAGACCTCAAAGATATCAAAGGAACAAAAGGGCCAAGAGAGACTTATCCTCTGAATATTTATCTTGTCGCAAAATGGGACACATTGCAAGAAATTTTCCTCTTTGAGCTGAACAATTCAAGAAACAGAAAAGAAGATTTCACGTCCATGCAGCCGATGATGATGAACATGATGACGAAATCAAGACTACAGAAGACAGAGATTCCAGTGAAGAATATGTTCTAATTTCAGCTCTCACTGGTTCAATATCTCATGGAAATGACACTTGGTTAGTAGACAGTGGATCCTCTAAACACATGACAGGATACAAAGAATCTCTTTCACATCTTGTGCAGAAAGAATCTCCACACAAAGTGAAGATTGGATATGATTACCAATATCCTATCAAAGGTATGGGAGAGGCTACTTACAAGTTGGACTCTGGAAAGTCCATGAAGATGATGGAAGTCCTATATGTTCCAGGTTTGAAAAAGAACCTTCTTTCTATATCAACATTAGATAAGAAAGGTCTTTGAGTTGCATTCATAGATGGTGAAGATCTTATGTGGCCAAAGGGGAAGACAATCAATGATGCAATTGTTATTGGAGTTGAAGAAGGAGGACTCTATAAACTCAAGGGACATGCAGATTCAACACTAATGGTTAGTACCATGATCCCTTGTGAATTATGGCATAGAAGACTAGCTCATGTACACTACAAAGCTTCACTAATAGTAAGTAAAGTGGTGTCTGGATTACCAGAAATACATGTTGATCATGAAGGGGTGTGCAAAGGATGCGCACAAGGAAAAAGTACAAAGAACCCATTTACAAGGAGTGATAGCAAAGCAAAAGGCATATTGGACATTGTTCACTCCAACATTTGTGGACCTATGTCAACTAATTCATTAAGAGGGTATGTTTACTATGCTTCCTTTATTGATGACTATTTCCGCAAAACATGGATTTATTTCTTAAAGAATACAAGTGAAGTATTTGAAAATTTTAAAGAGTTTAAGTCTCTTGTGGAAAACCTCTTTGAAAAGAAGATCAAGATACTAAGGTCAGATAATGGAGGAGAATACACTTCAGGTGATTTCAAATAATTCTGTAAACAAGCAGGGATTAAGAGGTAGCTTACCATCCCCTATAATCCAAAACAAAATGGTGTAGCTGAAAGGATGAATATATCTATCATGGAAGCAATGAAGGCCATGATCCATGATCAAGACTTACACATGCATCTATGGGCTGAAGCATCTAGAATCACATTTTATGTACATAATAGAATCTCCCACAGTGCTCTTGGAAACAAGAACCCATACGATATGTTTACCGGTGTGAAGCCTGAAGTCAGTCATCTGAATATATTTGGGTGCCCAGTATTCATACACATTCCAAAAGAGAAGAGATCAAAGCTGGAACTTTAAGGAAGGAAGGGAATATTTGTGGGTTACAATGAGCAATCGAAGGCTTACCGTATTTACATCCCATGATACCGCCAGATTGAACTTAGTAGAGATGTTACATTTGATGAAGATACAACTTCCAACAAATCTAAGAAGACTCATGAGGATGAAGAGAAGCATGAATCTCCTAGATTTATGGAAACTAACAATGCACCAGATCGGAATATTGAAGAAGAGCATATACCAGAAGATCATGATATGACATAACCTCAAAGATCTGAGGAACCACCTCATGATATAAATCCACTGAAGAGAATACCATCTTGGGCACAACAAATTATCCAAGATGCAGGAAAATATGGTGCCCCAGAAGGAACAAGCAGAGAAAGCAAGAGACCAAGGCCATACTCTAGTTATGTAGCCTTGATGTGTAACCTTGTTGTCTAGAACCCACATGTTTCGAAGAAGCGGTAAAGAAGAAGGAATGGTTGGATGCTATTATTGAAGAGTACCAATCCATCAAAAAGAATGATGTTCGAGATTTGGTACCAAGACTGAAGTACAAGTCAGTAGTTTCGTCAAAATGGATTTTCAAAACAAAACATTCAGCAGACGGAAGTATTGAAAAGTACAAGGAAAGATTTGTAGCTCGGGGGTTCACTCAAAAGGAATGAATTGATTATGAGGAGAATTTTGTTCCCGTGGCTAGATATACTTCAATTAGAACCATCCTTGCCTTGGCAGCTAAGATTAAATGGAAGTTACATTAGATGGATGTGAAGACAAATTTCCTGAATGGAAAGATAGAAGAGGAAGTATACATCGAGCAACCAAAAGGATTGAAATGGATGACAAAAACAAATGTATGTAAACTGAAGAAATCACTATATGGGTTGAAGCAAGCACCCAGAGCATGGTATGGAAGAGTTTATGGTTTCCTGATGAGCTTGGGATTTACCAAGAGTAAAGTAGATTCCAACCTTTATTATAAGGTCATAGATGACGAAGCTATGATATTTTTATTCTATGTGGATGATCTATTTTTGATAGGAGAAGACAAGCACATCATTGAATGTAAGAAGAGGCTTGCTGCATAATTTGAGATGAAAGACCTTGGGATAATGCACTATTTTCTAGGTCTCGAGGTGTGGCAGTTTCCAGATGAGATTTTCCTAAATCAAGGAAAATATACTATTGAGATCCTAAAAATATTTGGGATGTTGGATTGTAAGTCCATGACTACCCCGATGGTGACAAACTTGAAGCTCTTGAATGATGATTCATCAGAGACAATAGATGTTACGATGCACAGACAGATCATTGGATCATTAATGTATTTGACCAACACTAGACCATATATATGTTTTGCTGTGAACACATTGAGCTAGTATATGGTAGAGCCTATACATGTTCACCTGATTGCAGCAAAACATGTGATGAGGTACCTAAAAGGTACGTTGGACTATGGACTCATATATGCATCAAATAGTGAGTTCAGATTGTACAGATATACAGACTCATATTGGGATGGAAGTGCCAAGGACAGAAAGAGCACTTCAGGATGTTGTTTTATGTAATGTCCCTTTTTTAATTTTTTATTAAAATGCCCAATTTTTCACTTTTTCCCCAATTTCGACCTTTGACTAGTTTTGATGTCTAGGTCTCCAAATTGATCCAAATGCTCTCAAATATTTTGTTAGGGTGTATGGATGATATTAAGACTTGAATATGAGTTTCAGGGATGATTTATGATCCTCCAAATACTTCTGAAAACTTTTTAATATTCTAGACAAAGTATGGAATTTAACTAGCAATTTGGGGATCAAATCCCCCCAGGGTAAGTACTGAAAATGGCTCTCCAAATGCCTCCAAACCCATTTGAAATTCAGAACTGAGGTAGGGTATGTATGAGGGACATTAATAAGGTCTCATATGCATCATTAATCATTTATTAAATCTGTTCTAACCTTCTCCCAAACAACAACAAAAATCCCTAATTCGACCCTTGGGGAAATGGAACCAAATCTCTTCCAAATGCAAATAAACTGAGCAAAATGACTTCAAATACTTAAGTGCTGAACATAAAACTTTTAACACTCATTAATGGCTGTCCATTCATCATCAATATATCATAGAAACATTCTTTCATTCGAAATCATCAACATTACAATGGCATATATCAATGTAGTGGGGAAATGGTCATGGTTTGCTCATTAATCATCATTTTACATACAACCACTTGGTATTTCGACCTGATACTTTCTGAAGATAAATAAAAGAGTATATTAAGTTTATTACAATAAGAAATGGATCATTATAAGCTCTCCCAAAGAGTACAATAGCTCACCAAAAACGCCCTCCCTCAAGGAGCAAGAATATGCCATCATAACTGGAAATGGTTGAGGGAAACTGTTGCACTAGAAGAAACCATGAGCTGCCTTGTAGATTACACCTGCAAATACAAACTCCGTTAAATCTCCATGAAATACCTGAGTGGCCTCTCCAAACACCAACTTCGATGGGAATCTTTTGTTCGGGTACACAGGGTACTACCAAAGGATCGAACACCAAGAGCAACCACTTCACACAAATAGATCACAGATCAACACACCGATGTTTTGACGTGGTTTAAACCCTCTTGAGGGAAACACTCCACGGCCCCGGCCAAATAGCTTCTACGGGACAATTTATTATGCAAAGAAAGAAAGTTAGAAATGAGCTTCTCATAATCGATCAACTAAACAATGACCCTCCATGCTCTTTAAATAGAGATCATGGACCAATCGGGTGTTAAGCCATGGATCAAGGTTAGGTTTGATTTAATAGAAGTTGATCCGTCGGATCACTCTATGTCGGAAACATATCGTGACCGTCGGATTAAGTATTTACAAATGCATACTAATGCATCCTAAAGAAACACACTATCCCTAACGGATATATTACACAAGTTGATCTTAACTAACTCCTAAGTGTCTAAATATCCTAACATCCCCCCTTAAGAACAACTTGGGATAGGATTGAAGGATTTACAAAAGTGACACTATTAGGAGAAGGAAGGAGGCATTAGAGCCTATCCCCCCTTAATGACAAGTTCCTGAACTCCTAACATAGATCGAAGTTTAGAAAACTTCGCTTCTGTAAGAGACTTGGTGAAGATGTCTGCAACTTGATCATCTGTAGGGAAAAAGAGCACTTCAAGAACACGATCATGAATAAGATTTCTGATGAAGTGCATATGTAGCTCAATGTGTTTGCTGCGTTGATGTAGAACTGGATCTTTGGCAAGCTTGATGGCACTTTGATTGTCGCACCAAAGTGGAGTAGGCTGCTGCTGCTCGAATCCAAACTCTGAAAGGATCTGTCGAAGCCATAAAGCTTCGTGACTGGCATTAACTGCTGCTCAATATTCTGCCTCTGCTGAAGAAAGAGAAAGAGCTTGTTGTTTCTTACAAGCCCAAGTAATAGGTCCAGATACCAGACTGAAAACATAACCTGCAGTAGACTTTCGATCATCAGGATCGCCGGCCCAATCTGAATCAGTGAAACCAACCAACAAAGGTTTCCCCCCTGTACTGTAATGAATCCCAAACTGAACTGTACCTCGAATATATCGAAGTATTCTTTTAGCTGCTTTTCAGTGACTTTCATGAGGTGTCTGCATATAACGGGCAACACGACCAACGAAAAAGGAAAGGTCAGGACGGGAATGAGTCAAGTATAAGAGACTACCAACAAGGTGACGATACAAGGTGGCATCTACTTCAGGTGAAGTACAAGTGGCAGAAAGTTTGACTCCAGACTGGAAGGGAGAAGGGGCTGGTGTACAATCCTCCATGTGAAAGCGACGAAGAAGGTCACAAGCATACTTAGACTGAGAAAGAAAGATTCCTTCTTTGGTTTGCAGGACTTGGAGACCAAGAAAATAATGCAAATGTCCTAAGTCTGACATTTCAAAATTTTGTTTAAGACTGGATTTCACATGGGTTATAAGCTTAGGGTCACTACCAGTAAGAATAAGGTCATCAACATATAGAACAAGTATGATGATATGGTTTCCTACTTTCTTGGTATAGACATTGGGGTCAGAATGGCATCTAGAAAAACCAGTGTCAAGGAGAAAGTTATCCATTTTGGCATACCAAGCTCTAGGAGCTTGCTTAAGGCCATATAATGATTTCTTAAGGCGACAAACAAGGCTAGAGTTATTCTGAACATAGCCAGGAGGTTGTTCCATGTAAATTTCCTCCTGTAAATCACCATGTAAGAAGGCAGACTTGACATCCATTTGATGGACTTCCCAGTTGTGTAAGGCTACAAGAGAAAGAACAAGGCGGATGGAGTTCATTTTTGCGACAGGAGCAAAGGTTTCATTGTAGTCAATCCCTTCAACTTGGGAAAAACCTTTGGCAACTAACCTTGCCTTAAGTCTTTCAACACTTTCATCTGATACATACTTAGTTCTGTAGACCCATTTACATCTGACAAGTTTTCTTCATTTTGGAAGAGGTACAAGATCCCAAGTATCGTTCGCCATTAAGGAACGATATTCTTCATCCATGGTTGCATCCCAATCTGGATTCCCTGAAGCTTCTGCAAAAGTTTTTGGATCATGATTCTTGGAAACTTGATCCAAAAGAGAAGAGGCTCGTTGTAACTGAGAACGTGTTCGACGTTGATCTCTAGGATCACCGGCAAGATCACCAGCTGCTTCACATGTTGAATGGACCCATCGAGGAAGCACTTGTGCTGGTGCAACTGGAGGAACATGAGAAGGCGGAGGTGGATTTTCATCCTCACTGTCATCATCAGAAACTGGAGTTGGAAACCTGTCAAGGAAGTTGGAAGAAGAAGAAGGAGGCACAAACGCCGAATCAGGATCGCAGGCCAAAGATGGCACAATCGCCGAGTTAGGATCGCAGGCCAAGAGATTTTCATCAAATTTAACATCTCTTCTAATGATTATAGCATGAGAATGTGGTTGAAGAAGTCTATAACCTTTTACATCTTCAGAATATCCAACAAATATGCACTTTTCACTTTTAGGCTGCAATGATTTCCGTTTTTCATCCGGAATGTGAGCCCATGCTTCACTACCAAACACACGAATGTGACTTACATCAGGTTTAATTTTACTCCATGCTTCTTCCGGTGTTATACCTTGTAATGCTTTTGTGGGGGTGCGATTAACTATGTAATTTGCACAATTTATGGCTTCAGCCCAAAATTGAAGACTTAGTCCCTTAGATTGGATCATACAATTAGCCATTTATTTTAAAGTGCGGTTCTTCCGCTCAGCTACACCATTTTGTTGTGGTGTATATGGAACAATGTGCTGTTGTTGGATGCCTTGTTCAGTGCAGAAAGTAGTGAACTGTTTGTTAACATATTCTCCTCCATTGTCAGATCTTAACTTAATAATTTGATGACCATATTGTTTTTCAACAAGGGACTTGTAGGCCAAGAACATGTTAAATACTTCACTCTTAAGTTTTAGGAAATAAACCCAAGTGCGTCTGGTGTAATCATCAATGAAAGTTAAGAAATATTTGAAACCAGAAAAGGAAGCAGATGGAAGAGGACCACACAAGTCACTATGCACAAGCTCCAAGGGAACCGAGGCGTGCCAAGAGGCACGTTTGTCAAAACTGTCCCGATGATGTTTTCCGAGTACACAACCGGAACAAACACCATCTTTGCAAGATACCATCGGAAGACCTGTCACCATATTTTCTTTACATAGTTGTTGCAATGAGCGATAATTTAAGTGACCAAATCGCTCATGCCAAAGTTTGCTCAAGTTATCACTATGAGCAACAAAAACTGAAGGGAAAGGTGATGACCCAAAGTTGTTAAACTTGTACAACCTGGTAATATCATCAACAATTCCGGTAGCTAGGACCTGTTGAGGATCTTTAAAATCCTTGATTACAACTTGGTGAGGTGTAAAGGTCATAGTTTTACCTTCACCAGAATGAGTGATCTGATAGACTGATAACAAATTGCAGGAAATTCTTGGAACACATAGTACATCACTAAAATGACCATTATCTACTGGAACTGTTTCAGCTCCTACAACACTTAGAGATCTATCATCACCAACAAATATTTGTTTGGTGTTACATTCATGCATAGTAGAAAAGATGGCTTGATCCTTAGCCATATGATAAGATGCTCCAGAATCAATGAGCCATTCATTTGAAGTAGAAGAAGAAGATGCATTATAAGAATAACCAGAAGCACAAAGTGCATGTCCATGAGAGGTAGATTCTGAAGGCGAATCTAGGCTGATGTGGTGCTTCTTCATTGCTGCTTCCAAGGCTGCCATCTTCTTGAAACACTTTGATTCATCATGATTATCTTTCCCGCAATAGTTGCAATGACGCTCAGTCTTCTTGCCTTTTGGCTTGGATCCTTTGTCATTTTTTAAAGAAGGAGCTGACTGAGAGGGTTTGGGACCCTTGTTTGACTTATTATTGCGAAAATTTTGTTTCTTGGGAGGCTTGGACTTTTCTTTCCGTTGGGACAATAAGGCTTTCCCAGATGTATCTGCATTGTTGGTTATTCCAAGGTGAATGAGTTTATCTTGTTCTCTAATCAAGGAATCACAAAAGGGTTCAAGACTAGGCTCTTGATAACTAGCTGCATTCAAGGATGCTTTCATGGAGTAAAATGTAGATACAAAAACAGAATATGCAGGTCCAAGTTTGGAAAGAATATGATAAATGCATTGTTTGTCTTCCCACTCAATCTTACATTATGCACATAAGAGTTTAAGAGTTTTGTACTTAGATAAATAATCTTGAATGCATGAAAAGTCACTTGGATTTAAAGAAATCAACTCATTTTCGAGTTGGTGACCTCGAATTTCATTGTGTTTACCAAACACAGATTCCAACTTGTCCCAAGCAGCATTAGGTTCATCAATTCCAGATATGTGGAATCGCAAATCAGTAGAGATTGACATCCCAATCAATCCACGAGCTTCATCACATCTATTTGCCCATTTTATTTTCTTATCATCATCAGTAGGTTCTTTTTCTTTCCCTGTTGCAATTCTGAAAAGTCCCCTACTTCGTAGAACATCCTCCATACGAGATTTTCATGAGAAATAGTTGGAACTGTTAAGTAGAATATCACAAGGGGCAGCCATATTTGTAAATTAATGGCTGTAAAAGCAGAAACCAATAGTCTGGATGTGAAGAGCTCGAAAAAATAGGCGGTTTAAAAAAAAACGACACTGAAAACTGACTCTGTATGATGAAGTTATGCTTGAACAAAGAAACTATTGAAGATGTCACCAATAGTAACGTGGCAGCTAGAGAATGTCCAGCAAAAAAAAGAACCCCCCTCTTCCCAAGATGAACTTTTTGACAAACACTTTACAAGAAAGTTGCTTTAAGTGAACCACTTTTGTAAAATAAGTGATTTCACTTTTACAATGATATTACTTTTAAATAGTGCAACAATAAAAAAACTTTAAGTGACTCATTTGTATTTTTATTTTTTATTATTTAAGTGAGATGCACTTTTACAATAAAGTAACTTGAAATTAGAAATTGCATGCACTTTTCTTTTAAAAGTAACTTCCTAAGATTTGAACTCAAGACCTATTAAGGAATAAAGCAACTTTGAACCAAGTGAGCTAGATTAAAATGTATGTAAAATATGGGAATGAGGAAGGTTTTTTTTTTTTTTTTACTCTTCTTGCTCGATTTGCGTGCTTGCCCTTTTTCTTGTAAAACAGACCACAGATCGAAACAAAAAAACTTTTCCACACTTGTGGAGTTAGATCTTGTTAGCTTGCCCGGAAAGTCTACGTTTTCTCTCTGTTTCTGATTTGCCGAGATCGCGCAAGGTGCACGGCAAAGAGCATACGCAGCCGAGAAAAACCCTTTCCCTTTCTGTTTCTGATTTGCCGAGATCACTCAAGGTGCACGACAAAGAGCATACGCAGACGGGAAAACAACAATCCAGACCAAAAAAATCTAACAGTAAAAAAAAGATGGAATATGAGATTTTTTCTTTTCAAAAAATGAAATAAAAAAAAATGCGTCACTGTAACATTATACCTTCAGATATGATGAAATACGCGTTTCTGGAGCAACCGGGAACCGTTTTCGATCAAACGAAAACTATTTCCCAATGGAAACGACGCTCCAGACGCAATGGAACACCTTCCACAACCCATAAATGCACAGAAATACTAGAACTAGAAACCCTTTCTAGTTTCGGCAATAGCAGTTCAAGATCTAGATCATAACCGAAAGCGGCACTTCATAAAAGCTCTGATACCATGTTCGGGTACACAGGGTACTACCAAAGGACCGAACACCAAGAGCAACCACTTCACACAGACAGATCACAGATCAACACACCGATGTTTTGACGTGGTTTAAACCCTCTTGAGGGAAACACTCCATGGCCCCGGCCAAATAGCTTCTACGGGACAATTTATTATGCAAAGAAAGAAAGTTAGAAATGAGCTTCTCATAATCGATCAACTAAACAATGACCCTCCATGCTCTTTAAATAGAGATCATGGACCAATCGGGTGTTAAGCCACGGATCAAGGTTAGGTTTGATCTAAGAGAAATTGAGCCGTCGGATCACTCTATGTCGGAAACATATCGTGACCGTCGGATTAAGTATTTACAAATGCATACTAATGCATACTAAAGAAACACACTATCCCTAACGGATATATTACACAAGTTGATCTTAACTAACTCCTAAGTGTCTAAATATCCTAACATCTTTCACCCTCGAAATTGGATAAGGCAAGAAACTAGTCATCCACTAGCTCTCTCTTCACAAATGCAATTTTTCTCAAATCATCAAAATCCCTTCTCTTAGTTCATTCCTGTATTTTATGAACATCCTTAGACTTCTAAGGTTCCAATTACACCCATAGTATCCATTCCAATTCGAATTAGGGAGTGATGGAAGTATTTCCACATGTCTCCCACTTCCTAGCCTTCCACCTTCCACAATCTCGAGTAGGCATCTCTTGGTCTTCTCTAACTCCCTTGAGCGCCTTCTTGGGGCCTATTTTTGGGCCTGACATGTCATAATGGTCAGATGTCAGAAGTCAGATCTGAAATTTATCATAGATTTCATAGATGCTTCATCATTGGTGTCATAGGGGCTAGGGAATCTATCCCAAGTGTCCACAAGCTTCCAATTTGACTCTTCCTCTTCCATGGAGGTTACCATTCCATCCCAATTCGACTTAAGATGCTCAATGCCATGTGTATGACTTACCAACTCATCCACAAATGTTCACCTTCTCATGAATTCGAATTGGCAAGAGAGAGATGCCATGTGTCCTTGAAAAATCAAGCTAATGTGGGCCACACATCGTCCATATGTCTTCAAAACCACTTGCCACCTAGAATTTCTCTTGAATTTTTTTATTCAACTCTTTATTAAATACTTGAACCCTTCTAATGTCTAAACATAATTTATTAGCTTCCTTATTACAATTCCAAATGTGCCCATCCAACCTAGGAAACTAGTAGGATTGATGGGATTGTCTTACTATGCAATTATTTGAATGGGGACATTACATTTTAGTTTGGGATCAAGTATGATCTCATGGATCAGTAGAAAGTAGCCTTGTGTTACACTCAGTACAACAGAATATGAATACGTCGCAACATGTTTAGCTTCTAGTGAAGTAGTTTGGCTTCGCAAGATGTTGGCAGGATTGTTTGATGTAGAGATAGATGTGACCGATATTCTCTACGAGAATCAGAGTTGTATCAAGAAGTCAGATAATATAGTGTTTCATGATAATCGAATCATATTGAGATCAAGTATCACTATATCCGGGATATGGTGCATAAGGGAGCTGTAAAGCTCAAGTATGTTCCTATAGAGGAACAAGTTGTTGATGTGTTGACTCAGCCTCTGTCTCACATAAAGTTTGAATACTTTCGAGACAATCTTGGTGTGGTCCAAAAGGACCTCCCTCGAAATAGTGAGTGAATATGATGAGTGGTATGATAAGACATCCTTCGAAAGAAGGAGTCAAGATGATGATGGCCTGATAAGACCTCCTTCGAAAGAAGGAGTGAAGATGATAATTGGTCTGATAAGACCTCCTTCGAAAGGAGTGAAGATGATGTTGGTCTGATAAGACCTCCTTCGAAAGAAGGAGTGAATATTATGATTGGTATGATAAGACCTCCTTCGAAAGAAGGAGTGAATATGGGTCCGAAAGGATCACCCTCGAAAGAGGGAGTAGTTTCTTGGAGCCTTGGTATGGCAGCTCAGTCTAGGATTGGTACGTCAGCCTGATGTTGCAGCTACAACCTCTCCCCCAAAATTTGCCTAAAATTTTAGGGCCCCCCTCCTTATTTTTAATTTGTGGATGCATCTTTAGACTTCATCTTTCTTTTATTCTTTAGATTTCAAAAGTTTGTATTTTTAGTTTCCTTACAAAATTTTTTAACACTTAGATTTTTTTTTTATTTTTTTTTGTTTCGGAGCAAAATGCATTTTTTTGTTGAATCATTCGGAGGTAATATCATTTTGTCACCGAAACAGTCAGGGAAAAATGGTTTTCTATGCGATCAGAGGAAAATTAAATTTCTCTCCGAAACAGTCGGGTTAGAATAGGGTTTTGCACCAATCGGAGAAATTTTTTGATTTTCCGCTGAAGTGATTGATGCTGAATTCATTTTTGCTCTGATACATAATCAGAGCTTGCTCCCTTTTACCTTGGGCGTAGTTTTGATTATATCTCCGAAATAGAACCAGCACAAGTTTGATTTTTAGCTCGAAACAGGAGTCGGTGTATACATTTTTTTTAAACTCGAAACTTACCGGTGCAAAACCACCAAACACTACAAAACAACTCTGCCGTAAAATTCAAATTTCACTCAAAACTCGATCGATATAAAACATGTTTTTCCACCGAAACATGTTTTTTAAAATCGTTTTGACCTCCATTTTAATGTAACACAGTGTGAAAAGATTGTTCCGCCGGCAAACATTAATGCACAATTAATATTTTTAGGGTTAATTTCTTGGTTTTAAAAGGGGATTTTCGTGTTCTTTTAACACTCCATTGCAACGTAGTTCGCTTTATGTGGTATCCTAAACCTTTGTTAGAGCATCAATGACATCTGGAGCATCCTTGTTATTGAGTCACGACCACACTGCCAGGTAGGTACCGTTGCATCCATTAGTAGAACTTGTTTTTTTTTTTTCGATTGGCGGGAAAATCAGAGTTAGGTTGAAACCGATATTTCACATTTTAATCCCGTTGGTTTAGGGTTTTCCTATTTTTTGGTGATATCAGGTAGTTTCTAGGATAAACACAGTTTTCAACCCTTTACCATTCACAAATTTATATCTTACCGTTCTCCTTGCGAGTTTCATTGAGCATGCCCAAGATAATAAGTTAGCCTCGATGAGTTTCATACCAGGAAATTGTTGGATAGAGAGCCATTGACATTGTTTCCTTTGGAGTTTACTTGGGTCGAAAAGGGGAGTAATACCCTAGGTGTTTGGGATTAGTCAATCGAGAGAACAGTTGAATTTGTATTACATTGGTTACTTTGGTTTTTTTGGAATGGTTAATGAACTGTTCTACCCTATTATTCATATAGAATAATTCTGTTTACATATTTCATTTTCACAATAGATCATTTTTGAATTAGCTTCATGCTTGATTTGAAGACATAAATGTTATAAATTTTTGGTATTGTCATTCTTTTTTGCTCATTGTGAAATACTAAAACCCAATGGAACAAACTTGCAAACTAATGAACTATTACTAGATAAATGGTCACCTTGACAAAATGGTCTTTTAAAACAGACCTAAGAGATGATTTTCATTTTTTCACAGAAATTGTTACAAGCACACTTTCTCCCCATAGAGTGATCAACATCGAAATAAAATTATTAAATGAAGAGGAAGCTTAAACTTTTACTAATACTAAGCTTGAACTAATTGAATTTTTATTTCAGTTTCTTGTAGACTTTATGATTACCATTTAAATACACTGATACTGTTTTTTATTACAAGATTCAGATATGTATAGAAGGTCTTCCAAGCGCAAAGCCAAAGTTGCAGAATCTGATTCGGACATTGAAGTAGTTCTAGAAACTATTATGGAAACCTTGTTTGAAGATACTAGAGCTATCACCAGAGTAGTCCCCGAATACAAATGGGGTGAAATATACCAACTTATCAGAAATCAAGATGTTCCTGATGCTTCTATTGAGGAGATGGTAATTTATCAAAATATAAAGAAATAAAGTCTCCACAAAGCTGTAACTCGCCCGAAATTATTCCCTTGCTCTGAGGTAATGGGTGAAAACGTGAAGCTGGGAAACGATTCCGTGACAAAAACGTGAAGCTGGGAAACAATTCCATGACAAAAACGTGAAGCTAGGAAAGAGGGCGCATGGATGAACAGGGGAAAAAAAGTCAACCTGAAACTCTTAGCCTAGAGTTTTTTAAACTCTAGGCCAAGAGTTTTGAGAGTTCAAACTCTCGGTGGAGAGTTTAAAAAAAATCTAGGCCGAGAGTTTGAACCAATCCACGCGCTGTATTTTCAAAAAAACTCTTGGATGAGAGTTTGAACTAAACTCTCGGCTGAGAGTTCGGAAGACATATTCTCGCCCGAGAGTTTTTGGTCAACAATTCTAGCACCATTTCTGCAGAATTCAGAAATGTGTCACTTTAACAAGGTCGGACCACTGCAAAACATAAGAATTACATGTCGGAGTTTATACCAGTAGATTCATCATTCAATATACTTTATCATAATATATATTTTTTTGAATTTCATTTAGGATTACCATTTTTTACTATTTTTTTACTAAACTTTATCATTAAAAAATTTAGTGACTGAAAAATCAGTCACAATGAAAATTCAATATCATCACAATGATGAAGTCAATTTTTTAAAAAAAATACAAGGATGTTCCTTGAAGTGTCCTCTTCAATGGGTTGGTCTTAGTTTGTTTGATAAGAGTCACATTTGAAAGAAAATGCGAAGACAAAAACATGTGTCAATAATGCACCATTTTCTGAACATACGTTGTTTCAATAAATAATAAAAAATAGTTCCCAAGTCTTAAAAAACTCAAAATATAGTCTAGGATCCAGTGTAGTGTGTATATATTATGAGCCTATAATTTTTTTCCCTAAAATGAATAACCATCTATCAAAAAACCGTCTTCAACACAGGTCACTCATTATCCATACCTAAAATTTTCAAGTATATGTCGTATGTTGACAACAAATTTGTCCCATAATATGTCCATAAATTTTTTTAAAAAAAATACGAGTAGAAAGCTAATTCAATTCTCTAAAACCTTTGTGTTTACCTCAAGTTGAAATTCCTAAGGGAGATATGGGTTTGAAGAGGTCGAAGTTGAAAAACATAAAATTTAGCATTTGTTTTTGTAAAAAACAAGCCAAAATTGTTTCCCAACTTTATGTTTTCACCCTAACAGGATGGATTTTTCCTTATATAGACGTCAAGTCTAGAATCATTGCAGGAGGTAATGGAAAAGGGTTCGCTTCATTTCAACCGTAACATATAAGCACAAATTACAACTTTCCTGCTCCCAAAATCCTTCTAACCGATGACTGGATCAAGAGCATCAATATAGATCATTCAGAATACACCAAGAAAATGCTTCTCCTGGGAAAATAGATGAGTCATAGAGCCAGTGGAGAACATGATTCACATAACTGGAAAATCCCATTTAGAATTTTGGCCATGATGCCGATCCAAATCTTTGCAAGGGGAAATGCAAACATATACAAGCTTGGCTGGGTTCCGATCATGTATCATATTGCCACTCATGGCACTGCTTTTAATTGGGAGGATATTTTTTCAGAGACCGCGGTTGCAACAATATCAACAAATCAAGGAGTTTTGACGTAGAATAAAGCATATTTTTACATGTCATCTTACCTAATTGACTGTATCCTCATTAGGAACCCATTTTATAAATTAGGATTTTATTGGGTCCCAGATGAAACTCCCCTCTATGTGGCTTACTAGATTATGTGGGCTCATAAGTATGCCAACTTTTACAAACTCATATGCGAAGAGTTCATAATTCCCTTGTATTAAATAATTTTTGACGAGGAGCCTAATTGCATGTCCGATAATGCATTGGAGGTGATCAGCGAGTATGGAGATTATTATTTTACACCAGAGGGTACTTATATTCGGATGTACGAAGGCAAAAAGAGTCCTTTGATGCCAAAATATGTCACAAACTATATAGTTCACAAGGAAGCAGTAAGACAGGTTTTCATAAACGGAGCTGGACATTTTCTAAATGAGAATAAGAAAGCATCTTATCCTCCACTCCCTTTTACTATCAGAGCATATAAGTTTACTAAGGTCAAAGCAGCAGAAAATTTTGTGAAGGATCTCGAAGCATACCACTTTGGAGAAAAAATATTTATCAGGAATGATAAATTACAGAAGGTAGCTAAACATTGTGCCTCATGCAAGATCAACTTTGAATATACAGATCATTTCTTGGAAGATGAGGAAGTGTATAGAATATCCAAGAACATGTCAGAGTTGAACACGTGATTTGGTAAGAAAGAAGGAACACGTTCAAGACAAACAAAAAAAACCTCAAAAGAGGCAGAACAAAAGAAAGCACAGGAAGAAGCCTTGGAAGCAGAAAATGAAAAGAGAAAAAAAGAATAATAAAGAAGACAAAGAGAAGAAGAGGCAATAATTAAAGAAGAACAAGAAAAGGCAGATAAGGAAGCTGCTAAGCAGGAACATAAAAAATTACAAGATGAAGACGAAAAGAAGAAGGAAGAATCAGAGAAGATCAAGAAAGCCATGGAAGAAAAGAGAGATCAAGGAGAAAATCATAATCCACAAGATATGGAAGTAGATAAACCAACCGAACTAGAAATACCTCTTACATGAGGCCATCTCCCATTAGCTGAGATTGGACTGACACCGTTTACTCCTTTAAAAAAACATTTTGTAACAAATATTGACACTATTGTTTTTGATTCCAAAAGGAAGACCATCCTAAGGAGATCATAAAAGAGACTGAATATTGGTACCCAACCTGATATTGTGACTATATAGGAGAGTACTTTAGTTGAAGGTACCAATAAATATCCGAAATTCACTGCTTCTATGCATATTGCTGCAGCACAAGCTAATGCGGACAACATGGACAAATTCCTGGATGATTTAGAACGCACACAACAAAATTTGAACCCAAAATCCGATGAGATAATCCGACGAAATCCGACGAAATTAAATGTGTCGTCGGATTTCACCTTTAAAATTATGAATTTTGATCAATTTTTTTTAAATTGACACCTGCCATTGTTGGATATCCGACGCCCGTCGGTTATTCGACTTTAGCCGTCAGATATCCAATGAGTGTCGTCGGATATTTGACATATATAGTATAATGGTAACTATGGTAATGCCGTCATATATCTGACATATATATTATAAGGGTAACTATGGTAATGTAGTCGGATATCCAAAGAACTTTAAATGTTAAAAACTATAAATTATGGAAACATTTCGACATGTTTTCTATACAAGCGACGGTTTGCGAAAATTATGTTCTTCGCATAGACTGTTTTCCGTAAAAGAATACACAATTATTTCAATTTTTTTTGTGATTAAAAATAGTGAAGTGTGGAGCTTGATTTTTTAAGATCGATAATCTTCATTCAATCTCTTTATGAGAAAATGTCAAATAACAATATCCCTGATCCAGACGAACAAAATCGATAATTGCTTGCTAGATTGTGGGATGGACTGAAAATAAAGAGTGATGGGAAATTTTATTGTCCATGTAGTCAATGCAAGGGATTTAAAAGGAGAAGAATAAATATCACAACAGCCAAAAAACATTGTAGGGAACATGGAAACGCTAAGGGGGGCCATGAATATCGTCCATTTGTAAGTTTTGCATTATATATGTCTTTATATTGATTTCGTTTGTAAATGTATGTATTATTTTAATATTTCTTATATTAACTAATATCTATTGATGGTTTCATGTAATTATAAATGAAATACATTCTACGGCATATCGTCCGGAGGACGTGCTTTCAAGACAAGTACTGGAGGAACATGGATTTATGAATAATGGAGAACAAGTTAATGATCATATTGAAGAAGATGATCATACTGATAACATAGTTGAATATGATGGTACAAATACATTGATCCATGATACATTTACTGTTAGAATGGATGCTGATGATGATGATCATGAAAATGATGACTTTGATGATGTTCATGATTTACCTCTTCTTGAGAAGCCATACGAACCCCTTGATGAGGGCTCCAACACAAATCATCTCTCTGCTATATTGTTGATAATGAACTTGAAGGGTATGAATGGTCTTTCAAACACATACGTCACATATATATGATCGCGCTAAAGGTTATCACTGTTTGTCTAATAATTTTATTGTTAATTCACAAGTCAAATTAATACAGATGAAATTTGTTTCATTAATATTATTTATATATTGTATTAACTAGATTTTTATTTTAATTTGTTGTAGCTTGATAGCTGTATTTTTGTTACCACCGTCAAATATTTTACCTCGCACATATCAATATTTATCTGCCATCATGAAAGAAATTGGAATGCAGTATGAAGCAATTTATGCATGCCCCGATGACCATGTTATATATTATAATCAGCATGAATTTGAAACATAATGTCCAGAATTTCATATCAGTAGATATTGAACAGATCAAGTAACAAAAAAGGTGCATTGCAAGGTTCTTAGTTATAGTCCCATTATTCCACGTTTGCAATGACTGTTCAGGTGCAAAAACATAGCAAAAGTGACATTATTCGAACGCCTACAGATGGGTCTGCATTTAGAGATATGGAGGAAAAATGACCTCACTTTAAATAAGAACCTTGTAATCTTATGATTTCTTTGGCAACAGATGTTGTCAATCCATTTGCAGAGATGAGATCCGTTTACTCAGTGTGGCCTATTTTTGTTATAAACAATAACATTCCTCCATGGTTGTCAATAAAGAGGGAGCACATAATGTTGGCAATGATTATTCCAGGTATGTGTCTACGGATTTTTTAAATGTAGTGGCATCTTATTTGTCGTATTTTGTTGCATAATGTCATATATATATATATATATATATATATATTATTTTTCTCTTGTTTATGGTTTATATATCTAAATGGTTGTAATAATTATATATTTTATATGTTCAAATCAATTAGGTAAGTACCGAGTTAAATATATGAATGTATATATCGAACCTCTTATTGAAAAGCTACTAAAGTTATGGGATGACATCACTATGTATGACGTATCTAGACCAATACGACAAAGTAAATTTCAATTCCATGCAATGCTTGTATGGAAAATACATGATGCCCCATGGTTAATCCATTTTTGCAGTTTGTAATTATAAGTTACACTTTAATTGCATTTAATTTTATGAACTAGTTCATATGTTATGCACACATGTTTTTTAAATAATCCATTAATTTTATATATAATTATAATTGACATAGATAATCCATCTCTTTATGTAGGTCTTCATACAAAGGGAAAATTTGCATGTCCATTTTGTGGTCCTAAGATCAAATCTCGTCTTCCAAATTTTTTAGGAAAGGAGGTGTTTGATGAGTATAGGTACTTCCTCTCTAAGAATAATAGGTATCGAACTACCAAAAAACATCTGTTCAATGGGAAGCAAGAGACTACTTAAAACTGCAGAGAATGACACGTCACCTATGGAAGTTGCAATATAATAGAAATCGTCAAAGTACATATGAATCATCGTATATGAAATGTTATGTATTTTTTTTATTGTGTGTTGTTTACTGTAATTGACATTGATTTCTATAATTTCTTTATAAACTATGATTCATGATGGTCGTCACGATCATGAAGGCATTAATGGGCTTCCACGAGGAATGAAAAGTTATCCTAAACAATTTAGTAGGTTTCCCTACTATGAGCACCTACAAATTACTCATCTGTTTGATACAATGCATATCGGAAAGAATGTGACTGAAACATTATGGCGAATATTGGATGGAAGGAGTGAGAAAGAAAAAAATTGTCAAAATTTGCAATGACATTCAAGAAGGAAACCATGCAATGAAAGACGCCATTCAATTTCATAGCAACGGAGACCAAATTAATATAAACTCACTTCCATGGATGTTAACATAGCAGAAAAGTAATGTTGTAAAAGAAGTTATGCGAAAAATTAAATTTCCCACCGGATTTTGTTCGAACATGAAGAATATCATAACAAAGAAAGGTGATTTTAAGGGGGCAAAAACGCATGATTGGCATATCTTCATGAAGGTAATTATTATGGTATGCATATAATTATTGCTATATTTTTTTATTCCAATGCATATTGTTGGCATTTTTTGTCTACTTTTTGTAAAAAAAATGAAACAATTTGTATATTGTTATAGTATGTTCTACCTCTCTGTCTCCCGGAAAACTTAGACAATAATGTCAAACAAGTTATATATAATATTGGGAAATACATGAGGTAAGTAGCGATTTTTTGCATGCGCTTAGTGTTTGTTTAATTCATTGAAAAACTTATATTGGATTTTTGTGAACTAATTCATGTTATGCAATATACTGTTTTTTTGTTAAATCTCATGATTGGTTTGCATCACTTGTAGATGATTGTCATCTAAAGAAATCCATAAAGAAGATATAAAGTATTGGATGAGAGAAATTCCTCGTCTCATGTGTGAAATGCAAAAGCATCTACCTTCAGCATTTTTCAATTCACAAGAACACTACCTCATACACCAAGTTGAGGAGATTGAATTGTGTGGACTTGTACACTCAAGGTCCATGTGGATGGTTGAGAGGCACTTGAAATTTTTGAAGGGTTTGGTTAAACAACAAGCATGTCCTGAGGGTTCTATGATGGAGGGATATATGGTATACCAAAACATGTTGTATATTAGTGAATATCTTCCTAAATTAGCGTCAAAGCTCAATTTAGGTTGCATTTGTGATCTAGAATCCAATAAATTTTTTGAAGGGGAGTATTTGAAGGGGAAAGGTAGATCGAGGAAGGTGAAAGGTAATTATCAGCTAGTGGAGATTAATTAATATAATACATTTGACTGTTGATTTTTATGTATATACCATACTTATTCTTTTTTTAATATTCAATATGCATCAATTAAAAGTGTATACTTTGTTAAGTGAATATACATTTGTATTGAATTTTAATTTTATTTTCGTCAAACAGTTGGTCGAGAGTGGGATGCACTTCATTTATACATCGCAAACAATCTTGACTGGATGAAGGTATGGATTTAACGATGTGAACAATATGGTCATGGAATATCATGGGAAGGTGTGGCTTCATTGGTTAAAGCAACACATCACAATGGAGATACCAATCTTACACAAAGGGAAATCGATTTAGCATATGGTTTAAAAGATAAGCAGGAAAGCATATTAATCAACCATACTATTTTTTTTTTTGCAGACATATTGATGTACATGTTGATTTTTTTTCCCTGGAGGGCATAAACATGCACTTAATCATAAATGGATCATGATGTAGTCTTTACGTGTATGGCTTGTTGTAGGTAAAACACCATAAGGCTATGTGGTGCAATGGATGTAAATATCGCATCAAAAAGTTGGATGAAACGAAGAAAACATAAGATTGTGGGATATCTGCAGTCTTTGAGGTGACCAATCTTTCCTCTAGAAGTGACAGACATCTAGAACTCTCAGAAAATTGATACTATGGGTATTTGGAAGATATTGTTTAGTGTGACTTTAACTCCTTCAAGGTAGTTCTGTTCGTTTTCAAATGGTACAGGTTATGATTGAATCAACGTGATCTCGATAAAACTATTATTGAACATGATAATGGATTTACCATGGTTAATACAAGGTTGTTTGAGCCAGGAACGGATCCCTATGTTCTTCAAAGCCAATGTGAACATGAATTTTACTCTGAGGTTCCAGGTAGAGGGGG